>CM060356.1:17149470-18349470 GCA_030545235.1 Helianthus tuberosus | reverse complement strand
AAATAATCTACGTTTCTACACTTAAACTTTAATCGAATTATCTTCGGCCCTTGAAATTTAATAAAGATATTTTTAACCAATATCATTTCTCTTTTTGGTTTTTATACGTTTAATTCTTTTAATTAATTATTATTTTATTTAACTTATTATAAATGAAGCTAACTTTTAATTATTATTTTATAAAGCACTTGTTGGTGGGCTAAGGCTTTGCATGTGGAGTGGCATTTGTAAGTGGTGTAAGTTGGAACCATTCTTTGCTTACGATTATGATGATTTATTAAAGTTGTACAAGAATGTCCATGGTGGTAAGTGGAGGAAAAAGATAATTAGAGGAATTGTGATGGTCACAACTTGGGCTTTATGGAACACTCGGAATGTAAAGATCTTCCAAGATAAAGATACGAAGATAATGGAGGTGGTGGCTGAAGTGAAATCAAAGACTTTTTTATGGTTAAAAAATAGGCCGAAGTTTAAATGTATAGATTGGAAGGATTGGGCCATTTATCCATTGTACATGTGTATTTAGTTTTTGACGGTTCTCGCGTTTGAGGGCTAGCCGTGATAATCGATGTTAAAAAAAAAATGTATAACTTGCTTACTTTTATGGTATTTCATGATTTTTTTTTTAAATACCAGTTGTCGAAACCAACCACTTCCCATCATAACTGAATTCCACCAACCACCGCGTTCAGACGGGCTACGGCGGCGACCACCGTCCTCGACGGCAGTCTGACGGTCCAGCCACCCTATCTCATCATATCTGACCATTCAATTTGGAGAATCTGGTACGCTTTAATGTCTAAGTTCACTGTTAATCTTGTAATCTACAAACCCTAAACTATGAGAAAAAAATTGTTAATATCATCTATGTAATCTGTAAACCCCTAAATAGTACTGTGTCTATCTTTGTATTCTCATGTAATTGCTATCTATTTGATAATATTGGACATTGGTACACCAGGTGTTCGACATAATGCTCCACACAAAATGTACTAGCTTTACATATTATTAATGTTGCATTCACCTTTGCAGGCGAAATAAGTGATTGATTTTGTCGAATTTGCTACTTTTATTGGCTGCTGAAAGGGTTATTATTTGCTACTTTGCATTAAACGGTTTCGATCACAATTGATACCCCGAAATAGAAATGTCTGATCACATACCTTTCGACATTCAAGTGGAAATCATTAAAAGGCTTCCTATAAGATCATTGATTCGGGTCAGATCTGTTTCAAAAGCATGGAAATGTGTTATCGACTCTTCTGATTTCATTGCTGAGTACACCGTCCATAACCATGATCAACCGCAACATTTGCTTATAAAGTACTCCAATGTGTACGGTGAGGAAACATATGATTCGATTGTAGAGGATGATACGTTCCCCCAAAACAAGGTTTCTCTTGTTGTTCCTTTGTCGGTTGACCTACTTTGGAATTCATATGTCGTCGGTGCCTCTTGTGGATTGGTTTGCTTGTTCGGTTTTTATCGGTATGACGATGATGCTGAATATCCTCCTGGAGAGGCGACGGCTGTTCTTTGGAATCCTTCGATTAGAAAATCAGTTGCTATCCCTGTACCTGATGTGGATCCGTATGGAGGAGATGCTCTTGGTTTTGGGGTTTGTCCCGCAACTAGTGACCCTAAGATTGTAAAGATTACCGAAAGGAAGATGAAAGGTGTAACTTGTAGCAGCCGTTGGCAAGTTGAGGTTTATAGTTTAAGCTCACGGGTTTGGAGAAGCTCATATGGTAATCTGTCTGATAGTTTGGTTGGTATTAAATGGCCTCGCTCTCAGGTTACCATACGTGGTTTTTTTTACTGGTTTGGTGTTGGAGACGCCATTGGTAGTGATACTGGATTTTGTTTTCTTATTTCATTTGATTTGACAAGTGAAGAATTTAGAGAGATATACCTCCCTAATGAGTTAGCATTTCATGATCCAACGGGGTTGCATGTATTCAACCGTTGTGATTGTCTTGCTGTGCTTCAGGAGTGGTTAATAGACGATATAATTGAAGTGTGGATGATGGAAAATGGTGATTCAAAATCGTTTACAAAGGTTTTCACCATTGACAAACCATCATATTGTTTAAGTCGGCCATTGGAATTTAGGTGGAACGGTGAACTTATGATGAGAATGGAAAATAACACTGGAGATTTTGAAGTGCTTATAGATTATGACCCCTTCTCAGAACACATCAATGATCTTGGGATTGAAAGCCAATGTTTCACATTAGTCGTGACCTCGTACACAGAATCTTTAATTCTGCTTGATCAGTTAGATACAGTAGTTGACGACGAGGATGATGAAGAGATTAGTGTTGAGCAAGGAAGAAAGGTATAGAGATCAAAGAGCAATTACTTCATGATATTTCAAACAGATCCCATTTCGTTATTTAAAGGTGAACACCCTTGTCTTATCTGTGAGTTCTGTTTATTTTGCACATTACTGTATGGAAATATCTTGTTGATAGTCAAGAAGATTTTAGCAACCTTAAGCGGTTGACATAGGGATTAAAGCCCTTTTGACATGTTTATTTTTAGAGTTAGTTAAACAAGTAGTCCTTGTGGTTTGGCCATGGTCACACAATGTTTATGTCATTTACTCAAACTTATTAAAAACAAATATTTGAATGCGCATGATCTTATTTTTGCAAGGAAAGATTTTGTAATATTTTATGACAGACCACTTCAATTTTCTGTATCTATTCTCACTGCATTTAGAGATTCATAGATATTAAATTCAAGAATCCCATGTAAATTCTTCTAATGTTTTGACTTTAGCAGGACATGTCTCCGAATTTGCGGTGGTTCTGCATTTATGCCAAAAACAAACTCTAGTGCAACAGTAAAGTTCGTTTTATTTTCATTTTAGATGACATGGCTTGATAGGGGATGCTAGGTTTTGTTTTCTTTAACTGACGTATCCCTTCATAGGTGCAACATTAGCATTTTGTATTATTAGATGATAAGATTGATGGTTTATTTAGTGGGCTTCTTTCTTTGATTTTAATTCATTTAGTTCACAATTTCTTTTAGGTGTTTGTGCATATGTAATGTCAAAACCTAAAGGTGGAAGTTTTTACTCATTGGAGAATGGATCAAACGGTTGAAAGTCGGTCAAAGTCTATATTTAAAGCATACATGTAAACAACCTCTTCAAAATCTTTTTATCCAAAAATTTGGATAGTTATTGTAATGATGTCATTTTTGCAATCATGATTAATTCATTATATATCTTTATAAAATTTAAAAAGTTTGTGCCGGTCAACCCGTCCTGGCCAGGCCTGTTTCAACTTGTTACATGACCTGCCTGGCACAGTCTTCAGTCAAAGGTCAAACCACTGAGGCTGTTTTAGGTTTATGACATGCTTGCTTTTTTTTTGATAAGTATTGATGCTTCTAATGAATCTTGTTTATTTGACTTAATAGTATCTCAAATTTAATGTATTTACCCTTACAGATTCTATGTTAAGGAAGTCCTTGCCCCATAATGCTTGCATATGCTTGGAATCGTAAATGGAAATTTCAGTTGGAGAAGATGGTCCGTCACAGATTTTGACCTTTCACTTTGGTGCTCAGTGAACACAACTCAAGTCTAGAATCTTATATGCATTTGTTGTTCTAACTGTAAGCGGATAACCGCTTTTCTTTCTCCCTTTTGTTACATACTCAAATCTTGTTAACTGGCAAACAAAGTATGAGGCTACTAGTTGTGGTGCAGTTGATATACAGCCTTCCTTCATAGTTCATAACACTTAACGATTTATAGCTTTATTTGGCTATTTAGTTAATTTCATTATTAATGTCTTGAGCCGGGGTCTAGCGGTTCCTCTCTATCTTCTGGGATAGAGGAAATGTTTGCCCCCATCATATCCTCCCCCAACCTGACAAATAGCTTGCTATGAGTGGGATTTTACTGAGTATGTTTGTATTAAAAGCGCCCCCCTTATATGTGTGCTCCAAAGTTTGTGTTTGTGTGTTTTTTTTTTTTTTTTTTTGTATATGAATTTATGAGATTGATGTTTATGGAGATGTTCAAGAACATTGTTGCTTGATCTTCCAAAGTGCAGGAAATCCAGTCTGTAAATCACCTGTGATGTCTTATTAGACCACCCGTAGTGGGGTTTTTTGGCGTTTTTTTTTTCAAAACAATTCCCCCAGGTGTACTTTAAAAAACGCTCCAATCTTGCCCCTTTTCAAATTATGACATTTTTTTGATGGTTTTTTTTAATTTAATTCTATTACATAATCCCCCACATTCCCACTACACATATTTTAGAAAAACGCTCATAATGCCTCATTGTTGGCTGGACTGTCACATGGCGCAAAAAGCCTAAGAGTGGGGGCATTATTGGTGTCTTCCACTACACAAGGTCTTAGGAGCTAGTATTCCTAAAGTGAAACAAATCATTAATTAATGTGTTAATTAACATACATTTTAGTTTACAACAAGTTCCCATACTTTAATATTGTGTTTCAACCCGGGTTTGAATGTCTTTGTTGTTTAAGATGCATTCAACCAAGTGATCACAACTTTTAAACATGTGTGTGTGGAGAGTGCCCAAATATACGAGGGAAGAAATGTGCTCAAGAGTGTGCATTGCAGTTGGTGCAAACGAATATTGTTAAATTTAAATTGAATGTTTTTATGTATTTTAATGCTTTTTGTATTGAAGTATTTAAATTTCATGAAACTTTTTTGTTGGGCACTTTTTTTTTTTTTTAACGGCGAATCTTTTGCTCCTTGTGAGTTTTGAACCAAAAACTTCATACTTAAATGTATTAAAGGGTGATTGGTTGCAGCTTACATGACCCCCACTTCCCTTTAACGCTCGTTATCCAAATGGCGAGAGGGCCACTAAAGACCCTCAAGGGTGATTGGTTGCAGCTTACATGACCCCCACTTCCCTTTGACGCTGGTAGAACGATTTTTTCTTTTTTTTTTACATTTTGCAACAAGTAGTAGGGAAAACAAAAACCTATTTTATATGTTAAAGACCTATTTATATTTGATTTTACAGAATTTGTATTTCTTTTTTTGAGTAAACTGCCAAAATGGTTCCTGAGGTTTAGTCATTTTTGTCACTTTAATCCAAAACTCAAAACTTTTAAATCTGGATCCCTTTGGTTTCAATTTTGTTGTCATTTTCATCCAAAAGCAAAATCTGCTCAAATTTTTCAGTTAACATCCAAGTTTTTTTGTCTTTTTCCACCCTTTTAATAAAGGGCAAAATTAACACATTTTTTTAATTTGTTATAATAAAACATTAAAAGAATATTTTGCTCTTCATTAAAAGGGAGGAAAATTACAAAAAAAATTGGATGTTAACTGAAAAATCTGACTAGATTTTGATTTTGGATGAAAATGACAATAAAATTAAAATCACATGAAAACAGATTAAAAAGATTTAAGTTTTGACCTAAAGTAGCAAAAATGATCAAACTCATGAACATTTTGGTAGTTTACTTTTTTTTTTGTTTTTTTTTTAAGTTTTTTCCTCTTTTCTTTTTCGTATAACTTAACATCATATAAAAAATTCAAAACTGAAGTCCACCCACCGCCTTTGCACCACCGCTTTCCGACGTGCTTCGGCGGCGAACACCCTACTCCGACAGCTTTCTGACGGTGACGGTTGACCTCCATCTCTGACCTCTCAATTTTGGAGAACCTGGTAGGCGTTAATTTCTAAGTTTGCTGTTAATATTGTAATGTGTAAACCCTAAATTTTTATAAAAAAACAATGTCAATATCATGTACCTGTTAGTTACTTCGTGTTTAAAATGGTATTTTGTCTATCCTTTTGTTCTCATGTGATTACCCTTTAAGAAAAAAATGGTAATATTGAACATTGGTACACCAGGTGTTCGATGTAATGCTTCACAGAATCGTTACAACATGTACTAGTTTTATGCTACTTTTATTGGCTGCTGAAGTGGTTATTGTTTTAAGACTTGTATAAATCGCTTTTCATTAAACGGTTTCGATCATCATCGATCACAGTTGATGCCAGCCTTACCCTGAAAGCAAAATGTCCGATCACATACCTTTCGAAATTCAAGTGGAAATCATCAAAAGACTTTGTATAAGATCATTGATTAAGGTCAGATCTGTTTCAAAAGCATGGAAATCTGTTATCGATTCGTCTGATTTCGTTGCTGATTACACTGTTCACAACCATGATCAACCGCAACACTTGCTTATAAGGTACAACAAGCTTATAAGGGACAATCTATACGCTTTGGAAACATATGTTTCGATTGAATATGATGGTATATCCCCCCGACACATGGATTCCCTTACTGTTCCTTCGTCCATTAACCTACTTTGGGATTCGATTATCGTTGGTTCCTCTCATGGAGTGCTTTGTCTATTCGGTTATTATCGGTATCAAGATGATGTTGAATATGGATCTGGAATGCCAAAGGCTGTTCTTTGGAACCCGTCTATTAGAAAATCAGTTGCTATAGATGTGCCTGATGTATATCGATTTGGGGGTACTACTTTTGGGTTTGGGGTTTGTTCAGCAACTAGTGACCCTAAGATTGTAAAGATCAATGATAGACGCATGCATAGGGAGATGGAAGATGTAACTTACAGTAGCCGTTGGCAGGTTGAGGTTTTCAGTTTAAGTTCAGGGGTTTGGAGAATCATATCTAGTAATCCGTCTGATAATTTGAGTGGACTTCATTGGCCTCACTCTCAGGTAATTATTGATGGTTCTATTTATTGGTTTGGTGCTAAAGTAACTACAAGTGATACTATATTTCAGCTTCTTATTTCATTTGATTTGTCAAGTGAAGAATTTGGAGAGATATACCTCCCAAATAAGTTAGCATTTCACGATCCAAGGTACTTGTATTTATTTAAGCTACGTGATTCTCTTGTTGTGCTTCAAGAGTGGATAATGGACAGTGTATATGAAGTGTGGATGATGGATTATAGTGATTCAAAATCGCTCACAAGTGTTATCACCATTAACGTACCAAATATATCAAGTATGCCACTTGAATTTACAAGCAATGGTGACCTTATGATGAGAATAACAGATGGTGACATTGATGTAATTAAAGTTTATAACACCGTCTCAGAAGACATGAATGATCTTGGGATTAAAGGCGAATGTTTCTCATCACTCGTGACCTCGTACACAGAATCTTTAATTCTGCTTGATCAGTTAGATACGTTAGTTGATGACGAGGATGATGAAGAGATGGGTGTTTGAGCAGGAAAGAAAGGTATATAGATCAAAGTGCAATTACTTCTTGATATATCAAAAAGATCCCTTTTCGTTGTCTAAAAGTTGAACACTCTTGTCTTATCTGTGAGTTCTGTGTTTTTTTTTTTTTTTTTTTGCACATTACTATGTGGAGTTATCTTGTTGATGGTCAAGTAGTCATTAGCAACTTTAAGCGGTTGACATAGGGGTTAAGGCCCTTTTGACTTGTTTATTTTAGAGTCAACTAAACAAAAATAGTCCTTGTGGTTTGGCCCTAGTCACACAGTGTTTATGTCATTTACTCAAACTTATTAAAAACAAATATTTGAACGCCCATGATCTTATTTTTGCAAGAAAAGATTATGTAACATGTTATGACAAACCACTTCAATTTTCTGTTTTGTTGATTTGTCACTTGGATTGCATATTTAGCAAATTGTTGTATATTGTTTTAAATTTCAGTCTTGTACTTCAATATCACTTGTTTACTATTTGTTTGTTCATCACTTGTTTACAATTGGGTTATCACTTAGCAGGGATTTATAGCTTTATTTGGCTATTTAGTACGTAGTAAATTTCATGATTGATGTCTTTGACCCGTACAATATGTCGCCGCTACTGATAACGTCGCTAGTACTTGGCCGCTAATGCTCGGTAATTGCCGCTGTGGACGGGCCAATGGGAAATCCTATTTTACCCGCTTTGGGCTGCCTTCATGCGGGCCCAACAAGATATAAGCCAAAATAACAGTTTGCCTTGCCCGTTAAGGTTCTCCTCATGAGAAATGAGTGGGAAACTAAAATCAGAAAATGCAGGTCTCATTTAATGCCTGATAAGAAGAGGATCTTGGCTGGCATTGTACTTCTCCGGCCAGAACATTAAATAAGGTTGTCATCTTACCGTTAGGGGTCAGACACGTGTCAGAACCCCTCGAAAACCGGCAGAACCCGTTGGATCACCTTGTCAAAATATCTCACATGTGAGATAAGGGCTCGGGATTATATAAGAGCCAAAGAGGATGATCATGAGGCAGATCGAAGGTATCGCATTTAACACTCTCTCATTTACTCCTCCCTCATTTATTCCGACCAACATTCTTACATATTAAACACACACATATTTATTGGATTCACACCTTAGAGGAAACATTCTGGTGATCACACTCATCGGAATAGACTCCTCCAACTCTCCGGCAAGTTTACTTATTCTCACGCCGGAGCTTGGTCACGGATCCCCCTCCCGGGGCCCCCCGTGACGAGGCTAACGGTTTACTTTTTTGTAGCACAAAGGCCGGGATATCTTGACGTCAGCGAAGACCCCATTGAACGTGAGCAGGGATTTGGGTATTCGACATTGGCGCCATCCGTGGGACCACAACTTGACTGGTGTCTCCACACTGAACTCCGACGTTAAAGATAGCCCGTTTCACAAACAGCAACATGGCAACTCCACCCGGCTCACGTACCATCCAGACGGTACAAAACGACCATGACAAAGTAACAGTGGAAGACATAACTCATGAGGAAGAGAATGAGAATCAAGTGGAAATCCTGGAAAGAGAGGAACCCATCACTCCAGATTTCGTAGCCATGCACAGGGAAAAGTTAAAAAAAGTGTCTTGAAGATTTAGAAAGACGAGAAAAGCTCGACAGCCTTAGGGCTAGGCTGTCCTTCGATACACCTTCCGATCAAGAAGGGGTGGACCAACAGAACAAAAGCAGTGGTAGTGACCCACTTGAAACGTTCATGACGGATCTCAGACAGATGTCCTCGGAGGAGAGGGAGGATCTCATAACGGGAAAGAAGTCGAAAGGGAAAGAAAAAAGAAAAGGAAAGCCAAAGCGATGATGGTCTGGATCAACCCTACCTCCTACGGGACTTGGCCGAGATCTCAAAATTCACCAGGAGAATTTCAGAAGCACCAATGCCCCCTAAGACAAAACTACCTTCAAACTTCGATAGGTATGACGGGACTAGAGACCCTGAGGATCATCTCCATGCCTTCCGGAGGGCAGGGCGGTGGCCCATGTCGGTCTGGTGCCACATGTTCGTACAAACCCTGACGGAGGGGGCTAGGCTTTGGTTTGACAGCCTTCCCTCCGGCGGGATCGACAGCTATGAAGAGTTAAGTGAAAAGTTTCTGAGAAACTTTGGTCAGCAGAGGAAAGTGGTCAAGAACCCAAACGAGATCCTGCACATAAGGCAGAGGGACAATGAACGAATAGACCAGTACATGGAGAGGTTTGTCAAGGAAAGCATGAACATTAAGGACGTCCCGGAGGTCATGAAGATCAGCAGTTTCATTAACGGTTGAAACATGCACAACTATGTGAGAAGCTGGGGGGAGGAATTCCCACATTCATTTGACAACGTCATGGACAGAGTCAGAGCCTTTGTCAGGGGCAAAGACACAGTTAGCAAAGCCAAGGAGATGGACACCCCACCCCGAAGGCTCACCACGGCTGCAAAGCCTCCCGAAAAAGGTACACCTTACTCAAGAAAACCTGCTTTTGATAAAATGTTGCATTATAGAACGAGGCCCTCGTACTCCCTGTATAGGCCCCGGGGAAGAGGCCCACCCCCTACTCCGACAGCTTCACTCCTCTCACCAAAACCACAAGTGAAATACTGGCCACCGAGAGGGTGAATAACCGGTTTTTTGAAGTATTGTTGAGAAAACGAATTTAAATCATTTTCTTGCCAAGTTATGTGGAAACTTTGCATTTGTAATGCATTATGTTCGTAAAACCATGTATTTGTAATGTTCGTATAACCGCCAATGCCCACCCTGACTTTGACTCCATGCCCACATAATCCTATGCCTTGAATTTGTATAAAAACATGGTATTTAATTTGTATAAATCATGTATTTCTGTAAGTATGTACGTCCCTGGTATGTATAAACCCTTGTAAATACATGTAGTTTGAAAAATCAACAAAAAGTTGAGCGAGTTCATGTGTATGTCTGTGTGTAAAAAAAAACGTTAAAGTACGTCACAATGTATAAATGTCCCTGGTATGTAGCAATTAAGGAAAAAGAGATCACCAATGGTTTGCAAAGCCACTGGTATGTGTGAAGTGATGCATGAAAACTCAAACCTAGCAAATTTATACCGGGCCTCGGCTGTAAGACACAGTCACCTCTATGGGTCACCCTGACCTCACGGGTGTGGGCTCGCTACACCCAAATAGATCTATCACTCATGTCCTTCGGTCCTACGATGAGGATTAATGACTTTAAGTGTTGTACCCACCACTCACATGATCTGAACGTCCAAACCCTCCTTAAGCTAACCATACCATGTATAAAAATGTCCTTAATAATAGTAACATGTATTTTACCCCAGCCACTAAGGCTGAACCTCCCCAGCCACTAAGGCTGAACCTCCGCCGGTGGCCGGCCGGCTTCGCCGTGGTCCTTCACCGGACAAGTGTGAACGAGAGAGAGAATTGTGCGTGTGTGTGTTACTATGTTTTGATCAAATGAAGGAAAAATAAGGGTGAACCCCCCTTAAATACTAAGGGTTTGTCTAATGGGTTTTGGGCTTGGGCCCAAGGCCCACAAGCCCAGTCCTCGCGTTTTGAGTGGCCCGATCTCGTTATTGAAGGCCCGTTTTCGTTCTCGCGCGTCGTAAAGCATCGTAAATAGTTATTTTAGGGTCAAAATACGTAAAATAATGTCGGTATAATTATTAACCGCGTACGTTGTCGGTTTCATTAAAATCACGTGGAATGCCTCGTTTGTCGTTTCTGATTCGTTTTTCGATCCGGTTTCGACTACGATTGTTAAAATTTAATTACAGAGCTAAATATCGCGTAAAATGTAAGGTTCTGAAAGTGACAGGCGTCTCCGTCGCTTCCGTTTTGTTGCCGATGCGTTTCCTACCATCGCGTTTCTAGTTCTCATTTGCATTTGTGTCGCAAGGAAGCCCAATAAATTCACAAAATTAATTTTACAAGCATAAAATTTTCGTGTAACATTCATACCTGTCGTCGTTGTCAGTAATTTGTACGGTATCAGTTCGTTGCCGTTTGATGTTCCGCAGATTCCACGCGAATCTTCATACGCGTACTGTAAAACCAAATAGGCGTTCATAGGCACTCCAACGGCCTAATTAAGTAAATTTGCGCTGTAAACACTATTTGTTATCGCGTTAATCACTTGTTAATCACGCAATTAAGAGCCGTAAATCACCGGTTGTCACATTCTCCCCCTGTTAATGAAATTTCGTCATCGAAATTTAGACTACGTTAACTCCTTAGAGTTACGTTATGTGTAGGTAAATACGAATAGTATCAAAGTGAATGAACCTGATTTCGAATCAAGACTTATTTGAAGGATGTGAATTCAAGGACATACCTCAACAATAAGAACCCAACGGTTTAAAAGAGATGTGTTTCAGAAATTGATGTCAAAGGAAACAAGACGTATAGGTACAGTCACTAACGTGACTAAGTTAACAGGGATCCAAAAATGAACAGGAACTTCGACCAATCGAATTCCATATGAACGTTTACAACATGTAAATGAGTTCTAGAAGCAATAACATCCACTGGATGAACTTAGAATCAACAATCTCTAATGTAATAGTTTGTATGAAACGCTCGTCGTGATCAGCACAAGCTGCAAGTTATACCGACGCCACAAGGTGTCACAATGAATGAAATAATCCAATAATAGGGGTGATCGAACAAGTATCACCTGTGTTTTGCAGTCAATTGAAAGCGCAATGAAGTAAATATGAAAATTTGTTTCTAACGACATCATAGGATTTTCAATTGAAATTTGAACATCAAAGAAATAATGTTTTCGATCGAAGGTGAAGAAGCAATGAATATCGCAAAATATCCGATCGATAAATGAAAGAACCGTTAGTAGGTACACTGGAATATAATATGAATTTGTGTACCATTGTCTTAACACACGATTGTGTTAAGACATGCTTTAATATGATAATTCAAAGCGGATTTAAAACAAATCAATAAATAAATATTTAAATCCGTGCATGAGATATGTAACGAGTTTAGCGCAAGCTTCAAATAAGTGAAAACACCACCACAAGGTATCGAAATCAACAAACAATTTAATGGAGTCGAATACCAAACAAGTTTACCACGACTCGGAACAAATGAAGTGCTCGTTAAAATTGATTTGAATATGATGCTCCCAACACATCATATGGTGTCTTGAATCGAATATGTGTAATGAACAAGTTCAAACAATTGAACTTGGTTTTAGCGCAATCCGACAATAAATATATGTATCGACAAGAAAACTTTCGGCAATGGTCGCAACGAAAAACCATGTATGTAACTTGAAAAGAAAAGAATTCTCAAGAAAATGTGTTGACTTGTTAACAAAGGAGCCAACAATTACAATAATGCAGGTCATTCGAATCACAAATCAATAATTAGATCTAGCGAAATAGTATTTGAACTTTAATGAAACGCTTTATTCGAAGCGAAACCACATGCGTAACAAACGATGCATGCGTAACATATGAATTTTCAAGAAATGAAGCAATGAGTGTTCGCTATAATGAAGGAAACGATCGTGATGCAATGACCATTAAGAGGAGTAGAGGTGTGAAAATCTTCTCACTAGATGCAAACGTCAGAATTTCAATAAAAGAAATTTAAGGACTTTACCTGAGGTTTCATGTGATGACCGGTTGTTAGTTGACATTACCATGGAATGTCGAACATAGCGTATTCGTCATTAATGAGTTGGGGGGGGGGGGGGGGGTACGAAGACATGCGTCTTCTCCTAAGCGTGACTCGTGTCGTTGCAGGATCGCGTGCCGAACCGCCGCTTCCTGATCGATAGTTCTCCTGCTGATAGGAATCTAGCGTCGTCGTTGAATTGCGCCATCGTGTCTTGTCAAAAGCCTCGCCTCGATAGTCGTATGTGTCGTACTTCAACCTCAGTTGATGTATAGCTTAAGTTTCACGTATACCTGTGCACTAGCGTTACGTTCCGCGTAGAATGTGATGTACTCCGACATCCGTTGACGTAAAATTTGAGTTCCCTAAACTCTCAGAGTTTTGTGTACTGTATATAATTGTTTTGTGTACCGTGTGTAAAACACAACTTTAGAGTATGTTTGAAACAAAACCTTGATTGTTTGTTTTTCGGCAACGGTTGGAGACCATATTCGAGTACTATGCGTTCTGTATGTATTCAGGTTTTAATATTCTAAGTTCCCAGAGGAAAGTGAGGTTAGAGCCTAGGTATTCCTACAGAAAACCTTATTCGCTGTAACCTATAGCTCTGATACCAATCTGTCACACCCTGGAAATTATCAGAGCTTGGCGTGACTGGACTGGTATCTTCATTTTACAGCGGAAGCAAAAATAAGCTAAGACTTCTAGAAATTGAACGCCACTAAGTACTCGACTCTTCATGGTTCTCCTATTCCAACCGTGCCATAGTTTCTGAAAAGTAACCTGAAAAAGAAACATGCGAAAAGTCAACATAAAGTTGAGCGAGTTCATAGTTTGTTTGTAAAAGATTTGAAATAAATCTTTTTGAATAACCAGTTTTTAAAGTATTGTTGAGAAAACGAATTTAAAATCATTTTCTTGCCAAGTTATGTGGAAACTTTGCATTTGTAATGCATTATGTTCGTAAAACCATGTATTTGTAATGTTCGTATAACCGCCAATGCCCACCCTGACATTGACTCCATGCCCGCATAATCCTATGCCTTGAATTTGTATAAAACATGGTATTTAAGTTGTATAAATCATGTATTTCTGTAAGTATGTACGTCCCTGGTATGTATAAACCCTTGTAAATACATGTAGTTTGAAAAATCAACAAAAAGTTGAGCGAGTTCATGTGTATGTCTGTGTGTAAAAAAAAACGTTAAAGTATGTCCCAATGTATAAATGTCCCTGGTATGTAGCAATTAAGGAAAAAGAGATCACCAATGGGTTGCAAAGCCACTGGTATGTGTGAAGTGATGCAGGAAAACTCAAACCTAGCAAATTTGTACCGGGCCTCGGCTGTAAGACACAGTCACCTCTATGGGTCACCCTGACCTCACGGGTGTGGGCTCGCTACACCCAAATAGATCTATCACTCATGTCCTTCGGTCCTACGATGAGGATTAATGGCTTTAAGTGTTGTACCCACCACTCACATGATCTGAACGTCCAAACCCTCCTTAAGCGAACCATACCATGTATAAAAATGTCCTTAATAATAGTAACATGTATTTTACCCCAGCCACTAAGGCTGAACCTCCCCAGCCACTAAGGCTAACTTCCCCTATTCATGAAAATCATTCCCATTTCGTTTCGTTAATACGTATTTGTTTTGTAAAAACCGGTATATTTAGTATAACCCATTCGTAAACCATTTGAGTTCCTTGAAATTCGTTCGTAACATGATTTAGAAATATGAGTTTTCATTCATTCGAAAACTTTGTATGTTCTTGCAAAACGTGCATGTCTTTCCACCCCGAAAACATTTACAAGAATGTAAAACCGTAAAAAGTGGGGTTATGAACTCACCTGAATATTCCTGTGCAAAGCTAGCTATATACGACTTTGTGATGTCATTTCCATGATGAGACTCGCTAGCGTGCATTCTACAATATTCCTAACACGGAATATCTTGTAAGTTTCTAAATAAACGCAGTAACTAAACTACGTGTCATCGAGCTCTACCGAATCGTTAATCGAACGATTCAATGGTAAGTAGTTAACTTATCGGAAATGATTAAGTCATATTTGATAAGTATCGTTTATCATTGATAATAACTAACAAGTCTTGAAAAGACTTGATTCTCGAGAGATTTAAAAATAAATAGATATTTATATAAAAATATATAAATATATCGTTGTAATTGCGTTAGCCGTCTCGAGTGGTCATACGTGTATAAAAGAATATTTATATGAAAATATCATATAACAAACTCGTATCATATAATGCGTCTTTTATATATTCGTCAAAGTATGCGTATATGCCGTTTCGCAGTTTGAAATGAATATAAAAAGTTATATTCATTTTACAAAAGTATCATCGAGTTGTTTGTGGTTGAAAATAAATATCTAATTATCTTTATTTTTATAAATGAATGCGAGTCGCTTGATGTTTGAAGTAAACATAAAACTATGTTTATTTTATAAAAGAATTCGTTATTGTTTGACACTTGAAATAAGCGTATAAACCATGTCTACTTTATAAAAACGAATTCGTGTTGTTGGATATTTGAAATAGTATACAAATTATATTCAAGTTTATAAAAGAACCGTCGTCTTGTTTGATGTTCAAAATAAATATGTAAACTATATTTATTTTTATAAAATAAACGCGTGTGGTTTGTTAACGGAAATAAATATATACTCTATTTATTTTTAAGGGATACGGGTTATCGGTACTTGAAAATAAAAATAAATATAAAAGTTATTATATTTATTTTATAGAATAGTTCGTGTCGTTTACGTTTTGTAAGTTTGAAAGTGTCACTGAAAGAAGTTATATATTTGCACCGTTAGTTGTTGTTTTTCAATAAAAACGCGTTTTGTTTTCGGGTTTTCTAGAAAAACGGGCAGAGTTTCCTCTGTTTTTGGACGCCCCCGACAACTAAAGTGTCGTTATTTTGTCAAAATTCAATCAAATTTCAAACAATGTATATGTGTAATCAATTTATATAGACAATACGGTAAATGAAACCAAGTAACTTGAACTAATATTTTCGACATTTTATTTGGTTTGAGCTCGTTTCGCACGGTAAAACTATAAAGTTATCGAAATAAATGTGCCGTAAAATCTTTACCAAATCCTTATGTCGGAACGTTGACTGAGTTGACCGGGTCAACCGAGTTGACCAGGTTTGACTGATTTGACTCGGTTTGACCGAGTCAACCCGAACCGCTTCATAAACTGTCCCGAACCAAAGTTGTTGACCGTCCCGAACCTGTTGACCAGCCGTGACTGTTTGACCCGGACCCCAACCGAGTTAACTCGGTTTAACCGAGTTGACTCGAACCAAAACCCGAAACGAACTGAACATAGACACCACCACTGTTGACTTATCGACCCGTTGCGAAACTTGAACCGAATCCGACCCAAACATTTTGACCGTGAATAAGCCGAGAGCCGAGACTAAACCTTGAACCGAACCCGAACCGGAGTCGTCACCAACCTGATTTGTAATAAAATCACCATCATCATCATCAGACTTCAACAAAAGAAAAAGAAGGAAGTAAACCGAGAAGGGGGGGTACCGTCGAAGCCTGTCGAATAAAGACAAGAACCGCCGGTCCTTGACGCCGACTGCTGGTCAATGACGCCGACCGCCGGTTCTTTCTCTCTCTCCTCGTCACCACTCTCTCTCTCTGCCGTCAACCTCCTGCAACCAAATGTTGTGACCGGAAACATGAACGGATCTACAAAGATCCTCAAAGAAAAGATGAAGAAGACGGGTTATATGTTCTTACCGGAGAGAAACCTCACACGTTGCGGCTGTCGTACATCAGATCTACCACTATCGCGCCTCAGATCAAGAAACCGACACCAGAAATGAGCTCAGAAGGTGTGGTTTAGGGGGGTACGCGCCGTGACGCGCCGGAAATCAGCCGCCGAACCACCGCCGGCGGCGGTGGTGCCGCCGTGACGCCGCCGCGGCTCCGCCGGTGGCCGGCTGGCTCCGCCGTGGTCCTTCACCGGACAAGTGTGAACGAGAGAGAGAATTGTGCTTGTGTGTGTTACTGAGTTTTGATCAAATGAAGGAAAAATAAGGGTGAACCCCCCTTAAATACTAAGGGTTTGTCTAATGGGTTTTGGGCTTGGGCCCAAGGCCCACAAGCCCAGTCCCCGCGTTTTGAGTGGCCCGATCTCGTTATTGAAGGCCCGTTTTCGTTCTCGCGCATCGTAAAGCATCGTAAATAGTTATTTTAGGGTCAAAATACGTAAAATAATGTCGGTATAATTATTAACCGCGTACGTTGTCGGTTTCAATAAAATCACGTGAATGCCTCGTTTGTCGTTTCTGATTCGTTTTTCGATCCGGTTTCGACTACGATTGTTAAAATTTAATTACAGAGCTAAATATCACGTAAAATGTAAGTTCTGAAAGTGACAGGCGTCTTCGTCGCTTCCGTTTTGTTGCCGATGCGTTTCCAACCATCGCGTTTCTAGTTCTCATTTGCATTTGTGTCGCACGGAAGCCCAATAAATTCACAAAATTAATTTCACAAGCATAAAATTTTCGTGTAACATTCATACTTGTCGGCGTTGTCAGTAATTTGTACGTTATCAGTTCGTTGTCGTTTGATGTTCCGCAGATTCCACGCGAATCTTCATACGCGTACTGTAAAACCAAATAGGCGTTCCTAGGCACTCCAACGGCCTAATTAAGTAAATTTGCGCTGTAAACACTATTTATTATTGCGTTAATCACTTGTTAATCACGCAATTAAGAGCCATAAATCACCGGTTGTCACAGACTCTATCCCACTAGTAGGATTCAACAACAGTGTGTCACACCCCTTGGGAAAGATCAAACTCCCATTTACAGTCGGGGTAGGGGATCGAGTCCGAACTATAAACCTAACCTTCACGGTGGTCCGAGCACCCTTAAAATACAATGCAATCCTGGGAAAACCTGGGATCGGAGATCTACAAGCACATGCATCAACCCCGCACGGAGCCCTAGTGTTCCAAACGCCAAAGGGCTTGGCTTGGGTAAAATCTGCATATGAGGTGATTTCCTCCGTGTCCGAGGGAGAAGCATATAAGAAACCCCAAAAAGATGGGGTTGAATAATGGGTGCTTTGTGATAGGTTCCCGGAGCAGACGGTCAAAGTAGGAAGCCGCCTGAGTGACAAGTGCAAGAGTGCTCTCAAGGAACTGCTCCTTCTCAATATAGATGTATTTGCATTTCAACATGGGGATATGACAGGAATCCCAAGAAGCTTGACTGAGCACCGACTCAACACATACACCTGGGCAAAGCCAGTAAAACAGAAAAAACGGAGCATGGGCCCCAGTAAGAGTACGGCCGCCTGTGAAGAAACCAGGAAGCTGCTCAGAGCCGGAATAGTAAGGGAAGTGAAGTACCCGTCTTGGGTTGCTAACCCGGTTATGGTCCAGAAGAAGGACGGAGGATGGAGGATGTGCATTGATTTTCAAGATTTGAACAAAGCGTGTCCCAAGGACTGCTACCCCCTCCCAGAGATAGACGTCCAAGTGGACTCCTTATCCCAGTATCCCCTGAAGTGCTTCTTGGATGCCTATAAAGGATACCATCAGATACAGATGTAAATGGAAGACGAGGAAAAGACAGCCTTCATCACAGACGAAGGGACATTTTGCTATACCAAAATGCCCTTCGGGCTCAAGAACGCTGGTGCCACCTATCAAAGGTTCATGAATGCCCCTTTTCAGGTAACAACGGGGATGAAACCTAGAGGTATATGTTGATGACATTGTTATCAAAAGCCTGACCGAAATGGCCATGATAGATGACATAGCCGAGACCATCCGAACCATGCAAGATGTGAATATGAAGTTGAACCCTGGGAAGTGCTGTTTTGGGGTAGAAGAAGGGAAGTTCCTAGGGGTAGTGGTTACTAAGGGCGGAATCAAAGCTAACCCGGAGAAAACTCAAGCCGTGGCTGAAATGCGATCCCCCAGGTCCCTGAAAGACATCCAACAGCTGAACGGAAGGCTAATCGCATTAAACCGCTTTTTATCAAAAGTAGCTGACAGGACCCTTCCCTTCATGAAGGTGCTGAAGGACTGCCTTCAAACGGACAGGTTTAAATGGACCTCTGAGGCAGAAATTGCCTTCCAAGAAATGAAGACTTACATCTGCAAGCTCCCGGCCTTAGCCACCCCAGTGCCAGGGGAAGACCTGCTTCTGTATCTATCTGCTTCAAAGACTACCATAAGTGCGGTCATGATGATGGAACGGGAAGGGAAGCAGATACCGATATACTTCATTAGTAGGACCCTTAAAGGCCTAGAAGAACGCTACATGCCCTTGGAGAAGTTAGCTTTAGCCCTTGTTTTTGCATCCCGGATACTCAGTAGGTACTTCCAAGGGCACAAGATCACCCTGATAACAGACCAGCCCCTCCAAAAGGTGCTAAGGAGGCCAGAGTTGTCAGGACGACTGGCTAAATGGGCCGTAGAGCTGGGAGAACACTCCTTGGAGTTCAAACCCAGGACAGCCATGAAAGGACAAATACTGGCCGATTTCTTAGCAGAAGTACCTGAGGATGAAGAAAAAGAACTTCTAAAATGGGAGGCCTTGGAAAGGGAAGAAAAAGAGAAGGAAGACGGGGCTGTGAGGAAACTATTCACAGATGGAGCCTCCAGTGAATAGGGGAGCGGAGCAGGCATTACTTTGATAAGCCCTAAAGGAGTTGAGCTAACCTATGCCATAAGACTGGACTTTAAAAACACCAACAACACTGCAGAATATGAAGCCCTTTTAACAGGGATGAGGCTGGCCAAAAAGATGAAAGTAAAACACGTGGAAGCTAGCACTGACTCACAGCTGGTGGTCAAGCAGTACCAAGGAGAGTATGAGGCTAAAGACAACACCATTGCTCAGTACGTGGCAAAAGTAAAAGAGACAGCCGAAGCGTTCAAAACCTTCAAGCTAGAATACATCCCCCGCGGGAGAAACAGAAAATCTGATGCCCTCAGTAAGCTGGCCTCAGTAGCATTTGACCACCTAGCAAGAGAAGTCAAAGTGGAAGTCCTGACCTCCCTGTCACGACCCCCGACCCACCCTGGACGGAATCGAGAGTCGTGAACAGCCCGTGGTACCGATGATTATTTTGAAAACGTTGCAGCGAAAATTTTATCAGGACCGTGAGTTAGGAAAAATATCAGAGTTTAGAAAACACCGGATTTTATTTATTAAATAGATGGGATAAACCCATGTTTTACAATGGTAGCTTTAAATAAAGATAAATTTGATTTACATAAAACAATATTTCTTAATTTGGTTTAATTAATAAAATAAGCCACTTCTTGATGCCTTTCAGTGCCGTATCCATCTCTACTGTAATTACCTGAAACATGTTTGAAAAAGGTTTTGTCAGCGGGAAATACTGAGTGAGTTCATTCATTTTGCTAAAACGACACATTTGTTATAATATACAGTATTAAGAGCGATTACAATGTTTCTGATATCAAGCCAACTACCCACGGTATTTGTCACTTGACCCATTGGCCCATTCGTCCAATGGTGTCTGTGACTATGGCCATATCCCCCATTGGCTGCCCCAATGGTGACGATTATCAAGTAATGTATACAAAACCCCACTTACCGGCTGTAACTTGGTGATTACAAAGACTTAATCCCCGTAATTATAACTTTGAAAATAAACATGCTTTTGTAAATAGATTTGATAAAAAGAGAGAATGACTCACAAACTGTGAGAAAAGGAGAATGACTCACAAACTGTGAGAAAAGAAGAATGACTCACAGATAATCATGCAGATTCATACGGACAGAATTTAGTCTACAGATAATCCTTGATATATTGCAGATTGAGACAGGCAGAGCTTAGCCTATTTATTTAGCCTTGTAACCTAGTGCACACGAACTAGGTAAGTAACTTAATGCAGCAATTACGATAACTCACGAGATCAAATTCTCACAACGAACGACAAAGTGCAATACTTCATCCATCGAATTAACGATGATCCGTCAAATTAATGACGAACGATAAAGTATAACCCTAATGTGGGCGGCACTTAAACATCCATTGGATATATTGATCGGTCGGAAAATGAATCGTAATAGCGATCGAGTTATTACCCGGTATCGTAGCAGAATTAGAGCTAGTGTGTGTTTGGTAGAAATAAAAATATATATTTGTAATTGTGTTAAGTATAGTACCCCTAATTCAACCTTATCCCGATGTCACGAGACAGAACCTCAACAACTTAGTCGGGCAGAGCCTTGACATGTGTTATGGGGCTCAGATCAATCGGAAAGGGTAGCGGTGATCGGGAGTTTAAAACACTTAATACAAGCAGAACCTTATTATTAGTATAAAAGAAAAATATATATATATATTTGAGAGAATAGGCGACATATGGGAAAAGAAAAGAAAAGACTGAACAAACTTTTGATGAGATGCTGCTCTTATTTATACTTAAGTTTTACTTGATGGTTACGTTTTTTGAGAGGACACGTAGACAACTTCATTAAATGCTCTATCTTTAGAATTTCTAGTTATTATTTTATTTTGATTTAATTCTTTATGTCTATCTCCTGACACATTCATATTGGATATGACAATTCAAGTTGTAGTTTCTTTTTATTTATTATTATATATATATATATATGTAGATAAATAGGACATGAAAATATAATAGGACATGACAGGTTTCTTTAGTGTAGGATTTCCTTTATTATATTATTATTATGATTATTATTTATTGAAAATATGGGACCCGAAATATGGACTGGGACATGAAATTAGATTTCGTCAAATTGTAGGATTTCAATTGTTGGGTTTTTATTATTATTAATTCCACTTCTTTACTTAACGTGTATAACTTTTCTAAAATATGACGTTATAGAAAATAATAAATATGTTATTAGAACGAAAATATTTTTGTCTACATTTGGGTCCAAGTTTCTTTAAAAATAGAGTAGGTTCAAAATACAATGTTTTTTTTTTATAGTTTAATTAGTAAACGGTTCCTGGGCCCGTCTAAATATTTCATATTTCTAATTTTCAACTTACCCGTAATCTACCCGTCTAATAATATAAATTCTTAGATACTTTTATTTTATTTAGAAAAGGTCACCCATACACAAGCCAATTAATTAATATAATATTTCAACCAACTATATAAAATAGTGTTTAAAACTATTTGGGTTGAATATTTATATTAAAAATAAACTAGTTACTAGTTACTAGTGGTTAATAAATTTAACCAAACCTATGATAAAAATAGGGATGTTACACTCCCCCTCCCTCGGCACAGAGGAAGTAGCTGCAGTTGAAAACGCACAAGAAACATGGATGACACCAATTGCAAAATTCCTGAGGGACGGAACGCTACCCGAGGGAGACTGGGCAGCCAGAAAGGTAAGAGTAAAAGCCTTACAATATGAGCTGGTTGATGGAGAACTTTACCGAAGATCATACCTGGGCCCATCCTTGAAGTGTGTTGACATGGAAGAATCTAAGTATGTGATCAGAGAAATACATGAAGGGATTTGTGGGATGCATTCGGGGCCAAGAACGGTAGCAGCAAAGGCAATGAATGCGGGATTCTATTGGCCTCGAATGTACGAAACAACATCCGAAGAGATTAAGAGATGTGACAATTTCCAGGTACATGCGCCTATGACTCATCGACACAAACACCCGATGATACCCGTCTCAACGTCCTGACCCTTCCAAAAATGGGCCATCGACATAATCGGGCCATTCCCAGAGGGTCCTGGAGGGGTCAAGTATGTGGTGGTCGCCATCGATTATTTTACCAAGTGGATAGAAGCAAGACCCTTGGCAAAAATAACCGGGGAATAGATGAGGCGATTTGTACTAGACAACATCATCTGCAGGTACGGGGTCCCAAAGGAACTGGTAAGTGATAACGGTGTCCAATTCGCTGGAAGACCCTTCAAACCATGGTGCGAACAAATGCACATACACCAAGTGTTCACCTCCGTTACCTACGCTCAAAGCAATGGACTGGTAGAAAGAGCAAATCAAAGTGTCATCAAAGGAATGAAGGGGAGACTTAGAAGAAAACAGAAAGGATGGTTGGAGGAGCTACCATTTGTGCTATGGGCATACAGGACCACCCCTAAGGACTGCAACGGGGGAACTCCTTTCAGCTTAACTTACGGGACGGAGGCAGTCATCTCGGCTGAAATAGGGTCCCCGACTGCCAGGATGAAGCTCAGGGAGGCAGAAAACGAACAAGACCTCCGGATGAACCTGAACTTGCTTGAAGAAAGGAGAGAAGTGGCAGCAGTCAGGGAGGCGAAGTACAAGAAGCAGCTCGAAAGCTATTACAATGCCAAGATGAAAAAGCTCAGCCTCATCCCAGGGGATTTGGTCCTAAGAGCAAACGAGGGCAGCCTACAGGAGAGCACCGGAAAGCTAGGGCCCAATTGGGAAGGGCCTTACCGGGTTACATGGGCAAATGGCAAAAGAAGTTGTAAGCTGGAAACGCTCCAAGGCATGGAGGTCCCCAGGACGTGGAACCTCATGCAACTCAGGAAGTATCACCTATGAGGGGTTAACCCCCAGGAAAAACGGCCAGGGAGCCACTTTTGTAATATTTAACTATTAGTCTGGGGGTTGCCCCTAGGACAAATCTTTTGTAACAACTTGTTCTGGGAAACTTAGTCCCCAAGGAATGAATAACAAACGGACAGCTAACTTGTCCCCTTTTGGCTAAACAACAGGTGTTATACCAAGGCAGACGTGCCCTGAACGGTCATAAACCTAATGACAAATAAACACACGTGTATAAGGCATATCAAGCATGCCAAACGCCCGGTTGTGGGGCAGAATAGGGTCTAGCTAACCCAGAGGAAACGGACAAACAAACCAAAAACATAATCTCACATTATAAACTTGTCCAGTGATTGGCCTCAAACAGACAATCCCGGTTTATCAAACAAACCATAAACATAACGCACTTTCGTAAACAAATTACAAAAAGAAAAAGTTTTTTTTTTTACAAAACGAATGTACAATAGGAAGCCCTATTGGCTTAAACAACTAACATACAAGCCAGCAGGCATAACAAACCGACTAAAGCACGACTCCTTACAAACAGCCCAAAAGTCTTCAGGGAAGCGCCGACCTGACCCCTGCAACATAAAAAGGCACAACAAAAAACAAGCAAAAAACAAAATGGCAACATACAGTCATAGGTTATATGATTAAGTACCTAGGAGAACCCCAACACAAAGGTTCTCCTTCCAAATACCAAAAGTTTAAAGTATCATAGGGTAAGCAATTATCCAGATTACAACCATATCGAAAGAGGATTAATGTTTAGAAATCATTGGGGACCATCCCCAGACAAAGACGGTGGAGACGAAGGACCAGCGGAGGAAAACAGGGCTTTCAATTCATCTATTGATATCATGGGATGCTCTAGGATCTTCTTGAGAATGGCCGGGGTCCTACTCCCAAACTCCTCATCCAGCTTAGACAGTCTCTTCTTAGCTTTGGAGTTGTAAAGCGGAGTCTCTTTCTTGCCCAGACCCTGAGCAGAGTAAATATAGCCATCCTTCAACCCAGCCTGGTAGCCAACATCCCGGTACGCCCTATACACCTCCTCCAAGCCACTTTTAAACTCCTCTGACTGAGAAACGGCAGTAAGGAAGGCTCCGAAACCTTCAGTGATTAACCAATGTTTCTCCTTAGCCAACCGCTAGTTATCATCAGAAGTTATCCCATAATCGACATACATAGTATTCAGCTGCTCCTGGGAAACGTAGCCAACCTCCTTCAGATGCTTTAACTCAGCGGCCAACTCTTCCTTCTCCTCCACCAACACCGCCATTTCCCTTTCCCAGGCTCGTTCCTTCCGCTCCAACATGGCTCCAGCCCCTGGGCAAAAAACATCATAAAGAATCCAAAAAGCAGTTGGAAAATAAAAAAAAGGGGGGGGGGAGAGAAAGGCTATGTACCTTCTCCTCTTGCAACTTCCTCTCAGCCTCGACCACTTGACATTTAAGTTCACCCTTGAGTTCTTCATTCGCCCTCCTCAAATCGTCAATCCACTGCAGCATGCCAGCACCCCTGAAAAAACTCTCACAGAGAGACATGCTATACTGATCCTCAAAAAGATAATCTCTCAAAGCAGAATTCATGAATCTATGGGAGGGAGGAAAAGCATGACTCAAAAAATCTCTGTCAGTCTCAGGGGTCCCTATCACCGAAGAATGAGTTATTTTCCATTTAGGGACATAGGTGAAAGGGATAGCATCAACAAACAGGGGAGCCAAAGGGGACCGATGAGCAAAACCTTCAGGTTGAGTGGGTTTACTGGTCCCAGTAGCATGGTGAGGAGAGAGTTCAAAGGCTGAGGCAAAATGAGTCATGCTTACTTCCGGAGTCTTGTCCCGAACACGGGAAGAGGAGGGACCAGTAGGGATCTCTATTGGATCATGAGAACTCCCCTACACAAAAAAAAAATAAGAAAAAGAAAATAAAAAATCTCCCTAGAACAAAATAAATATAAGGCAAATAGGTAAAAGGAAAAAGGAGCTCACCAACAAAGGTGCACTCACAAGGCTTGAAGACCTCAGGTGTTTGGACAAAGAACCCTTAACCCCAACAGGGGGAAGTTCGGAAGCAGCCTTCGATGAAGGAGGGGACTTCTGCCCACTGGCACTCCGGAGCCTTTGCCGGATATCACGAGGAGCAGGGGTTGGCCTAGGACTTGCAGCTTTCCTCTTACGAACTAAACGGACCTCCAGAGCTTCATCATCACTTTGATCAGAATGCTTAACAGGGGCGGGATCAGGGGAACTCTCCTCCCCATCAGAGGAGGTTTCCTCACCCCCTTCCACAGCAATAGAGCCCCCAGCCTAGGCAGACCCCCCGGTAACCGGCATCCCTACACTCCGGTTCAAACCCGGATCAACCTCATCACCAACTACAAACTTGACATCCTTAGAATCCCCTTGAAGCAGTCTCCACAAAGTCAATTCTGCATAAGAAAAACACTAAAGATGACTGCACAAATACCAATAAAGAAAAGCAAATGACAGCAAATCCAGGGCAAAAAGATACTTTTTTTACCGAAAAAAACCTTGGGACGAACTAAGTAGGAAGGGCTCAACCCCCCCCCCCCCCCCATGGCCAAGATTCCCTCAGAAAAAGTAAAAGCCCTCGTTGGGTTTTCATACATGCGTTTCCACTGAACGGTCTCGTTAGCAGACAAGGTGGGAACAGTATCTTCAATAACGGCCTCAACATCTCTTGGCAGTGGGGACTCTGTTATCATGGCAGCGGAAACAAAGATGAACCTTGTAACAACTCTCATCAAAAGTCATAATTATTAAATTAATTAGTCCAAAAGGAAAACCTAATTGAGACACCCAAGTGATTCTGAGCAAACCCTAAAATTTTCATAATTTTCAGAATCAGGATTAGGGCCCCTAAAACTCAGGGGGGGTTAAACCCTATGGACGATTATCCATCTAAAACGTTGGCAGCAAGTAATTTTCGAAAATTGTCAACTCAGCAAAGCTAGTGCCAATCGTGGCAACCCTAGGCCTAAAATTAGGTGTCTCGCGGGCCGCGTAAGGATAAGCTTAAACCTCACGCTGGCCGCGTAAGGGTCAAAAGTTACCTATAAATAGTGGGGTTTGGGACTGGAATCTGGGCACTGAAACGACGTAAAAATTCACAATATACACTGAGTTACGTTCGAATTACTATACAAACACACACGGGTCTCGAAATTCTGCTGCAAAACAGGGTATTGGCACAATCGTTACTACGATTCATTTTCCGACGATCAATATATCCAATGGATGTTTAAGTGCCGCCCACATTAGGGTTATACTTTATCGTTCGTCATTAATTTGACGGATCATCGTTAATTCGATGGATAAAGTATTATACTTTGTCATTCGTCATTAATTTGACGGATCATCGTTAATTCGATGGATGAAGTATTGCATTTTGTCGTTCATTGTGAGAATTTGATCTCGTGAGTTATCGTAATTGCTGGATTGATTACTAACCCAGTTTTGTGTGCATTGTTATTTAACTTAGGTTAACAAGGTTAAATCATAGACTAGACTCTGTTCGTATTAAAACAGCAATGTGAGTCATTCTCTCTTTTTATCAAATCTATTTACAAAACCCTATTTATTTCAAAGTTATAATTACAGGGATTAAGTTTATGTAATCACCATATTACAGCCGGTATGTGGGGTTTTGTATACATTACTTGATAATCTTCACCATTGGGGCAGCCAATGGGTGATATGACCATAGTCACAGACACCATTGGACGGAAGGGCCAATGGGTCGAGTGACAAAGTACTGTGGGTAATTGGTTTGATATCAGAAACATTGTAATCTTCCTTAATACTGTAAATTATAACAAATGTGTCATTTTAGTAAATAGAATGATTCACTCAGTATTTCCCGCTGACAAAACCTTTTTTCAAACATGTTTCAGGTGATCTGTTGTAATTCAGGAAAAAGTGCTGGGGAGCATTTCAAGCTTAAGATAGTGGCTCATTATAAAAATAAAGAAATAAGTTTTGTAACCTAACGATTTTATAGTAAAATCATACTATTGTAAATTATCGGGGTTTTACCCCGACTTGTGAAATAAAATAATCGGGGAAAATTTTAGCTTTAAACGATCCTGATGAAAACTTCCGCTGTTAAACTTAATCAATTAAATACCGCAGTATTTCTGTCCCGCGGCTCCTGAAACGGGTCAAACCGGGTCGGGGGCCGTGACAGAAAAAGGTGGTATCAGAGCCACTGAGTTAAGCTAATTAAGTCACTACAAGAAAACTAGGTTTTTAGTACGCGCAAAAACGTCCTAAAATGCTATTTTATAGGACCTTTCATTTAATAGGACCAACGGTAAAAGCGTTTCATGTAAAGGGGTCGTAATAAGTCCCGGAACTAAAAAAGTGTCCTAACATCTCAAATAAGATTATGAAACCAATTTTATGGTCGCGTAATATGTATTTGAACAACCAAAATAGGGTCCAAATAAAAACATATTAGGACAATTTTACGATGTTCTAACATGTGCTTACATACTTTTAATCTTTTGATACACTAACAAGCGTCCTTAAAAATTAATTGATATGACTCTTATAATGTAACATTATAGCTAATTTAGTACCAAGAGAAAGGTCCTAATATACCAAATAAGATTATGAAACCAATTTTAGGGTCGTATTAGTATAATATGTCTATAGACAACTTAAATAGCGTCCTTAAAATAACATATTAGGACACTTTTACAATGTTCTAATATGTGATTACCTACTTTTAATCTTTTGATACACATACAAGCGTCGTTAAGAATTAATTTATAGGACCCTTGTGATGTAACGTTATAGCTACTTTAATATCAAGAAAATGGTCTTAATATCCCAAATAAGATTATAAAACCAATTTTATAAACAGACATCAACATATAACATCCTAACAATTATTGTATAACATCAACTAATGAAAGAAATAAAACTTTATTATATTTCAAATAAGCATGTTCATAACAAAAACACTAATCATAAATATATTATATCATTATCTAACATAAAGTCTTAACATTTAACAAAGAAATTAAAAGCAATTAAAGAAATAAGAAGCATAAAATCTTGAGTTATCATGCGTCCTCAATCCTCATGGACTACCTACAAATAAACCATCCATGTATAAGCATTAAGTTCCATTATATTAAAATTATTTGTATCACAAGTTTAACAAATACATACCGAGATGAATGGATAGGGCCATGCGATGGATGCACCAATACAATCTTGAATTGTAGAAAATAAACCATATGGTCCTACCAACTTTTCATCTTTTTTTATAGGTACTTGAACGTTTACCTCACACCATTCTGGTCCAATCTCTGTACCACCAACTAGATCATTTGGGTCCAGCTCTGGACCCTTCCTCTTGCTACAGTCTCGGTAGACTTTAGAATGCTTTTGAGGAAAACTTCATCTCCGACCTAGATTTTAGTTTTCAACAGATATTTATTAAACTCTAGTCATAAGGGGAGGGGGTGGTCACTAGTGACCATTTTTCCATCGCTCACAATATCCAATCATGTTCCGCCATGTCAGCAACCATTTTTCCATCACTCACAACCTTTTTTAGTGGGGGTGGTCATCACTCACCACCACACCCAACAATTTCCCCCCAACCAACAATTACACTCACAAAAAAAAACCATCACGCGTGAAGAAAATAACGAAAATCAATTTCGTGAAAAATATAACGTGTTATACTTTGTTGTGGGGTGGGAGAATGGTTTCCATCACGCGTTATACATTGTTCCGTGATAGAATAACGGAACCGCCCCCTTGGGCCTAATAGTGCAAAAAAATCATTTTACAAAAAAATTAATAAAGTTTTACACTAGCAAGCTAAAATGGCATTTAACTCTAATTGTTATTTTCATCTAAAAAACAACACAATAAGCAGTAATACAAAAAGCACACCAAATTTAATTGCTAATTGCTTAAAGGTATCTAATATAACTAGACCAACCTATGCAGAGAACAACCTCTAAGCAACAAGTCATTCATGAATGGCGATTGCTCCAAGGTTTGACCAAACAATATTTCAGCAAAAAGCTGCCCTACCGCAATCGTCTATTAATAAATTTATCAATAAGTTATAAAAAAACAAGTCAAAAAAGACTAATAAATTCATAAATAATGATTCACCTAGTTGTTTTTAGTGTATAAAAGCATCTTACCTGAACTTCCATTGATCCCCAATAGTGTGCTTGCAATCTGAAACAAAGATTGAATTTTGTTCAAGAAGTTATGTGTGGTAACTCATTGTGTAATACTGAATGATCAAAATCAATATAATAAGTTGTAAATCATTATTGTCAAACACCAAAAACTGATTAGATAATCACTTCTGTAACGCACATCCAAACACCCCTTTGAAAATAGAGTAAATTGCGGTTTTGGTCCCTGTGGTTTAGTGATTATTGCTATTATTTACAAAATCCAAATGTCTTGCAATTTTAATACGAAGATTTCTATTTTATTGCGGTTTTGATCCACCACACTAACTCCATCCAACTTATAGTTAAATTCTTGTAACATGAGAGGCATGTGTTAGATGTACTAAGCTTATTACTATAAATAACTATTCATATATGAATAACTTAGATCCAACACTATGATACATCTATGTTTTCGTTCTTCTGTCAGTTTGATGCTTATGTCTTCCATTATTCGTTGAAGTCAACCAAGAACATATGAAAAAAGATTATTATTATTATTATTAAAACAACCTTTTTTTACAACTAGCTATCTAATATGGAATCACAACAATCCTAAACTTTAGACAAACAATAGTTTCCCAAATAACCAAAGAAATCGTCCTAGAACATTCCCAAATAACAACTAGGTTTAAAGAAGTTCGTCGCGTTACGACGAATTTCTTTTGTTATTTAGTCTGTGTTTATATGTGTTTTTAAATCACTACGAGGGCGTTGCGAACGGAACTGCTGACAAGAATAAAAATAAAATGTAGAAAAAACACTAAAAGATAACCGAAAGAAAATCAAACAAAAAAGTTGTATGGTAACGATGTTGTTCGTATGAAACCCGTGGTCAGAGATGAGCAAATTGTTCTGGGTACCGGTACCAAATTTGCCGAACCGAAAGATCTTAAGTACCAATTCGGTACCGGTTCACTACCGTTTTTTACCTTCATATACCGGTACCGTAACCGGTATTTTCGGTATCAGTACTGATTCTGTATCGGTTGGCACCGAGCTCATCCCTACCCATGAAACTAAAAAAAAGAAAAAATTAAAGTTGAAGAAAATCAACCAAAAAAAGTTGTATGATACCTTTGTTCGTACGATAATCGTGATCAGAGATGTGCAAATGGTACCGGGTAGCAGCACTGAATTTCCCGAACCAAAAGATTTCCAATATCAATTCGGCACCAACTTTTTCCGTTTTCTGCATTAGTGCCGGTTTTTACCTTCATGTACTAATACCGAACAGGACCGTACCGGTATTTTCGATACCAGTACTGGTTCGATACCGGCTGACACCAAGCTTATCCCTACCGCTGATATTAAAAAAAAGGATTAAATTTAAAAAGTAAAAAAAATAAATATTATTATGATATTAAAATAATAAAAGTATTAAAAAAACTATATATTATTATAATATTGAAATCACTATTTATTTCAATTCGGCACCAACTTTTGGCGTTTTCTGTATTAGTGCTGGTTTTTACCTTCATGTACTGATACCGAACAGGACCGTACCAGTATTTTCGATACCAGTACTGGTTAGATATTGGTTGACACCAAGCTTATCTCAACCGCTGATATTAAAAAAAGGATTAAATTTAAAAAGTAAAATAAATAAATATTATTATGATATTAAAATAATAAAAATATTTAAAAAAACTATATATTATTATAATACTAAAATCACTGTTGATTTCAATTCATTTATTAATATATACATATATTTTATTTTGATTTCATATTTAAACGAAAACGACTATGATTGAGTTTTTTTAGGAAATCTATATAAAATGTTATATAATCATTGAGGAAAAAATAATGTTATAAAACTAAAATAACTAGAATTGAGACCCGCCGCAATGTGGCGGAGATTCTTTAGTTATAACTAAGTCGATTTAGGACCCGCACGTTATGTTAAACCTGTCAAACGGGAAAAAATAGACGATATAAAAACGTTCACCTGCACACGCACGTTGCGTCGTGTTAACTTGCAAAATTTAAAACGAAACATAAAATCGTTAAACCAAAGACGCACGTTGCGATGTGTTAAGTCACAAAATTTAGAACCAAGCATAAAACGAAAAATTTGCGGAAAATGAAAACTTTAAACGACCAAAGTTGAAAGTAAAAAAAGTTGCGATGATAGATTGCAAAAGATAAAAAGTTTTGGCTTAAATGTAAAAAAACAAATAGTTTTTGGTTAAAAGTAATTTATGAAATACTTTTTGGTAAAGGTAAAAAAATCAATTTTTTTGGAAAACGCCCAAAGTCAAGGTCACAACAACCATATGCATAACCCTTTTTCTTTAGAAAACCCCCAAAGCATGCCCCGCGTTGCGGCGGGGCGTAAAACGATGTCAAATAGTACTAATGTCACACAACCGTCATCGACCACCAACACTGATTTGACCTAGGATCTGCGTGTTTCGACGAACCTGTCAAACATAAAAAAATAGAGGTAAAAACGTTGAACCACACATGCACGTTGCGCCGTGTTAACTTGCAAATTTGAAACAAAACATAAAAAAGTTGAACCACACTCGTACGTTGCGTTGTATTAAGTCGAAAAATGTAGAACTATATGTAAAACAAAAATTTGTCAAAGATGAAAAGTATAAGTGACAAAAGTTGTGAAGTTAAATTGCAAATAATGAAAAGTTTTGGGTTAAAATTAAAAAAACAAATTATGTAGGGTTAAAATTGTAAAAGCTAAAATCCTTTGCGTTAAAAGTAAAAAATCAATTTTAGTTTTGGGTTAAAGTTAAAAAACAAATTATGTAGGGTTAAAATTACAAAAGCTAAAAACTCTTGGGTTAAAAGTAAAAAATCAAGTTTTTTTTTTTAAAAAAACTCCCAAAGCACAAGGTACAAGTGGTTATGCACAAAAAACTTGCTTATTTATATATGGAATAATGTATAATATAAAATGTTATATAATCTTTGAGGAAAAAATGTATCACGGCTACAATCAAACTTTTGGGGAATTTAAGGGGTTTGTGATAGTAATAAAATTTTAAGAAATTATATTCCTTTTTGTATTTTGGGTGATTCGTGGGTAAAAAAAAATTATGTTGTATATCTTTTCAATTTCGTGGGACAAGCCGATAATTTATCCGTCGATAATCAAAGTTGTGTATTCTTTTTCTAGTAGTCTAACAAAGTTGTCTTTGAAAATAATAGTTGCATATTCATATTTAATGGTTTGCAATGTTTTGTAATAAAAGTTGCCTTTATGTATTAAGAATGCAACCTTCTAAACAAAAGTTGCAATTTTTAATAAATTTTGTAACTTTTATAGAAAAAATGTTGCATTAGATCTTCAAATGCAACATTTATGTTTAAAGAAGATACTTTATAATCAAATGCAACTCATTTTAAAAGGTTGCTTTTAAAAGGTTATAATAGGCTCATTTTCTAGTAGTGTATAAATGTTAAATTTATAAGACCCAAGTGTCAAGTGTCTTTTTAAGTTACATTATAATAAAACTCTAGCGAATAAACGTCCTATAAAACTAATGTTTTATGACTCAAATATCAAGTGTCCTATTACAGTGTATTATAATAACACCACAATGATTAAGCGTCCTATAAAGTTTAAAGTTATAATACTCAAGTTTCAAGTGTCCTATTAAGTTTAGTTCTAATATGACTTCGACTAGAAAGGGTCCTATAACGCTGAACATTTATGACTTAACTACAACGTGTCCTATTAAGTTATGTCATAATAGGACCCCAGATGATCAAGTGTTCTAATACAGTACCATATAATGGGACACTAACAATTAAATGTCTTATAAAGTACTTTATTAGGATCTACATTTTAAGTATCCTATTAAATTATATGATAATAGGACCCCAAAAAATCATCCATCCTATTAAATAGTATTTTAGGACACCGGTTTAGTAGAGTATATTATAAAAGTACCCCAAAAGTTCATTAGTCCTATTAAATAGTCTTTTAGGACCCTCTTTTACAAGCGTCCCACAGAAAAGGTCCTAAAAAGCCATTTTTGTTGTAGTGAGTATTTAGAAATACTTAATTTTTCCTGATTACTATTATGTGATTATGTGTGATATTAACTGATTATTTGTTAATTACAGTATGGGTAAGAAAAAGCTAGCAAGTATCTATCTTAAATTAGATAGATCATCCAATGAAAAGGGAAGTTCATCCCGAACCAAATCCTCGAATCAGGCTGAAATTCCTAAAGAAGGAATATTTGTGCGAAAGGCACAATACGAGGAATCACTTTCTCCTAGAAGGAGGGAGATGATTATTAAGAAAAGTAAAGAGAAAATCCAAGAAAAGAAGATTAAACGGGAAACCCAGGAATTAATTGATAAATCACCTTGGGAAGATAAGCTAGATGAAAAATGGGCAAATTTATATATGCTAGCCACAGTAGCAGAAAATATAAATTTTTAAATATTTTAAAGTTTTAGCACCTTATCCTTACAATCTAGAAACTCTGTGCAATAAATAAAATTTGAAACCCTAAGTGTGTTTTTCAGTTATTTTTGTAATCAACTAGTACACAGTATGTAATAAATTAAAAGGTTATTTATAAATTTTAACTTAGTATTTTATGCATTTTGCATATATGCTACATCAGCATGAGTGGGATATCTGAAGCTTTTCAGAACCTTAATCTTTACCCAGTGAATATCGAAGCTTCCAAAGAATATATTAGCTACTTTCCCGATATAGAACAACCAGTAGAATTCAAGGTTCCACCTGTGAACAAGCCAAAACGAAAGAAAAGAAGTTATGTAGTATGGAGGAAAATACGTAAGAAAAAGCCAGCTACAAAACTTCCCAAAATAAATAATCCTTTGAAAAAGGGAAAAGAGATTATAACCGGAGAAAGTTCCAAACAACAGGAAATGGAAACTGAAGACAAGGAAGAGGTTAAGGAGATAGGAATACCAATGGAGGAAGTTACTAAAGAAATAGTAATGGAAGTTGGGCAAGGCTCTAGACCAGCTCAGATAGAAATCGGAGAGAGCTCCAATCCAAACCAGGAAAGGACTTTTCAAGATGAGATAGATTTCCTATTGGCAAGCTGTGAAACAATTCAGCATGTCAATAAGAATAATAATAATATTTTTAATTATCCTCTTGAAAACCAACTCCCTATGAATTGGGAACCAGCAATTCCAGACCCAATAGTCCACTCCCAACCCATAGGAATGGACGAATGGTGGACAAACGATTGGCAATTTCAAAATATTGTCAACGATCCTTACTCTTTTCTTCCACAATTCGATCCAGAACCCCTACCTAATCCACCCATGAGTAATGAAAACATGGCTGAACTTCGCCACTTTGGTGAAGAGTTGTTTGATGCTGGAACTAGAATCAGGGAAATAGGGGGACAGATTGCCTGGAAGTACGATGAGAGGGAACTGCGTTTTTAGAACAGCAAGTGACGAGAGATAGTAGGATGGTAAAACGGTGTTTGTATAATAGTAATAGTAAAGTTAGTCTGTAAATAACAAATAAAACTCTGTATGATATTGTGAGTAATGATGCATACTATGATAGATATAAAATGAAATCGAGAAATCGATTGTTTTGACTATATCTGTATTATAAAATTTTCTGATTATTTGTATGTAATTGTTATTTAGCAGATACTAATAAAAGTTATATATATATTATCAGATGGCAAACAGTGGTAATGAACCTATAAATGAAGTTAATCAGTCTGAGCCACATTCAAGAGATCAATATATGACTCGGCAAGATATCGAAAACATTGTTGCTCAAGGGATAGCCAATGCTATTCCAGCATTCGTAGCTGCTATAAAGAATCCAATCGAACCGCAACAAATTGTCCCTAGTAAACAGATTACTGAAGATAACTTCAGTAATAGTGTAAATGGAGGCAATAATCATGTTAATCATAATAAGGAACCACATCAAGCTCCATTACCCAAGAAAATGAAAACTGCAACGCCTGGTTGCACTTTCAAAGAATTCCTTGCTTGTAAACCCACTGAATTTGCAGGCAATGAAGGAGCAACTGCATCACTGCGTTGGTTAGAGAAAACTGAAGCAGTCATTGCAATAAGTAAATGTGGTAAAGATGATCAAGTCATGTATGCATCCAATCTGTTCAAGGAAGGAGCACTTGAATGGTGGAACACTGTTTTACAATCAAAAGGAAGAGTAATAGCTTATGCTATGACTTGGGAAGAATTTAAGGGTTTGGTGGAAAGAAAATTCTGTCCCGAGTATGAAAAAGAACAGATGGCGAATAAGTTTCTAAATCATCGGATGACGGGAGTAGATTGTCGTGGGTATACCTCGACATTCTTTGAATATGCAAGAGTAGTACCAACACTGGCTTCGCCAGAACCGGTACTCATTTCTCGCTATATTTGGGGGCTAATTAGTGAAATCCGCAATATTGTTAAAGCTGCGAGACCTCGCACTATTGATGATGCGGTAGAATTAGCCAATACTCTAACCGATGAACTGGTGCGCACAAGAGATGAAGATAGGAAAAAGGAAATAGCTCAGAAGATTACCCAAGGATTTCGGGCGGGTAATAGTAATAATTTCAAGAAAAGAGGAACAGGGCAATATTCAAATCCACCTTTCTGTAGAAATTGCAAAAGGAAGCATTACGGAAAATGTAATTTAACCTGCAACCTTTGCAAGGGTATAGGACACCGTGAAGAAAACTGCAGAAAGAAAACCGTAATCTGTTTTAACTGTGGAGAAGCGGGGCATTATAAAACAGAATGTCCTAAATTGGTCAAACCAGTAGATAACAAGCCCAAGGCGACGGAAGGAACTACTAAGAAGAATGCCAGGGCATTTCAGCTGACCACTCAAGAAGTAGAACTCATTCCGGATGTGATAGCGGGTACGTTCTTAGTGCACAACGTGTACGCAAAAGTATTATTTGACTCTGGTGCAAACCAAAGTTTTATAAATATTTCATTCTGCCAAGCTCTTAGTTTACCTTTAACCAATATTAGGCAGATTTTTACAGTTGAAACAGCAGACGGAAATTCAGTTAAAATAGATAAAGTTTTGCAAGAAGGAAACATAGAACTTTTAGGACATAAATTCTCTGCAAAACTATTGCCAATGAATTTAGCTTAATTTGATGTTGTCTTAGGAATGGATTGGTTAGTAGCCAACCATGCTAGAATCCTTTGTGATCAGAATTCTATAGAAATTCAATCACCTACCGGAGAAGTGATTAGGATTACAGGAGATAAACCACATAAGCCCATGAAGTTCTTATCAGTAATGAAAGTTGCTAATTATGAACGAAAACAAGGAATAGTGTATATGATTTCGGTAATCATTAGCACTAAGGGAAAAGATCTTAAGGAAATACCAGTAGTCTCAGCATATCCTGATGTATTTCCAAAAGATTTACCGGGATTACCTCCAAATAGGGAAGTAGAATTTAGGATTAATCTAATTCCAGGAACTACACCGATAGCCAAGGCACCTTATCGGTTAGCACCCACAGAAATGTTAGAACTGAAAAAGCAATTAGATGAATTACTAAGTAAAGGATTCATACAACCTAGCTCATCCCCTTGGGGAGCGCCAGTGTTGTTTGTGAAGAAAAAGGATGGTTCAATGAGAATGTGTATCGATTATAGAGAATTGAATAAGATTACAATTAAGAATCGATATCCATTACCTAGGATTGATGATCTTTTTGATCAACTTCAGGGGGCTAGATATTTTTCTAAGATAGATTTACGCTCCGGATATCATCAATTGAAGGTACAAGAAGAAGACATACCTAAGACTGCTTTCAGAACTAGGTATGGTCATTACGAGTTTACAGTCATGCCCTTCGGATTAACAAATGCGCCTGCAGCATTTATGGACATGATGAATAGGATCTGTAAACCGTACTTGGATAAATTTGTAATTGTCTTCATAGACGATATACTTATTTATTCCAAAAGTCAGACAGAGCATTGTGAACATCTTCATGCACTCTTAACTTTGTTAAGAAAAGAAAAGTTGTACGCCAAATTCTCGAAATGTGAATTTTGGCTAAAGGAAGTGCAATTTTTAGGACACATGGTAAATCATGAAGGTATTCATGTAGATCCTGCTAAGATAGAAGCAATTACCAAATGGAAGGTTCCACAAACAGCAATGGAAATAAGAAGTTTTATAGGATTAGCTGGGTATTATAGACGGTTTATTAAGGATTTTCCAAGATAGCTGTACCATTAACTAAGCTAACCTGTAAAGCCACTAAGTTTGAATGGGGACCCAAACAAGAAGAAGCTTTTAGAATATTGAAACAAAAATTAACCCATGCTCCAATTTTAGCCTTACCAGAAGGAACTGAAGATTTTGAAGTATATTGTGATGCTTCAAAATTAGGATTTGGATGTGTGCTTATGCAACGCAAGAAGGTAATTGCGTATGCATCAAGGCAATTGAAAAAGCATGAAGAAAACTATATGACTCATGATTTAGAATTAGGAGCCGTAGTTTTTGCCCTTAAGATTTGGAGACATTATCTGTACGGAAGTAAGTTTACTATCTATACAGATCATAAGAGTTTAAGATATATATTTGGGCAAAAAGAGTTAAACATGAGGCAAAGGAGATGGATGGAAATCTTAAGCGACTACGACTGTGATATTCAATATCATGAAGGAAATGCAAATGTAGTTGCAGATGCCTTAAGTCGTAAGTATTATGAGAAACAACGACGGGTTCGTGCTCTCAGATTAAATCTACAAATAGATTTAATGGAACAATTGAAGAATGTTCAAACTACAGCAATCAAGGATAATGCTGAAGGAATGAAAGGACGAATCAAGGAATTAGAACAAGGAGTTGATGGAATTTGGAGATTCCACAAAAGTAGAATTTGGGTACCTAAGCAGGGAGACTTAAGACCTAAGATTTTAGAAGAAGCTCATAAATCTAGGTACACTATACACCCAGGAAACAATAAAATGTACCAAGATTTAAGAAAGAACTTTTGGTGGATAGGAATGAAAAAGGACATAGCCGGATATGTTTCTAAATGTCTTACTTGTTCACAAGTTAAGGCAGAACATCAGAAACCTTCAGGATTACTACAACAGTTGGAGATGCCAGTGTGGAAATGGGAACTTATAACAATGGATTTTGTTACTAAGTTACCCAAAACCAGAAAAGGTAATGATGCGATTTGGGTAATTGTGGATCGATTAACCAAATCTGCTCACTTTCTACCTATGAAAGAAACTTTTAGCATGGAAAGACTGGCTAAATTGTATGTAGATGAAGTTGTATCCTTACATGGAGTTCCACTCTCCATTGTTTCGGATAGAGATAGTCGTTTTACTTCCCATTTCTGGAAAAGTTTCCAGCAAGCTATGGGAACTCGACTAAACCTAAGCACTGCTTATCATCCCCAAACAGATGGACAAAGTGAAAGGACAATCCAAACTCTAGAAGACATGCTTCGAGCATGTGTAATAGACTTTGGTGGAAGTTGGGATGAGCATTTACCATTGATTGAATTCTCCTACAACAATAGTTATCACTCAAGCATTGAAACTGCTCCATTTGAAGCACTATATGGAAGAAAGTGCAGAACTCCAGTTTGTTGGGCAGAAATAGGAGAAAGTCAATTGTCAGGTCCTGAAATCGTGCAAGAAACAACTGATAAGGTTACTCAAATCAAAGAAAGGCTGAAGACGGCTCGAGATCGTCAGAAGAGTTATGCAGACAATAGAAGCAAGCCACTAGAATTCCAAGTTGGAGACAAGGTATTATTGAAAGTTTCTCCTTGGAAAGGAGTTGTTAGATTTGGTAAGAAAGGAAAGCTAAGTCCAAGATACGTAGGACCATTTCCAGTGATCCAACGTATAGGACCAGTAGCTTATCGTTTACAGCTACCAGAAGAATTAGCGGGAGTACATGATGTATTTCATGTATCCAATCTCAAGAAATGTTTAGCAGATGAATCTCTGGTAGTACCTCTTCAAGACATAGAAGTAAACGAAAAGTTAAAATTTGTGGAAAAACCTCTTCAGATAGAAGACAGGAAAGTGAAGTTTCTCAAGCACAAACGACTAGTGCTAGTTAAAGTAAAGTGGGATTCAAGGAGAGGACCTGAATACACTTGGGAGCTAGAATCAGAAATGAAGAAAAAGTATCCTCAATTATTCCAGTAATCTCGAGGACGAGATTTTTCTTAAGGTGGGGAGAATGTAACAACTCTCATCAAAAGTCATAATTATTAAATTAATTAGTCCAAAAGGAAAACCTAATTGAGACACCCAAATGATTCTGAGCAAACCCTAAAATTTTCATAATTTTCAGAATCAGGATTAGGGCCCCTAAAACTCAGGGGGGGTTAAACCCTATGGACGATTATCCATCTAAAACGTTGGCAGCAAGTAATTTTCGAAAATTGTCAACTCAGCAAAGCTAGTGCCAATCGTGGCAACCCTAGGCCTAAAATTAGGTGTCTCGCGGGCCGCGTAAGGATAAGCTTAAACCTCACGCTGGCCGCGTAAGGGTCAAAAGTTACCTATAAATAGTGGGGTTTGGGACTGGAATCTGGGCACTGAAACGACGTAAAAATTCACAATATACACTGAGTTACGTTCGAATTACTATACAAACACACACGGGTCTCGAAATTCTGCTGCAAAACAGGGTATTGGCACAATCGTTACTACGATTCATTTTCCGACGATCAATATATCCAATGGATGTTTAAGTGCCGCCCACATTAGGGTTATACTTTATCGTTCGTCATTAATTTGACGGATCATCGTTAATTCGATGGATAAAGTATTATACTTTGTCATTCGTCATTAATTTGACGGATCATCGTTAATTCGATGGATGAAGTATTGCATTTTGTCGTTCATTGTGAGAATTTGATCTCGTGAGTTATCGTAATTGCTGGATTGATTACCAACCCAGTTTTGTGTGCATTGTTATTTAACTTAGGTTAACAAGGTTAAATCATAGACTAGACTCTGTCCGTATTAAAACAGCAATGTGAGTCATTCTCTCTTTTTATCAAATCTATTTACAAAACCCTATTTATTTCAAAGTTATAATTACAGGGATTAAGTTTATGTAATCACCATATTACAGCCGGTATGTGGGGTTTTGTATACATTACTTGATAATCTTCACCATTGGGGCAGCCAGTGGGTGATATGACCATAGTCACAGACACCATTGGACGGAAGGGCCAATGGGTCGAGTGACAAAGTACTGTGGGTAATTGGTTTGATATCAGAAACATTGTAATCTTCCTTAATACTGTAAATTATAACAAATGTGTCATTTTAGTAAATAGAATGATTCACTCAGTATTTCCCGCTGACAAAACCTTTTTCAAACATGTTTCAGGTGATCTGTTGTAATTCAGGAAAAAGTGCTGGGGAGCATTTCAAGCTTAAGATAGTGGCTCATTATAAAAATAAAGAAATAAGTTTTGTAACCTAACGATGTTATAGTAAAATCATACTATTGTAAATTATCGGGGTTTTACCCCGACTTGTGAAATAAAATAATCGGGGAAAATTTTAGCTTTAAACGATCCTGATGAAAACTTCCGCTGTTAAACTTAATAAATTAAATACCGCAGTATTTCTGTCCCGCGGCTCCTGAAACGGGTCAAACCGGGTCGGGGGCCGTGACAAACCTACTCTTCCAATCCTTCGGGTAAGTGGAGGTTGGCATAAAGGTATAACAGGGTTTCGACACACTATTCTGTCGCTTAGCAAAAGTAAACCAATCTCCATCAGAGATCAGTTTATAGAACATGCAGAACAAGGGGACAGATGGCTCGCCAGAAACGGCCGCACAAGACAACTCAAAGTGCACCACTCTCATAAACCCTAGGGGATGCAACTGAGAGAAGTGAACCCCGAAGTGGCGAAGTAAAGCAACCTTGAAAGGCGAAAGAGGATACCGGACTCCACAAGAAGAAAATGTCAATGTATAAAGGGGAATTCGGCCCGGTGTACATTCGGCCGATTCGTTAGGGCCTGGCAAGGTGGGAGAAAACCGCTCAGGAATGTTGTACGTCTCGACAAAAGACTTCAAGTCTTTCGCTGTCAAGACCGATCTAATTGCAGAGCGACCGGAACGACTCATGTTTAAAAAGGAAGCGGTGATCGGAGAAATAAGAAAGAAGGAAAGAAAGAACTAGAAGGAATTGAAAGGAAGTTTAAAAGATAATGGGGGTATTTAAAAGAAGATAACTGACGCACAGGAAACCGTCATGTCACCAGTCCCTTCAAAATTTAAAAAGGGTGCACGTGTATTTAAGGGGTTAACTCCCGCCGCTAGTATTCGGCGAAATGATGGGCTTAATGAAAAGAAGGAATAATTAATAACTAGTCAGAAACGGGCCCACATTCGTAGCCCAAGAAAATTAACCTCCTTCTTGAACAGTTATGATTCAGCCCCGGATCATGAGCCTCGGGTCTTAGAACCAGGGACTAAAGATGACTTGACGACGGGCCAATGGGAAATCCCATTTTACCCGCTTTGGGCTGCCTTCATGCGGGCCCAACAAGATATAAGCCCAAATAACAGTTTGCCTTGCCCATTAAGGTTCTCCTCATGAGAAATAAGCGGGAAACTAGAATCAGAAAATGCAAGTCTCATTTAATGCCTGATAAGAAGAGGATCTTGGCTGGCATTGTACTTCTCCGGCCAGAACATTAAATAAGGTTGTCATCTTACCGTTAGGGGTCAGACACGTGTCTGAACCCCTCGAAAACCCGCAGAACCCGTTGGATCACCTTGTCAAAATATCTCACATGTGAGATAAGGGCTCGGGATTATATAAGAGCCAAATAGGATGATCATGAGGCAGATCGAAGGTATCGCATTTAACACTCTCTCATTTACTCCTCCCTCATTTATTCCGACCAACATTATTACATATTAAACACACACATATTTATTGGATTCACACCTTAGAGGAAACATTCCGATGATCACACTCATCGGAATAGACTCCTCCAACTCTCCGACAAGTTTACTTATTCTCACGCCGGAGCTTGGTCACGGATCCCCCTCCCGGGGCCCCCCGTGACGAGGCTAACGGTTTACTTTTTTGTAGCACAAAGGCCGGGATATCTTGACGTCAGCGAAGACCCCATTGAACGTGAGCAGGGATTTGGGTATTCGACAGCCGCTATTGTGTCGCCACTAATGCTTTGGGAAGTTTCGCCTGAAACTTAACTCAAGATGGCTTTCTCAACTTTCAAACCAACAAAACACGATTAATCTGTTAGTAAACTTGTTTGAACTCGGAAATGGAAGCAAAACACTACATTTTTCTCATTAAAATTAGATTTGCATAACATGATTTACGAGAGATAAAAAGTAGCTAGTGGCCGGAGACGGAGCTTGACGTGGTGGTGGTGGCGAAGCTTGACGGTGGTGGTCCGGTGGTGGTGGTCCGGTGGTAGCTTCACAGTGGTGGTAGCTTCATGGTTGTGGTGGTTAAGGTGGTTGTTGGTAGGGATGAGCATTTGGTACTTCGGTATCGGTACCCACTTTTCCCGTTTGTTGGTGTGTAGTTGAAGGTTGGAGAAGATGGACTGTGTGTTGTAGAGTGTGTTTGTTTGAGGGAGACAAATCAGAAAAGAGCTCACGCCGTTGGATCATCTTCTCATCAAGGGACAAGATCAACCCTTTTTCAGCTTCACACAAATCGACTATTAGCGACGACGTGGGTAATAGTGGCGACTTCATTGCTTGTCACCGCCAAGGGCGTAGCTTTCAAGGGGCCGGGAGGGGCGCCCGACCCCCCGAACTTTTCGCTCAGTAGTGTTATGTATGTACGTTTCGTGTAGAATTTTTTAGGCATATACGTTTTCGACCCCCCGGTTTTATAAAAATAAAATTTACATATATAAAATTTTTAGGTTCGGTGACTTCCTACCCCCCGGTGGAAATTTTCAAGCTTCGCCACTGGTCACCGCTATAGCCCCACGTCATCGCTATCAGCATCGAATAGTAGGTAATTCTTGTAGTGTTTCAATGAATACCTACTACTGCTTGATCAATAACATACACTGTTTTGGGTATTAACATTTTTGCACAATCACAATTTAAAATTGTGAGTTATCTAACCACATATGCCTCACTGTCAGATGACTTCTACATGTTTCTTCTCACTCAGATTACTGATCTATGTGTGTGTTTGTGTTTGACCGAACATGATACAATAAATTTGAAGATTAAGGAAGGTATAATTATAAAGAAGAAATCTTGAGTTTTTATTTCATAGGGTTTATAATTGATGGGCTACTTAGCTGGTCAAATGTTTCGTGAAAAAATATAAAATAAATATTGAAAAAATGGATCCAATCAATTAAATATAAAATGTTATAAAAGTGAGACGGTCCAACCAGGCCAAACCGATTAATATCATCAAATTTTGTTGAATAAATACATACTAGTTTTTTTTACGTCGCGCGTTGCGACGAAACAAAGCAAATGATAATGTAAAACAAAGGTGATTTGAAAATAAAACATGTTGTTTAGAAACCCAAACCATTAAACGGTTTAGTTTATCATTGTGTCGTTTTATGATACAAAATACATACTTTATTTCGAGTACAACTTCGTTTTTAACAAAACTTATAACAAAATGTCGAGGAAAAAAATCAAGCACAACTACTACTTAAGTTTTTAGAAAAAAAGTTATAAACGTAAATTATTAAAGAAGTATCAAATTATTTGATAAATTAATATATGTTCTAAAAAAGAATTATTAAAAATATGGTAAAGGAAATATATGTTTTAAAAAAGAAAAAAAAGAAAAATACCAAGTAAAGGTAATAATAAACTATTATAATCTATTAAATAAAAAAATAATAAAAAGCTATATATTATTTTAAAAATAAAGTTACTATTTATCGTCCTTTGATGTGGGGTAAAATACACATATTTGTCCCGTGTAGAATGTATAATTTTTGTATAGGTTTTATTTATTTTTATTTAGTTTTAGTGTTATATTATATTATAATTTGTTTTGGCAGGTCCTGGTGCAAATGAAGCGAAAAAGAATAATAAATAAATCACCAGCCAGATGAGTAGAGTGGGGCGCCAGTGACCGAAGTAAAATTGGCGCTATTTTCTGTGATTGGGTCGAGCCCACTTATCTCTATATTATTAAATAGAGTGGCCAATATTCTTCATCGTGAAACATGACATTGGGACATGTAAATTATTTAATGTTCATGTGAAAAAAAAAACCCAATATTCTTCATCATCAGACACGAACGAAAAGCAGACATATATTATATTGGGGAAATCGCCAAAATGTCCAAGTTCTGGTCAAACCTTCCAAAATAGCCTGGTCAACCGTCTCGTGGAGACGTCTGAACTTAGGTGAGACGTCTTGACGGCGGTCCAACCACATCGTGCCACGTGTCCGACAAACATATCAGGTTACCTGGACGGCTGAGACGTCTTGGCTAAGACGTTTGCGCCGGCTTAAGACGTTTCATAGTGGCTAGCCGTTAATCAATACGGCTTGAGACGTTTCCCCTCGGCTTGAGCTGTGTCTGGGCGGCTTGAGCCATTTTTGTTTCTTTAGCCGGCTTGAGCCATTTTTGTCCATATTTTTTTGTCCATTTTTTTTTCATTTATTTTTTTGAGACGCGTTGTACCATTTCAAGACGTTTAATATTAATTTAAGACGTTTTATATGAATTTCAAGACGTTTAATATTAATTTAAGACGTTTTATATGAATTTCAAGACGTTTGTTTTTGAATTTATATAGATCACTTAATTTTAAACACGAACTTTAAGAGAAAAATTGTTTTTTGGTGATTATCTCACAACATGAGGGTCAAGTTTGTTGTTTATACTGGGGGGAAGTGGGATTTGATTAACGGAAACATTGAGTATGTTACTGGTGTCGATTCAAGGAGACGTGGTTTAGAAATTGAAACAGATCATTCATATAATAGTTTTTTAAACTATGTTTCTAAGATGTGTGATACTCCAAACATTATACGGTTGTCATACCGGATGTCTACGTTTACTGATCCGATCGATATTATTAATGATCGAGATCTTAGATTTTTTTTTTGATCTGGCGATGCAGAATCCTTTTGAATTATATAAATTATATGTTATTCAAGAGTCTGATGTTGGTTCATCTGGTTTGACTTGTTTAAACAATTTAAAAGCTCCAGATCTAAATATTCCAGTAAAAGAAAGTTTTGATGTTTTAAACGATGAGTGTCCAAAATTAGAAAAATATTCTGAAAAATCTTTAACGTCTCACAACCAATCAGGTTCTTCATCTATAGTGTTCGAGGCCGGTCATATATTCAATAACAAAGAAGAGATGAAGCTCGAGTTGGGAAAGAAATGTTTGTTAGAGCATTTCGAGTTTAAAGTTGATAGATCATCTAAGACGCGGTATGAAGTTTCATGCAGGGGTGATGGTTGTGAATGGCGATTTAAGGCTCATGCTATTCCTTGTGGCAATTTATGGTTTGTTAAACATATGAACGATAGTCACACCTGTTCGAAGACGCAAACACACCCACATTTTCGTCAGGCTAACCCAAAGGCTTTGGGTCACTTTTTGAAGGAACAACTAAAAGACAGTGGTAGGATATATCAAGCGAAAGAGATTGTCAAAGATTTTAGACAAAGGTTCGAGGTTGAGATAACAAACCTTCAAGCTTGGCGTGGTAAAAGCTATGCACTTGAACTACTACAAGGAACTACACGAGACTCTTTTGCGGAACTACCAATATATTGTTACAATTTGAAACTTTCAAATCCTGGAAGCGTTACCCACATCTTGGTTGATGAGCAGAGTCGTTTTGAAATGGTTTTTGTTGGTTTAGGGGCGGCGGTAAATTATACATTATATTTTCTACTTTCTCTTATTTTTTTTTAAAGTAACATGGGTTTTTGTCTCATTTCATTTTCATTAATTTTCAGATTCGTAGCTTTATGTTTAATCTAAGACCTGTTGTTATCATTGACGCGGCACACCTAAAGGGTGAATTTAAAGGGACGTTGTTTTTAGCAGTGGGCATGGATGGAAATAATCAGATTTTACCGCTTGCTTATGGCATTGGAAAATCAGAGGATGGTGAATCTTGGACATGGTTTCTCTCAAAGCTTAGAGATTGTGTTGGTGAAATAGCAGATATGGCGATCATTTCGGATAGGGCGAATTCGATACATGTGGGTGTTAGGAATGTGTTTCCACGTGTGTACCACGGCCTGTGTTGTCGTCATTTAATGATGAATTTACGTTTGCCGTCGTCTAAAAAAAAAGAGTACGAGGCACTATGGTGGAAGACGTGTAAATCTTATCGGATGTCTGACTTTAACGAGTCATTTAATGCTTTGTGTCTTGCTGTTCCTCGAATACGTCAGGTTTTAACAAATATTGGGTTTGGTAGATGGGCAAGAGCTCATTGTCCCGGCAATCGATACCACTATATGACATCTAATAGTGCGGAGTCTATTAACTCTTTGTCTAGATTCTCGCGTAAGATGCCGATAACGCAACTTATCGAATTTTTCCGCGAGTCTGTACAAAAATGGTTTTATGACCGTCGATTGCAGGGCATGCAGGAGAGCCATTCACTTACTCAGTGGGCACAGAAGAAAATTTTAAAGAAAATCGAAGGGTCTAGAACCTGGACTGTTGCAGGCATCCGGGTAAACAGCTTTGTTGTTGATGACGGTGGGAAAAGGGGTGTAGTTGATCTTTCGAATCGTTCGTGCAGCTGTCGTGTCTGGCAAGTTTCGGGTTTACCTTGTGGGCATGTGATTGCTGTTTCAAGATTTTTGGGTGAACCTGACTGTAGTCATTATGCTTTCTCGTGTTACTCAAACGAAGTATACAAAAAAACGTATGAAGAATCGATTAATCCTCTGCCTCATAGGTCTGAATGGGTAATACCAGAAGGCCTTGGCAGTGTATTACCGCCGAATATTACAAAACGTCAATCAGGTCGTCCAAAAGAAAACAACCGAATCTTGTCTCGTGGGGAAGAACCTGTTCCGGTATATTGTTCGCGTTGCCGAACATACGGACATGTTCGTGACGTTTGTTTAGATCCAATGAAATCACAGATTCGTTCACGAAAATCATCAGGCAAAGGAAAAGAGAAAGAGACAGAAACCCAGAGTTCAACGGATGACATTTTTCCATCTTATAATTTAGCAGAATTTTAATAATATATATTTTTTTTTATGTTTTATTTTATGAAAATCATGTAACAAATTCTACTTTTAATTAATATAAGAATTAAATTTTACAATCCGTACGTCAAGCCATCAAAAATTACTTGGTGTGTAGCGCCCGGCGTATAGTTCATCAGCCATGTAGCGTCTATATCTGACACAAGCATCCTGCATGTTTACTTCGTTCCATGTTAATGAACGGTTGTTAACTAGATTTTCCAATAGCATACATATGATAACCCCTGAGTTTCGACCAATATGAGCTTCGTGGTCAGGCCACACAACATCCCCCCAATACTCTAAGGCTTGTACACTATCTTTCCTTGATTGTTGCCAGTATGATATACGTTCCAGAAACCATACAAATGGAGATTCAAATTCTAAAAGAATTTGATGTATTTTCCTGTGTATGCAAAATCCTTCTCCGCAGTTACTTACGTTACAATTAACGGGAAAATAAGCATATATTTTAAACGAACGCATATTTATTTTTAGAAGTAACCAGTGGTTTTCGTTGTGCGCTACGGGGATGTAAATCTGGAAAAATTTAAAACGAAAATAAGTATTGGAAAAGGTATTATTTTAATGGAATTTTTTTTTTAAAAAGTGTACCGTATCAACCTCCCAAATGGGAGGAAAAAATTCTTTTGTACCGTCTCCATATCCGTAGGCCTCTCTATTTTGTTCTACTATCATGTTAAAAAAAGTAGGCGGGAGAACTGTCCACCGATCATCATTTGACGACATCACCCGTTGATACATAAGCTTGTTGCACCAGGCATTGATATGCTAATAACTCAAAGACATTAAAACCAAAAAATACCAAAAAACCGGTCACATGGGGGATTCGAACTCGGGACGTGTAATTCAACAAACGACGTGGTGACCGGTCGGGCTAAACCCTCATCCGTTAATATTCTACACATATATTATATATATACACATGTTGTATTATGTTAACGTCTAACTTTTAAAACATACTAAACGTTAAATTTAAAAGACAAATTTTTACAAAACAAAAAAAACATTGCATTCCTTAAAAGAAAAAAAAACATTACATTACCAAATAAGAAAAAAAAAACAAACAAACATCTAAATCCAAACCCTAATCGTTTCCCACTGCGAGACATGTTCGAAATCATGTCCTTCATCGTGGCGGAAGTTGATAAGGGCAACCGCCTTGATGTCGTCCTCGCTAAGGCCCTCGGATGAGTTTTCCACAGACTTGTAGTAATTCTCGAACTTCTTACATTCCAACCGTATAACCCGAAACCGTGAAGATAATGCATCAACGGTACGACCGTGGTTCGGACCACGGAGTTGTGCAAAATATTGTTGCACCCGGACCCATAGACCCCCCTGCCCTCGACAAGGAGGATTGACATACACCTCTTCCCAAGCCTCCACCAAAGCTATGTCCTCAAGTTCCGTCCACCCGTGAGCAGCCATGTCTGGTTGTGTGTAGAAAGATGAACAAAGATGTGGAAGAACAAGAACGCCGTGTAAATGTTTAGATTTAGGGGTATATATAGGTGGTGAAGTGGCTTGAATTTTTAACATGTTGAAACGTCTTAAACGCCTTGAATTTATAACATCTTTAAACACATTGATAATACTGATTGACTAAGAATTAAAACGTCACATACTAAAATTTTTAACTTTATTATTATTTAATACAAAGTACATAATCCGAATAACATAACACTGATACAAATATAATCTCTTTGAACTATAATACACTAAACCGCTACTTCATTTGAACTACAATACACTAAACCGCAACTTCCATAAATTTAAAATGGGGTTTCCCATCCGAAAGTTGATTCCGGAAATTCGCATCAAAACACCTAGGAAAAAATACTATGGGTTGTGAACTGGTAAGTTCCATCAACCCATATTTTTTTTGGCCTAGGTGATATGTAACGGGTTGTTCCAAATTTAGTTCAGCGGTTCCCCCGCTGGGTGATGTTACAAGACTTGGCGAACACATTGGTGAGAGCCCATTGTGTTAGCCAAAGTCTTATTAACCATCCAAAACGGGTAGAATCGTCATTACCTGAACAACCCGTTTAACCCTTCACGTGTCCGTTGTAGATGAGTTCTTGAACCCGATCAACCCCGCAGAGCACGTAGAAGGGGATATTAGACCTGATCCCACCAAAAGTGGGAAGATCTATGTCCGTTGTAGATGACTTCTTAGAACAGTTGTAGATAACTTCATAGAACCATTTGTTGAATCCGGGGGTCTGCCCATTTTTTTAAGCTGTAAACACCAATGTGTATAACAGGGTGGAAAATTGTGACTTAAAAACAGGTTCAAAACGTCCTGAAAATTTCTTCGAAAATCAGGAAACGTCTCAAACGTCTCAAACGTCTGAGACGTCTCATACGTCTGAAACGTTGAAAACCGTGAAACGTCTTAACAATTAAATAAAACATTAAAAAATAAATATATATTTATAATAACAAACAATCTAAACTAAAAAAAAAAACATTCAATATATGTCTAACAAACAATCTAAATAAACGGGTTACAAAAACAAATTATTATATATTTAATATATGTCTAACATATCAACGGATGAGGGCTTAGCCCGGCTGGTCACGACGTCGTTTGTTGAATGAAACGCCCCGAGTTCGATCCCCCCCCCCCACGTGACCGGTTTTTTTTATATTTTCAGTGTTTTAAAAAATTAGAAACTAATATTTAAAAAAGAAAAAAAAAACATTACAATCAAATATTAAAAAAAAATATAAGCTTAACGGCTAGCCACTCTCAAACGTCTCAAGCCATTCAAAACGTCTCGAAGCCACTCTCAAACGTCTCAAGCCATGCAAAATAGAAGCTTAACGGCTAGCCACTATGAAACGTCTTAAGCCGGCGCAAACGTCTTAGCCAAGACGTCTCAGCCGTCCAGGTAACCTGATATGTTTGTCGGACACGTGGCACGATGTGGTTGGACCGCCGTCAAGACGTCTCACCTAAGTTCAGACGTCTCCACGAGACGGTTGACCAGGCTATTTTGGAAGGTTTGACCAGAACTTGGACATTTTGGCGATTTCCCCTATTATATTTGTGAAGTTGTTGCCATAAATGGTGAATTGGAAAAGGCTGCTGCCTTGTTACATGGGCCGCCAAGGGTGTCAGCCCATTAAAACGTGAAAGTGTATTTGGACCAAGAAAGAAACAGTGGGCATTTATTATTAACCTTGGGTCGCACGTGAACATATATATATTTTATATTGGAGGCCGATAGAAAAAAAAAAACAATATACGGCTGGACAAGGGATTTTTGTGCGACATTAGAACAGACGCACGAAGAGAGGTATTCTTGGACGAATTGGAGAGTTGTTTTAGCAAGGGTCGAAGGCCAGGAATCATTGGAGACAAGTGGGAAGCTAGAGATCAAGGAGTTTACGGGTTCTACCTTTAGATTTCTTTTATTTTCTGGTTTCTTGTTTTTATAAGATGAATTCTTGTTTGAGACTTTGTTTGATTATTTTTAAGACTATGTTCCTTGGCTAGTTTTCTAAAACCACCTAGACTTGATGAATGGATTAATATAAAGATTTTACCGGTTTTCGTTATTTGCATGATTGTTATGGGTGATTGTGTTTAGTAAGAGGTTTGATTTAATGGTTTGATGTGTATGCATACTTTGATTCGGTTTATTGTTATTACTTGCCTCATATGATTCTTAGTGACGGTCTATATCACAACGTAGAGTCATATTAGGGTTTAGGGTTTCGGTGAGTGTCTATATCACGTTAGAAAACCTTCACTCTTTAGGGAGAATTGCACAATAACCCCTAGAAGTAAGTGCTAATAATTTGCTAAGTCTTAGTGTTCTACTACTCCTAATACCTGGGAAGTGAGGGGCTATTGGTAGGTCTTACCCGGCGAATTGCTTTAGATAGGCCTTGGGAAAGGTTATGTCTTGGTTTACCTGTCGGTCTCATTAGTCTATCAAGTCAAATTAATTATTTCAAACTACCCTAGATCTAGGATTGAGAAAGAATATGTCAATATTAGGGTACTTACACAATAATTAGACAACTGGGAAGAAGTCTAATAACCGGTAGAATTAACGGCCTAGGTAGTGCCACAGGTTTCTCCTTGAGAAGGGTCGAGGGGCCTCGTTGGTTCTTAATAGGTTTAGTATTTTAAGATCCCGGTTCCATAACTCATGTATTTAACTTAATCGGTAATCTCTTAAAAACAATCCAGGATTCTTGTCTAGGTGGTCCCGTTATCACATAAGAAAAGTTCTCAGTCTTTATTCGTTTTAGTCTAGTTTTAGTTATTTTAGTAGTCTAATATAGATTTCCTTAGTTTTCAGTAACCCCCCCCCCCCCAATCAACAGTTAGAGTCCGTGTCAGTCTAGGTCTAGATAGAGTCTAATTAGCGTAATTAGAGAGTCTCGTGGGTTCGATACTCGGACTTACTTAGGCTATACTGCATTGACCGGTACACTTGCCGGTGGTGTGGTCTAGGTTTTAGAGAGTTTGTTTTTATAAATTTAAAATTTAGAGTGTCTAATTTAGGGTTAGAATTAGTTAGTTTAATTAGACCACTTTTAGCACATCATCCTTCGTTAACTATATATACTAGTTAATGAGGATGAGAGAGAGAGAGAGATGGCCACGGGGACGTGCCAGGCGGGCACGGGCCGTGCTTGGTTGCATTCCAATCCATCCATTGGCAAACCACTGCTCTCACACTTGCCATCACTCCACCACCACTACAACACCATCATCCACCACCATCTTCCATCATTTAGAGTGTGTAGTAGTCTCGTGATCCAAGATCCATCGTAAGAGTTCTTGTCAAACAAAGGCCATGTTTGGCTAAACTCTTACATCACTTGGTGAAGACAATTTTTTTATGTATTACTTTTTGATTTCCAATCTTTGGCTCCTTTTTATTTGGGTATGTATTAATGACTTTAATAACTAGTTTTTTATATTGAAGTCGAATTTATCTAACCATTCTTCATATGTCGTTGATTCACATATTCGTGTCTTTACGGTTTATAGGGATGGCAATGGGTTGGGTTTGGGACGGGTTTAGGTAATCCCAAACCCAAACCTGGTTAGATAAGCTTGTCCCAAACCCGTCCCAAAACCCGTCGGGTTTCTAGCGGGTAAATACCCATCGGGTATCGGGTATACTCGCGGGTTTCGGGTAAACCCGTTAAGGGTATACTCATCTCAAAACCCATTGGGTATCTATCAGGTAACTACTAACCGGTTACATTTGGTATTGTCAATATAAAAATATATATCAAATAACTACAATGTATACGGAATAGAATACCTATATGTGTAAAAATGGATGTATCATGTATATACATATTGAATAATATAAAAGAAATTATATCGGGTATACAATCGGGTAAACGGGTACACTTTATCGGGTAACTGGGTCGGGTAAACAGGTATATCACTAAATCCCAAACCCGTCCCAAACCCGCGAAAAAAATAAAAACTATTCCCAAACCCATCCCAAACCCGATTAACCGACCCCAAACCCGTCCCAAATGTGTCGGGTTTCGGGTTTACCCAGCGGGTTCGGGTTTGATTGCCATCCCTAACGGTCTATATAAAGTGCGTTAACTACTTGGAAGGGGGTTAGAAGGGTGGCTGGTAATTCTATGTCTCGTTCAGTGTATAGATCCTGCGAGAACCTGGTTCAAGCTTAGTACTACTCCACGGATTGGTCGGGAATGACTGGCCCGACTGAGAGTATGAAACCGCTTGAATCTCTTATCTATAAACTACTATTAAAACTTTAAACCAACCCTACGAGGACTGTATCCCTGCTGACGCAGACCAAAGGGTTGAGGGTAACGCTGTCTGGAAGGGGGCCTACCACTTTTCTCATTAATAACTTACTTAATTATCTTTCAATAATCCGACCTTACAAGACTGTATCCCTGCTGACTCAGACCAATAGGTTGAGGGTGACTCTGCGTGAAAGGGGGCCTACTACTATAACTTAAAGATAATCTCTTAAAATGCCTAAAGTGCGGAAATCATTAAAAGGATACATAAAAGAGGAGTTGAAAACAAGTGATTCCTTCTTGTCTATTTGTTTTTCCCTATATTTTATTTTTGCTTTTTAGTTTATCTTTTTATAGATTTAAAACATTTTCATCAAAATTTGGTTAGATTAGACGTTAACGATAAGCCGGTATTAAAAGTCCTTGTGTCCTTGGACAACCTCGGTATCTTGCCATCACTATACTACGTCCACGATGGGTGCACTTGCCCTAGCGTGTGTGTAGAGTGATAGTTATATATCGTCTTTTACAATTGGTTATTATTATTTTTAAAGATATAATATAATAAGGGTAATCTTGTCATTTTCAATATTTTACATTCAAATTGGAGAAAAATGCTCGGATAGTCTCCGTGGTTTGCCCATTTTTCACCTTTAGTCCGTAACTTTCTAAAATTACAGCTATAGTCCTCAACTTTTGCAATTTCGTTCCCGGATAGTCCCTGGCGCGGATGATGGTTAGTTTTTTGGTGTTAAGTGGATGTGAAATTACAGAATTACCTATACTGTTAAATTAATATCTAAAAAGTTATAAAGAAATATAATTAATATTAAATAATTTATGTAGGACCCACCACCAACCCCACCCACCTCATCTTCCCACTCTTCACCACCACCACCATCTCCACCAACATCCACCGCCAACATCGGTTTCTTTTTCTTGTCGAAAACCATGTTCGATATGCATCCTGATACAGCGTCACCTGATAACCTTTCCTCACCGGAAAATAAGTATTCCTAACACCCTTATGTTCTGGATCACCGGCAATACCGTGCCGATAAAGTGGATTCTTCTCACACGGAATAAACTTCAATTTGATATGCAGCTCCGACTCCTTCCTACGCGAATTATCCATCGGAAACCAACCAGAACTCACGTCACCCGCAATAAATCTTCTCCGTCGGAATCCTAACCGTCCCTAACACATCAGCACCGAACACGTCATCATCCTTCACTTGAAACTCCAAGTTAGCAAGCTCGTGAGCTAATGGCACAATAAATCGTTCGTTCCACCTAGGGTTTTTCGAGTTCTTCAACACTCGCGTACGCGCCACTGTAGCTTGCGGCACCGAAACCTTCACGTACGGATCACTCGTAATTATTTTCAGGCCACCGGACCGGAGCTTCATGCTGACGGTTCCACCGGAGGAGTTATCCTTCTGGCAAGCCTCGAACGTTACGCAACGCCGGATATGACCGGTGACTACATCCATGTTAGGTAAGTTTCGTGCCTCGATAATGTGAAACTGTAGATCTCCTATGATGCTATATCATTTAATTAAAGAGGAATATGTAACCTTTATTTTTCAAAAGTCAAAACCATGTTTCACAAGAAAAAGAAACCGATGTTGGTGGTGGTGAAAGGTGGAGATGGTGGTGGTGGTGAAGAGTGGGGAAGATGGGGTGGGTGGTGTTGGTAGTGGGTCGCACATAAATTATTTAATATTAATTATATTTCTTTTTAAATTTTTAGGTATTAATTTAATAGTAGGGGTATTTTAGTCATTTTACATTTACTTAACATAAATTGCAAAAATTGAGGAGTATAGTTATTCAAATTGCTTTCAAAACAACAAGACATGAGATATCAACCGCCTTTGCACCACTGTGTCCCGACGGCCTTCGGCGGCGAACACCCATCTCCGACAGCAGCCTGACGGTCCGACCACCCTGTCTCATCATCTCTGACCTCTCAATTTGGAGAAACTGGTACGCGTTAATTTCTAAGTTCGCTGTTAATTTTGTAATCTGTAAACCCTAAATTATTAGCTGCTTCGTGCTTGAAGTTATGTATCTATCCCTGATATTGTATTGTGTTTATCTTTCTGGACTCTTGTGATTGCTCTGTAGGAAAATTTGTTACTATTGGACATTGGTACACCAGGTGTTCGACATAATGCTTCACATAATCGTTACAACATGTACCAGTAGGGCTGAAAATTTCAGACACGGACACGAATACACGACACGACACGAAATGACACAGTCTTAACAGGTTCGTGTTTGACCCTTAATAGGTTTTGTCTTAATCAGGTCGATACGATACGATAAGACCTGTTAGTTTTCGTATCGTGTTCGTGTTTACCTATTTCGTGTCCGTGTCTTATCGTGTTCGTGATATGCCAGCCCTAGACTCCACACACCACCCCTCCAGGGCAAATTCGTGTATTAATAGGCCGTGTTCGTGTCTTAACAGGTCATGCTCGTGTGTTAACAAATCGTATGATACATTTGTAAATTTTTCCGTGTCTTAACAGGTCGAGTTCGTGTAACCTGTTTATTATCGGGTTCGTGTTCGTGTTTAGAAAAACTGACACGTTAAGATTTCGTGTCGTGTTCTTGTTTACTAGTTTCGTGTTCGTGTCTCAATAGGTCATGTCTGACACGATATGCCGGCCCTAGTACTAGTTTTACATATCATAAATGTTGCTCTCACCTTTGCAGGCGAAATAAGTGGGGTTTTGTCGAATTTGCTACTTTTATTGGCTGCTGAAATGGTTATTATTTTAAGACCTGTATAAATCACTTTTTATTAAACGGTTTCGATCATAGTTGATACTTGATACCAGCCTTACCCTCTTCAAAAATTCCTAGAAATTCATACCCTGAAATCAAAATGTCCGATCACATACCTTTCGACATTCAATTGGAAATCATTAAAAGGCTTCCTATAAGATCATTGATTCGGGTCAGATCTGTTTCAAAAGTATGGAAATCTGTGATCGAGTCGTCTGATTTCATTGTTGATTACACTGTCCACAACCATGATCAACCGCAACATTTGCTTATAAGGTACAACAATCTGTACTCTGAGGAAACATATGTTTCGATTGTAGATGATGATACGTTCCCGCAAACAAGCTTTCCATTATTGTTCCTCCGTCTGTTAACCTACTTTGGGATTCATTTGTCGTCGGTGCTTCTCATGGATTGGTATGCTTGTTCGGCTATTATCGAAATCATGATGATTTTGAATATTTTTCTGGTACGGCTATGGCTGTTCTTTGGAATCCGTCGATTAGAAAATCAGTTGCTATTGCTGTACCTGATGTAGATTGGCCTGCAGGAACTAATTTTGGTTTTGGGGTTTGTCCTGCAACTAGCGACCCTAAGATTGTAAAGATTACTGATAAGCATGCCATACACATTAGAGGATGAAAGGTGTAAGTTGCAGCAGGCATTGGCTGGTTGAGGTTTTTAGTTTGAGCTCAAGGGTTTGGAGAAGTTCAGTTGGTAATCTATCTGATAAATTGTTTGAAATTAAATGGCCTCACTCTCAGGTAATTATAGATGGTTCTGTTTATTGGTTTGGTACTAAAATAAGTACCAGTGATACTAAATTTGAACTTCTTATTTCATTTGATTTGTCAACTGAAGAATTTAGAGAGATATACCTCCCAAATACGTTAGCATTTCACGATCCAATGTACATGTATTTATTTAAGCTATATGATTCTCTTATTGTGCTTCAAGAGTGGTCAATGAACGATATATATAAAGTATGGATGATGGATAATGGTGATTCAAAATCATTTACAAATCTTTGCACCATTAACATACCAAATATCTCAAATTTTCCACTGGAGTTTGGGAGGAATGGTGAACTTATGATGAGATTAACAGATGACAGTGATGCACTTATAGTTTATAACCCCTTCTTAGAACACATCAATGGTCTTGGGATTGTAGGCCAATGTTATTCATCACTCGTGAGCTCGTACACAGAATCTTTAATTTTGCTTGATCAGGCAGATACATTAGTTGATGACGAGGATGATGAAGATACATTATTTTGTTTCTTTTTTAGATGACATGGCACTATAGGGGATGTCGTTTTTGTTTTCATTAACTTGCTTATTCCTTCATAGTTCATACGTGAAACGCTAGCAATTCTGAGTTATTAGATGATAAGATTCATTTCACAATTTCTGTTAGGTGTTTGTGCATGTGTAATGTCAAACCTAAAGGTGGAAGTTTTTACTCATTGGAGAACGGGTCAAACGGTTGAAAGTCGGTCAAAGTCTATATTTAAAGCATACGGGTCAAAATCTTTTTATCCAAAAATTTGGATTGTTATTGTAATGATACCATTTTTGCAATCATAATAATTCATTATATATCTTTACAAAATCAAAAAGTTTGTGCCAGTCAACCTAAAACCTAACACGACGAGGCCTGTTTCAACTTGTTATCTGATATGTCCTTCTTGCAGTCTTTAGAGCATTCACATTGGAACCTCCATATTTATGTGAATTGTTGTGAGTGGAGGAGAGAGAAAATGTTACTTTTCATCAGTAAATTTGGAGAAAACACTGTTCACTCTCTATAATTTTTTAATAGAGTAAACTGCAATTTTACACCCTGAGGTTAGGGGTGATTGGCACTCCTACCCCCCCTAAGGAAATAATTGCAAAAATACACCCCACTGTTAACCCTTATGCCGCACTTCTACCCCCCGGACCAAGATGCCGTTACAATCTAGCCTTTTCTGTTAATGGTCAAAGGGTAAATAGGTAATTTTGGCATCATGTTGACTTGCATCCTCATAAAAACCCCATTTCAGCACTATTGAACCCTGAGGTTAACCCTAACTCAAATTTGAAGAACTCTGCACTCGCGTTCAAGGATCCTTCAACAATTACAGGTGATTAGAAGTTGGGTTAGGAGCATGGATCGTCGATTGTGGAAGCTACGAGCTGAAGATCAGTATTTCGAACCGGCTGTAATGTACCGTAAGTGACATGCAAGCTCACAGCGTTTGAATCAGGTAAAATTTTAACATATTTCTCTGTTAATTTGTTTTTGTTGTTTGCTTACAGGCGAAACCCAAACTGAATTTAGCATAAAATTTCACCATGGAGGTAATTTTGTAGAAAACCCAAATAAGAAATACCTTGGTGGGAAGATGAACTACATTGATCATGTAGATTTTAGAGTGTTGAATACTGATGTTTTAGAGGCGATGGTTAAGCAATTAGGATACAATGATAGGCAATATGGCTGCATTCATTACAAGGAACCATACTGTGCGCTGGATTTTGGTCTTAGGACAATAAAATGTAATGTTGACTTAGAGCCTATATTTGATCATGTGCGTCAAGGAGTCCACATGATAGACATGTATGTTGAACACCGTAGGTCAACAATATTGGAAAATACAAGTCAAGGTCGTATAGGGGCTAGTAAAGCCATTGTTCCAGCATCATTTACACAAAATGATGACAATGATAGTATGAATGAAGATGAGGAAGAGAGTGACGGTAGTGATCCTGATTATGAGTACGTTGAGGAAGATAATATGGTTTATGAAATAGAGGTGGATATGCAGAGGTTCAGGGCTAATGTTGAAATTTCTAGGGAAGAACTGGATGGTTCTAGTGATGGGGATCATGATGATGACAGAAGCGAAGAAGGTCATCAGCCTGTTGACTTGGAGGTTTTTGAAAGTGGCTCTGATGACAATTCAAGCCTTAGAGATAAGGTTGCCAAAAAGATAAGGAGGAGAAAGAAGAGTGCTATAAAAGGTCCAAATGATTTGCCATTCTATGTTGGTCAGCTTATTGATGACAAGAAAACGATGAATCAGATGGTGAAAAGTTATGCTCTTAAGGCTAGGAGGGATGTGTTTATTCTAAAAAATGAATTGTTAAGGTATAGGGTAGTATGTTTTGGAAGCAATCCACCACTACTTGGTCCTGTAAAAAAAAGGGAGAAGAGGGGCAAAATAGTAATTGCACCAAATTAGGGCAGAAAAACAAACCCAAGCACCTTAAAAGGCATATCAAGCCCACCTGTCCTTGGGCACTTCACATCTCAAGAAACACGGACAAGGATAAGTGGTGTGTCAAGACCATTCGTAATGAACACAATTGTTTGACAACAAGGGCAGTTTCTTTGTATACAATGAGTTCGATTGCCAGAGAGATCCAACCTTTGATTGAAAGCAATCCAGACATGCCGATTCATGCAATCCAAAGTCAACTGCTTCGGAAGCATCAACTTGAAATATCACTCCATAAGGTCTTCAGAGCCAAGAGGATAGCAACTACGAAGATTTATGGTGATTACCAAGAACAGTATGGTTTGCTAAGGTCATACTGCGATGAACTTCTAAAAGCCAACCCAGGTACAATTAACTTTTTGCTCATTTCTGCTCATTGACTATCTATAAATTTCACCAACACAGGTAGTACAATTAAAATTGATGTGGAGCCATGTGGGAACTCAGCTAGTCCTACAAGGCAGTTTCGAAGGGTTTATTTTTGTTTTGCCTCTATGATGAGAGGATTTAAGATGATTGGAAGACCATTGCTGGGTGTGGATGGTTGTTTCATGAAAGGTCCATTTCCTGGTCAAATCTTGAGTGCTGTTGGTATTGATGGGAACAATAGAATATATCCAGTATGTTATGCCCTTGTTGAGTCAGAAACAACACAAACCTGGAAATGGTTCTTGCAACTGTTGAGAGATGACCTAGGGTGTACGGCTGACTCTTGTTTCACCTTCATCAGTGACAGACAAAAGGTAATAACTTGTTAATTTTGGTATCAAAATATTGTGGTTATTCTAAAAAATGAATTGCATTTTTTTATCACAGGGTCTGATTCCTGCTATGCTAGCTGTGTTTCCTAATGGTGAGCACAGATTTTGTTTGAGGCACATCCATGAAAACATGAAATCCAAGTGGCGTGGAGATCTTTACAAGAATTTGCTTTGGTCAGCCGGAAGGAAGACATCTATTCCATACTTTAACAAAGCTATGGAAGAAATTAAGACAACAGAACGTATGACTGGCTGAATGAGATCCCATTCACCGCTTGGTCAAGAGCATACTTTTCTGGAAGAGCTAAATGTGATATGTTGCTGAACAACATATGTGAGGTTTTTAACCGACAAATTGTGGGAGCAAGGGACAAGCCGATAATCACATGCCTTGAATTCATTCGGGAGTACATGACCAAGAGGATAGTCAATGTCAAGAAATTGCAAGCAAAGAGTATGGGGCCACTGACACCTCATGCCACTCAGGTCTTCGATGAGATCAAGCAACAGGCTGCTGAATTGTCTGTTCTAATGGTTGATTCAGACAAGTATCAAGTAACAGGTCCAAGATCACAGTGTGTTGTGAATGTCAAACATAAAACTTGTGCATGCAGGAAGTGGGATTTGACAGGGATGCCTTGCAAACATGCAGTTGCGGCCATATGGGATATGTCAAGGAATAACATTGATGCTGGCATACCAGAAGAGTGGGTGGATGATGTGTATTGGCTGTCAACATGGAAGAAAGTTTATGACAATGTGATAGAGCCTATCAACGGGCCGGAGATGTGGACTCCTTCAGAGTGTCCAACAACACTCATCCCACCAAAGCATCATACACAAGTTGGAAGGCCAAAGAAGAAAATAAGGAAGGCATTTGGTGAAAAAGAGCTTGAGCAGGAGTTCGACAAAGGAGGTAAAATGACCAGAAAGGGAAGTAGCATCAAGTGTGGTAAATGTGGGAATGTGGGTCACAATGTGAGGAGCTGTAAAGGACAAGGTGGTGAACAATCAACAAATTCACAGGAATCACATACTGCCACTCAAGGTGCACCAGTTTACAATCTTGATGAGTGATGGATGGTTTGTAAGTTTAGACTATGTTTGTTAGGTTTGTCAACTTTGTTGCAGACATTGTTTGGTTGGTTTGTATCTTTATCTTTGGTTTGGTATCTGTGTGGTTTGTTCAAGACAATGTTTGGATGGTTTGTAAGTTTAGACTATGTTTGTTTGGTTTGTTCAAGACAAAGTTTGGTTGGTTTGACTTGTTTATAAGGTCAAAATGTCCATTTTGGTCATTTGCAGCAGGTTTGAGTTGTTCATTACTGGCATGCATGTCAATTGCAGCAGCCTATATATATTGTGTTTAGATGATCACAGGCAGGTTAAGCAAATGTCAATTGCAGCAGCCCATATATGTATTTGCAGCCTATATAATTGCTGGTACAAGTACAATGACCATTTATAAGGTCAAAATGACCATTTTGGTACAAATAAGAGGCGGAAAGTGATTCGATTAGATTACATTGCAACATTTAGTACAAATAACATGTCAAACATACAAACTTAAAACCAAACAAAATCTAGCCTATTTCCAGTGACAATCATCCAAACAAGACCAATCCGAATCCGAACCATGCTCCCCTTCATATGGGTCAAAGTACCAATCATCATCTTCATCCCAATACGTGTAATCCCATGCATGTTCCAGCACTTCAGGGTCATACTCCTTTGTCGGATCTCCGAATATCTTTTCATAATCAGTTTCTTGTTCCATGTAAGGTCTGAGTATCTCAGACTCTTGATCTTCAAAGTATACATAACTGTCTGGTTCTTCGGCTGCAATATTTTTCTCATTCTCAACTTTATCATTCTCCTTGTCACCCATACCTACAAAATTACAACCAGGCTACCAAAACAAACATATAAGAACTTTAAAAGGACCATTGCATAAACTTCAAAACTCATAATCCAAATACGGTTACACTCTAAATACACAACCAAATCTACTTAAGCAAAAAAAAAAAGAACAATCAAGACCCAAGTAATCACAAAATACATCTTCAGTTTCAACACATCGCCATTCTTGTACCGAGCCAACTGTTCTTTGCACTTAGCCAACTCATCCTTATCTTTAATGCTTTGAATTAAAGCAGGCATTACCTCTCGACAAACCGGACATCCCTGTTCTTCACTAACATCAGCCCATCTGAGGAATCCACATCCTCCAACCTGTTATCGGACATCATAAGCAACAGAAGAATGAAACTTGACTTTCAATAACCATTAAACACAAGAAACTTACACATCTAAGATACCGTCGACCAGGATTAGCTTTGGATTGTGACTCTTTGAACATCGTTCTCGCACCACAAGGACATATGATGTCTGAAGCTTGACTTTTGCTCATGGTCTCCTTGGATCGGAGCACAGAGGAAGAAGATGAAGACATGTTCAGCGATTGAAATGGTTGAACACAGACAAATTAGGGCTTGAACTTGTTATATGAGGAAGGGGATAAACGTTGGGGGGTAATTTCGACATTTCACCTAACTCTAACGGTAATTGTAACGGCATCTTGGTCCGGGGGGTAGAAGTGCGACATAAGGGTTAACAGTGGGGTGTATTTTTGCAATTATTTCCTTAGGGGGGGGGGGGGTAGGAGTGCCAATCACCCCTAACCTCAGGGTGTAAAATTGCAGTTTACTCTTTTTAATATTTTTGAAAGTTGTTGTGAGTGGAAAGAGAGACAAGGTAATGATAAAAGTAGAAAAGTATTATTTAATTGAAAAAGAAAGAGAAAAGATAGTGATTTTTAGTGTAATTATATAGATAGAGATAGAGGGTCCAATGTGAATGCTCTTAGTCAAACCACCCAAGCTGTTTTAGGTTTATGAAATACATGCTTTTTTATTGTTGATAATTTATCAATGCTTCAAATGAATCTTGTTTATTTTTTTTATTTGACCTACCAGTAACTCAGTTTTAATATATTTACCCATGCAGATTCTATGTTGAGGAAGTCCTTGCCCCAGAATACTTGCATATGCTTGGAATAGTACATGGAGACCTTAAACTCACAAACATTTTACTTAGAGAAGATGATCACAGATTTTGACCTTTCACTTTGGTGTTTAGTGAACCCAACTCTAGTCCAAACCTCTTAAGGGCCCATTGAGCCACCTAGGATGTCGTGCCCGCACACAGTTTTAAGCTTCATTGACCCCATTGCACCTGTCAACATGTCTCATGCTTCAAGTCTAGAATCTTATCCACCAAAATCCCGGAAAACAAAACCTGACCTCGCGACAATGAACAGTTGATTACCACATAACATTTTTGCATTTGTTCTAATTGTAACCGTATAACCGATTTTCTTTCTCCCTTTTATTACATTTGGGCAGTATTATGTTCAATTGCTCATCTGGTTTTCAAGGTTTTCTACTTAAAATTGTGTCAGTAACTAAAGCGCCCCATTCAATATGGAGAAACATGTACTTTAGGAATCCTAGATTTTGGGTTTAATTTGTGGTGATTGATGACGTTTTATTCTAGTGAATGCATGTTCCAGCGTTGACCCGGTTCATCATATCTTCCAAGTAAACCAATGTAATTCCTTCAACATATCTTGATTTTCTATTTCTAGCAAGTTCCTTCATAGTTCATAGTGGGCTAAGCTGAATTGGGTTGAAACTCGTTGGGTTGGGCCAAAAAAGTGGTGAAACCAACATTGACAAATGATTTAGCGAAGAAAAGTAGTGAAATCAAAGGTTTAGGTCCTATTGATTAGTTTAAATACGTGATACCGAATTGCTAACATGATTATGACAATAGGGATGACAATGGGCAGGGTATGACTAATCCTAAATCCATATCCGGTTGGAAAATCTTGTCCCATACCCGACCCGTTACCCGTTGGGTATTTACCCGTCGGGTATCGGGTATACCCTTTTGGGATTTTCATTTATATAATTTTTGCTTTCCTTTATAATTTTACTAGGTTATAACCCTGTGTGTTACACTGGTTGAATAAATGAATTTTATATACTAAATAATAAAACATTATATCTTTAAAAACCTCATTTATTGCACGGGTTGAATAAATGTAATTTTATATATTAAATAATAAAAAGTTATATCTATAAGAATCATATGTATTGTACGGGTTAAATATAAAAAGTTATATCTATAAGAACCCTATGTATTGTACGTACGGGTGGTTAAATATAAAAAGTTATATCTATAAGAATCATATGTATTGTACGGGTTAAATAAATGTAATTATATATACCAAATAATAAAACCTCATATTTTAAAACCCTTTGTATTACACGGGTTGAATAAATATAATTTTATCTACCAGATAATAAGAAAATTATATTAAAAAAACTAATTGATATACTCGGTACGCGATAATATTGAGTAGGAGGGTTATCTATAAAATTTATTCAAACCTACAAATATACACGTAATATATTTTATAATTTACATTTGCATTACCATCGTAAATTGCAAATTTGCAAATTTGTTTGTTATAACGGCAACTGTAAACTGCCCATGCATTATTGACGACATTTGTTTTATTATATTACGTGATTTTTTATATTATTTTTATTATTTAATGGGTTATATAAATAATATTTACTTTGTATTAGGTTATCTATAATACATGCCCTAATATGATGACAAGTGTCTCCTAAATGGTTTCTTTAATTATATAGTACTATCGATAAGACCCGTGTGCAAACATGGGTGGTTTCTTAGAAAACCATGCAAATATCAAACATATCACCACCGACAGATTCATAAACGGTATCAACGCCTTTTGGGAATTCCTTCTTAAGAACCTGCTCATTTGTTTGAGGTATCTAAAACTCTGTTTGACTAAAGTCAACCACTGTTTGTAAATGGTAATCTCTGTTTCGCCAAATCGTTGTTTCTTAAGAATCTGTTTATAACCAAACAGAGGTTTCAAACATATGTTTGTCATACCACTGTTTGAAATCCTAACCTCTGTTTCAAAAACAGAGATTACAAAAGGAAAAAGAAACATCTGATTAACCAAAAGTGAACAGACATTTAACCTTTGTTTTCAAAACCAAACCTCCGATTAATAAACAGATTTTAGGTTTCAAAAGAGTGTATCATTTGTTTGAGGTATCTAAAACTCTGTTTGACTAAAGTCAACCACTGTTTGTAAAGGGTATCTGTTTCGCCAAATCACTGTTTCTCAAGACTCTGTTTGTAACTAAACAGAAGTTTCAAACATATGTTTCTCATACCACTGTTTGAAATCCTAACCTCTGTTTCAAAAACAGAGATTACAAAGAAAGTAATTTACTCTAAGATAAACCTTACATTTTGATGTTTTTTATGTTTATTTTGAAGAAAGGTTTTATTAGTATTTAAGTAACTAAATACTTACAAAGAAAGATGAATTTTGAATTAAATCAACATGAACAATCATAATGAGGTGACATATTATGTCAAAGCTTGGTAGTATTTAATGGAAAGAAGGTAATGTAATTTTTAAAAATCAACTCTGCAAAATTAAAATAGATACAAAATTATTCAAAAGACAAATTATCGCTTCGAATGTGACGCTGTTGATAGCTAATTCCTTTACACAAACGCGAGTTGGATGATCCAAAATCTGTCGGTTTTCCACCATAAGGAGAAGAAAGTGTAACACCCCAAAATTTGTCTAGTATAATAATAAAGTGAAAATAAACAAAGAAGCTAACCTAGTTAATTGAATATGACAAAATGATAAGTTAATTTATGGGAAAGCCTAAATTGAACTCTTTTTAAGTGGGAGGGTTCAATGTGTAAGTATTGAATTAAAATGTTTTAACTAATAAACAAAAATTAAAAACCAAACACCCACATTGGGGTTCTGGTCGATCGAACAAGAGAGCAGGGAAAAAGGGGTGAAACCCTAATCTCAAGTAATCAAGCAATTGAAGCCAAATTCATAAAGATAGTCCAGTGCATGAGCCCCCCTTTCGAAAATCTAACCCTAATTAGTGAAGTGGTAAGTTTTATTTTCTGAAATTATGATTTGTAGAATGAGGAGTTCAACCTAATCTCGATTTCTTGCATCAATTGTGGGAAACCTGGGTTAAGATTGCCTCCTAGAGCAAGAATCATGCTAATTTTAGGTTGTATGAAAGATTGTAGTGAAAACCCACTTTGTGAAGTTGTGTTATGAGTAGGATGATCATAGGGATTATAATCTTATGAAATCTTGATATATGATCTTGCTTGTAATACTTGAATGCTAGAAAAATTGATGTAAAATTTGAGAATTTTAAGAACTAGATTGATTGTTGATGACATACAAGATGAACTAGTAAAGTCATGCTTTGGATGCTTGTACATTATGCCTTATTAGTGTAACGCACACTAAGTGTTTGATGAAATGCTTAAGAGAATAAATGTGAAAATCTGAAAAGTTAGTGATAATATTGTCACTTGAAAATGAGAAATCTATGTAAACGATGAAATGAAAGTGTTGAGCTAAATGAATGAATGCGTTTAATGTAGGCGTGAAAGAAGAAGGCTCAAACACTAAGAAAACGGGAGACTCGCAAGATCGAGGTACGTTAGTGTACACCGCATTTCTATATATTCGATGTTGTCATATGTATAATAAATTTATTTGTATTGTGTTGTTATGTCAAAGTTGTTAGAATTGAATTCATTGGTCGTTGAAAGTAAAGGTGAAATCCGTCATAAACGGATTGTAAGAAATGATTAAAATACGAAAGTTAACGCATCATATCCGGTACTTTTAGTTGAACCGGGTATGGGAAGTTATGTATGTAATGGACGAAAGTCTACTTGATCCGTCTTTCTCGGATCGAAGTATGATGTAAGAATGTAATGTCTATAATTGTTCATTTTGAACAAATCGAATGAAGGTGATGTAATGATGCTAGTACCCGTTCCTAACGGGTATGTTAAGTAAAGTATGTTTAGACTCTATTTGAGGCAAGCATGTAAGGAACCATTTAACGGTTAGTAAAGAAATTGAATGATGTTAATCCGAGAAAGAAACAAATGGGTTTATTACCTAGAATTGTTAGTGGCGAAATACTAACCTATTTGTTATGTTAAATGTAGGTAAATCCTCAATTTAGGCGACTTGGCAAATTGGAGCGAGCATATGCACACTTTATGATCATCAAGCGCTTCCGCTATTACGTATTAATATTTTGGGTCAAATGCTTGTTTTTGTATAACATTGTTAGTAGATACACTTTTTTTAACACTTGGTGCATGGTTTTTAGTCGTGTCTAGTCGAATGGGTCGTAAACTTGTTGTTTGTTGATGGTTAACACAGGGATACGCTCGTCTTACGGACGGGTCATGTCCAAATTTTGTTAAAACCATGCATTAATGATATTAGAATATTTACCTTTCGGTTGTGAAAAGTTTGTACATTTTTAAAAGTTTATGTTTCTAGCGTCTTTTTGATGTCATTCTATTAGACGCAAATGCGGACCTAACAGAAAGCTTTGGTGAAAGCCACTTCTTCGCAACCACCCCATTAATTCTTATTTTTGTAAACGACTTGTCTCCTCGTGCCCTTCTCGTTTTATATTGTTCGTTCCGCTTATGAAAGCTGCAGCTTGAAGTTCTTTATCGTTGGACTCTAAGCATCTCGTTTGGTCATTAGGTTGACTTTCACTTTTCACATTAATAGTTCCAGCATTAGCAGTTGACGGTTGCATTTGTGCTTCAAGTGGCGATCGATTCATCTGCTGCATAGAACCTTGGTTCATACTGTTGATCGAAGCATGCTGCCTAGGTGGAAGCTGTTGACCATGATCTGGACCCTGAACCTTACTCTGACCACCCTGAAACAGAAAGTCCGAACTCAAAATGATAAACTTTATTAACGTTCAGGAGTTGTAGTGTGAATCAGTTTACAAAAAGAAATAAACGATTTTATTAACTTTCAAGGGCTGTGTTGTAAATTTTATAATCAAACATAGCCGATAATTATATAATCAAACATATATATGTTAAAACTATTGAACAACTTTAAAAACTGTCGACTAAGCCAAAATAAGCAACTTTTCACTTACCTCCCACACCGTCCGAGCTTTCTCCGCATCACTGGCTTCTTGACTAAGACTATTTTCGAATAAAGACGAGTTCTTGTTCCAGCTCCAGCACACACCTGATATCGTTAGGCTCGAATCGCTTACAACCTGCAAAATAAGTTCACTATCAGCATTAATCAGCAGTGAAGGACAACGATTCTGCGGACTGTTTCTGTGGACTGTTTCTTCAACTGATAACAGTGAAGGACAACGATTCTGCGTATGGATTGAACAACAACAACAGATCTGCAGTCAACGATTTCTGCAACGGCTGATTTCAGTGAAGGACAACGATTCTGCGTATGGACTGAACAACAACAACAGATATGCTTTTGATAAGCGAACAACGTCTGCGATTTACGCTGATTCTACAACGAACACGGACCTCGAACAGATTTTATGACTGATTATAACGACTGATTTGCAACTGCAACAAATAATAACAACAACGACTAATTTCTGTCGTTGAACGGAACTGCAAATGAGTCAAATTCTGCAAGTAAACACCTTTCCGCGAACGGACTGATTTCGCAGCAAGTAAAAACTGATTCTGCAGATATGCAAAGTAATAAAACAAATATGACAAATATGACCATTTTGCCCTTGAGAAAAATGACAGAATAGCATGATATAATTTATGAAATATTACCTGATTTCACTTTTGGATTAAAATGGCAATAAAACTGAAAACACAAGGGCCCAGATACAAAAGGTTTCAAATTTGGACTAAAGTGACAAATGTGACCAAAACTCAGGGACCAAAATGGCAGTTTAGTCTTTTACTTTTTGTTAAATAATCTACGTTTCTACACTTGAACTTTAATCGAATTATCTTCAGCCCTTGAAATTTAATAAAGATATTTTTAACCAATATCATTTCTCTTTCGGTTTTTATACGTTTAATTCTTTTAATTAATTATTATTTTATTTAACTTTAAAAGTGTTTAGTTAACTGTATAACTTGCTTACTTTTTTTTTTTTTTTAAATACCGATGTACCTGTTGTCGAAACCAACCACTTCCCATCGTAACTGAATTCCACCAACCACCGCGTTCCGACTGGCTACGGCGGCGACCACCGTCCTCGACGGCAGTCTGACGGTCCGGCCACCCTATCTCATCATCTCTGACCATTCAATTTGGAGAATCTGGTACGCTTTAATGTCTAAGTTCACTGTTAATCTTGTAATCTACAAACCCTAAACTATGAAAAAAAAATGTTAATATCATCTATGTAATCTGTAAACCCCTAAATGGTACTGTGTCTATCTTTATATTCTCATGTAATTGCTCTCTATTTGATAATATTGGACATTGGTACACCAGGTGTTCGACATAATGCTCCACACAAAATGTACTAGTTTTACATATTATTAACGTTGCAATGCATTCACCTTTGCAGGCGAAATAAGTGATTGATTTTGTCGAATTTGCTACTTTTATTGGCTGCTGAAATGGTTATTATTTGCTACTTTTCATTAAACGGTTTCGATCACAATTGATACCCTGAAATCAAAATGTCTGATCACATACCTTTCGACATTCAAGTGGAAATCATTAAAAGGCTTCCTATAAGATCATTGATTCGGGTCAGATCTGTTTCAAAAGCATGGAAATGTGTTATCGAGTCTTCTGATTTCATTGCTGAGTACACCGTCCATAACCGTTATCAACCGCAACATTTGCTTATAAAGTACTACAATGTGTACGGTGAGGAAACATATGATTCGATTGTAGATGATCATACGTTCCCCCAAAACAAGGTTTCTCTTGCTGTTCCTTTGTCGGTTGACCTACTTTGGAATTCATTTGTCGTCGGTGCCTCTTGTGGATTGGTTTGCTTGTTCGGTTTTTATCGGTATGAAGATGATGCTGAATATTATCGTGGAGAGGCAACGGCTGTTCTTTGGAATCCTTTGATTAGAAAATCAGTTGCTATCCCTGTACCTGAAGTGGATGGATACAAATATGATGAACCGACTTTTGGTTTTGGGGTTTGCCCTGCAACTAGTGACCCTAAGATTGTAAAGATTGAGAGGAAGACGAAAGATGTAACTTGTAGCAGCCGTTGGCAAGTTAAGGTTTTTAGTTTAAGCTCTGGGGTTTGGAGAAACTCATTTGGTAATCTGTCTGATAGCTTAGCTGATTTCATGGGGCCTCGCTCCCAGGTTGCCATACGTGGTTTTTATTACTGGTTTGGTGTTGGAGACGCCATTGGTGGTGATACTGGATTTTGTTTTCTTATTTCATTTGATTTGACAAGTGAAGAATTTAGAGAGATATACCTTCCTAATGAGTTAGCATTCCATGATTCAATGGGGTTGCATGTATTCAACCTTTGTGATTGTCTTGCCGTGCTTCAGGAGTGGTTAATGGACGATATAATTGAAGTGTGGATGATGGAAAATGGTGATTCCAAATCATTTACAAAGGTTTTCACAATTTATAATCCATATTGGTTAAGTATGCCATTGGAATTTAGGTGGAACGGTGAACTTATGATGAGAATTGACAATAACACTGGAGAGTTTGAAGTGCTTATAGGTTATGACCCCTTCTCAGAACACATCAATGATCTTGGGATTGAAAGCCAATGCTTCACATTAGTTGTGACCTCGTACACAGAATCTTTAATTCTGCTTGATCAGTTAGATACAGTAGTTGATGACGAGGATGATGAAGAGATTAGTGTTGAGCAAGGAAGAAAGTTATAGAGATCAAAGAGCAATTACTTCATGATATTTAAAACAGATCCCATTTCGTTATTTAAAGGTGAACACCCTTGTCTTATCTGTGAGTTCTGTTTATTTTGCACATTACTGTATGGAAATATCTTGTTGATAGTCAAGAAGATTTTAGCAACCTTAAGCGGTTGACATAGGGATTGAATCTCTTTTGACATGTTTACTTTAGAGTTAGTTAAACAAATAGTCCTTGTGGTTTGGCCCTAGTCGCACAATGTTTATGTCATTTACTCAAACTTATTAAAACAAATATTTGAACACGCATGATCTTATTTTTGCAAGAAAAGATTATGTACTATGTTATGACAAACCATTTCAATTTTTTTTTTGTTTTTGTTCTCACTGCATTTAGAGGCGAGTAGCCTGTTCGTAGATATTAAATTCAAGAATCCCAAGTAAATTCTTCTAGTGTTTTGACTTTAGCAGGACATGTCTCCGAATTTGCAGTGGTTCAGCATTTATGCCAAAAACAAACTCTAGTGCAACAGTAAAGCTCGTTTTATTTTCAATTTAGATGACATGGCTTGATAGAGGATGCTAGGTTTTGTTTTCTTTAACTGACTTATCCCTTCATAGGTGCAGCATTAGCATTTTGTATTATTAGATGACAAGATTAATGGTTTTTTTAGTGGGCTTGTTTCTTTGATTTTAATTCATTTAGTTCACAATTTCTTTTAGGTGTTTGTGCATATGTAATGTCAAACCTAAAGGTGGAAGTTTTTACTCATTGGAGAATGGATCATCAAACGGTTGAAAGTCGGTCAAAGTCTATTTATTGGTTTGGTGCTAAAGTAACTACAAGTGATACTATATTTCAGCTTCTTATTTCATTTGATTTGTCAAGTGAAGAATTTGGAGAGATATACCTCCCAAATACGTTAGCATTTCACGATCCAAGGTACTTGTATTTATTTAAGCTACGTGATTCTCTTGTTGTGCTTCAAGAGTGGACAATGGACAGTGTATATGAAGTGTGGATGATGGATTATAGTGATTCAAAATCGTTCACAAGTCTTTTCACCGTTAACGTACCAAATATATCAAGTATGCCACTTGGATTTACAAGCAATGGTGACCTTATGATGAGAATAACAGATGGTGACATTGATGTAATTAAAGTTTATAACCCCGTCTCAGAACACATGAATGATCTTGGGATTAAAGGCCAATGTTTTTCATCACTCGTGACCTCGTACACAGAATCTTTAATTCTGCTTGATCAGGTAGATACGTTAGTTGATGACGAGGATGATGAAGCGATGGGTGTTTGAGCAGGAAAGAAAGGTATAGAGATCAAAGTGCAATTACTTGTTGATATATCAAAAAGATCCCTTTTCGTTGTCTAAAAGTTGAACACTCTTGTCTTATCTGTGAGTTCTGTTTTTTTTATTTTTTTATTTTTATGGAGTTATCTTGTTGATGGTAAAGTAGTCATTAGCAACTTTAAGCGGTTGACATAGGGGTTAAGGCCTTTGACTTGTTTATTTTGGAGTCAACTAAACAAAAATAGTCCTTGTGGTTTGGCCCTAGTCACACAGTGTTTATGTCATTTACTCAAACTTATTAAAAACAAATATTTGAACGCACATGTTCTTATTTTTGCAAGAAAAGATTATGTAATATGTTATGACAAACCACTTCATTTTTTTTGTTTTTGTTCTCACTGCATTTAGAGTTGAGAAGCCTGTTCATAGATATTAAATTCAAGAATCCCAAGTAAATTCTTCTAGTGTTTTGACTTTAGCAGGACATGTCTCCGAATTTGCAGTGGTTCAGCATTTATGCCAAAAACAAACTCTAGTGCAACAGTAAAGTTCGTTTTATTTTCAATTTAGATGACATGGCTTGATAGAGGATGCTAGGTTTTGTTTTCTTTAACTGACTTATCCCTTCATAGGTGCAGTATTAGCATTTTGTATTATTAGATGATAAGATTGATGGTTTATTCAGTGGGCTTGTTTCTTTGATTTTAATTCATTTAGTTCACAATTTATTTTAGGTGTTTGTGCATATGTAATGTCAAACCTGGGTGGAGTTATTGTAAAAAAGACCAAAAGTGTGAGAAAGGTAAGAAAGAATCTCAACCATTAGATCTAAATTAATTGAAAAGGGTATAATTGTAAATGCATTAACAAATTCAAATATGGTAATCCTTGATTTAAGGATTTGGAGAGAGAAAATCCTTGATTTAAGGACTTATAACAGTCCATAAATATAACACCATTCAGAGCATGTTCATACATGGTGTTTTAAATATAACACCATTCAGAAAATATAACACCATTCAGCACAAATATAACACCATTTAGCACAAAAAAAACACCATTCACACAAAAATAACATCTTTGAGCACAAACATAACACCATTCAGCACAAAAAAAACACCATTCACACAAAAATAACATCATTCAGCACAAAAATATAACACCATTCAGCACCAAAAAAAACACCATTCACACAAAAAATAACATCATTCAGCACAAAAATAACACCATTCAGCAGTAAATAAAATAAACACCATTCAGTACAAGAATATAACACCATTCAGTAAAAGAAATATAACACCATTCAGAAAAAGACAAAAAACACCATTCAGAAAAGAAAAAAACTCCATTCAGAAAAGAAAAATAACACTATTCAGAAAAGAAAAAACACCATTAACAAAGGAAAATAACAGATGGAGATGAACATGCCGGTGAGATTTGTTGTTTTCACCGGAAATTTTCGCCAATGATTCGACGGTGATCGGCTCCGCTGCTCGCTCCTCCGCTCGATTTTACCAAGTAACTATAAATTACGGCGAGATTGTTTCTATTTCAAACACGATTCTAAATCGCCTTCATCTTGTTTTTCAAATCTGAATCGAGCACGAACGTGTTAATTGTTGCCGGATGACAGAACATAACTAATATCCACCGTCCGTTCTCTGATTGATGTTTACGTTTTCTGTTTGCAGGGATTCTGTTATGAATATGGAAGAAGAAAGAGAGAAATTAGGAACGTATGATAGAGATAGAACGAAATTGTAGGGATTTTGATTTACAAAATGAAGATAAAAAGACACAATTGCCCCTAGATATTTCAATTCAATCCAAATTAATAAAAATATTTTACATTTTGGTCCCTACTGATCTCAACCATTAGATCAAAAGATCTATTGGCTGAGATTCTTTCTTACCTTTCTCACACTTTGGGCCTTTTTTACAGGATCCTAACTCTGTCAAACCTAAAGGTGGAAGTTTTTACTCATTGGATGAAAGTCGGTCAAAGTCTATACTTAAAGCATACATGTAAACAACCTCTTCAAAATCTTCTTTATCCAAAAATTTGGATAGTTATTGTAATGATGTCATTTTTGCAATCATGTTTAATTCATTATATATCTTTATAAAATTTAAAAAGTTTGTGCCGGTCAACCCGTCATGGCCAGGCCTGTTTCAACTTGTTACATGACCTGCCTGGCACAGTCTTCACTCTTCGGTCAAAGGTCAAACCACTCAGGCTGTTTTAGGTTTATGACATGCTTGCTCTTTTTATTGATAAGTATTGATGCTTCTAATGAATCTTGTTTATTTGACTTAATAGTATCTCAAATTTAATGTATTTACCCTTACAGATTCTATGTTAAGGAAGTCCTTGCCCCATAATACTTGCATATGCTTGGAATCGTAAATGGAAACTTAAAACTCAAAAACATTTCTGTTGGAGAAGATGGTCACAGATTTTGACCTTTCACTTTGGTGCTCAGTGAACACAACTCAAGTCTAGAATCTTATATGCATTTGTTGTTCTAACTGTAAGCGGATAACCGCTTTTCTTTCTCCCTTTTGTTACATACTCAAATCTTGTTAACTGGCAAACAAAGTATGAGGCTACTAGATGTGGTGCAGTGCAGTTGATATACAGCCTTCCTTCATAGTTCATAGTGGGCTAAGCTGAATTGGGTTAGACCTAATGTGGGGTATACAGTTTCATCTTTTGATGTCAAAAATCTCTTAAACATCAAAAACTATTGTTGGTTTGTATCTTGGATTGGATATTTTGCAAATTGTATAATATTCTTTTAAATTTCCCGTTAGTATTTCAATACACTTAACAACGATTTATAGCTTTATTTGGCTATTTAGTTAATTTCATTATTAATGTCTTGAGCCGGGATCTAGTGGTTCCTCTCTATCTTCTGGGATAGAGGAAATGTTTGCCCCTATCATACCCTCCCCCAACCCGACAAATAGCTTGCTTTGAGTGGGATTTTATTGGGTATGTTTGTATTAAAAGCGCCCCCCTTATATGTGTGCGCCCAAGTTTGTGTGTGTGTGTTTTTTTTTCTTTCTGTATATGAATTTATGAGATTGATGTTTATGGAGATGTTCAAGAACATTGTTGCTTGATCTTCCAAAGTGCAGGGAATCCAGTCTGTAAATCACCTGTGATGTCTTATTAGACCACCCGTAGTGGGGTTTTTTGGCGTTTTTTTCCCAAAAAAAAGTCCCCACCCCCACACTTGGGCGTTTTTTTTTTCAAAACAATTCCCCCAGGTGTACTTTAAAAAACGCTCCAATCTTGCCCCTTTTCAAATTATGACATTTTTTTGATGGTTTTTTTAATTTAATTCTATTACATAATCCCCCACATTCCCACTACACATATTTTAGAAAAACGCTCATAATGCCTCATTGTTGGCTGGACTGTCACATGGCGCAAAAAGCCTAAGAGTGGGGGCATTATTGGTGTCTTCCTCTACACAAGGTCTTAGGAGCTAGTATTCCTAAAGTGAAACAAATCATTAATTAATGTGTTAATTAACATACATTTTAGTTTACAACAAGTTCCCATACTTTAATATTGTGTTTCAACCCGGGTTTGAATGTCTTTGTTGTTTAAGATGCATTCAACCAAGTGATCACAACTTTTAAACATGTGTGTGTGGAGAGTGCCCAAATATACGAGGGAAGAAATGTGCTCAAGAGTGTGCATTGCAGTTGGTGCAAACGAATATTGTTAAATTTAAATTGAATGTTTTTATGTATTTTAATGCTTTTTGTATTGAAGTATTTAAATTTCATGAAACTTTTTTGTTGGGCACTTTTTTTTTTTTTTTAACGGCGAATCTTTTGCTCCTTGTGAGTTTTGAACCAAAGACTTCATACTTAAATGTATTAAAGGGTGATTGGTTGCAGCTTACATGACCCCCACTTCCCTTTAACGCTCGTTATCCAAATGGCGAGAGGGCCATTAAAGACCCTCAAGGGTGATTGGTTGCAGCTTACATGACCCCCACTTCCCTTTAACGCTGGTAGAACGATTTTTTCTTTTTTTTTACATTTTGCAACAAGTAGTAGGGAAAACAAAAACCTATTTTATATGTTAAAGACCTATTTATATTTGATTTTACAGAATTTGTATTTCTTTTTTTGAGTAAACTGCCAAAATGGTTCCTGAGGTTTAGTCATTTTTGTCACTTTAATCCAAAACTCAAAACTTTTAAATCTGGGTCCCTTTGGTTTCAATTTTGTTGTCATTTTCATCCAAAAGCAAAATCTGCTCAGATTTTTCAGTTAACATCCAAGTTTTTTTGTCTTTTTCCACCCTTTTAATAAAGGGCAAAATTAACACATTTTTTTAATTTGTTATAATAAAACATTAAAAGAATATTTTGCTCTTCATTAAAAGGGAGGAAAATTACAAAAAAATTGGATGTTAACTGAAAAATCTGACTAGATTTTGATTTTCGATGAAAATGACAATAAAATTAAAATCACATGAAAACAGATTAAAAAGATTTAAGTTTTGACCTAAAGTAGCAAAAATGATCAAACTCATGAACCATTTTGGCAGTTTACTTTTTTTTTTGTTTTTTTTTTTAAGTTTTTTCCTCTTTTCTTTTTCGTATAACGGTATAACTTAACATCATATCAAAAATTCAAAACTGAAGTCAACCCACCCCTTTGCAGTTGCACCACCGCTTTCCGACGTGCTTCGGCGGCGAACACCCTACTCCGACAGCTTTCTGACGGTGACGGTTGACCTCCATCTCTGACCTCTCAATTTTGGAGAACCTGGTAATCGTTAACTTCTAAGTTTGCTGTTAGTATTGTAATGTGTAAACCCTAAATTTAAAAAAAAAATGTCAATATCATGTACCTGTTAGTTACGTGTTTAAAATGGTATTTTGTCTATCCTTTTGTTCTCATGTGATTACCCTTTAAGAAAAAATGGTAATATTGGACATTGGTACACCAGGTGTTCGATGTAATGCTTCACAGAATCGTTACAACATGTACTAGTTTTACATTTTATTAATGTTAGCATTCACCTTTGCAGGCGAAATAAGTGAGTGATTTTTGTCAAATTTGCTACTTTTATTGGCTCTGCTGAAATGGTTATTGTTTTAAGACTTGTATAAATCGCTTTTCATTAAATGGTTTCGAGATCATCGATCACAGTTGATGCCAGCCTTACCCTCTCCAAAAATTATTCATGCCCTGAAAGCAAAATGTCCGATCACATACCTTTCGAAATTCAAGTGGAAATCATCAAAAGACTTTGTATAAGATCATTGATTAAGGTCAGATCTGTTTCAAAAGCATGGAAATCTGTTATCGATTCATCTGATTTCATTGCTGATTACACCGTTCACAACCATGATCAACCGCAACATTTGCTTATAAGGTACGACAAGCTTATGAGGGACAATCTATACGCTTTGGAAACATATGTTTCGATTGAATATGATGGTATATCCCCCCGACACATGGATTCCCTTACTGTTCCTTCGTCCATTAATCTACTTTGGGATTCGATTATCGTTGGTTCCTCTCATGGAGTGCTTTGTCTATTCGGTTATTATCGGTATCAAGATGATGTTGAATATGGATCTGGAATGCCAAAGGCTGTTCTTTGGAACCCGTCTATTAGAAAATCAGTTGCTATAGATGTGCCTGATGTATATCGATTTGGGGGTACTACTTTTGGGTTTGGGGTTTGTTCAGCAACTAGTGACCCTAAGATTGTAAAGATCAATGATAGACGCCACATGCATAGGGAGATGGAAGATGTAACTTGTTTATATGCATTATATTTATGTCAAGACTAACTTTCAAAGTGGTTTTGACTCTAGGTAAAGATGGGGTCGTTTCCGGATCGTGATCAAGCATGTTATCAAGAACCGAACACGCATTTTGAAAGCTTCCGCGTCAACTTAACTTTGTCTAGACAATGTTTTTGATGTAAATGATTTGCTAATCATGTTATGAATGTTTAAACTAGTCGGTAGTTGACTAGTAGGTGTTACTTTGAATTTTTTTTATTTTGTACTAATGTTAAACCAAGGTACTTTTTATCTAAAATTAAGTATCTTTTATTAAATAAAACTAGAAATTTAAACGGTCGTTACATATTGTTGCAAATCAAATCAGTAATTAATGCTAATTTCTTGAGCTTTGGATATTTAAAATATGCAAAATGTAAATTTCAAATTGACGGTTATTATCTCTTAATTAAAGTTAAAATAAAAATTAGAAAATTCATTATGAAAAATGCTTTCAAATCAAATCAGTAATTACTGATAATATCAGTAATTTTGAAATTCAAAATATGCAAGATAGTAATTTAAAATTGACGTTCTCTTTTTTTTTTCCTACGTTGCATATCATTTCTAATATTTAATTACTTTAATAAAGCATGATATAAGGATATAAACTACTTACCTTTCAAATAACATTTGTGTCACAACCCCCGATCCCTGTTCCCCGGGAACGGGCGGACGTGATCACAGAGTCTGGTGGTATCAGGTTTTTATTTAGTCTTGCAGCGGAATTTACATCAGGACCGTAGTTAGGAAATGTTTATCAGAGTAAAACCACCTTCTTTCATATTAATAATAACATGGGCAAAACCCAAGTTTCTTATTACAATACATTATAGGGACAAACCCTATTTTATTGAATTTAAAACATTGTTTATTAGGTAACTTTTATAGCCACATTATCTCCAAGCCTTCAGTGCTCTCCAGCTGGCTTTTTACTAATTGGCTTTCACATTGGTTTACCTGAAACATGTTTTAAAAATATTTGTCAGCGGGAAATACTGGTGAGTGAATCCCAGTTTAATCAAGTTTAAAGTCACAGTGAACAGTATTGAGAGCGATCACATTGTTTATGTCTACACAATTACTCCATTTGGTACTATCAATCCTGACTTGTGGGTCATATTACCCATTGGCTAACTCATTGTCCAATGGTAACGTATTGTCATCCCGACTTACTACTCGCAAGTAGTACAAAATTTTGTATACAAAACCCCAACATACCGGCAGTAATTGAAGAACTACAAAGACTCAATCACTGCCAAATTTCATAGTAAAACATTTAAGGTTTGGTAAAACATTACCAAAAAGATTATCAAAAAGAGGATAAACTCACATTGCTGTCTTAGGCTTTTCGTAAGGGTTTCCTGGCTATAATCTATAATTTATACAAATGTACATTGATTAGTACCATAACCCTTTGAAATTATTAATAATACTCTCCCCGAGACGGCATTCCAACAACTACGTCGGGCAGAACCACGACAGTTGTTACGGAACCCTAAATCAATCGGGCAGCGTAACTATTATGAAACCGGGGTTATAATACTTACAATGGAGCAGAACCTCGCTAATTAGGGGTATAATACCCGAAAATTATTTCTACTACTTCAGAATTTCGAGATTGAGAAAGAATGTGAGCGACGGAAAATGAAATCTGATGCTGGCTATTTATAGTTGTGAAATCTGATCCTCACGCGGCCCGCGTTCGAAAACGCTCAACCTAAAGCGGGCCGCGTCAACATAAGTCAACGCGGTAGCTTAGCTGAGTCGTTTACTAGACTTGACACGATTACGACACGTGTCGACCTCTGGTGCATTCGCGTAACCAAGTCACTCGCGGCCCGCATTCACTTAACGTAAACCTAAAGCGGCCCGCTTTGACTAGAAAAGTCAGCGAAGTCAACACCTGGTCCTAATACGGCCCGCGTTAGTTTGAGGTAAGGTCGTTCGCGGCCCGCCTCAGCTTATACTTTCAGAATTTTATTTATTTTATATAATTATAACATAACTAGGGCTCGGTTTTCACATACGGGGTGTAATATAAGATATATAAGGGTATTTTAACATATAACAGGGTGTCGGAATAATTTATAAGGGTATTGGTTTTACCGAGAGTTGTTACATTCTCCCCACCTTGTTTAGAGCTCGTCCTCGAGATCTACTGGAATAAGTATGGATATTTTCTTTTCATTTCTGACTCGAGCTCCCAAGTGTATTCAGGTCCTCTTTTGGAATCCCACTTCACTTTGACTAGAACTAGTCTTTTGTGTTTGAGATTCTTGACTTTCCTATCTTCAATTTGTAGAGGTCTTTCTACAAATTTGAGTTGTTCATTTACCTCTATATCTTTGAGAGGCACTATCAGTGATTCATCAGCTAAACACTTTTTAAGATTAGATACATGAAACACATCATGTATTCCTGCCATTTCCTCTGGCAATTGTAGCTGATAGGCTACATGTCCTATTCTTCTAATAATCTTAAAAGGTCCAACATACCTGGGACTTAACTTCCCTCGTTTGATGAATCTTACCACTCCTTTCCAAGGAGAGACTTTTAATAACACTTTATCTCCTACTTGAAATTCTAACGGCTTGCATCGGTTATCAGCATAACTCTTTTGTCTATCCCGTGCAGCTTTCAGTCGTTCCTTGACTTGAATAATTTTGTCAGTTGTTTCTTGAATAATTTTGTCAGTCGTTCCTTGACTTGAATAATTTTGTCAGTTGTCTATAATAATATATAGTTTTTTTAATACTTTTACTATTTTAATATTATAATAATAATTATTTTCTTTACTTTTTAATTTTAATATTTTTTTTTTAATATCAGGGGTTGGGAAAAACTTGGTGTCAACCGGTATCGAACCAGTACTGTTATTGAAAATACCAGTACGGTCCTGTTTGGTATCGATACATGAAGGTAAAAACCGGCACTAATACAGAAAACGCCAAAAGTTGGTGCCGAATTGATATTGGCAATCTTTTGGTTTGGGAAATTCAGTGCTTCTACCCGGTACCATTTGCTCATCCCTGATCACGGTTACCGTACGGACAACGGTATCGTACAACTTTTTTTTGATGATTTTCTTCAATTTTTATTTTTTTTCTTTTTTTAGTTTCAAGGGTAGGGATGAGCTCGGTACCAACCGATACAGAATCGGTACTGATACCAAAAATACCGGTTACGGTACCGGTATATGAAGGTAAAAAACGGTAGTGAACCGGTACCAGGAACGCCAAAAGTTACCGAATTGGTACTTAAGATCTTTCGGTTCGGCAAATTTGGTACCGGTATCCAGAACAATTTGCTCATCTCTGACCATGGGTTTCATACGAACAACATCGTTACCATAAAACTTTTTTGGTTAATTTTCTTTCGGTTATCTACTAGTATTTTTTCTATATTTTCTTTTTACTGTTGTCAGCAATTTCATCCTCAACTTCTTTAAACCTAGATATATAAAAAAGAGTTAAATGCTTGGTTGGTCCCTGTGGTTTGCAAAAATTGCACACTTGGTCCCAAAACTTTACTAATTACACTCGTGGTCCCTGAACTTGTCAAAAGTGCACTCGCTTGGTCCCTAGCCCTAACTGAAGTTAAATTTCTCTGTTAAAACCCATCATGTGCTTATCACGTGAGGGTAATTTGGTCTTTTCACCTCGATTTCCTTATAAAAACCACCTGATCTTCCTCTTTCCCTCAATAATAACGACCGTCTTCTTCATATGGAACCCTAGATCTTTCCTCCTGGCTCCCATGTTTCTCCAGGAACGATAGAGATGGCAACCTGTCGATGTGGAAAGTTAGCCATTGTTCGAACATCATGGACCGACAACAACCCAGGACGTCGATTCTATTCATGTCCATCACCGGTAAGCAATAGCTTTCATTAATCGATGTTGTATTTGGTTCCAATTTTTGAATTCTTTGATGTGACAGGATGTGACGTGTCCTGGATTTGTTGGTTGGGTTGACCCGCCAATGTGCCCACGAGCTGTTCGCATCATTCCAGGGCTACTTCGAGCAAGAAACAGGGCGGATCAAGAAAGGGATGAACTTCGGACTGAACTAAGATGGAAGAACAAGCTGATTTTAGTACTGTTGTTTCTGTTAGGGTTACAGTTTGCAATGTTGTTAGCTTTAGTGTAATGTTATTGTGAAGTATGTAATTTGACCAAATACTACTTGAATGAAATTAGTCGATTTTGGGTGTTAATAAAGTGCAAAAGCGATACGGATGACCATTGTTAATAAAGCGCAAAAGCGATACGGATGACCATTGTTAATAAAGCGCAAAAGTGATACGGATGACCATTTAATACCCAACAACCTAATAAAGACACAACTAACCTAATTAATAAAGACACAACAACCATAATAAACACACTCAACTGCCAAAGCTATTTATTACCCTTCCATAGCTGATTTTCCAAGCAACCATAATAAAACACTCAACAACCATAATAAAGACAAACAAAAGACAACCAAAATGGACATAATACACCTGAATAACATGTCAAACATAATAGACAACCAAAATGGTGGCATAAACATAAGCCACAATAGTTAAACATGTCAAACATAATGTATTGTTTATAGCATACGGCTGATTAACATAACCAAAAGATAATATAAATGTAGCCCTTCAAAAGCATCCAACCTATTCTTCAGCTGCAGATCCACCAGCAGAACCACCAGCAGCTACGTCATCCTTTGCAGAACCACCTTCAGTTGCCTTACAGCTTCTTGAATTATGCCCCATCACCTTGCATTTCTTACAGGTTACAGTCCCACCTTTTTTTGTCAGCTTACCCTTCTTCTCCATGGCATCTTCAACCTCCACTTGGTCTCTTCTCCTCTTTTTCTTTGGCCTGCCAGCTTGTTTGTGGTGAAGTGGAGGCTTCAATGTTGTTGGGACTGGTGATATTGGCCAGAGTTTGGGACCATTGATAGGACCAACCTTGTAGGCATAAGCCTTTTTCCAAGTGTCCAGATAGTAGCATGGATGGACCCAATCCTCAGGTGGCCCAACCTCTTGTCTGTGTGCAGCCATATCCCAGTTAACAGCTACAGCATGCTTACAAGGTATTCCAGAAATTTCCCACCTCCTACATGTGCAAACCTTTTGTTCGACATTCACAACATACTGCCCAAGAGTCCCTTGTACCTGCCACCTACTATCACCACACCATTTCACAGTGCATTGGGCTGCAGCCTTCTTGATCCCATCTAAAATCTCTGTTATCTTTGGTGTGAGTGGGCCCTTACATTGATGTTGCACCTTCATCACATTGACTATTCTCTTCATCAAATACTCCCTAACATAGTCCAAGCATGAAATGACTGGCTTTTCCCTCCCTTCAACAGTTTTGGCATTTAAAACTTCGCACATGTTGTTCAGTAGAACATCAGATTGTGCCCAACCTACACATTGATAACCAATAAAGTGATAAATAAATTTGTACTTAATCTGAGATGTTGTCTAGTGTTTGTGTATATTACCTGTGAAGTGAGATCTAGACCAATGCTTTGGTGGAATTTGTGCCAACCAGTTGTATGCATCCTCATTGAACTTCTTCAACTCTTCCATTTTTTCCCTAAACTCAGGTACTATTACACAAGAACATGAGTCAATAAAGGCATAACAATCTTTAAGCAATCTTTACCTAACTAATGAATCAGCAAGTTACCTGTTCTGGCAGTTGCACATGCCCATAAGCAATCTTTAAAGCCTTTGCCCCTCCATTTTAACTTCATATTTTGGTGAATATGCCTAAGGCAGAACCTGTGTTCTGCAGCAGGGAATACCTTTTCAAGTGCAGGAATAAGGCCCTAAAATTAACACCCAAAAATAGTAAACATGTTAAAATTCAAACCAATAAATCAACATAAATATAAACAGTGGATCAGAAATTGCATAGGCTAACCTTTTGTCTATCAGAAATGAAGGTAAACCTTGAGTTGTTTTGTAATGCTAGATCATCTTTGAGACATTCTAGAAACCATGTCCAGGAATCCTTGTTCTCTGCTTCTGCAATTGCATAGGCCAGTGGATAGAGTCCATTGTTGGAATCCAAGCCTACTGCAACTAATACCTGACCCTGTTGTGAACCCTTCAAGAAAGCCCCATCTAAGCCTAGTATGTCCCTCCCACATTCTTTGAAACCTAGCTTCAGTGGACCCAAGCAGATGTAAATTCTCTTGAACACCCTTGTTGGTGAATCTGGGTTGGGTTCAGACTCAACTTCAATGTGCACTGTTGTGTCTGGATTTGCACTTTGAAGCTCCAATATGTAATCCCTTAACCTTGAATATTGTTCCTTGTTGTCACCTTGAACTTCTTTAGAAGCAAGAGACTTTGCCCTAAATGCTTTCATCCTTGAAACCCTAAGTTCATACTTCCTTGCCAGCTCTTCTTGGATGGTCCTCACAGAGATGTCTTTGTTACATTCAACCAATCTCTTCACAGCAGCCTCCTTAGCCATGAACTTTGCTGTGAGGTGATGGCTTTCTCTAGTTTGCAGACAGGTGTGTTCCGACTTGTGAGTTTTCACTGTCCAAGTTTCCACTTGATCTTTCTCTTTAGCAACATACAACATAAATGGACAAACTACTTTGTCCAATCTTTCTTTTCTTTTTCTGCAGAATATTGCATTAGCAGTGAGTACCTTTTTACCCTTTTGAGACCCACTGAAAGATTCCCTGGACCTGGGCCCAACAGTAGGTTCATTGGGCTTGGGCCCAACATATTTTCCCTTATTGCCCTTCTTGGGTACTTGTTTCACAAACCCATCACCTTTCTTGTAAACTGGGACGTTCCCTTCACATACTACTCTAATCCTAGCCTTGTCATTTCTCAAAAATGACAACTCCCTTTTGGTAAGAACGGCATGCCTCCTAACTTGTTCTTTAACCTCCTTTGCAGATCCAAATTGCTGACCCAAGTAAAACCTTGCTTCATGCATCCTACTCTTTCCCTGTTCAAACAGTTAAGAGTCTCAACAGTTACTAAATATTTTAACAAATGTTTACGTAAATAATAAACAGTTAAGTAAACAAATGCTAACCTTTTGTTTATTCCTGATTTCCCTTACCTTTTGGCTCCTTCTTGTTTCAAAGTCTTCCATTGATTCATCAGTTAAGCTTGATATGATTCATAGCTAAGGTTGTCCTCAATTTCATTTTCATAATCTACTTCAGTTCTAACATCATCATTAATGCCAGAATTACGGCTGCCCACAAATTCTTCATCCTCATCTACAAAAACATTGAAGTCCCTCATATCAACTTCCATTTCTTCCACCTCATAATCATTGTCAACTATGTAGTCACTGTCTTCTGAATCATCACCATCATTCTCACTTTGATGAGAACAGTCAGCCTCATTACCACCTTCATCCTCACTACCACCCTCATCTTCAGCCTCCCTATCACCTTCTTCCTCACTACCACCCTCATACTCAGCCTCCCTATCACCCTCAGCCTCCCTATGACCCTCATCCTCAGCCTCCCTATCACCCTCATTATCCTTATGACCCTCATTGTTTGTAAATTCTCCAGAAAAATCAATGTCATCAAAGTTAAAACCATCTACCCATGTACCCTCTTTTACATTATCATTGTTACCTACTGGATTATCATTGTTAACTACTGGATTGTCATTTTTACCTACTGCATTATCATTGTTACCTACTGCATTATCAGTCTCAATCTCTATATTACTTGTATTCTTATTAGCACTAGAGGACCCTTCAACATACTCAAGCATTAATTTCCTTCTAGGTACCAACTTTTTTTTGTTTTGTCTAACACTAACACCAACAATCTCCTGGTTTTCCTCTTCTAAATCCTCAATAACAACCCTAGATCCCTCAGGTGATTTTAAATAAGTATCAACCATAGATTTTCCCTCTTCAATGTAAAAGTTGATTAACTTATTTTCACCCACATATTTTGACAAGTTACGAACATCAGCATCACATCCTAAAGCTACCAAACCAGTATCTAAATCTCTACCTGGTATTTGAAAATGATAAAAAAGTGGCACCTCTTCTTTCAACAACTTTAGTTCTCGCATCATCCAATCAACTTCATGAACAGAAAACTCATCAATGTCGATGTAATCCACATACACTGACCTTCCTAGTAAATACCTTCTGCTTGGAACCCTCCTAAAAAATCCACCATAGAAGATTCTTGCAGAAAACAAACTAGGGTTTCCATCTGTTCAATAATCATAACAAAAAAAACATGGAAAACACTATCAGACACTTGAAAATCGCTAAATGTTTGAACTTTAGCACAATCAGACAAAAAAACTTACTGTAATCACGATCTGGATTGAAATCATCATACTTGTCCCTAATGTACCAACCCATTCTGTTCGATCGATCCTATACGGTTGATTATCTCTTCAATCGCCGGGATTTTAGTGTGATAGAGATGAGACGGGAGGGTTTCTTGGTATTAGTGTGAGAGAGATGAGAAGAATTGAGAGGGAAAATCATAAATACCAACTGACATCCAGTGACTATACTGTGCAAGACATCAAATCGAGGTGAAAAGACCAAATTACCCTCACGTGATAAGCACATGATGGGTTTTAACAGAGAAATTTAACTTCAGTTAGGGCTAGGGACCAAGCGAGTGCACTTTTGACAAGTTCAGGGACCACGAGTGTAATTAGTAAAGTTTTGGGACCAAGTGTGCAATTTTTGCAAACCACAGGGACCAACCAAGCATTTAACTCTATAAAAAATTCAAAACTGAAGTCCACCCATCCCTTTGCAGTTGCACCACCGCTTTCCGACGTGCTTCGGCGGCGAACACCCTACTCCGACAGCTTTCTGACGGTGACGGGTGACCACCATCTCTGACCTCTCAATTTTGGAGAACCTGTTAGGCGTTAATTTCTAAGTTTGCTGTTAATATTGTAATGTGTAAACCCTAATTTTTTATAAAAAAATTTGTGAATATCATGTACCTGTTAGTTACTTCGTGTTTAAAATGGTATTTTGTCTATCATTTTGTTCTCATGTGATTACCCTTTAAGAAAAAATGGTAATATTGGACATTGGTACACCAGGTGTTCGATGTAATGCTTCACAGAATCGTTACAACATGTACTAGTTTTACACTTTACTAATGTTAGCATTCACCTTTGCAGGCGAAATAAGTGAGTGATTTTTGTCAAATTTGCTACTTTTATTGGCTGCTGAAATGGTTATTGTTTTAAGACTTGTATAAATCGCTTTTCATTTAACGGTTTCGATCATCATCGATCACAGTTGATGCCAGCCTTACCCTCTCCAAAAATTATTCATGCCCTGAAAGCAAAATGTCCGATCACATACCTTTCGAAATTCAAGTGGAAATCATCAAAAGACTTTGTATAAGATCATTGATTAAGGTCAGATCTGTTTCAAAAGCATGGAAATCTGTTATCGATTCATCTGATTTCATTGCTGATTACACCGTTCACAACCATGATCAACCGCAACATTTGCTTATAAGGTACGACAAGCTTATGAGGGACAATCTATACGCTTTGGAAACATATGTTTCGATTGAATATGATGGTATATCCCCCCGACACATGGATTCCCTTACTGTTCCTTCGTCCATTGATCTACTTTGGGATTCGATTATCGTTGGTTCCTCTCATGGAGTGCTTTGTCTATTCGGTTATTATCGGTATCAAGATGATGTTGAATATGGATCTGGAATGCCAAAGGCTGTTCTTTGGAACCCGTCTATTAGAAAATCAGTTGCTATAGATGTGCCTGATGTATATCGATTTGGGGGTACTACTTTTGGGTTTGGGGTTTGTTCAGCAACTAGTGACCCTAAGATTGTAAAGATCAATGATAGACGCCGCATGCATAGGGAGATGGAAGATGTAACTTACAGTAGCCGTTGGCAGGTTGAGGTTTTCAGTTTAAGCTCAGGGGTTTGGAGAATCATATCTAATAATCCGTCTGATAATTTGAGTGGACTTCATTGGCCTGACTATCAGGTAATTATTGATGGTTCTATTTATTGGTTTGGTGCTAAAGTAACTACAAGTGATACTATATTTCAGGTAATTATCTAGTAAATTCTTCTAGTGTTTTGACTTTAGCAGGACATGTCTCCAAATTTGCAGTGGTTCAGCATTTATGCCAAAAACAAACTCTAGTGCAACAGTAAAGTTCGTTTTATTTTCAATTTAGATGACATGGCTTGATAGCTATGCAGTTAATAGCGGCGCTATAGCGGTGCTATAGCGGTTAGCGGACTCCTGGGCTCGTAGCGGTACAAATAGCGGTTGGGCATAGCGGTCCGCTATTAGCGGCGCTATAGCCCGCTATTTGGCCGCTATTTGTAGACCTGTATAGCGGCTAGAACAGTGCTTTTAGCGGTCAGCCCAAAATTAATGAAAAACCCATTTTATTTGATTAAACCCATTACAGTAAAAAAGGCCCAATGTTTGATAAAACCTAGATACAACCAATTAAACCTAAATTTATTATGTTCAACGACCAATGTTGGAGCGCACACTGGTTTGAGGTCTCTGGAAGCAGTTCATCATCATCAGAGTTCAATTGCTGTTCGTCAAAGCTGATAAAAATCCGAATCAAAGCTGTTCGTCACTTCGTCATCTTTCAATTGCTGGTCTGATACTCAGAGTTCATCAGAGTGGAATGATAAAACTATGAATTTTGATATTACTATTAATATTTTTCAAAGACATATTTATATATATATAAGTACATAAATTATGCATGGTATAAAAATTACCACTATATCACCGCTATAACCTATATATCGTATAGCGGACCTTGACCGCTATCCGCTATTTTACCGCTTTAACTGCTTAGCTTGATAGAGGATGCTAGGTTTTGTTTTCTTTAACTGACTTATCCCTTCATAGGTGCAGTATTAGCATTTTGTATTATTAGATGATAAGATTGATGGTTTATTCAGTGGGCTTGTTTCTTTGATTTTAATTCATTTAGTTCACAATTTCTTTTAGGTGTTTTTGCTCATTGGATGAAAGTCGGTCAAAGTCTATACTTAAAGCATACATGTAAACAACCTCTTCAAAATCTTCTTTATCCAAAAATTTGGATAGTTATTGTAATGATGTCATTTTTGCAATCATGTTTAATTCATTATATATCTTTATAAAATTTAAAAAGTTTGTGCCGGTCAACCCGTCATGGCCAGGCCTGTTTCAACTTGTTACATGACCTGCCTGGCACAGTCTTCACTCTTCGGTCAAAGGTCAAACCACTCAGGCTATTTTAGGTTTATGACATGCTTGCTCTTTTTATTGATAAGTATTGATGCTTCTAATGAATCTTGTTTATTTGACTTAATAGTATCTCAAATTTAATGTATTTACCCTTACAGATTCTATGTTAAGGAAGTCCTTGCCCCATAATACTTGCATATGCTTGGAATCGTAAATGGAAACTTAAAACTCAAAACATTTCTGTTGGAGAAGATGGTCACAGATTTTGACTTTTCTCTTTGGTGCTCAGTGAACACAACTCAAGTCTAGAATCTTATATTCATTAAACAGTTAATTACCACAATTGTGTGAGTTACATAAACATTTATGCATTTGTTGTTCTAACTGTAAGCGTATAACCGCTTTTCTTACTCCCTTTTGTTACATACTCAAATCTTGTTAACTGGCAAACAAAGTATGAGGCTACTAGATGTGGTGCAGTGCAGTTGATATACAGCCTTCCTTCATAGTTCATAGTGGGCTAAGCTGAATTGGGTTAGGCCTAATGTGGGGTATACAGTTTCATCTTTTGATGCCAAAAATCTCTTAAACATCAAAAACTATTGTTGGTTTGTATCTTGGATTGGATATTTTTGCAAATTGTAGAATATTCTTTTAAATTTCCCGTTAGTATTTCAATACACTTAACAACGATTTATAGCTTTATTTGCCTATTTAGTTAATTTCATTATTAATGTCTTGAGCCGGGGTCTAGCGGTTCCTCTCTATCTTCTGGGATAGAGGAAATGTTTGCCCCCATCATACCCTCCCCCAACCCGACAAATAGCTTGCTTTGAGTGGGATTTTATTGAGTATGTTTGTATTAAAAGCGCCCCCCTTATATGTGTGCGCCCAAGCTTGTGGTTTTTTTTTTTTTTTTTTTTTTTTTTTTTTTTTTTTTTTCTTTCTTTCTGTATATGAATTTATGAGATTGATGTTTATGGAGATGTTCAAGAACATTGTTGCTTGATCTTCCAAAGTGCAGGGAATCCAGTATGTAAGTCACCTGTGATGTCTTATTAGACCACCCGTAGTGGGGTTTTTTGGCGTTTTTTTCCCAAAAAAAAGCCTCCACCCCCCCACTTGGGCGTTTTTTTTTTTTAATTTTTTTTTTTGCAAAACAATTCCCCCAGGTGTGCTTTAAAAAACGCACCAATCTTGCCCCTTTTCAAATTATGACATTTTTTTGACGGTTTTTTTAATTTAATTCTATTACATAATCCTCCACATCCCCACTACACCCATTTTAGAAAAACGTCCCGTAATGCCCCATTGCTGTCACATGGCGCAAAAAGCCCAAAAGTGCGGGCATTATTGGTGTCTTCCACTACACATGGTCTTAGGAGCTAGTATTCCTAAAGTGAAACAAATCATTAATTAATGTGTTAATTAAAATACATTTTAGTTTACAACATGTTCCCATATTTTAATATTGTGTTTCAACCTGGGTTTGAATGTCTTTGTTGTTTAGGGGCTGTTTGGTAGTCTCTTAATGACCATTCAGATGCTACCTCTTAATGGTTTAAAACCTCTGAATGAATAAGAGGTAACATCAAGTCTGAATGGTTAAGAGATAACCTCTGAATGGTAAATCATCACATGTCACATTCTTCTACTTTCTCATTGGTAAAATTCTTAATGGTTCCATTAAGTGGTAGCCTCTTAATGACCATTCAGAGGCTACCGATGCATTCAACCAAGTGATCACAACTTCTAAACATGTGTGTGTGGAGAGTGCCCAAATATACGAGGGAATATTGTTAAATTTAAATTGAATGTTTTTAAGTATTTTAATGCCTTTTGTATTGAAGTATTCAAATTTCATGAAACTTGTTTGTTGAGCATTTTTTCTAACGGCGAATCTCTTGCAATTTTGTAATATTTGAACCAAAGACTTCATACTTAAGTGTATTAAAGGGTGATTGGTTGCAGCTGACATGACCCCCACTTTCCTTTAACACTCATTATCCAGATGGCGAGAGGGCCATTAAAGACCCTCAATGGTGGAGAGGCATGGTGTTTACTCTTTTAACACCCTATGCTGATTTAACATGGGGGCAGTAATGCACCACACATAACCTAAAACATTCTACAAACCAAACAATCTTAACTAACTAATTAGTTATTATAATATTTATTTGGTCTCTCTTTTTTACTTAAGAATGAGTATTATTTCCATAATTCCATTACTATTGGGTTAAGTTATTGTACAAATGAGTCTTAACATACGAAATATCCTTAACGTAAAAGTGAAAAGTGATTTATTTTTTTGAAACTTTTTTCTCTATTTATTAAGCATGTATTTTAGTGCAGAATAAAAAAAATTGTGATTTTACACTAGCAGAATGACATTTTTTACATTTTCCAATAAGTAGTAGGGAAAAAAATAAAAAAATTAAAACTATTTTATATGTTAAAGACCTATTTATATTTGATTTTACGGAACTTATATTTCCTCTTTTTTTAGTAAACTGCCAAAATGGTCCTTGAGGTTTGGTCAGTTTTGCCACTTAATCCAAAACTCAAAACTTTTGAATCTGGTCCTTTTGGTTTCAATTTTGTTGCCATTTTCATTCAAAAACAATTTCTGGTCAGATTTTTAGTTAACATCCAGGTTTTTTGTCTTTTTCCTCTCTCTTAATAAAGGGCAAAATAATCACATTTTTTTAATTTGTTATAAAAAAACGTTAAAATACCTTTTTGCTCTTCATTAAAAGGGAGAAAAAATACAAAAAAAAAAAAAAGGAAAAACTGGATATTAACTGAAAAATAGGACCATATTTTGATTTTAGATGAAAATGGCAAAAAAACTGAAACCACAATAAACCAGATTTAAAAGGTTTAAGTTTTGGACTAAAGTGACACAAATGACCAAACTCAGGGAACATTTTGGTATAACTTAACATCATATCAAAAATTCAAAACTGAAGTCAACCCACCCCTTTGCAGTTGCACCACCGCTTTCCGACGTGCTTCGGCGGCGAACACCCTACTCCGACAGCTTTCTGACGGTGACGGTTGACCTCCATCTCTGACCTCTCAATTTTGGAGAACCTGGTAATCGTTAACTTCTAAGTTTGCTGTTAGTATTGTAATGTGTAAACCCTAAATTTAAAAAAAAAATGTCAATATCATGTACCTGTTAGTTACGTGTTTAAAATGGTATTTTGTCTATCCTTTTGTTCTCATGTGATTACCCTTTAAGAAAAAATGGTAATATTGGACATTGGTACACCAGGTGTTCGATGTAATGCTTCACAGAATCGTTACAACATGTACTAGTTTTACATTTTATTAATGTTAGCATTCACCTTTGCAGGCGAAATAAGTGAGTGATTTTTGTCAAATTTGCTACTTTTATTGGCTCTGCTGAAATGGTTATTGTTTTAAGACTTGTATAAATCGCTTTTCATTAAATGGTTTCGAGATCATCGATCACAGTTGATGCCAGCCTTACCCTCTCCAAAAATTATTCATGCCCTGAAAGCAAAATGTCCGATCACATACCTTTCGAAATTCAAGTGGAAATCATCAAAAGACTTTGTATAAGATCATTGATTAAGGTCAGATCTGTTTCAAAAGCATGGAAATCTGTTATCGATTCATCTGATTTCATTGCTGATTACACCGTTCACAACCATGATCAACCGCAACATTTGCTTATAAGGTACGACAAGCTTATGAGGGACAATCTATACGCTTTGGAAACATATGTTTCGATTGAATATGATGGTATATCCCCCCGACACATGGATTCCCTTACTGTTCCTTCGTCCATTAATCTACTTTGGGATTCGATTATCGTTGGTTCCTCTCATGGAGTGCTTTGTCTATTCGGTTATTATCGGTATCAAGATGATGTTGAATATGGATCTGGAATGCCAAAGGCTGTTCTTTGGAACCCGTCTATTAGAAAATCAGTTGCTATAGATGTGCCTGATGTATATCGATTTGGGGGTACTACTTTTGGGTTTGGGGTTTGTTCAGCAACTAGTGACCCTAAGATTGTAAAGATCAATGATAGACGCCACATGCATAGGGAGATGGAAGATGTAACTTACAGTAGCCGTTGGCAGGTTGAGGTTTTCAGTTTAAGCTCAGGGGTTTGGAGAATCATATCTAGTAATCCGTCTGATAATTTGAGTGGACTTCATTGGCCTGACTATCAGGTAATTATTGATGGTTCTATTTATTGGTTTGGTGCTAAAGTAACTACAAGTGATACTATATTTCAGCTTCTTATTTCATTTGATTTGTCAAGTGAAGAATTTGGAGAGATATACCTCCCAAATACGTTAGCATTTCACGATCCAAGGTACTTGTATTTATTTAAGCTACGTGATTCTCTTGTTGTGCTTCAAGAGTGGACAATGGACAGTGTATATGAAGTGTGGATGATGGATTATAGTGATTCAAAATCGTTCACAAGTCTTTTCACCGTTAACGTACCAAATATATCAAGTATGCCACTTGGATTTACAAGCAATGGTGACCTTATGATGAGAATAACAGATGGTGACATTGATGTAATTAAAGTTTATAACCCCGTCTCAGAACACATGAATGATCTTGGGATTAAAGGCCAATGTTTTTCATCACTCGTGACCTCGTACACAGAATCTTTAATTCTGCTTGATCAGGTAGATACGTTAGTTGATGACGAGGATGATGAAGCGATGGGTGTTTGAGCAGGAAAGAAAGGTATAGAGATCAAAGTGCAATTACTTGTTGATATATCAAAAAGATCCCTTTTCGTTGTCTAAAAGTTGAACACTCTTGTCTTATCTGTGAGTTCTGTTTTTATTTTTATTTTTATGGAGTTATCTTGTTGATGGTAAAGTAGTCATTAGCAACTTTAAGCGGTTGACATAGGGGTTAAGGCCTTTGACTTGTTTATTTTAGAGTCAACTAAACAAAAATAGTCCTTGTGGTTTGGCCCTAGTCACACAGTGTTTATGTCATTTACTCAAACTTATTAAAAACAAATATTTGAACGCACATGTTCTTATTTTTGCAAGAAAAGATTATGTAATATGTTATGACAAACCACTTCATTTTTTTTTGTTTTTGTTCTCACTGCATTTAGAGTTGAGAAGCCTGTTCATAGATATTAAATTCAAGAATCCCAAGTAAATTCTTCTAGTGTTTTGACTTTAGCAGGACATGTCTCCGAATTTGCAGTGGTTCAGCATTTATGCCAAAAACAAACTCTAGTGCAACAGTAAAGTTCGTTTTATTTTCAATTTAGATGACATGGCTTGACAGAGGATGCTAGGTTTTGTTTTCTTTAACTGACTTATCCCTTCATAGGTGCAGTATTAGCATTTTGTATTATTAGATGATAAGATTGATGGTTTATTCAGTGGGCTTGTTTCTTTGATTTTAATTCATTTAGGTGCTGTTTGTTTTTTCTGCACGAAAACCTCTTCTGCTGCAGGCCACATCTGCAGGCATCTGCAGGAGAAGAGGTGGACCAAATGTCTTCAGTCTGCAAGGAGAAGAGGGTTTGTTTTTTTTTTATATAAAACCTCTTCTTCTAGGTTTAGAACACACACCACACAACAATCTGCACCTCCACTCTCTCTCTAGTCTACAATCTGCACCACCGCCATCATCACCACCGCCAGCACTTCACCACCGCCATCATCACCACCGCCATCATCACAACCACCGTCACCACCTCCGCCTTCACACCTCCACCTCCACCGCCATCATCACAACCACCGAGCCTGCAACGAATCGAACAAAACGACCGTCACCACCTCCGCCTTCACACCTGGCCGGAGATTGAACCGAATAAACAATTGATGATGATGAGGGTTTTCGATTTAGGGTTTTCGATTTTAGGGTTTTCGATTTGGGGGTTTTGTTTATGATGTTGTTGATGATGATGATTTGGGGTTCGATTTGATGATTTGGGGGTTCGATTTGATGATTTGGGGTTCGATTTGATGATTTGGGGGTTCGATTTGGGGTCGGAGCAGGGGTTCCGAGGTGGAGGTGGTGGCGGAGCAGTGGCGGAGCAGTGTCGGAGGTGGAGGTGGTGGCGGAGCAGTGGTGGAGCAGTGTCGGAGGTGGAGGTGGTGCCAAGAAGAGGTAAACCTCTGCTTGGAGAAGCTTACCTCTCATCACTTCCCCAAGAAGAGGTTGGGGAGAGGTAAAAAGCACTTCTCGAAAAAAAAAAAACAAACACTCTTCTGAGGCTAAACCTCTTCCCGCGTCTGCACGGTGCAGACAGAAGAGGCCAGGAAGCTCTTCTTCCAAAAAACAAACACCACCTTAGTTCACAATTTCTTTTAGGTGTTTTTACTCATTGGATGAAAGTCGGTCAAAGTCTATACTTAAAGCATACATGTAAACAACCTCTTCAAAATCTTCTTTATCCAAAAATTTGGATAGTTATTGTAATGATGTCATTTTTGCAATCATGTTTAATTCATTATATATCTTTATAAAATTTAAAAAGTTTGTGCCGGTCAACCCGTCATGGCCGGGTTTGTTTCAACTTGTTACATGACCTGCCTGGCACAGTCTTCACTCTTCGGTCAAAGGTCAAACCACTCAGGCTATTTTAGGTTTATGACATGCTTGCTCTTTTTATTGATAAGTATTGATGCTTCTAATGAATCTTGTTTATTTTGTTTATTCGACTTAATAGTATCTCAATATCAATATAATACTTAAAAGATAAAAGTAGTTCAAAATTCAAACTAAACTTACATATAAGTCATAACATAACAAGTCTAAGTACTTAAAATTCAAACATTAACAAATAGTTCAAATGTAATCGTCATCCCCGTAGTGTTCAATGATTTCGACACCATCCGACTCGTTAGATTTTGGATCCACCAAACTTCCGTATTCCCATCCAATATCGTTAGATTTTCTTTTAAGAACTTTACTACCGGTTGATTCCATAGATGCCATAACTAACAACACGTCTACACCAAAAAAATCATCAATTCAGTATAGCTTTCACAAGATATTCACTAATGTAACTATTTGTAAGAAATAACCTATATTCGGCCAACTGTAAGTCTGTAACAAACTACAATCATCAACTGTAAGAATATTCACTAATGTAACTAATGTAACTATTTGTAAGAAAAATCATCAAGTCCACTGAAACTTAGTTATCCATTAACATCAATCAATTAATCTGCCAACTGTAATAAGTCTGTAACAAACTACAATCAATCGGCCAACTGTAAGTCTGTAACATATAATCAGTCCACTGAAACTTAGTTATCCATTAAACTATAACAATCAATCGGCCAACTGTAAGTATGTAACAATCAATCAACCAACTGTAAGTCTGAAACTTAGTTATCCATTAAACTATTACCTGTTGGATTGGAGTATGGAAGAACCGAAGGAAGCAAGGTCGCCGGAGAAGGAAACAGGTCCACCGGAGAAGGAAGCAAGGCCGCCGGAGAAGGAGTCGCCGCTGTCGCTGATGTCTCTAATGTCGCCGGTCACTTTTGTAGAGATTTTAGGGCAAGAATCGTTGATTTATGTTGCTGTCTTGCTGATAATAAAGGAATAAAAGTGATTTACTGATTTTAGGGCATAAGAAAATGGGCTAATTTTTCATTTTGGGCCACTTTTGCAATCAATTTAGATGGGCCGACTTGGGCCGACTAGCCCGACTTGGGCCGACTAGCAGCGATTGTCACCGGCTTTGACCGACTAGCGATTTTTTCACTGATTAGTGAAAAATTACTCAGTAGAGGTCCGACTAGCGACTAGTCGCGATTTTTGCAACACTGGTATTTACCCTTACAGATTCTATGTTAAGGAAGTCCTTGCCCCAGAATACTTGCATATGCTTGGAACCGTAAATGGAAACTTAAAACTCAAAAACATTTCAGTTGGAGAAGATGGTCACAGATTTTGACCTTTCACTTTGGTGCTCAGTGAACACAACTCAAGTCTAGAATCTTATATTCATTAAACCGTTGATTACCACAATTGTGTGTGTTACATAAACATTTATGCATTTGTTGTTCTAACTGTAAGCGTATAACCGCTTTTCTTTCTCCCTTTTGTTACATACTCAAATCTTGTTAACTGGCAAACAAAGTATGAGGCTACTAGTGTCACACCCCGACCACGTAAAACATCAAATCGTGGCGGAAACGTCGGGGAGTGTTGTAACAGAATTATTGTTTCACAACCATGGCATTTAAAAGTTATGTTTTATTCATCAAACAAAGAGTTATATTGTCTCAAAACAAGAACCAAAGAGTACACAACATAATTAAACTAAGTCTATCTTTATTTTAAGTCTCTAAGGCACAGGTCCGCCCTAGTGTCACGATCATCATCCTAAGCAACAGCTCCTGAAACACATGTGAAAATAGGTACGTCAACATAAAAATGCCTGTGAGATACATAGGTTTTGTGAAAATAGGATTCATGACTTAAGTTTAAGAAAAGTTGTTTAACAAAAGTCAGTCATGAACCTTGTTAATTGTTTTTGTTTTATAAATCTTTCGAAAAGCGATGATATGTAAAAGAGTAATGTGAGGTTAAATGAATAACCAAGTAAAAATGAATTTTGTATAAAATAAGTTGTTTGTAAAACAATGTCTTGAAAAAAATATGTTATTTGTATGAAATGTTATATGTCATAAATTGAAATGATCTAAATAACGCTACGATATGTAATACCATACAAGCACTTATATATAGGAAGTACCAGCGACGTATCCACCATGCTTGTATCGTATTACACACGCCTCGTTATTCAAATCATTTTACCTAAACAACCACCAATGTAAATTGCCCATGTCTAAACCATTTGTCAAATGTCTTTGTGTAAATCATGTCAAAATGTCTATGTCAAAACGTAGATATGTATATCAGTATCAAATTGTCTATGTCAAATGTCAAATATGAAATGTGTAAACAAATATATATATATATAGGGTAGGGTTCTAGAGTAAACAATGACTTATTTGTGAACAAAGTGAACTCATCTCAACCATACATTTGGTTTTTTGATTAAAAGGATAGGATTGTAATTTTACCTTTAATTTTCATTAATGACTTATTCCTTTATGATTACATAATCAGTTACACTTCCTATTTTTAGGAAAAATATGAGATTTCTGTTTTTTTTATTTGCATTGTAAAGATGTTTGTCTTTTTATTAATTAATTTTGTTGTATTATGATTATCTCGATTATACGTGAAGTAATAACTAATGTTGGATAGTTTCTATAGATAACTATTTTTTTATGTATTGCCAGCATATTTTTTTATTGGACACTTATGTATATTGATTACGCTTATAGATATAATCATGCTTTTTAATGTTTTTAGCTGGATGTATACATCGATACACTTGTGTATATTCATTGTTACACTAGTGTACACATCGATACTAGTGTATACTCATTCATTCACTTGTGTATTAAAACATTAGGTGGCATGCTTTGTCGTTGATGTTATTTTGTTTTTTATGTTCACAATTATGTGTTTGATTTTTTAGGAGCTTTTATGTTTACCGATTACATTGAGTACTTTACGTCATAATGCCATTATTTTTTTATGTTTACTTATATGTGAACGTGTGTATTTATAATTTACGTCATAATACCATTATTTTCAGTTAACAAATTCTTTCATAAAATTGATGCATCACTTATACACGGATTTATGTGACATTTACTTCAACACAACTACGTATAATCATGATTACATGTATGTATCCTCAAAATTAAGTATTGAAACAAAGCGACTGATAACCGCATCTCCAATCCACACACTGGGTTGCAAATCTTTCATTTGAAAATACATTAGCCCTATTCCAGCTTCGGTTTCAAATACCATTTCCCTGCACATAGTCCATAAGGATACACATTCGTATAGTTTCAATATTACTTATGTGTACAATAGTATGTACACATGTGTACAAGGAACTGTACACTCGTGTACAAAAATTTGTATAGTTAACAAAAATAAGTGCATTACTCATGCCTTTCCTTTCCCTTTCCCCTTCTTTTCTTCCGTCGGGAACACAGCGCAAGTCATGCTTACAATGCAGTTTCTAAACATTAAACAATAAGCAAACAACATTAAACATAGAAATTTAAGAAACTTAAGGAAAGTGAGATGAATACCTTGAAAAAGAAATCGGAAGTGGGAGTCAGATCTGGAATATTGAGGACATAACCCTAACCTTCAAACCAAGTAATACTGTAATCAGAAAAAATAGAGTATCATCAACAATCTTAATGACATAACCCTAACCTTCAAACCAAGTAATATTGTAATCAATTACAGTAGAATCAAAACAGAACAAAACAAGTGCAACTGGAATCGATGTACTGCAAATAAACTTACCGCTGCTATGCTTTGGTTGAGTTTCCTTGCCGGTTCGCATCAACGTTTTTCTCGATTCCTATCGTTGCTTGGTTACAGAGAAAAAAAGTTTGAATTGTGCTATTATTTTTAGTGAGAGATTATTATGATATACACAAAACAAGAAAGGCGATGATTATGGAAGAAAATTTTGAAAGATTCTATAAAAGGTAGTGGATTTTCCCAGTTTCCAAAAATTGAGTAGGTTGAAAATTACATTATAGCCCCTATACGAATTTTGTGTTTATTTTATTTTATCAAATAATTACAAGATTGCCATTACCATTAAATCTCATCATCTAAGAAATTAAGGGTCAAGATCTGTTCACTTTGTTCACAAACAAGGATGTTGTTCACTCATGATCCTAACCCTATATATATATATATATATATATATATATATATATATCTACTGAGCCACAGATAAAATGCACAAGACAATGTATTAAAGTAAAACGTGGTTTAAATCAACGTTATGTCTTGTGGAAATGCATGCTATACTGAATACAAACATTTATGCGGTATTGTTAAAATGCATACATCCAAGCCTTGTGACTGTGGTGATAAGCCTTTAAACAAATTAAAGGTCTATCTATTTTATGTTTTATCGGATTCGGTCATTCCTTTCATCCAAACATACCTAGGATGTCAGGAACGGGAGTTGTCAATTCCTATGGTACCGTTACCTACCAACGAGCGGCGTGATCAAAGTTAATGAATGTATATGGACCCATTAAACAACCCAAATGTCATATCAAAATGTAAGCATGTGATGAAATGAAAATGTACTAAGTATGGTGAACATACATAGCATAAAATGTCATGTAAAACGATGTACTAAGTATGCTACAAAGGACATACATAGCAAAAACACAATGAAATCATGTACTAATAATGTACTAATGAACATAGCAAGTATATGATATGAAAGCATGGAAAGCATAAAAATAACAAGTAGGCACATGTGTTTCACCCCAAAATGTTTGAAAAACAGTAAAAGAGGGGTCTATGTACTCACTTGGGATTGCTCAATAGACTTTAGATATCCACCAAGCAAAGCTAGTAGGTTACGGAATCAAACGACACCTAATATTGGTAACTACATTAATAAACGGACCTAATCGGAGGATCGGGTAGCATGAGGGTTTGTAAACCAAATAAGTGTAGGAACTTATGTAATATGGTTTGACAAAGCCTACATACTAAAACGAAACCTAGCCTAAGTGCTTTTGACCCGTTACGACCCGTTTAGGTAGCTTATGCTACTTTAACGCGTCATTTGCGTAGAACGCGTTCGGAACGCCTAACTAGCCCTATGACAAGTAAGATATGCCTTGACATGTCTAATACTGTTACTAAATCAGTTTAGATACCAAAAGTTATGTTACATAGGCTTAAAATGAATGTTGACTTAAAAAGGGCATTTTGGTAATTTACTTAAGGCATAAGAACTACTTATCATACAACTACTTAAACGACGTGACCATAAGGTATAACCTCGGAAGGTTATTCCCTATACTACTATGGTCACCTAAAGTGTTTGGTCGGATCCTAATGATCGACCAAATGGGTCGGGTTCGAAAGCATAAGCGATTTATTAGATCGCTTACCCTTACGACCCTAAACAAGCACAAATCTAAAAGTGACGAGCTAAACATGCTAGAACATGTTTAGTTAAGTTAGAAAACAGGTTTTGATATCAAAACAAACGGTTTTGATACCCTAGAGTAGTTTGGTTACAAAATACGCAAGAACACGCATTTTGCCCGAAACTACGACTCGTCACTGAGCCTAGATAACGTGGTAATCAGTAGGTATAGTCACTAGGGACTATGACCATCGTGATTACGCTCACGTTATGAAGTTCAAACGAACTTCGCATTGACCATAAACTGGTCAATGCAGAAAGTCAAACACAGTTTGACTTTAACGCTAAAACGAAAGAAAAGAATGAAGGAATACTTACAAAAAGGTCCCCGCAAGATTTTTTATCCAAGTATTTCTCAGGTATGAAGTGATAACCACTCCAACTTAGAGAAAATCTCAGAATCAAGTGGGTTGCAAGTGAAATTGGTGAGGGGTATATATAGAAAAGCTAGAACTGTTAGGATCGTTTATCGGGAAACGAGCTTCGATCTAGGCCATCCAACTGTGCCCCTTGTTTTACTAAACCATTAGAGCCCATAGAAATGGCCCATGGTGTTGTAAAAACCGTTTGCAAGTGGAAAGTGAAGGTATAACAGCTGGAACAGGCTGTTTACAGCAATTCTGCACATCTGGGAGGACCATACGGCCCGCGTAAGTGGACAACAGAAGTCTACGCGGCCCGCCTGGGCTGCACAGATCAGAAACAGTTTTGCAGAATTACAGTTTCAGTCCGTGTATGTGTTTTAAGCTCATTTCAACACTTCTAAGGCCCGTTAAGCCAACTTTAAGGCCCTAAAATGATGCCTAAACATTGTGGACATGAAACATGCTAAAAAATATGCCGGATGTCGGTTCGTTTGGTCGTACGATCGCGATGTTTGCTTAATTACGACGGAATGCGCGTAAGCGCGAAAAACGATCCAAATTGCGCGACGAATGGATTTTTCTCATGCCAAACACTAAAATAAAATATTTTAATGCTTACATAAATTTTTGGATGTCCAGATGTATTCAGAACGTAAGTTATGCGCGAAAATGCAAACTTATGCACTTTTTGACGCTTTTAGTCCCTGAATGAGCATAAAGTTTATTTTAGCACACCGAACCTCTCAAAGCCTATTTCTAGGCTATGTAAAGGATATTTAAGGTGTGTTTAACTTATGGCCATGTTCCGTAATGTCCGTTACAGTTCAAAATGGCATACTTTCGCAGTTTGTCAATTTTAGTCCCTGTAAGCGAATTAACTTGATTTTGCCATACCAAAGCCTTTAAAACTTATTTCTAAGTTATGTAAAGGTTATTTAAGGTATGTTAAGCATATGTTGATGTTCCGGAGTATTTTTCGCGTTAAACTGATTACGTTTACGCACCAGTTTGCGTATAACTCTCCAGAAAGCGATATATAGTTTGAAATGGAATGAAAGTCAAAACATGAAAAATGTAAAACATAAACAAACAAACATTGGGATCAAATAACTTTATTTCATTGATAACTGAACCGTTTACAATGATTACAAGCACAGATGTCACAGTCTCCCCTACTTGTGGAAATTTCGTCCCGAAATTTATTTAGAGGAAACTCGTGAGAAAAGATGTGGATATTTCGCCTTCATTTGATCTTCACGTTCCCAAGTAAACTCAGGTCCACGCTTAGATTCCCAGCGAACTTTAACCAAAGGAATGCGCTTGCGTTTAAACCATTTGACCATTCGGTCCATGATTTCCACAGGTTTCTCAACAAAATGTAGTGTCTTATCAACACGAATTTCGTCAAGTGGAATGTGGAGGTTCTCATCAGCTAAACACTTCCTGAGATTGGACACATGGAAGGTTGGATGAACATTTCCAAGTTCAGGAGGTAACTCAAGTCTATAGGCTACCTTACCGATTCTTTCGACGATCTTGAATGGTCCAACATATCTAGGTGCAAGTTTTCCTTTCTTTCCAAATCTGATCACACCTTTCCAAGGTGAGACCTTAAGTAATACACGATCACCGACTTGAAAATCCAAGGGCTTGCATTTTGGGTCCGCGTAACTCTTTTGACGGCTTCTAGCTGTCTGAAGGTTATCACGAACTTTCTTAATCTTATCGGTTGTCTCTAAAATGAGGGCAGGTCCAGTAAGCTAAGCCTCACCGATCTCATTCCAGCAGACTGGTGAACGACATTTTCGACCATAGAGAGCCTCGAAAGGAGCCATGTTGATGCTGGAGTGATAACTGTTGTTATAGGAGAATTCAATCAATGGAATATGTGAATCCCAACTACCACCAAAATCGATCACACAAGCTCTAAGCATATCCTCCAAAGTCTGGATTGTTCTTTCAGATTGACCATCAGATTGCGGATGATAAGCAGTGCTGAGATTAAGTTGGGTCCCCATAGCAGATTGCATGGTTCTCCAAAAATGAGAAGTGAAACGAGCATCTCTGTCAGAAATGATGTTCAAAGGAACACCATGTCGAGCTACAATTTCATCCACATAGATTTTAGCAAGTTTGTTAGCAGAAAAATCCTCACGGATTGGCAAGAAATGCGCTGATTTAGTAAGACGATCAACAACTACCCAAATGGCACCATGACCTTTCTTAGTGCGCGGAAGTTTAGTAATGAGATCCATAGCGATGTTTTCCCATTTCCAAACTGGAATCTCTGGTTGCTCCAAAAGACCAGAAGGATGTTGGTGTTCAGCCTTAACCTTAAGACAAGTAAGGCATTTTGAAACGTACAAGGCAATGTCTTTCTTCATACCAGGCCACCAATACTGAGTACGAAGATCCTTATACATCTTATCTGAGCCAGGATGGACAGAATAACGAGACTTGTGAGCTTCATCCATGAGCAAGGTGCGAAGACCATCTTGGCTTGGGACCCATAGACGGTCCATGAAATAATAAGATCCATTGTCTTTCAAAACAAGACCAGGCTTAATGTGATAGGGTAATTCCTTACCCATCAAGTCTTGTGAAACACAAGCATGTTGAGCCTGAGAAATGCGGGCTTGAAGATCAGCTCGAGCTTGAATATCAGATTGAACACGAACACAATGAAGCTTAACATGTTCTTTACGACTCAAAGCGTCAGCTACGACATTCGCCTTACCAGGATGGTAGCGAATTTCGCAGTCATAGTCGTTCAGAAGCTCTACCCAACGTCTTTGCCTCATGTTGAGTTCTTTCTGATTGAAGATATGCTGAAGACTTTTGTGGTCAGTGAAAACCACACATTTTGTTCCATACAAATAGTGTCTCCAGATCTTAAGAGCGAACACAACTGCACCTAACTCAAGATCATGAGTGGTGTAGTTTTTCTCATGCACCTTCAACTGCCTCGACGCATATGCTATGACTTTGTTCCTTTGCATTAGAACATAGCCAAGACCCAATTTGGATGCATCGCAGTATACGACAAAATCATCATTGCCTTTAGGCAAAGTCAGAATAGGTGCGTCACAAAGCTTCTGCTTCAAGGTCTGAAATGCTACTTCTTGTTTAGAACCCCATTCAAAGGGCTTGTTCTTCTGAGTTAGAGCAGTTAGAGGAACTGCAATCTTCGAGAAGTTTTCGATGAAGCGGCGGTAATAACCCGCAAGACCAAGAAAAGAACGAACCTCGGTAGGAGTAGTAGGCGTATCCCAATCCTTAATCGCACTGATCTTGGAGGGATCTACATGAATACCTTGTTCGTTGACAATATGTCCCAAGAATTGAACTTCTTTAAGCCAAAATTCGCACTTGGAGAATTTGGCGAAAAGTTGCTCTTTCTTTAGGAGTTCCAGAGTAAGACGAAGATGTTGCTCGTGATCAGCTTTTGTCTTAGAGTATATCAAAATATCATCAATAAAAACGATGATGAACTTATCTAAATAAGGCTTGCAGACCCTATTGATGTGCGTTGAAGTGTTATATATATTAGGTGTATATTTTAAGCCCTTTTAACACTTACTTTTATCCAAGTTTTAAATTTATAAAACACGATATTTTACTAACACTAAACACACATATGGGCAAGTGCACCCATCGTGAGCGTAGTATAGCGTTGGTAAGATACCGAGGTCGTCGAAGGACACAAGAGCTTTTAGTACCGGTTTATCCTCAACGTCTAATCAAAATAAAAAGGTTAGAAAAATGTTTTAAACTAAGAAAAATAAAAAACTACTAAAATGCTGAAAATAAAAATAAAATAAAAACAGATAGACAAGATGAATCACTTGGTTCCGACTCGTATCTAGTATAACCTTTGATTATTTCCGCACTTTTACACATAATTAAGAGATTATCTTAGTTATTGTAGTAGGCCCCTCTTTTGAAGGTGACGTTACCCTCACCCCAGTAGTTTGAGTCAGCAAGGATACAATCCTAAAAGGGTGGATTATTGGAAGATAATGAATTAAGTTATCAATGCAATATTATGGTAGGCCCCGCTTTTGGCGGTGACGTTACCCTCGGCTAAGTAGTCTGAGTCAGCAGGGATACAGTCCTAAATAGCCGGGTTATAGTATTAATAGTAGTTAACTTATGAGGGGATCAAAGAGTTTGGACCCCCGCCATCCAATACCGTGAAGCATTGAAGGAGGTCCTACTAAATTTGACCCAGGTCCATTGCAGGACCTCTAAACGCTGAACAATGGCAAGACCTTTACCAAACCGTTCCCTTAACCCCCGACCAGGTAGCCAACATACCTCCATATAGACCGTGGAGATATGAATGGTGAAAATCCTTTATTTTATATAGACAGTAAAATAATGCCAAGACACCACGGACAAACGATAAGGAAAGATCACCTTCAACATAAGTAACTAGTTATTATAGTCATTAATACAAAACCAAATAAAAAGTGCAAAAGATTAGAAATAAAAAGTATTATACTAGACACTTTGTCTTCACCAAGTGATGTAAGAGACTTAGGCAAACATGGCCTTGATTGTCAAGAACTCTTACGATCAATCTTGGATCCCGAGATGACTCACACACTCTACGATGGACAATGGATGATGGTGGTGGATGATGGTGTTGTGATGGTGGTGGGTGGTGGATGAAGTGTGAGAGAGGTGGTGTGCCAAGGGATGAGTTGAAATGAAACCAAGCACTCCTATTTATAGGCTGAACAGAAGGCTGGGCACGCCCCCGTGTCCGCTGGACACGGCCTCGTGCCTGTCTGACACTCTCTCTCTTCATTAATTGTAATTCGCAATTACAATTAATGCGCCTGCTGTACTTTCGCCATGCCCCCGTGTTCACTGGGCACGGCCCCGTGGTGGGCAATAGAAGCTTCTATAGGTTTGTCTTTTCTGCTGCTTCTTGGGCACGGCCCCGTGCTGGCTGAGCACGGGGCGTGTTCAGTCTTCTGCCTTCTCTATTTTGCTTGGGAAGATGCCGTTGAGGGGTCGGGCAGTCCACTTATGTTCCTTTCCTTGTATTTATGTTGGATTAGCTGTCTTTTTGCTTCTTTTGTGTTTTTGAGCTCATTTAATCCTGAAAATACAAAAGGAAGACAAAAACACTCTTTTTCCAATATTAGTACTTAAAAAGGGTTAGTTTTATGCCTCATTTGATGTAATTTATATGTTGCATTTTACACACATCACTATTCATTAAGTCCATAAAAACAGCAGGAGCATTAGTCAAACCGAATGGCATAACTGTGAACTCATAATGCCCATAACGAGTACGGAATGCTGTCTTGGGAATATCTTCTTCATGCACACGAAGTTGATGATATCCAGATCGCAGATCAATCTTTGAAAAATAAGAAGCGCCCTGTAACTGATCAAAGAGGTCATCTATGCGAGGTAGGGGATATCGATTCTTGATGGTGAGCTTGTTAAGCTCACGGTAATCGATGCACATCCTGAAGGATCCATCCTTCTTCTTGACAAAAAGAACGGGAGCACCCCAAGGTGAAAAGCTAGGACGGATAAAACCTTTGTTAGAAAGTTCCTGAAGCTGCTTAGACAGCTCTTGCATCTCAGACGGTGCAAGACGATATGGAGCTCTGGCAATAGGATTTGCACCAGGTACGAGATCAATATGGAACTCGACTTGGCGTGCTGGGGGTAATCCAGGTAACTCTTCAGGAAATAGCTCCGGATAATCCCGAACGACCGGGATATCTCGAATGGACTTACCTTTGCCTTTATCTGCTGTAACATGTGCCAAAAAGGCCACATAGTTCTTCCACAGATATTTCCGAGCTTGACAACAAGACATAAGCTTGAGGCTACTAGTAGGTCTCTCACCACGAACCTGTAGGATCTCACCTGACTAAAGCGGCACACGAACGATCTTCTCAAAACAAACTACCTCTGCGATGCTTGGCTAACCAATCCATACCCACTATAATGTCGAAGCTTCCAAGTTGCATTGGCGTGAGGTCGATGGGAAAAAGATGGTTATTAAGGTTCAACTGGCAGTTGTGAAGGACATAATTAAGAACAATGGGTTCCCCACTGGCAACCTCTACTGTCAAGGGTTTACCTAGTTTCGTTCTAGACATGCGAAGCAATGGCTCAAAAGATAATGACACAAAACTCTTATCGGCACCAGAATAAAAAAGAACAGATGCGGGTTGATTATTAACAGAGAACGTATCGTTCACCACTTCATTGTCTGCTTGCGCTTCTTGTGCATTCATGTTAAAAACTCGACCTCGAGCTGGAGCCTGATTCGGATTTGCATTAACCAGCCTTGGACACTGGTTTCGATAATGGGTCAGGTCTCCACAATTATAACACGAGCCAGGAGGATAGTGAGGTCGTGCAGCTTGACCCTGTTGCTGAGCAGGAGGCTGAGCAGCTTGTTGAGCCGGGTTCTGAGCTGCTTGATTACGAGCAGAACGACAAACTTCTGCAAGGTGTCCAGACTTCCCACAGTTCGTACAGAAACGGCACGGAAGTTGCTGTTGATGATGACTATGACTATTGCACCTATTGCACAAAGGTGCATTCCCTTCATACCGCTTCTTTGCTGGAGGTTGCGCTGGCTGATTTGGTGCAACTTGATTTGCCTGTGCAGTAACGGCGTAGTTTTGGGAAGCCTTACGCTTCCTTGAATTCTTTGAGGATCCAGAATCCTTACCCTTCTTGTTTTTACCTTTCTTGCTATCCTCTTTGTCAGACGACTGCTTCTTACCCTTGTCACCCTTTCTATGCAGCTTACCCCTTCGAATCTGCGACTCGGTCAATGTTGCAGATAGCTCGATTGCCTGACGGAGTGTGGTAGGATTACTACCAGTAACGGTGTCTTGTATGGAGTCAGGTAGACCATCGATGTACCTTTCGATAGCCTTGTCGAGTGGGGTAACCATTGTTGGGCATAACAAACTCAGCTCCTCAAATCTATCAGTATATGCCCGGTGCTCGCCACTATCCTGTTCTAGATCATCAAACTCCCTTTCTAGAGTTCGCAGCTCATGACGAGGACAAAACTCCCTCATCATAAGAGTCCTAAGTTCAGCCCATGTTTGTGCCAAGGCAACCTCAGCACCACGATCTCTCATAACCCCGTTCCACCATGTCAAAGCCCTCTTCTGAAATACACTTGAAGCAAACTCGACTTTGCGATTATCAGGACACTGAACGTGACGGAAAGTATTCTCAATGCTCTCGAACCATTGAAGAAGCCCAATTGCTCCCTCAGTACCACTAAACTTGAGTGGTTTAGCCGAGTTAAAACTCTTGAAATTGCATGGAGCATTGTTGTTGTTGTTGGCTTGGTTCCATTGAGCAAAGAGGTTTGGGAATTGAGCAGCCAATTGCTGCGCAATGATTTCTGCCAGTTCGGCATTTGGTAGCAGATTTTCGCATCGAGGAGGCATTCTAAAAGAGGAAACATGAAAGGAAACGAGTGAGATGATTTGATGAAAGGAGCGAGATGAAACAAAATCAACAAAAGCAAGGATGGTGGTCATTTGTCCGTATCACAAAGCAAACAAACGACACACAATGACTAATCAAAGTAAATAGGTCCAAAAATAATGCTTAGCGAAGACATGCTCGCCTATAAGTGAACACTCACCCCAAGAGTTCCCAGGTAAGAGTGACTGGTCCGATTATGTGGATTTGTACGAACACTCTAGCCTTAGACAGAAAACCCAGGGTACAGGCATTCACCCTTCCAGTTTGCACGTGTTCACACTATTTAGAACCCAAAACTTTGACGAGATTTTGAAAACTTGGAAGGCACAAGGCCAAAAGAATCATTCAAAAACAAATGATAAATTTTCAAAATCAATCTTGAAAAATCAAAAAGGGTTCAAAACCATAAAATAAATTATTTAAAAACAGAGATTGCATTTTCAAAAATCGTTTTAGGAAATTGGGTTCTTGTTTTGGTGATCACCTAAGGATAGGTGAAGTGTATGTTTTAAGATCTAAACACAAGACATCTTGCGTTGGGGTCCTAGAAAGGTTATAGTCTAGGTCAAAGCATTACTAATAACCTAATTCCCTATAACCACTGGCTCTGATACCAACTCTTCTGTCACACCCCGACCATGTAAAACATCAAATCGTGGCGGAAACGTCGGGGAGTGTTGTAACAGAATTATTGTTTCACAACCATGGCATTTAAAAGTTATGTTTTATTCATCAAACAAAGAGTTACATTGTCTCAAAACAAGAACCAAAGAGTACACAACATAATTAAACTAAGTCTATCTTTATTTTAAGTCTCTAAGGCACAGGTCCGCCCTAGTGTCACGATCATCATCCTAAGCAACAGCTCCTGAAACACATGTGAAAATAGGTACGTCAGCATAAAAATGCCTGTGAGATACATAGGTTTTGTGAAAATAGGATTCATGACTTAAGTTTAAGAAAAGTTGTTTAACAAAAGTCAGTCATGAACCTTGTTAATTGTTTTTGTTTTATAAATTTTTCGAAAAGCGATGATATGTAAAAGAGTAATGTGAGGTTAAATGAATAACCAAGTAAAAATGAATTTTGTATAAAATAAGTTGTTTGTAAAACAATGTCTTGAAAAAAATATGTTATTTGTATGAAATGTTATATGTCATAAATTGAAATGATCTAAATAACGCTACGATATGTAATACCATACAAGCACTTATATATAGGAAGTACCAGCGGCGTATCCACCATGCTTGTATCGTATTACACACGCCTCGTTATTCAAATCATTTTACCCAAACAACCACCAATGTAAATTGCCCATGTCTAAACCATTTGTCAAATGTCTTTGTGTAAATCATGTCAAAATGTCTATGTCAAAACGTAGATATGTATATCAGTATCAAAATGTCTATGTCAAATGTCAAATATGAAATGTGTAAACAAAATGTCATGTATGGCAAGAATATATATATATATATATATATATCTACTGAGCCACAGATAAAATGCACAAGACAATGTATTAAAGTAAAACGTGGTTTAAATCAACGTTTTGTCTTGTGGAAATGCATGCTATACTGAATACAAACATTTATGCGGTATTGTTAAAATGCATACATCCAAGCCTTGTGACTGTGGTGATAAGCCTTTAAACAAATTAAAGGTCTATCTGTTTTATGTTTTATCGGATTCGGTCATTCCTTTCATCCAAACATACCTAGGATGTCAGGAACGGGAGTTGTCAATTCCTATGGTACCATTACCTACTAACGAGCGGCGTGATCAAAGTTAATGAATGTATATGGACCCATTAAACAACCCAAATGTCATATCAAAATGTAAGCATGTGATGAAATGAAAATGTACTAAGTATGGTGAACATACATAGCATAAAATGTCATGTAAAACGATGTACTAAGTATGCTACAAAGGACATACATAGCAAAAACACAATGAAATCATGTACTAATAATGTACTAATGAACATAGCAAGTATATGATATGAAAGCATGGAAAGCATGAAAATAACAAGTAGGCACATGTGTTTCACCCCAAAATGTTTGAAAAACAGTAAAAGAGGGGTCTATGTACTCACTTGGGATTGCTCAATAGACTTTAGATATCCACCAAGCAAAGCTAGTAGGTTACGGAATCAAACGGCACCTAATATTGGTAACTACATTAATAAACGGACCTAATCGGAGGATCGGGTAGCATGAGGGTTTGTAAACCAAATAAGTGTAGGAACTTATGTAATATGGTTTGACAAAGCCTACATACTAAAACGAAACCTAGCCTAAGTGCTTTTGACCCGTTACGACCCGTTTAGGTAGCTTATGCTACTTTAACGCGTCATTTGCGTAGAACGCGTTCGGAACGCCTAACTAGCCCTATGACAAGTAAGATATGCCTTGACATGTCTAATATTCTTACTAAATCAGTTTAGATACCAAAAGTTATGTTACATAGGCTTAAAATGAATGTTGACTTAAAAAGGGCATTTTGGTAATTTACTTAAGGCATAAGAACTACTTATCATACAACTACTTAAACGACGTGACCATAAGGTATAACCTCGGAAGGTTATTCCCTATACTACTATGGTCACCTAAAGTGTTTGGTCGGATCCTAATGATCAACCAAATGGGTCGGGTTCGAAAGCATAAGCGATTTATTAGATCGCTTACCCTTACGACCCTAAACAAGCACAAATCTAAAAGTGACGAGCTAAACATGCTAGAACATGTTTAGTTAAGTTAGAAAACAGGTTTTGATATCAAAACAAACGGTTTTGATACCCTAGAGTAGTTTGGTTACAAAATACGCAAGAACACGCATTTTGCCCAAAACTACGACTCGTCACTGAGCCTAGATAACGTGGTAATCAGTAGGTATAGTCACTAGGGACTATGACCATCGTGATTACGCTCACGTTATGAAGTTCAAACGAACATCGCATTGACCATAAACTGGTCAATGCAGAAAGTCAAACACAGTTTGACTTTAACGCTAAAACGAAAGAAAAGAATGAAGGAATACTTACAAAAAGGTCCCCGCAAGATTGTTTATCCAAGTATTTCTCAGGTATGAAGTGATAACCACTCCAACTTAGAGAAAATCTCAGAATCAAGTGGGTTGCAAGTGAAATGGGTGAGGGGTATATATAGAAAAGCTAGAACTGTTAGGATCGTTTATCGGGAAACGAGCTTCGATCTAGGCCGTCCAAGTGTGCCCCTTGTTTTACTAAACCATTAGAGCCCATAGAAATGGCCCATGGTGTTGTAAAAACCGTTTGCAAGTGGAAAGTGAAGGTATAACAGCTGGAACAGGCTGTTTACAGCAATTCTGCACATCTGGGAGGACCATACGGCCCGCGTAAGTGGACAACAGAAGTCTACGCGGCCCGCCTGGGCTGCACAGATCAGAAACAGTTTTGCAGAATTACAGTTTCAGTCCGTGTATGTGTTTTAAGCTCATTTCAACACTTCTAAGGCCCGTTAAGCCAACTTTAAGGCCCTAAAATGATGCCTAAACATTGTGGACATGAAACATGCTCAAAAATATGCCGGATGTCGGTTCGTTTGGTCGTACGATCGCGATGTTTGCTTAATTACGACGGAATGCGCGTAAGCGCGAAAAACGATCCAAATTGCGCGACGAATGGATTTTTCTCATGCCAAACACTAAAATAAAATATTTTAATGCTTACATAAATTTTTGGATGTCCAGATGTATTCAGAACGTAAGTTATGCGCGAAAATGCAAACTTATGTACTTTTTGACGCTTTTAGTCCCTGAATGAGCATAAAGTTTATTTTAGCACACCGAACCTCTCAAAGCCTATTTCTAGGCTATGTAAAGGATATTTAAGGTGTGTTTAACTTATGGCCATGTTCCGGAATGTCCGTTACAGTTCAAAATGGCATACTTTCGCAGTTTGTCAATTTTAGTCCCTGTAAGCGAATTAACTTGATTTTGCCATACCAAAGCCTTTAAAACTTATTTCTAAGTCATGTAAAGGTTATTTAAGGTATGTTAAGCATATGTTGATGTTCCGGAGTATTTGTCGCGTTAAACTGATTACGTTTACGCACCAGTTTGCGTATAACTCTCTAGAAAGCGATATAGAGTTTGAAATGGAATGAAAGTCAAAACATGAAAAATGTAAAACATAAACAAACAAACATTGGGATCAAATAACTTTATTTCATTGATAACTGAACCGTTTTCAATGATTACAAGCACAGATGTCACAACTAGTTGTGGTGCAGTTGATTTACAACCTTCCGTTCATAGTTCATAGTGGGCTAAGCTGAATTGGGTTAGGCCTAATGTGGGGTATACAGTTTCATCTTTTGATGTCAAAAATCTCTTAAAACATCAAAAACTATTGTTGGTTTGTATCTTGGATTGGATATTTTGCAAATTGTAGAATATTCTTTTAAATTTCTCATTAGTATTTCAATATCACTTGTGCAGTATTTGTTTTTCACTCGTTTACAATTGGGTTATCACTTAACAACTATTTATAGCTTTATTTGGCTGTTTAGTTAATTTCATTATTAATGTCTTGAGCCGGGGGTCTGGCGGTTCCTCTCTATCTTCTGGGATAGAGGAAATGTTTGCCCCCATCATACCCTCCCCCAACCCGACAAATAGCTTGCTATGAGTGGGATTTTATTGAGTATGTATTAAAAGTGCCCCATATACAGTGGCGGACCCAGGATTTTTTTTCAATGGGGTCCTCTTTTTTCGGTGTTCAAATTTTTCATAACAAAAGGTTAGAATTTTCAGGTCGGGGCGGGGCGACTAAGTAGTTCTTAAACCCATATACCATTAGAAGTGCCTTAATGATTCAAATAAGTTGGATTTTTAAAATTTATATTTCACGACTTTGTTGTTGATGGTGTTTAGATTTATTAGTGAATTCAGAAGATTTGGAGTAACGTCAACACTATTGTAGACATTGGATTCATTGACAATAAACGACATTAGCAATAATTAATATGAAAGAATACATTATTTTCACATTTACAGCTAAGAAACAGAAACCCTTGGACTTTTACTTAATGATTTAGACACTTACAATTGCATTTGCATAGAATAACTAAAAAAACTTCCTGTGGAAAAATTAATAAAGACACTTAAAATTGCATTTGCATAGAATAACTAAAACAAACTACTTGCTGGTGGGAAAATTAATAAAAACACACTTACAATTGCATTTGCATAGAATAAGTTGCTGGTGGGAAAATTAATAAAAATAGATGGCAAGGAGTATCGAACTTGAGACCTTTAGCTTAACATGGAAGGGGTTTGCCACTCCAACAAGCTTGAATTTGATACTAGGGGGTCCTTTATAATATTATTATGGGGTCTTTTAAAAAATTTATATATCGTTTCTATTACTTTTTTAAAAAAGATTGGGGTCCGTGGACCCCGACCCACTAAGTGTGGGTCCGCCCCTGCCCATATGTGTGTGCGTCCAAGTTTAAAAGCGCCCCTTATATGCAAGGGTTGGCGCAAACGAATATTAGTTAAATTGAATGTTTTTAAGTATTTTAATGCCTTTTGTATTGAAGTATTTAAATTTCATGAAACTTGTTTGTTGAGCGCTTTTTTATTGACGGTGAATCTCTTGCTCCTTGTGAGATTTGAACCAAAGATTTTATACTTAAGTGTATTAAAGGGTGATTGGTTGCAGCTGGCATGACCCCCACTTCCCTTTAACGCTAATTATCCGGATGGCGAGAGGGCCATTAAAGACCCTCAATGGTGGAGAGGCATGTTGTTTAACACCCCATGCTGATTTAACATGGGGGCAGTAATGGACCACACATAACCTAAAAACATTATAGAAACCAAACAATCTTAACTAACTAATTAGTTATTATAATATTTATTTAGTCTCTCTTTTTTACTCAAGAATGAGTATTATTTCCATAATTTCATTACTATTGGGTTAAATTATTGTACAAATTAGTCTTAATATACAAAATATTCTTAACGTAAGAAGTGGAAGAGTGATTTACTTTTTTTTTGAATTTTTTTCTCTATTTATCAAGCACGTATTTTAGTGCAGAATCCAAAAAAAAAAAATTAAGATTTTACATTGGTAGAATGATTTTTCCTTTTTTCTTTTTACATTTTGCAATAAGTAGTAGGGAATTAAAAAAAAAACTATTTTATATGTTAAAAGACCTATTTATATTTGATTTTACATAACTTCTATTTCCTCCTAATTTTTTTAGTAAACTGCCAAAATGGTCTATGAGATTTGGTCATTTTTACCACTTTAATCTCAAGGACATTTTTGGCAGTTAATCCTCTTTTCTTTTTCGTATAACTTAACATCATATTGCACCACCGCTTTCCGACGTGCTTCGACGGCGACCACCCTACTCCGACAGCTTTCTTACGGTGACGGGTGACCACCATCTCTGACCTCTCAATTTTGGAGAACCTGGTAGGCGTTAATTTCTAAGTTTGCTGTTAATATTGTAATGTGTAAACCCTAAATTTTTATAAAAAAAAAATATGTATATCATGTACCTGTTAGTTACTTCGTGTTTAAAATGGTATTTTGTCTATCCTTTTGTTCTCATGCGATTACCCTTCAAGAAAAAAAATGGTAATATTGGACATTGGTACACCAGGTGTTCGATGTAATGCTTCACAGAATCGTTACAACATGTACTAGTTTTACATTTTATTAATGTTAGCATTCACCTTTGCAGGCGAAATAAGTGAGTGGTTTTTGTCAAATTTGCTACTTTTATTGGCTACTGAAATGGTTATTATTTTAAGACTTGTATAAGAGGGTGTTTGGAATTACGTTTTGAAGTGATTATTTGATTATTGCGTTTGTAAAACATAAATAATCTAAAAAAGTGTTTGGATGAAAAAGTAATTATCTGCCTCCAAGACGCAGTTTTGGAGAAGCGTGTACCTACATGCTTTAACACATAATCTATTTTGAAAACACAACACCAAACACCCCCTAAATCGCTTTTCATTAAACGGTTTCGATCATTGATCACAGTTGATGCCAGCCTTACCCTCTCCAAAAATTATTCATGCCCTGAAAGCAAAATGTCCGATCACATACCTTTCGAAATTCAAGTTGAAATCATCAAAAGACTTTGTATAAGATCATTGATTAAGGTCAGATCTGTTTCAAAAGCATGGAAATCTGTTATCGATTCGTCTGATTTCGTTGCTGATTACACCGTTCACAACCATGATCAACCGCAACATTTGCTTATAAGGTACAACAAGCTTATAAGGGACAATCTATACGCTTTGGAAACATATGTTTCGATTGAATATGATGGTGTATCCCCCCGACACATGGATTCCCTTACTGTTCCTTCGTCTGTTAACCTACTTTGGGATTCGATTATCGTTGGTTCCTCTCATGGAGTGCTTTGTCTATTCGGTTATTATCGGTATCAAGATGATGTTGAATATGGATCTGGAATGCCAAAGGCTGTTCTTTGGAACCCGTCTATTAGAAAATCAGTTGCTATAGATGTGCCTGATGTATATCGATTTGCGGGTACTACTTTTGGGTTTGGGGTTTGTTCAGCAACTAGTGACCCTAAGATTGTAAAGATCAATGATAGGCACATGCATAGGGAGATGAAAGATGTAACTTACACTAGCCGTTGGCAGGTTGAGGTTTTCAGTTTAAGCTCAGGGGATTGGAGAATCATATCTAGTAATCCGTCTGATAATTTGAGTGGACTTCATTGGCCTCACTCTCAAGTAATCATTGATGGTTCTATTTATTGGTTTGGTGCTAAAGTAACTACAAGTGATACTATATTTCAGCTTCTTATTTCATTTGATTTGTCAAGTGAAGAATTTGGAGAGATATACCTCCCAAATAAGTTAGCATTTCACGATCCAAGGTACTTGTATTTATTTAAGCTACGTGATTCTCTTGTTGTGCTTCAAGAGTGGACAATGGACAGTGTATATGAAGTGTGGATGATGGATTATAGTGATTCAGAATCGCTCACAAGTCTTTTAACCATTAACGTACCAAATATATCAAGTATGCCACTTGAATTTACAAGCAATGGTGACCTTATGATGAGAATAACAGATGGTGACATTGATGTAGTTAAAGTTTATAACCCCATCTTAGAACACATGATTGATCTTGGGATTAAAGGCGAATGTTTTTCATCACTCGTGACCTCGTACACAGAATCTTTAATTTTGCTTGATCAGTTAGATTCGTTAGTTGATGACGAGGATGATGAAGAGATGGGTGTTTGAGCAGGAAAGAAAGGTATAGAGATCAAAGTGCAATTACTTGTTGATATATCAAAAAGATCCCTTTTCTGTGAGTTCTTTTTTTTTATTTTTTTATGGAGTTATCTTGTTGATGGTAAAGTAGTCATTTTTTTTTGGGAAACGGGGAGAACCCCGGGCAAACATTTATTAGAAAAGAATAAAAGAATACAACAAGGAACTAAACTAGACCCGGGATATCGGCCCAAGATCTAGCATAGCCCAAACCAAAAAACCGGGCAAACTATACAAAAGACACCACCTATGCCCATATCTAAAACCTAAAGGCCAACAAAGGCCCATCACATAAGTCCAAATCCTACTACAAAAAATGATCAAACACAAAACATAAGGCCCACTAAAGTTCATCCCAACAGCCCATCTCTTCACGCTAACATCATACACTACACTGCCCAAACCCAACACTTCTGTCCATTTCTTCCGATTTAAGACCAGCCTACACCAATACTTCCTTTCAAACAAACATTTACCACCTCGCCATCTAGAAGCTCTTTTAGCCCATCTATTCCATTTATAATCAGTCCTTCTAAATCTGGCCCAATTTACCAGCCAATTTGTCCACCAAACACACTTGAAAAAACCATCGTAATTCCATTTGAGACACAAAACTCTTATGCAAATTATCATACAACAAACATCAATATCACAGTCTGATCCTGTCTTCCACAGATGGTTATTATATTGCCAGACTTGACCATCTTTTTGACCCTTAATCCTATCTATCGTACTCCCCTTAATACATCCACTCCTTAGACTGGTTTCTAAAACATCCTTACACTCCCTTAACCTCATATTAACTTGATTCCTAACTGGTAAAGTAGTCATTAGCAACTTTAAGCGGTTGACATAGGGGTTAAGGCCCTTTTGACTTGTTTATTTTAGAGTCAACTAAACAAAAATAGTCCTTGTGGTTTGGCCCTAGTCACACAGTGTTTATGTCACTTAAACTTATTAAAAACAAATATTTGAACGCGCATGATCTTATTTTTGCAAGAAAAGATTATGTAATATGTCATGACAAACCACTTCAATTTTCTGTTTCTATTCTCACTGCATTTAGAGATTCATAGATGTTAAATTTAAGAATCCCATGTAAGGTCTTCTAGTGTTTTGACTCTAGCTGGACATGTCTCTGAATTTGTGGTCGTTCCGCATTTATGCCAAAAACAAACTTTAGTGCAACAGTAAAATTCGTTTTATTTTCATTTTAGATGACATGGCTTGATAGGAGATGCTAGGTTTTGTTTTCTTTAACGGACTTATCCCTTCATACCTGCAGCATTAGCATTTTGAATTTAATGTGCTTGTTTACTTGATTTTAATTCATTTAGTTCACAATTTCTTTTAGGTGTTTGTGCATATGTAATGTCAAACCTAAAGGTGGAAGTTTTTACTCATTGGATAACATGTCAAACGGTTGAAATTCGGTCAATGTTTGATTCTAGGTTGATAGCCTTAGTTATTTATGCAACCGGTTAATGTTTTGTTGTCTTATAACTTTTTGTTGCTTGGTTCATGATTGTTTGATTCTCAGATGTTTTTATCAGGTTGGTATCATTATTAAAATCTTGTAACATTGGCAAATGATTTAGCGAAGAAAAGTAGTGAAATCAGAGGTTTAGTTCCTAATGATTAGTTTGAAGAGTAAATTACAAGTTTTGTCCTTCATGTTTACACCAAATTACATGCGCTCTCCTTTAGCGCAAAAGTTGACGAGTTTTGTACTTTATGTTTCAAAATCTTGCACGGTTTGTCTTTTAAGCCTAACTCAGTTAGATTTTTTTGTTAAGTATAGTCATGTGCCTAGCACATGAGGGCATACTTGTCATCTCACATTCATATGGGTTATATTGTAAAGACTTATTATTGAGGAACTGTATCTTCAAAACTGAAAAATAAAAAAAAAATATAAACTCTTTTCTCTCTCTGTAACCACTAGTAACCACCACAACCCAATCTCTCTCTAATCTCTCTCAACCCACCACCACACCCTACAACCTTCACCGGCGCCACCCACCGCACCTCAGCCTTCACCGCCTCCACCCCCACCTATCGACCACCCCATCTCTACTGCACCAACCATCACCACCGTACCCACCATCTCCACCACCCCTGCTTGACTGCCTCCCCTGCAACCCGCCGTCCATCATTGCCTCCCGTGCAACCACAACCTCCCTTGCCGCACCTATAACTTCGCTGGATCTAGGGCAAGCTCTCTCTACTCTCTGTCACTATCTAGGGCATTGATGAGGGCAAACACACATAACGTCACTTCGGTAACGAGTTTATTTTTGGCATGCCTTTAAACTAAACATTTACCAACAATGCGTTAAACAAAACTGTGAACTCGCCAGCTTTATGCTGATACATTTTTTCTGCATGCTTGCATGTTGTTAGGTGACTTCATGAAACGGAGTTTGCAATCGGAGCAGCTGTGGATGTCATGGGTCGTACCGTTGTTAACATATCTGATGTTATGCTATGTTTTGCAAACAAGTTGTTTTCAGATACTTAGAACTATTGCAAATGCTTCCGTTGAACGTATATTGTTTTAATCAGATATTTTGAATTACACTTTTCACGTTGAATTAGATTTCGAATTTTTTTTATTACTGTTAGTTCAATGTGATTAGTGACTACATTCTGGAACGTCACACGCCTCGCGGGGTATTCGGCATGTGGTATTTTGGGGGTGTGACAATATACCTGTTGTATGATTTGAATGGACATAAATTGACCAATGTGCAACTTTTTGTTAACCCAAATCAACCAATTTTTTTGTGACTTCTTCGTTTCATTATAGATGTGAAAGTTTGGTTTATTTCCTAAACATGCGGTCAGAAATTGCTATAAAATTTTATTATATTTTACATTAAACAAAGCATTTTGTGTTTTTGTTCAAAGTTAAATTTCTTCATTAACCAATTTCATTCCTCTAGTTACATTGAACCTTACACAAAATAGATAACCAACACCATAACAACGTTTTGTATTTAGAAAGAAATATCGATTAAACCGATCTTATACTTAATCATTATTATGATGCATACACTATGAAAAGAAATATCTCTATTACACTATATTTTTGATAATCTTAAACAAGGTAACGTGGATGCTTTTAACAATGAAAATGACATTGACACTCTGTTGCACCCGAGCATTCTCCCCAAGCGCCGCTCCCATGCAAATCGGTACATAGCGTGTGACAATCTCCTCTACCACAGTTACCGCTCGGCAAATTCTCAAGTGCCTCACATGTGCGTCGATCTATATCATCGCCCTCACCACCTTCATTAATAATCCCAACATCTAACACAATCCATAAAGTTAACAAAAATATCTGAAATTCTTATACGTAAAAACATATTATAGGATGAGATTAATCTACATTTTTATTTAAAGATAACACATATTATAAACAAACACACATCTAAACTCACCTTTCTGTGCAGATGTTGTGATAACTAGTAAAAGGGTAATAAGCATGCTAATAATAAGCTTCATGGCTTGTGTTTTGTTGCTTAGTGTTCAAGTGTACTGCGAAAAGTAAGTTGAAAAAAATTGGTTTACAAAGATGTGCATTTATAGGATGAGTTGGAGTAATAACATTAAAACGGTTGTGTTGTCGGTTTAACATATTAAATGATATATGTTATAAGTTTAGGTTTATGGCAATACTAAGTACAATGTTTGATGAAACAGATATAACAATAAATTACTTTCTTCTATTTTGATGAACATAACCTATAACAACAACTTATATTTCATTCCCTTATTTTTCAAATATGTTACAGATATTACATTTTCAATTATTCCAGATATTTAAAAAAAATGGTATTTTAGTTATAACTTTATCTAGTTAGTTTTTATTTTAAGAAAAATCATTTAAAAATTAAACGAGAAATGTCGGTAGAAGGGCACGAAAGGCACGTCCTGAGAGACCTGCATTCTGTTCGATTGGTTTTTGCTAATAACTGTTATAATAATTTGTACAATCATGTTATCTACTTGATAGTGATGTTTCAAACGTTTCATCTAGTTTACGGATGAATTTTCTAACTTAAGAATCTACGTGCCATGGGTAATTACAATGTATGAGGCCTCTCAGTTTTGGGCGTTTGAATGACAGAGGGTGGTGGTGCTATTTTTGGTGTCTTAGAATCGTAAATATTATAATAAACGGTTGTTCTTGGATAGAAACATATTATTTTGAAATTTTCTTTTAGGTATGTGATTTTGTGAAAGAAAATTTTGGGGAGGTCTACATATTAAAACAACAGAAGTCATGCAATATGCTGCTCGATACCAACGTGCCCATTGAAGATGACAAAATGGTGTTCCGACCCGTTGTAAACTTCATTAAATCAAGTAGAACCATTTTGATTTAGCGAGTATTTATAGTGGCGAGTTTAACCCGTTGTCCACTTTGAGATCAAAGCATATACCTGTTGTATGATTTGAATGGACATAAATTGACCAGTGTGCAACTTTTTGTTAACCCAAATCAACCAATTTTTTGTGACATCTTCGTTTCATTATAGATTTGAAGGTTTGGTTTATTTCCTAAACATGCTCTCAGAAACTGCTATAAAATTTTATTATATTTTACATCAAACAAAGCATTTTGTGTTTTTGTACAAAGTTAAATTTCTTCATTAACCAATTTCATTCCTCTAGTTACATTGAACCTTACACAAAATAGATAACCAACACCAGGACAACGTTTTGTATTTAGAAAGAAATATCGATTAAACCGATCTTATACTTAATCATTATTATGATGCATACACTATGAAAAGAAATATCTCTATTACACCATATTTTTGATAATCTTAAACAAGCTAACGTGGAGGCTTTTAACAATGAAAATGACATTGACACTCTGTTGCACTCGAGCATTCTCCCCAAGCGCTGCTCCCATGCAAATCGGTACACAGCGTGTGACAATCTCCTCTACCACAATTACCGCTTGGCAAATTCTCAAATGCTTCACATGTGCGTCGATCTATGTCATCGTCCTCACCACCTTCATTAATAATCCCAACATCTAACACAATCCATAAAGTTAACAAAAATATCTGAAATTCTTATACGTAAAAACATATTATAGGATGAGATTAATCTACATTTTTATTTAAAGATAACATATGTTATAAACAAACACACATCTAAACTCACCTTTCTAGGCAGATGTTGTGATAACTAGTAAAAAGGTAATAAGCATGCTAATAATAAGCTTCATGGCTTGTGTTTTGTTGCTTAGTGTTCAAGTGTACTGCGAAAAGTAAGTTGAAAAAAATTGGTTTACAAAGATGTGCATTTATAGGATGAGTTCGAGTAATAACATTAAAACGGTTGTATTGTCGGTTTAGCATATTAAATGATAGAGTTAAATGCCATTTTAGTCCCTGTGGTTTGGGTCATTTTGCCAGTTTAGTCCAAAGGTTTCATTTTTAACCTGTGGGTCCAAAAAGGTTTCACAGTTGCCATTTTAGTCCACTGGGTTAACTTCATCCATTTTTTCTGGTAATGAGGAAGCCAATTCGGTCATTTTATATGACTGAATTTCCCTTTTAGTTAACAGAATTACATAAAAAATGACCGAATTGGCCTTTTCGTTAACAGGAAAAATGGATGAAGTTAACCAAGTGGACTAAAATGGCAACTGTGAAACCTTTTTGGACCCACAGGTTAAAAATGAAACCTTTGGACTAAACTGGCAAAATGGCACAAACCACAAGGACTAAAATGGCATTTAACTCTAAATGATATATGTTATAAGTTTAGGTTTATGGGAATGCTAAGTGCAATGTTTGATGAAATAGATATAACAATAAATTACTTTCTTCTATTTTGATGAACATAACTTATAACAACAACTTATATTTCATTTCCCTATTTTTCAAATATGCTATAGATATTGCATTTTCAATTATTCCAAATATTTAAAAAAATGGTATTTTAGTTATAACTTTATGTAGTTAGTTTTTATTTTAAGAAAAATCATTTAACAATTAAACGAGAAATGTCGGTAGAAGGGCACGGAAGGCACGCCCTGAGAGACCTGCATTCTGTTCGATTTGTTTTTGCTAATAACTGTTATAATAATCTGAATAATCATGTTATCGACTTGATAGTGATGTTTCAAACGTTTTCATCTAGTTTACGGATGACTATTCTAACTTAAGAATCTACGTGCCATGGGTAATTACAACGTACGAGGCCTCTCAGTTTTGGGTGTTTGAATGACAGAGGGTGGTGGTGCTATTTTTGGTGTCTTAGAATCGTAAATCTTATAAAATCTTATAATAAACGGTTTTTCTTGGATTGAAACATATTATTTTGAAATTTTCTTTTAGGTATGTGATTTTGTGAAAGAAAATTTTGGGTAGGTCTACATATTAAAACAACAGAAGTCATGCAATATGCTGCTCGATACCAACGTGCCCATTCAAGATGACAAAACGGTGTTTTGACGTGTCGTAAACTTCATTAAATCAAGTAGAACCATTTTAATTTAGACTATGGGGTATGGGGCGGGGGTTGGGGCGTGGGTTGGGTACAAACGCCCAAGTCACCACCCCGGGTGGGCTTGGGTTTCGGCTTGGCCCTAACGGCGGGGGTTTCAGCCCGAGCGTGGGGCGGGGCTACGAACCTGACATGGCGGGATCTCATTGGCCAACAAAACTAGCCGTTTGGGCTAGTCGTTGGGCATTAATTTTATAAAAAAAAAAACTTTTTTCCTATATAAATACCTTACCATATTTAACATTTTTCTCACACAATATCAAACACATAAAACATAATCTTGCCATGAGTTCTTCAAGTTCAAGTGAATCGTCATCATCATCTGACGATGGTGCGGAAATATTTATACAAACGATCGCGACGGTGGTGAAAGCTATCGTGGAAGACGATGAAGAAGAGACTTCGAAACCTAAACGGAGGAGGTACATCGCTCGTGAACGGCAAACCGCTAACAATTTGTTGGTAAGCGATTATTTCTCAGCCGAACCTAAGTATGATGAAAAAATGTTTAGGCGTCGTTTTCGTATGCGTAGAAACTTATTTTTAAGGATATCTAGAGATCTTGAGGAGAAGTATGTTTTTGGTGGATCATGTTTCAACGATTCTTGGGTTCGAAACCGACGAAGACGACGAAGAATGATTGTTTTTATTTTGATACTATCTTTTTTGTAATTATTATGTATGTTTATGTAGTTTTTATTGGTTTATATATATATATATATTAAAAAAATATGATGTGGCTTGGCCAGGCCACCCCAGCCACGCCCACCATACCCCTATGAACTAGGGTTTAGGTATTGAGTGCCCCATAATCCATGTGTCAACCCATGCCCCAAACCCCCGCCCCACCATACACCATGGTCTTAGCGAGTATTTATAGTGGCCAGTTTAACCCGTTGTTCACTTTGAGATCAAAGAATATACCTGTTGTATGATTTGAATGGACATAAATTGACCAATGTGCAACTTTTTGTTAACCCAAATCAGCCAATTTTTTTGTGACTTCTTCGTTTCATTATAGATGTGAAAGTTTGGTTTATTTCCTAAACATGCTGTCAGAAACTGCTATAAAATTTTATTATATTTTACATCAAACAAAGCATTTTGTGTTTTTGTTCAAAGTTAAATTTCTTCATTAACCAATTTCATTCATCTAGTTACATTGAACCTTACACAAAATAGATAACCAACACCATGACAACGTTTTGTATTTAGAAAGAAATATCGATTAAACCGATCTTATACTTAATCATTATTATTATGATGCATACACTATGAAAGAAATATCTCTATTACACCATATTTTTTATAATCTTAAACAAGGTAACGTGGAGGCTTTTAACAATGAAAATGACATTGACACTCTGTTGCACCCGAGCATTCTCCCCAAGCGCCGCTCCCATGCAAATCGGTACACAACGTGTGACAATCTCCTCTACCACAGTTACCGCTCGGCAAATTCTCAAGTGCCTCACATGTGCGTCGATCTATGTCATCGTCCTCACCACCTTCATTAATAATCCCAACATCTAACACAATCCATAAAGTTAACAAAAATATCTAAAATTCTTATACGTAAAAACATATTGTAGGATGAGATTAATCTACATTTTTATTTAAATATAACGTATATTATTAACAAACACACATCTAAACTCACCTTTCTGTGCAGATGTTGTGATAACTAGTAAAAGGGTAATAAGCATGCTAATAATAAGCTTCATGGCTTGTGTTTTGTTGCTTAGTGTTCAAGTGTACTACGAAAAGTAAGTTGAAAAAATTTGGTTTACAAAGATGTGCATTTATAGGATGAGTTTGAGTAATAACATTAAAACGGTTGTATTGTCGGTTTAACATATTAATTGATATATGTTATAAGTTTAGGTTTATGGTAATACTAAGTACAATGTTTGATGAAACAGATATAACAATAAATTACTTTCTTCTATTTTGATGAACATAACTTATAACAACAGCTTATATTTCATTCCCTTATTTTTCAAATATGTTACAGATACTACATTCTCAATTATTCCAAATATTTAAAAAATGGTATTTTAGTTATAACTTTATCTAGTTAGTTTTTATTTTAAGAAAAATTATTTAAAAACTAAACGAGAAATGTCGATAGAAGGGCACGAAAGGCACCTCTTGAGAGACCTGCATGCTGTTCAATTTGTTTCTGCTAATAACTGTTATAGTAATATGAACAATCATGTTATCTACTTGATAGTGATGTTTCAAATGTTTCCATCTAGTTTACGGATGAATTTTCTAACTTAAGAATCTACGTGCCATGGGTAATTACAACGTATGAGGCCTCTCAGTTTTGGGCGTTTGAATGACAGAGGGTGGTGGTGCTATTTTTGGTGTCTTAGAATCGCAAGTCTTATATTAAATGGTTGTTCTTGGATAGAAACATATTATTTTGAAATTTTCTTTTAGGTATGTGATTTTGTGAAATGAAAATTTTAGGGAGGTCTATATATTAAAACAACAGAAGTCATGCAACATGCTGCTCGACACCAACGTGCCCATTGAAGACGACGAAATGGGGTTTTGACACGTCGTACACTTCATTAAATCAAGTAGAACCATTTTGATTTAGCGAGTATTTATAGTGGCCAGTTTAACCCGTTGTTCACTTTGAGATCAAAGCATACACCTGTTGTATGATTTGAATGGACATAAATTGACCAATGTGCAACTTTTTGTTAACCCAAATCAGCCAATTTTTGTGACTTCTTCATTTCATTATAGATGTGAAAGTTTGGTTTATTTCCTAAACATGCCGTCAGAAAGTGCTACAAAATTTTATTATATTTTACATCAAACAAAGCATTTTGTGTTTTTATTCAAAGTTAAATTTCGTCATTAACCAATTTCATTCCTCTAGTTACATTGAACTTTACACAAAATAGATAAGCAACACCATGACAACGTTTTGTATTTAGAAAGAAATATCGATTAAACTGATCTTATACTTAATCATTATTATGATGCATACACTATGAAAACAAATATCTTTATTACACCATATTTTTGATAATCTTAAACAAGGTAACATGGAGGCTTTTAACAATGAAAATGACATTGACACTCTATTGCACCCGAGCATTCTCCCCAAGCACCGCTCCCATGCAAATCAGTACACAGCGTGTGACAATCTCCTCTACCACAGTTACCGCTCGGCAAATTCTCAAGCGCCTCACATGTGCGTCGGTCTATGTCATCGTCCTCACCACCTTCATTAATAATCCCAACATCTAACACTATCCATAAAGTTAACAAAAATATTTGAAATTTTTATACGTAAAAACATATTAAAGGATGAGATTAATCTACATTTTTATTTAAAGATAACATATATTATAAACAACACACATCTAAACTCACCTTTCTGTGCAGATGTTGTGATAACTAGTAAAAGGGTAATAAGCATGCTAAGTATAAGCTTCATGGCTTGTGTTTTGTTGCTTAGTGTTCAAGTATACTGCGAAAAGTAAGTTGAAAAAAATTGGTTTACAAAGATGTGCATTTATAGGATGAGTTGGAGTAATAACATTAAAACGGTTGTATTGTCGGTTTAACAAATTAAATGAAATATGTTATAAGCTTAGGTTTATGGTAATACTAAGTACAATGTTTGATGAAAGAGATATAACAATAAATTACTTTCTTCTATTTTGATGAACATAACTTATTACAACAACTTATATTTGATTCCCCTATTTTTCAAATATGTTACAGATATTACATTTTCAATTATTCCAAATATTTTAAAAAATGGTATTTTAGTTATAACTTTATATTGTTAGTTTTTATTTTTAGAAAAATCATTTAAAAATTAAACGAGAAATGTCGGTAGAAGGGCACGGAAGGCACGTCCTGAGAGACCTGCATTCTGTTCGATTTGTTTTTGCTAATAACTGTTATAGTAATTTGAACAATCATGTTATCGACTTGATAGTGATGTTTCAAACGTTTTAATCTAGTTTACGGATGATTTTTCTAACTTAAGAATCTACGTGCCATGGGTAATTACAACGTATGAGGCCTCTCAGTTTTGGGCGTTTGAATGACAGAGGGTGGTGGGGCTATTTTTGGTGTCTTAGAATCGTAAATTTTACAATAAACGGTTGTTCTTGGATAGAAACATATTATTTTGAAATTTTCTTTTAGGTATGTGATTTTGTGAAAGAAAATTTTAGGGAGGTTTACATATTAAAACAACAGAAGTCATACAACATGCTGCTCACACCAACGTGCCCATTGAAGATGACAAAATGGTGTTTTGACCCGTCGTACACTTCATTAAATCAAGTAGAACCATTTTGATTTAGCGTGTATTTATAGTGGCTAGTTTAATCCGTTGTTCACTTTGAGATCAAAGCATATACCTGTTGTATGATTTGAATGGACATAAATTGACCAATGTGTAACTTTTTGTTAACCCAAATCAGCCAATTTTTGTGACTTCTTCATTTCATTATAGATGTGATAGTTTGGTTTATTTCCTAAACATGCCGTCAGAAAGTGCTATAAAATTTTATTGTATTTTATATCAAACAAAGCATTTTGTGTTTTTGTTCAAAGTTAAATTACGTCATTAACCAATTTCATTCCTCTAGTTACATTGAACCTTACACAAAATAGATAACCAACACCACGACAACGTTTTGTATTTAGAAAGAAATATCGATTAAACCAATATTATACTTAAGCATTATTATGATGCATACACTATGAAAAGAAATATCTCTATTACACCATATTTTTGATAATCTTAAACAAGGTAACGTGGAGGCTTTTAACAATGAAAATGACATTGACACTCTGTTGCACCCGAGAATTCTCCCCAAGCGCCACTCCCATGCAAATCGGTACACAGCGTGTGACAATCTCCTCTACCACAGTTACCGCTCGGCAAATTCTCAAGTGCCTCACATGTGCGTCGGTCTATGTCATCGTCCTCACCACCTTCATTAATAATCCAAACATCTAACACAATCCATAAAGTTAACAAAAAATATCTGAAATTCTTATACGTAAAAACATATTAAAGGATGACAAAATTTAAACAGAACTCATCAACATTAAAATGGTATTTTAGATAAATCTTCAACTAGTTATTTATATGTAGAACTAGGTTATAACCCCGTGTATTACATGGGTTGAGTAAATAAATTTATATACTAAATAATAAAACATTATATCTTTAAAAACTTCCTTTATTGCACAGGTTAAATAAATATAATTTTATATATTAAATAATAAAAAGTTATATATATAAGAACCATATTGTACGGGTTGAATTAATGTAATTTTATATACCAAATAAAAAAATTATATATTTAAAACCACATGTATTACACGGGTTGAATAAATCTAATATTTTTTACCAAATAATAAAATAATACATCTTTAAAAAACCTCATTTATTACACGAGTTAAATAAATGTAATTTTATATATCAAATTATAAAAAAGTTAGTAAATGTAATTTTGTATAGTGAAAATAAAAATATTTAATATATTAATACAAAGTTTGGTTTTCGTGATAAATAATTTGTTTTATTTAAAATGTTTTAAATTAACAATTTACAATTTCGGATAATATTTTATTAGAAAAATAGAAGAATGGTATTCGAAATTTAAAGTAGGATAAAATTTAATAATAGCTCATTATTCCTTTATTTATTTAATTAATATAAGATAAGTTTGGAAGTGAGGCGAGAAAATCATAAAAAAAATACCTACAATGAACGGCATGTGTCACATATTAATGTTTTATTATATAGTATAATATAGATAAAAATTTAGATTGATATAAATAGATTATTTTGTTGTAGCAAAATTTGTTAACGAAGTCTCAATAAATTTAACCCATTATTTAAAACTCTGTAAATGTATAAATGATAAATAATATTAGTTAGAGTAAATTACGATTTTGGCCACTGTGGTTATATCACTTTTACCCTTTTAGCCCCAATTTTTTTTAACATCTGAGCCCCCAACATCTTTTTTTTCTAACCCCATAACACTAACCCCATCCATTAAATTTTAGGGGCCAAAAGGGTTAAAAAAAGACGTTAGGGGCCAAAAAAAATTAGAAAAAAAAGACGGTGGCTCAGATGTTAAAAATTCTTTGTGGGCTAAAAGAGTAAAAGTGATATAATCACAGGGTCCAAAATCGTAGTTTACTCTATTACTTTAATAAATAATATTATAAATGAGAAGGAGATTAAATTAAATAATAATTATCCATAAAAAATTATACTAAATAATATTTAGTAGGAGGATTATCTATAATTAATTAGAAAATATTAAACTAAAATAATACTTATATGTAAAACATGGCCTAATATGATAACAAGTGTCCTCAAAATGGTTTCTTTTATTATATAGTATAGATATGTTAACTAAATATCAAACGAGAAATGGCATTGAGTTGTCTATAAGTGTTTTGTGTATATTTTCAAAGTTCCATTTACATTTAACAAGTTTTTATTGGTGACAAGTTATAACCTGTTGTGTAATTTGTGATCATAATCGACCCGTTGTATAATTTGATTTGACCCAAATTTACCCAAATGCAACAATTTGTTAATCCAAATCAACTCGTTTTTTATGCATCTTCTTCGTTTTACTATATGCAATTAACACGTTCCGTGTTTTCTTGAATTCGAATTCAATTAAAACATACCGAATTCGATTTGAATTCGAGTTGAATAAAAAACGCAATTCGTATTCAATTAAAAATTCGAATTCGAATAAATTCGATTTTATTCAGATTCTTTTAAAACATGTAAAAAAATTATCAAAATGAAACATATATTTTAAAGCAGCCATAAAACACGATATCACATTAAAAAGTTTCAAAAAAAGTACCATAAGTCTAAAATTCAAAATGAGAAGTCGGGAATAACCACTCCACATTACAATTTAATATTTTTAGGGTTAGAAATATATTGATAGATTTGTTACTTAGGTTTTAGTTATGGGTAATGTTGTGGGTTTGGTAATGGGCAATTTTAATGTTTTGAATAAATTTTGAAGATAATTTATAGTATAGCCCAATAAAAGTTATATATGTATTATATATAAAAACGTGTAATTTTTATTCGAATTTCGAATTGAATCGAATCGAATTTGAAATTATAAATTCGTAATTGATTTACTTGACTCGAATTGAATCGAATTCAAATTTGAATGCTTATAATCAAAATGAATTCTTGATAATCGAATCGAATTAAATCGAATTTCAAATGTTTTGATTTCAGAACGAATTCTGAACACCCCTACCTAAACTTTAATCAAGATATCATACAGTTCAAGAACTATAATAATTCTTTGTGTTAAGAGTAAAATGCTCAGATAGTCCTTGTGGTTTGTCGAAATAATACATATAGTCCCAAACTTTTGGAAATTACACTGATGCTCTATATGGTTTTACACTTTGTTACTCGGATAGTCCCTACACTGGATGTCCGTTAAGTTTTCCAGTTAAGTGCAAGTAAAATGACAAAAATACCCTTACCATTAACAAATAATAGTTAAAAATATAATTAATAAACACATCTCCTAATAAATAAAAAATAAAAACTAAATTAAATACAACCCCATCCCCACCCCCAATAAAACCCACCTTCTTTCTTATACCTCCATTTCCGATCATCTACTCCGATTGATTACTTCTCTATTCCAAAGTATACCGGGCATTCAAAAACCACATCAAATCCAAAACTTTCAGAATCACTCTCCATTGGTATCCACAATGGTAGTTGAAGTTCCTGAAAAACAACCTTTTGAAGCAGAAGACCGCTAGGGTTTTCGACGAAGCTAAATCATCCCGAGCATCACACATCCGAAAACTCAAGGATCTCTCAGCTCTCCGTTCATCCATTCAAACCTCTCAATTCTTCACCACTTTCTCTAAAACCCTAACTCCTATCTTCACTACACAGCGTCGTATTCAATAATTAATCCCACCATTACAAAATCTACAAGGAACTAAAGGTATGACTTTTAAACAAATGAGATATAACATAGGTTGCTAATTGTAGAAGGATATAATTTATAATTTTTTTTACAGTTGGTTATTATTATTTTTAAAGATATAATATAATGAGTGCAATCTTGTCATTTTCAATATTTTACATTCAAATTGCTTTAAAAAATAAACCGCCATGATATCAACTGAAGTCCACCGACCGCCTTTGCACCACCGTGTTCCGACGGTCTTCGGCGGCGAACACCCATCTCCGACAGCAGCCTGACGGTCCGACCATCCTGTCTCATCATCTCTGACCTCTCAAGTTCGCTGTTAATTTTGTAATCTGTAAACCCTAAATTATTAGAAAATTGTAAAGACAATCTAGCTGTTAGCTGCTTCGTGCTTGAAGTTATGTATCTATCCCTGATATTGTATTGTGTTTATCTTTCTGGACTCTTGTGATTGCTCTCTAGGTAAATTTGTTACTATTGGACATTGGTACACCAGGTGTTCGATATAATGCTTCACATTACCGTTACAACATGTACCAGTAGGGCTGAAAATTTCAGACACGGACACGAAAACACGACACGAAATGACACAGTCTTAACAGGCGAAATAAGTGAGGGGTTTTGTCGAATTTGCTACTTTTATTGGCTGCTGAAATGGTTATTATTTTAAGACCTGTATAAATCCCTTTTTATTAAACGGTTTCGATCATAGTTGATACTTGATACCAGCCTTACCCTCTTCAAAAATTCCTAGAAATTCATACCCTGAGATCAAAATGTCCGATCACATACCTTTCGACATTCAAGTGGAAATTATTAAAAGGCTTCCTATAAGATCACTGATTCGGGTCAGATCTGTTTCAAAAGTATGGAAATCTGTGATCGAGTCGTCTGATTTCATTGTTGATTACACTGTCCACAACCATGATCAACCGCAACATTTGCTTATAAGGTACAACAATCTGTACTCTGAGGAAACATACGTTTCGATTGTAGATGATGATACGTTCCCACAAAACAAGGTTTCCATTATTGTTCCCCCGTCTGTTAACCTACTTTGGGATTCATTTGTCGTCGGTGCTTCTCATGGATTGGTATGCTTGTTCGGTTATTATCGAAATGATGATGATTTTGAATATTTTTCTGGTACGGCTATGGCTGTTCTTTGGAATCCGTCGATTAGAAAATCAGTTGCTATTGCTGTACCTGATGTAGATTGGCCTGCAGGAACTAATTTTGGTTTTGGGGTTTGTCCTGCAACTAGTGACCCTAAGATTGTAAAGATTACTGATACGCATACACATAAGAGGATGAAAGGTGTAAGTTGCAGCAGGCATTGGCTGGTTGAGGTATTTAGTTTGAGCTCAAGGGTTTGGAGAAGTTCAGCTGGTAATCTATCTGATAATTTGTTTGAAATTAAATGGCCTCACTCTCAGGTAATTATAGATGGTTCTATTTATTGGTTTGGTACTAAAATAAGTACCCGTGATACTAAATTTGAGCTTCTTATTTCATTTGATTTGTCAACTGAAGAATTTAGAGAGATATACCTCCCAAATACGTTAGCATTTCACGATCCAATGTACATGTATTTATTTAAGCTATGTGATTCTCTTATTGTGCTTCAAGAGTGGTCAATGAACAGTATATATAAAGTATGGATGATGGATAATGGTGATTCAAAATCATTTACAAATCTTTGCACCATTAACATACCAAATTTGTCAAGTTGTCCACTGGAGTTTAGGAGGAATGGTGAACTTATGATGAGATCAACAAATGACAGCGATGCACTTATAGTTTATAACCCCTTCTTAGAACACATCAATGATCTTGGGATTGAAGGCCAATGTTATTCATCACTCGCGAGCTCGTACACAGAATCTTTAATTTTGCTTGATCAAGCAGATACATTAGTTGATGACGAGGATGATGAAGAGACGAGTGTTTAGAGGTCAAAGAGCAATTACCTCTTGATATTTCAAACAGATCTATTTTCGTTATTTAAAAGGTGAACACTCTTCTCTTATCTGTTAGTTCTATTATTCTAACATTAACTCACAACTAATGTATCATATTTTCTTGCAAATTAACATATGGAAATATCTTGCTGACAGTCAAGTAGTCTTCTGCAACCTTAAGCGGTTCACATAGGGGTTAAGGCCCTTTTGACATGTTTATTTTATAGTCAATCAAACAAATGGTCCTTGCGGTTTGGCCCTAGTCACACAATGCTTGCTTATGTCATGTACTCAAACTTATTAAAACAAATATTTGAAGGCGCATTATCTTATTTTTGAAAGAAAAGATCATGTAATATGTTATGACAAACCACTCCAATTTTCTGCTTCTATTCTCACTGCATTTAGAGATTCATAAATATTAAAGTCAAGAATGCCATGTAAATTCTTGTAGTGTTTTGACTCTAGCGGGACATGTCTCTAATTTTGCGGTGGTTCTGCATTTATGCCAAAATCGAACTTTAGTACAACAATATAGTTTATTTTGTTTCTTTTTTAGATGACATGGCGCTATAGGGGATGTCGTTTTTGTTTTTGTTTCATTAACTTGCTTATTCCTTCATAGTTCATACGTGAAACGTTAGCAATTCTGAGTTATTAGAGGATAAGATTCATTTAGTTCACAATTTCTTTTAGGTGTTTGTGCATGTGTAATGTCAAACCTAAAGTTGGAAGTTTTTACTCATCGGAGAACGGGTCAAACGGTTGAAAGTCGGTCAAAGTCTATATTTAAAGCATACGGGTCAAAATCTTTTTATCCAAAAATTTGGATTGTTATTGTAGTGATATCATTTTTGCAATCATAATAATTCATTATTTATCTTTACAAAATCAAAAAGTTTGTGCCAGTCAACCTAAAACCTAACATGGCGAGGCTTGTTTCAACTTGTTATCTGATCTGCATTGGAACCTCCATATTTATGTGAATGGTTGTGAGTGGAGAAGAGAGAATGTTATTGTTCATTAGTAAATTTGGAGAAAACACTGTTCACCCTCTATAATTTTTAATATTTTTGAAAGTTGTGAGTGGAAAGATAGACAAGGTAATAATGATAAAAGTGGAAAAGTATTATTTAATTGAAAAATAAAAAGAGAAAAGATAGTAATTTTTAGTGTAATTATATAAATAGAGATAGAGGGTCCAATGTGAATGCTTTTAGTCAAACCTCTCAAGCTGTTTTAGGTTTATGAAATGCATGCTTTTTTTGTTGATAATATATCAATGCTTCAAATGAATCTTGTTTCTTTTGTTTATTTGACCTACCAGTAACTCAGTTTTAATATATTTACCCATGCAGATTCTATGTTGAGAAAGTCCTTGCCCCAGAATACTTCATATGCTTGGAATAGTACATGGAGACCTTAAACTCACAAACATATTAGTTAGAGAAGATGATCACAGATTTTGACCTTTCACTTTGGTGTTTAGTGAACCCAACTCTAGTCCAAACCTCTCAAGGGCCCATTGAGCCACCTAGGATGTTGGGCCCGCACACAGGTTTAAGCTTCATTGACCCCATTGCACCTGTCAACATGTCTCATGCTTCAAGTCTAGAATCTTATCCACCAAAATCCCGGAAAACAAAACCTGACCTCGTGACAATGAACAGTTAATTACCACAACTGTGAGAATTGCATAACATTTTTGCATTTGTTATAATTTTAACCGTATAACCGATTTTCTTTCTCCCTTTTGTTACATTTGGGCAGTATTATGTTCAATTGCTTATCTGGTTTTCAAGGTTTTCTACTTAAAATTGTGTCGGTAACTAAAGCGCCATTCAATGTGGAGAAACATGTACTTTAGGAATCCTAGATTTTGGGTTTAATTTGTGGTGATTGATGACACAGTTTATTCTAGTGAATGCATGTTCTAGCGTTGACCCGGTTCATCATTTCTTCCAATTATATCAATGTAATTCCTTCAACATACCTTGATTTTCTATTTTAAGCAAGTTCCTTCATAGTTCATAGTTCATACTTCATAGTGGGCTAAGCTGAATTGGGTTGAAACTCGTTGGGTTGGGCCAAATAAGTGGTGAAACCAACATTGGCAAATGATTTAGCGAAGAAAAGTAGTGAAATCAAAGGTTTAGGTCCTATTGATTAGTTTAAATAAGTGATACCGAATTGCTAACATGATACAATAGGGATGACAATGGTCGGGTATGGCTAATCCTAAATCCATACCCGGTTGGAAAATCTTATCCCATACACGGCCCGTTACCCGTTAAGTATTTGCCCGTCGGGTATCGGGTATACCTTTTTGGGATTTTCGTTTATATAATTTTTGCTTTCCTTTAATTATTTATATTTTAAAAATGTATATAATATATTAAATTATAATTAATAACACATATCATCATTACCGTAATAATATTTGATATATTAAAAAATGTAATATATTATAAATAGGCAAATTGGATTTAAATAATCCCAACTCACTGTTATTGGCCAATAATAATCCAACTCATTTAATCACCAATAATAATCTGAACTATTCACTTTTGTTTGTAAAATACTCCCAGTTAAAAAAACACTGACTGGGTTAAAAAATTGCTGATGTGACATGCCACGTCACCTGCCACATCAGTTGCCACGTCATCAAAAATGCCACGTAGACTGCCACATCAGCTGCCACGCCATCAAAAAATGCCACATCAACTGCCACGTCAGCAAAATTGCTGATGTGGCATGCCACGTCACCTGCCACGTCAGCAAATTTTTAACCTAGTTAGTGTTTTTTTAACTGGGAGTATTTTACAAACAAAAGTGAATAGTTCGGATTATTATTGGTGATTAAATGAGTTGGGATTATTATTGGCCAATAACAGTGAGTTGGGATTATTTAAATCCAATTTGCCTAATATTAATATAAAAAAATAGGTTTGATTTCATAGCATATAAATATAAATAATGTCATCAAAATATATTTTTTGAATCGAAAAGTTTATTTTTCAAATAATAGAGCTACTAAAATAAAATATTACCAAACAATAGTTAAGGGAAAATAAATATAAAACTTAAAAGTTTTCGGGTATACATCACGGGTAAACAGGTATGTAGTTTCGGGTAATCGGGTCGGGTATCATCTAATCCCACACCCATTCCATACCCATGAAATATTTTTTTTTCCAACTCAATACCCATCGGGTATCGGGTATACCCGTCCCAAATGCTTCAGGTTTCGGGTATACATGTCGGGCTTGGGTTTTTTTTCCATCCCTAATTATGAGTTTAAACCAGGAAAACTATTGTTAGTTTAAACAAGTGATACTTGAATTGCTGTCATGAGAGGTTAAACAATCAATTACAAGGAACAAGATCAAACAAATCTAGTGATAAACTTGCTGAGATCTTCGAATTCACACGGGTGGAGGTGGCGGCAACAACAATTGCGGTGGCAAGCGCTGTCGATAGTGTCTTAAAATCTTAAAACTTTGACGAATTTTGTTAAATAGAAACATATTGTCTTGCAACATATTGAATCAATGTAGTATGCACTCATCAAAGTTGACAAAAGAGTGTTTTAACTAGTTATATACAACGTTATAAAAATCAAAACAAGGAAATAAGGGTCCAAGTATTTTTAGTTATAACATATATTATACATAAACTCACCGGTTTGTGCTAAAGCCACCATGATAACTAGTAAAATGGTAGTATGCATACTAATAATAAACTTCATGGCTTGTGTTTTGTTGCTTTTTGTTCAAGTTTAGTGCAAACATTACAAAAGCTACGCTCTTATAGGATGTACGTTAGAGTTATAACATTAAATAATTATTTCATCATTTTAATGTATTAAATGCTACATATTCCAATTTCACCTCTCAAATTAAATGGTGTGATTCAGTTATGATTATTGTGTGTGTATTTATATACGCTTAAATCTCTGGTAATTCTGAAGACAGTTTAATGTAATATATAGTTGTCTTATGTTTTAATGAACATAACTTTTATATATATATATATATATATATATATATATATATATATATATATATATATATATAGAGTAGGGTTCGCACGGAAAATGTGTTTTTCCTAGAAAGTCTAGGAAGCGATCTGGTCTATCCGATTGGTGTGTTTAAGGGTTGAGATTAAATCAATGGCAATCTTGTAATATTTGAGTTTAATTAATTGATTGTTTTAAATGAGTAGGGGCAATTTTGTCAATGGCCGTGTTTTAAATCAATTAGATAACCGCCCAGTTCCTAATTTCAAGCGATTTTCCCCCTCTCTCTCTCTCTCTCCAAACCCATCTTGGAAACCCCAATCCCTACCAAAAATAACTACAATCACGGAAGAAGATAACCTTAGAAACGATGGAGAGCACCGGATCAAATTAAAACACTTCTCCATCTCCACCATCTCCGAGTTCATCATCACCATTCAAATATTGTTCTTATCATCTCTGTTTTCTTGACGATGTGTTTTAACAGCAAGCAAATTAATACAGTTGTGTTTTAGCAGCAAGCAGATTCATACAGTTGTGGTTTAGCATCCAGATTCATACAGATGTGTTTTAACAGCAAGCAGATTCATATAGTTGTGTTTTAGCATTCAGATTCATACAGATGTGTTTTAACAGCAAACAGATTCATACAGTTGTGTTTTAACAGCAAGCAGATTCATACAGATGTGTTTTAACAGCAAGCAGATTCATACAGTTGTGTTTTAGCATTCAGATTCATACAGTTGTGTTTTAGCATCCAGATTCATACAGATGTGTTTTAACAGCAAGCAGATTCATACAGTTGTGTTTTGGCATTCAGATTCATACAGTTGTGTTTTAACAGCAAACAGATTCATATAGTTGTGTTTTAACAGCAAACAGATTCATACACTTGTGTTTTAGCATTCAGATTCATACAGTTGTGTTTTAGCATTCAGATTCATACAGTTGTGTTTTAACATCAATCAGATTCATACCCTGTGTTTTACCATCTTTATATTGTGGGATCTATAAAAAAAATTGACTTTAGCCCTGTAAACTGTTAAAACACAGCACCAAGAACATGCTGATAAATTCCAGTAATCTTCTGAACAATGGAATATGCGATGTAATGTGACATAGACAATAACATAAAACACATTCCGATTGTTAAAATGCAAAAGAACTGTTAAAAAACAACCTGATTATATATTGACTTCAGAGTGTTAAAACACACTGACTTCAACCTCTCTGACTGGTAACACACATCACTAAGAACATGCTGATAGTTTTCAGATAAACACATTGACTTCCAGATTTGAATTCGAAAATAATAAAAATTCCGAAAATCATGGAATTTTAGTTAATGAAGATACATTCCAAAAATAAAATTAAAATGTGAAATTACATGATAGCCCTTCTACTTAAAATCCCTCAATGACACATGTCCAATTCTTATTCCTTCTTAGACTTTCTAGAAAAAATAGACTTTCCACCCAACTCCTACTATATATATATATATATATATATATATATATATATATAGGAGATCGATTGATATTTTGTCCATGTGCATCGTGTACAAATTTTCAAAAAAATGACATTAAAGAAATAAACTTTCATTTATTCAGATATGGTTTTATGCCTGGATATACTTGTTGGTCAAAGCATGGGGAATCGCTTGCTAACCGTAGTACATCGTCTTTCAATATAGACAATGAGAGAGAGGATAATAATGAAGAATATATTGATATCAAACGAGAAATGTAGAATATGTTAACTAAATATCAAACGAGAAATGGCGTTGAGCTGTCTATAAGTGTGTTGTGTATATTTTCGAAGTTCCATTTACATTTAACAAGTTTTTATTGGTGACAAGTTATAACCTGTTGTGTAATTAAAAGAACTGTAACATAGGTGAGGGAGAGATTTGAGGGGGTGGGCTGGGCTGTATTTATTTTTATTTTTATAAACAAGGGTATATTTGTAATTTTACTTTAACTTAACCAAAAAAACTTAACGGTAGGGACTATCCGAGTAACAAAGTGTAAAACCAAAGGGAGCATGAGTGTAATTTCCAAAAGTTGGGGGCTATATGTGTTAGTTTGACAAACCACAGGGACTATTCTAACATTTTACTCTTTGTTAAATAATCAACGTAAACTTAAACTTTAATCGAATTATCTTACGACCCTTGAAATTTAATAAAGATATTTTTAACCAATATCATTTCTCTTTTCTGTTTTTAGACGTTTAGTTCTTTTAATTAATTATTATTTTATTTAACTTATTATAAATGAAGCTAACTTTTAACTTTAAATGTGTTTACTTAACTGTATAACTTGCTTACTTTTATCGTATTTCATGATTAAAAAAAAATACTAATGTACCAGTTGTCGAAACCAACCACTTCCCATCGGATCAAACCCCCACGCAATTCGTTACTAATATTTGTTTTTAGAGTAAATTACAAAAATCGTCCTTTATGTTCGCACCAAATTGCAAATTATGTCCTTTATATTCAAAACATGCAAAAAAGGTACTCGATGTTTGCAAAACCTTGCACATTATGTCCTTTAACCCTAACTAAGCTAATTTTAATGGTTAAATTTGACCAAGTGGACCCATGTAAGGGCAAATTAGTCTTTTTATTCAATTTTAAAGAAATTTAATAAATATTTTTACTTTTAAAAAACCAATAAAACCCAACCATCCCACAAAACCCTTTCTCTCTCCAAAAATACAATCGTGCTTTCTCTCTCTATCTCTCTTAACCGTCACCACTATAAGCACCACCACCACCACCCAGCCGCCGCCACCACCCAACCACCACCACCACCGCCCAACCATCACCACTACAAGCACCACCACCGCCCAACCATCACCACTACAAACACCCCCTTCACTTTTAGATCTCATTAGTTTCCATTCAACCGCCGCCTGTCGCCGCCATCCCTCCGCCACTGTACATCAGATAAAGTTGTTTCAGATCTGCTGCAAACCATCGACGGAGTCGAGTTCGCGTCCAAAAAGATTTAGTGGTTCCACTCGCAGTTGTCGAGTATATGAAGAGAATGATCAAAGGAGACGTTGCCGTTGAGATGATTGATAGTGTTGGACATTTTCCTCAACTCACATCCCCTCTTCAGTTTCTTGAAATCTTTGATGGATTCGAAAATACTAACGTCTCGAAATCTTTGATAGAGTGACGACATATGAATTTGGGGCAATGGTTTTTAGCACTTTGCTTTCTTAGTGATATTTTTTTGTTTATATTTTGGGGGTTTTCTGATGAATTTACTCTTGTTTTTATGTTTTTCGGTCGATTCAAAACACGTATCCAAATCCTTGACTTTGGGGGTGTTTGGGATTCCTTCTCAATAAGGACTTATTAACTTATATAATTCATAAATGAGAAGTTAGAAATTCTAACTTCTAAAAAATAACTTCTCAACACACAAAACTTTCTTAAATAAGTTAATCCAAACACTACAAAAACAACTCATTAACTTTTATAAGTCAATAAGTCTATAGAGTAAATTGTCATTTTAGTCCAAATAGTTCTTTTTTTCTCCCCTGGGTCCCTGACTTTTCATTTTTCTTGCCATTTTGATCACATTGTCTAACTTAGTCTAAAAACCAGGTTATAATCAGGGGTATTTTTGGCATTAAATTATTATGAGGTTTATAAATTATGTTGTAAATTACCCACACAACAGTTATGCCAAAAATACCCCTGTTTATAACCAGATTTTTAGACTGAGTTAGGCAATGTGATCAAAATGGCAAGAAAATTGAAAAGTAAAGGACCCAGAGAAGAAAAAAAAACTATTTAGACTAAAATGACAATTTGGATCAAACCTCAAAGACTAAAATGACAATTTACTCAAGTCTATAAATTACTCCAAAATAAGCTAACCCAAACACCCCCTTTATTTTTGATAATCAACTAGAATTACCACCCGCCGCAATGCGGCGGGGATTCCTTAGTTATATATCGTATTAGATAAATGCAAATGTTTCTTACACGACCACGAGTCTGTGTGTAAAACATAGAAAAGAATAACTAAGTCGGTTTCTGTCACGGCCCTTGGCCCCGGTTTGACCCGGTCCAGAGCCGTGAGCAGGAAATCCCGTGGTATTTAATTTAGCGACAGCGGAAGACTTTTTTTTTTAAACAGGATCAATTATTATTAAAACTGCTCATTTGTATATAATATAGGGATAATTCCCATAATTTACAAACACTTGATTTCACTAGGAAATCCTTTATTTCTTTAAAACATGTTTCTTTATTTATTTACATTGAGCCACTTTCTAAGCTTGTAGTGCTACTCGGCACTTTTTCCTTTGCTTACAACAGATCACCTGAAACATGTTTGAAAAAGGTTTTGTCAGCGGGAAATACTGAGTGAATCATTCAGTTTTACTAAAACGACTCGTTTGTTATAATTCACAGTATTAAGAGAGATTACAATGTTTCAGATATCAAACCAACTACCCACAGTATTTGTCACTCGAACATCCATCGGTAGCCTCTTTGCCCGATAGTGTCTGTGACTATGGTCATATCACTCATTGGCTAACTCGTTGTCCAATAGTGACGGTTATCAAGTAATGTATACAAAACCCCACATACCGGCTGTAACTTGGTGATTACATAAACTTAATCACTGTAATTATAACTTTGAAATAAATAGGGTTTTGGAAAGTAATTTGATAAAAAGAGAATGACTCACATTGTAGATTTAACGAGCAGAATATAAGTCTACTGATTAGCCTTGATTAACCTAATTTAAATAACAATGCACACACAATAGGTTAGTAACTAATACAGCAGTTACGTCAATTCACGAGATTAAACCTTCACAACGATTTATTAGTGCAATACTTAACGATTCAGCGGATTCACAACGAATGACAGAGTATAGTCCGAATTCGAGCAGTACTCAAACATTCAAGTCGAAATCACGATGAATTAATAAAGTATAATCTCAATTTGAGCGGCACTTAAACAATCGTTGGACAGTTATAATCAATCGGACGTTGAATCGTAATAGTGATTGAGTTATTACCCTGATTGCGGCGTTGATTAGTGCACTGTGTGTGTTAATTGTAGTAATTGAACTATAACTCAGTCTACGAAAACTGAATTTACGTCGTTTCAAAGACAAATTTCAAGTCCCAAGGCCCTGTATTTATACACCAAAAATGTCCCCCCTCGCGCCACGCGAAAGGATCTCCTGTACGCGTCGCGTGGCGCGAGAGACCCTAGTCTAGCATAGGGTGTGTTCGTGTCCCAGTAGCTTAGGTGAGTTGGTTTTACGTTTTTTTATATTTTTGACAGCAAACTGTAAGGATATTACCGAATAGGTTTTACCCCCCCTGAGTTTTAGGGGCCCTAATCCTGATTCTGAAAATTCTGAAAATTTTAGGGTTTGTTCAGAATTACTTGGGTTTCTCAATTAGAGTTTCCTATTGGCTAAATTAAAATAATAATTAAGACTTTTGATGAGAATTGTTACATTCTCCCTACCTTAATAAAATCTCGTCCTCGAGATTTACTGGAATAAATGAGGATACTTTTTCTTCATTTCTGATTCCAGCTCCCAAGTGTATTCAGGTCCTCTCTTTGAATCCCATCTGACCTTGACTAAAACTAGTCGTTTATGTTTGAGAAACTTGATTTTTCTATCCTCAATTTGAAGAGGTTTCTCAACAAATTTCAGCTTTTCGTTTACCTCTATATCTTGAAGAGGTACTACCAAAGATTCGTCTGCTAGACATTTCTTGAGATTGGATACATGAAATACATCATGTACTCCAGCTAATTCTTCTGGTAGTTGTAAACGATAAGCGACTGGTCCTATACGTTGGATCACAGAAAATGGTCCTACGTACCTTGGACTTAACTTTCCTTTCTTTCCGAATCTAACTACTCCTTTCCAAGGAGAAACTTTCAATAGTACTTTATCTCCTACTTGAAATTCTAATGGCCTGCATCTATTGTCTGCATAACTCTTTTGACGATCTCGAGCTATCTTCAGTCTTTCTTTAATTTGAGTAATCTTGTCAGTCGTCTCTTGTACTATCTCCGGACCTGATAATTGATTTTCTCCTATTTCTGCCCAACATACTGGAGTTCTGCACTTTCTTCCATATAGTGCTTCGAATGGGGTGGTTTCAATACTTGAATGATAACTGTTGTTATAGGAGAATTCAATCAAAGGTAAGTGATCATCCCAATTTCCACCAAAATCTATCACACATGCTCGGAGCATGTCTTCAAGAGTTTGGATTGTCCTTTCACTTTGCCCGTCTGTTTGTGGATGATATGCCGTGGTTAGGTTTAGTCGAGTTCCCATTGCTTGCTGGAAACTTTTCCAGAAATGTGAAGTAAAACGACTATCTCTATCTGATACAATGGAGAGTGGAACTCCATGTAATGATACCACTTCGTCTACGTACAACTTGGCTAACTTTTCCATACTAAAGGTTTCCTTCATTGGTAGAAAATGAGCTGATTTGGTTAATCGATCCACAATTACCCAAATTGCATCATTACCCTTTCTTGTTTTAGGCAACTTAGTAACAAAATCCATTGTTATAAGTTCCCATTTCCATACAGGCATTTCCAATTGTTGTAGTAATCCTGAAGGTTTCTGATGTTCAGCCTTTACTTGTGAACAAGTAAGACACTTGGAAACATATCGCGCTATGTCCTTTTTCATTCCTATCCACCAAAAGTTCTTTCTTAAATCTTGGTACATCTTATTGTTTCCTGGATGCATAGTATACCTAGATTTATGAGTTTCTTCTAAAATCTTAGATCTTAAATCTCCTTGCTTAGGTACCCAAATTCTTCTTTTGTGGAATCTCCAAATTCCATCTGCTCCTTGTTCTAATTCCTTAATTCTTCCTTTCATTCCTTCAGCATCATCCTTGATTGCTGTAACTTGAACATTCTTCAATTGTTCCATTAAATCTATTTGTAGATTTAATCTGAGAGCACGAATTCTTCGTTGTTTCTCATAATACTTACGACTTAAAGCATCTGCAACTACATTTGCTTTTCCTTCGTGATATTGAATATCACAGTCGTAGTCACTTAACATTTCCATCCATCTCCTTTGCCTCATATTCAACTCTTTTTGCCCAAATATGTATCTTAAACTCTTATGATCTGTATAGACAGTAAACTTACTTCCATACAGATAATGTCTCCAAATTTTCAAGGCAAATATTATCGCTCCTAATTCTAAATCATGAGTAGTATAATTTTCCTCGTGCTTTTTCAACTGCCGAGAGGCATACGCAATTACCTTCTTGCGCTGCATCAACACACATCCGAATCCTAATTTTGAAGCATCACAATATACTTCAAAATCTTCTGTCCCTTCTGGTAAAGCTAAAATTGGAGCATTTGTCAATTGATGCTTTAAAATCTTAAAAGCTTCTTCTTGCTTATGTCCCCATTCAAACTTAGTGGCTTTACAGGTTAACTTAGTCAAAGGTACAGCTATCTTAGAGAAATCCTTAATAAATCTTCTGTAGTATCCGGCTAAGCCTAGAAAACTTCTAATTTCCATAGCTGTTTGGGGGACCTTCCATTTGGTAATTGCTTCTATTTTAGCAGGATCTACATGAATTCCTTCATGATTCACCATGTGACCTAAAAATTGCACTTCCTTTAACCAAAATTCACACTTTGAGAATTTTGCATAAAGCTTTTCCTTTCTTAACAAGGTTAAGAGTGCATGCAAATGTTTGCAATGTTCTTCTTGACTTTTGGAGTAAATTAGTATATCGTCGATGAATACGATAACAAATTTATCCAAATATGGTTTACAGATCCGATTCATCATGTCCATAAATGCTGCTGGGGCATTTGTTAGTCCAAAGGGCATGACTGTAAACTCATAATGACCATACCTAGTTCTGAAAGCAGTTTTAGGTATGTCTTCTTCTTGTACCTTCAATTGATGATATCCAGAGCGTAAATCTATCTTAGAAAAATATCTAGCCCCCTGAAGTTGATCAAATAGATCATCAATCCTAGGTAATGGGTATCGATTCTTAATTGTAACCTTATTTAGTTCTCTATAATCGATACACATTCTCATTGATCCATCCTTTTTCTTTACAAACAACACTGGCGCTCCCCAAGGGGATGAACTAGGTTGTATGAAACCTTTACTTAGTAATTCATCTAATTGCTTTTTCAGTTCTAACATCTCGGTGGGTGCTAATCGATAAGGTGCCTTGGCTATTGGTGTAGTTCCTGGAATTAGATGAATCCTAAATTCTACTTCCCTATCTGGAGGTAATCCCGGTAAATCTTCTGGGAATACATCTGGATATTCTGAGACTACAGGAATTTCCTTAAGTTCTTTACCTTTAGTACTTATGATTACTGAAATCATATATACTATTCCTTGTTTTCGTTCATAATTAGCAACTTTCATTACTGATATGAACTTTATGGGCTTACGTGGTTTATCTCCTGTAATCATAATTACTTCTCCGGTGGGTGCCTGAATTTCTATAGAGTTCTTATCACAGAGAATTCGAGCATGGTTGGTTACTAACCAATCCATTCCTAACACTACATCGAATTCGGCTAACTTCATAGGTAACAGATTTGCAGAAAACTTATGGCCTAACAGTTCTATTTTTCCTTCTTGCAAAACCTTATTTATGTTAATAGAATTACCATATGCCATTTCGACTGTAAAAATTTGCCTAAGGGTGGTTAATGGTAAGTTAAGAGCTTGGCAAAATGAAGTATTGATAAAACTTTGGTTTGCACCAGAGTCAAATAATACTTTGGCATACACATTGTGAACTAAGAACGTACCAGCTATCACATCTGGAATCATTTCAGCTTCCTAAGTAGTTAATTGAAAGGCTCGAACATTCTTCTTGGTAGCTCCGTCAACTTGCTTGGCTTTGTTGTCTACTGGTGGTGCCAATTTAGGACATTCTGGTTTAACATGTCCCTTTTCTCCACAGTTATAGCAGGTTATGGTTTTCTTCCTGCAGTTTTCTTCACGATGTCCTACCATTTTACAAAAATTGCAGGTGACACCACATTTTCCAAAATGTTTCTTTCTGCAATTCCTGCAAAACGGCGGATTTGAATATTGCCCTGTTCCTCTCTTTTTGAAGTTGTTATTATTACCCGTACGATATCCTTGGGTAATTTTCTGAGCCAGTTCTTTCTTCCTATCTTCATCTCTTGTGCGGACCAGTTCATCAGTTAGGGTATTGGCTAACTCCACAGCATCGTCAATAGTGCGAGGTCTCGCAGCTTTAACGATATTGCGTATTTCACCAATCAATCCCCAAATATAACGAGAAATGAGTACCGGTTCTGGCGAAGCCAGTGTTGGTACCACTCTAGCATATTCGAATAATGTCGAAGTATAACCGCGACAATCTACTCCCACCATCCGATGGGTAAGGAACTTATTTGCCATTTGTTCCTTTTCATATTCGGGACAGAATTTTCTTTCTACAAGAATTTTAAATTCTTCCCAATTCATAGCATATGCCATCCTTCTTCCTTTTGCTTGTAGCACCGTGTTCCACCATTCTAGTGCCCCTTCTTTGAACAAATTTGACGTATACATCACCTGATCTTCCTCGGAACACTTACTTATTGCAATTACTGCTTCGGTTTTCTCTAACCAACGCAGTACTGTAGTTGCTCCTTCGTTACCTGCAAATTCAGCAGGTTTGCAAGCAAGAAATTCTTTGAAAGTGCAACCAGATGTTGCGGCTTTCATTTTCTTAGGAGGTGGAGCCTGTCGTGGATTATTATCATCATGATTGCCGCCTCCATTTACACTATGACTAAAATTATCTTCCTGAGTACGTTTACTAGGAATGATTTGTTGCGGTTCAATTGGATTCTTTATAGCAGCCACGAATGCTGGAATAGCATTAGCTATCCCTTGAGCAACAATATTTTCAATATCTTGTCTAGTCATATACTGGTTTTCCTGATTTTGTTCAGATTGATTCCCTTCATTAACTGGTTCATTACTAGCGTTTTCCATCTGATAATTATTATAAATATAACTATTAGTATCAATTAATTGTAAATAAACAATTTCACAAAATCACATAAAATTTTACAACACAGATATATATCCAAAATTGTCGATGTTTCGACTTCTATTTTGCTTTATATATATTAGATAGGCATCCATACACACCGTTTATCTTACAATGTTTTATTTCCCATTTTACAGAGTTATATTTAATTATTATTATTAATATACAGACATTTTTCCCAACCCCACTATTCTTTGGTAAGAAGTTTAGTAGCGACGTTCCCTTTCGTCGTACTTCCAGGTAATCCTTTCTCCCATATCCCTAATCCTATTTCCTGTATTTATCAGTTCTTCACCGTACTGACGGAGTTCGGCTAAGTTTTCGTTACTCATTGGAGGATTGGGGATAGGGTCTGGCTCCCACTGTGGAAGGAAAGAATAAGGACTGTTGACAATATTCTGGAATGGCCAGTCATTTGTCCACCATTCTTCCATTTGACCTAAAGGTAGAGTGTGGATTAGTGGATCTGGAATAGCTGGTTCCAGATTAACAGGAAGTTGGGTTTCTAGGTAAGGATATAGATTATTATGGATAGGGCTAATAATATCACAGTTTGCCAGTAAACGGTCGATTTCGTCTTGAAATGTGATATCTTCAGTTCGTCTAGAACTCTCTCCTATCTCTATTCCTTTTTGTTTATAGTCTTCCCTGAATTCTGCTGGTTTGGAACTTTCTCCGACTTCGATTTCCTTTCCTTTGTTTATAGGGTTTTCTATTTTAGGAAGTTTCCTAATAGCTGGCTTTCTCCTGCGCACTTTCCTCCATCCTACATATCTTCTTTTCTTTTTAGATTTTTCTTTTTCCAGCGGTGGAGCTTGGAATTCCACGGGTTCCTCTATGTCAGCAATATATCCAGTAAAGTCGTGGGAGACTTCAATTGGTACTGGGTAGAGGTTGAGATTCTGAAATGCTTCCGATATCTCATTCATGCTGGATAGCATATATGCAAAAGGTACAAAAATGCTAAGTTAAAACTTTGGAACAAAGTTTAACAAATAAACATTAAGTTTATTGCATACGGATTTGTACAAAAGATTACAGGAAAGTGAACACACTATAATTTATTTATTTACTGGGTATTATTTTTTTCTACTAGACCAGGTTTTAAAATTTAGAGATTTGCATTCTCTGCTACTGTGGCTAGCATATAAAGGTTTGCCCATTTTTCATCTAAGGTATCTTCCCAAGGTGACTTATTGCCTAATTCCTGGATTTCTGGATTAAACCTCACTTTCTTGACTTGGGTTTTCTTTATTTTCTCTTGTCCCTTTCTAAGAATCGAATTTCTTTTATCTTGGGTGAGAGGGTTTTCATAGTTTGCTTTACGAACAAAAATCCCTTCATCTAGATCTGCTGGGTGTTTGGAGGAAGAGGTTCCTTTTCTTGTGGGTGCAGTATCTAATTTGTGATAGATAGCAGAAATCTTGTGTTTACCCATACTGTAACTCAATAATTAATCAGTTAATAAAACATATTTCCACAGAATAGCAATTAAATTTCCTAATTATTTTAATAGGCTAAAATCAATAGTAAGCTTAAATCAGTGGCTCTGATACCACCTTTTCCTGTCACGGCCCTTGGCCCCGGTTTGACCCGGTCCAGAGCCGTGAGCAGGAAATCCCGTGGTATTTAATTTAGCGACAGCGGAAGACTTTTTTTTTAAACAGGATCAATTATTATTAAAACTGCTCATTTGTATATAATATAGGGATAATTCCCATAATTTACAAACACTTGATTTCACTAGGAAATCCTTTATTTCTTTAAAACATGTTTCTTTATTTATTTACATTGAGCCACTTTCTAAGCTTGTAGTGCTACTCGGCACTTTTTCCTTTGCTTACAACAGATCACCTGAAACATGTTTGAAAAAGGTTTTGTCAGCGGGAAATACTGAGTGAATCATTCAGTTTTACTAAAACGACTCGTTTGTTATAATTCACAGTATTAAGAGAGATTACAATGTTTCAGATATCAAACCAACTACCCACAGTATTTGTCACTCGAACATCCATCGGTAGCCTCTTTGCCCGATAGTGTCTGTGACTATGGTCATATCACTCATTGGCTAACTCGTTGTCCAATAGTGACGGTTATCAAGTAATGTATACAAAACCCCACATACCGGCTGTAACTTGGTGATTACATAAACTTAATCACTGTAATTATAACTTTGAAATAAATAGGGTTTTGGAAAGTAATTTGATAAAAAGAGAATGACTCACATTGTAGATTTAACGAGCAGAATATAAGCCTACTGATTAGCCTTGATTAACCTAATTTAAATAACAATGCACACACAATAGGTTAGTAACTAATACAGCAGTTACGTCAATTCACGAGATTAAACCTTCACAACGATTTATTAGTGCAATACTTAACGATTCAGCGGATTCACAACGAATGACAGAGTATAGTCCGAATTCGAGCAGTACTCAAACATTCAAGTCGAAATCACGATGAATTAATAAAGTATAATCTCAATTTGAGCGGCACTTAAACAATCGTTGGACAGTTATAATCAATCGGACGTTGAATCGTAATAGTGATTGAGTTATTACCCTGATTGCGGCGTTGATTAGTGCACTGTGTGTGTTAATTGTAGTAATTGAACTATAACTCAGTCTACGAAAACTGAATTTACGTCGTTTCAAAGACAAATTTCAAGTCCCAAGGCCCTGTATTTATACACCAAAAATGTCCCCCCTCGCGCCACGCGAAAGGATCTCCTGTACGCGTCGCGTGGCGCGAGAGACCCTAGTCTAGCATAGGGTGTGTTCGTGTCCCAGTAGCTTAGGTGAGTTGGTTTTACGTTTTTTTATATTTTTGACAGCAAACTGTAAGGATATTACCGAATAGGTTTTACCCCCCCTGAGTTTTAGGGGCCCTAATCCTGATTCTGAAAATTCTGAAAATTTTAGGGTTTGTTCAGAATTACTTGGGTTTCTCAATTAGAGTTTCCTATTGGCTAAATTAAAATAATAATTAAGACTTTTGATGAGAATTGTTACAGTTTCTGACCCCACACGTTGCGACAGACCTATCAAACGGGAAAAATAGACGCGCTACGATGGCCTGTCAAACGGGAAAAGTAGATGAAAAAACATTGAACATCACACACACATTGCGACGTGTTAACTCAGAAAATTTAGAACGAAACGTTAAACGGAAAATTTACGAAAGATGAAAAGTCTAGGGGATCAAAATTGTAAGTAAAAAAGTGTTAGGGTTAAATTGTAAAAGATGAAAAACTTTGTGTTAAAAGCAAAAAAATCAAAGGGGTTAATTGCAAAAGATGGAAACTTTAGAATTAAAAGTGAAATATCAAATTAATCAAAGTGTTAAATTACTTAAGATTTTTTAATAAAATAATTTTTCATTCAAATGGCAAAGTACCAAGTTGCTAATTTATAGTATTTAAATTAAATACTCAAGTCTATAAATTACTCCAAAATAAGCTAACCCAAACACCCCCTTTATTTTTGATAATCAAACCAAACGACCTTAAACTTAACATCATAACTGAACTCCACCAACCACCGCATTCCGACGGGCTACGGCGGCGACCACCGTCCTCGACGGCAGTCTGACGGTCCGGCCACCCTATCTCATCATCTTTGACCATTCAATTTGGAGAATCTGGTACGCTTTAATGTCTAAGTTCACTGTTAATCTTGTAATCTACAAACCCTAAACTATGAGAAAAAAATTGTTAATATCATCTATGTAATCTGTAAACCCCTAAATAGTACTGTGTCTATCTTTGTATTCTCATGTAATTGCTATCTATTTGATAATATTGGACATTGGTACACCAGGTGTTCGACATAATGCTCCACACAAAATGTACTAGCTTTACATATTATTAATGTTGCATTCACCTTTGCAGGCGAAATAAGTGATTGATTTTGTCGAATTTGCTACTTTTATTGGCTGCTGAAATGGTTATTATTTGCTACTTTTCATTAAACGGTTTCGATCACAATTGATACCCTGAAATCAAAATGTCTGATCACATACCCTTCGACATTCAAGTGGAAATCATTAAAAGGCTTCCTATATGATCATTGATTCGGGTCAGATCTGTTTCAAAAGCATGGAAATGTGTTATCGAGTCTTCTGATTTCATTGCTGAGTACACCGTCCATAACCATCATCAACCGCAACATTTGCTTATAAAGTACTACAATGTGTACGGTGAGGAAACATATGATTCGATTGTAGATGATGATATGTTCCCCCAAAACAAGGTTTCTCTTGCTGTTCCTTTGTCGGTTGACCTACTTTGGAATTCATTTGTCGTCGGTGCCTCTTGTGGATTGGTTTGCTTGTTCGGTTTTTATCGGTATGAAGATGATGCTGAATATTATCCTGGAGAGGCGACGGCTGTTCTTTGGAATCCTTCGATTAGAAAATCAGTTGCTATCCCTGTACCTGATGTGGATGGATATGATGAAGCGACTTTTGGTTTTGGGGTTTGCCCTGCAACTAGTGACCCTAAGATTGTAAAGATTGAAAGGAAGATGAAAGATGTAACTCGTAGCAGCCGTTGGCAAGTTAAGGTTTTTAGTTTAAGTTCTGGGGTTTGGAGAAACTCATTTGGTAATCTGTCTGATAGCTTAGCTGATTTCATGGGGCCTCGCTCCCAGGTAACCATACGTGGTTTTTATTACTGGTTTGGTGTTGGAGACGCCATTGGTGGTGATACTGGATTTTGTTTTCTTATTTCATTTGATTTGACGAGTGAAGAATTTAGAGAGATATGGCAGGAATTATTCATTGTAACAGGGTGTGCAAGGAGGTGTCCTTACAGGTTCCAGATCTCACCATTACCCAAGACTGTTACCCATTTTCAATTGGTGGAGCTGATGTTGTGTTAGGGATTCAGTGGTTAGCAACCTTGAATACGGTTCAGGCGAATTGGAATGAGATGTTTCTGATTTTTTCTATTGATGGCAAGAAGTATAAGCTTCAAGGGGTTTCGTCAGGCCCTCAAAAGTCAGCCTCTTTTCAGCATTTATGTGTTGAATCAGAGAAATCACCAGATATCCCAGCATTCATGCAACCTTTATTAACCCAGTACCAACAAGTTTTTCAGGAACCTTCCACTTTACCTCCTTTCCGTTCCAATTATCACTCCATACCTTTATTACCCAATGCTTCACCGCCAAATATTCGACCTTACCGTTACCCCCATTCACAAAAGGCTGAGATTGAAAAACAAGTCGATGAATTGTTGAAGTCTGGATTCATTCAGCCTAGTAACAGCCCCTTTTCTAGCCCTGTTTTGTTGGTCAAGAAGAAAGACAACACATGGAGAATGTGTGTTGATTATAGGGCTCTAAACCGAGTAACAGTAGCTGACAAATACCCTATTCCTAACATTGATGAGTTGTTAGACGAGTTGCACGGAGCAGTGGTTTTTACTAAATTGGATTTGCGGGCAGGCTATTACCAAATCCGGGTTAATCCACGTGATGTTAAAAAGACGGCATTTCGCACTCATTCCGGCCACTATGAATTTAATGTTATGCCTTTCGGCTTGACAAATGCCCCGGCTACCTTCCCGGCAATGGAACCAAATTGATAGAAATAGGATCGCTTAATTGAATTGAAACAAACAAACAAAGTTGGCCCGATTCGAGATGGGCAAATCTCCAACATACAATACTTGAAAAATTACTGAACAAGAAAACAAAAACATGAAATATGCGATCCTATAAACTAGCCTCCAAGAGGAGGTGGTAACTGCTTCATAACTGCCCCACTCAGCCACTTTTCTTTGCATACGGATCATGAATAATTCCTGCCAAAATCTGGATCTGCAGTGCTTCTTGGTTCTGGGCCTGGGCCTGCTTCTTTCTTTTTCTCACGTACACCTTAGTTGGGTTTGTATGCCAAAATCTGGATCTGCAGTGCTTCTTGGTTCTGGGCCTGGGCCTGCTTCTTTCTTTTTCTCAGTACCTTCTGGCAAGAGCTTTTCCGGCTGAGTAAAACCAAGCTTAAGTTGAGTACAAGTTACCATCCACAAACTGAGGGGCAAACGGAGGTTCTTAATCGGTGTCTGAATTGTTACCTTCGTTGTTTTGCTCACGAACAACCCACTAAATGGAGTTCTTTTCTGCCGTGGGCTGAGTATTCATACAACACCGGTTTTCATTCTGCTACGAATACCACACCCTTCAATGTAGTTTATGGTCGAGACCCCCCTTCGCTCCATCCATATGTGGCCGGTGAGACTAGCAATGTTGACTTGGAATCCCAGCTAGTTACTAGAGATGAGATGCTGAAACTATTGCACCAGAATTTTGCACGTGCTCAGAACCGTATGCGTGCACAAGCCAATGCTAAAAAACGAGATCTTTCTTTTGAAGTGGGTGATAATGTCTTCTTAAAAATTCAACCTTATCGTCAGCAAAGTTTGGCTAAACGACGCTATGAGAAACTCTCCCCTCGTTTTTTTGGGCCGTATCGCATTACTAAGAAAGTGGGTCCTGTTGCTTATGAGCTCGAACTTCCACCAGAATCTCGTATTCATCCTGTTTTCACGTTTCGCTACTTAAACCAGCCAGAGGTCAGCTTCCAACGTCCCCTCTTTCCCCCTTACCAATTACCAGGGATTGGGAGTTTGATGTTTTTCCCCATTCTGTATTGGACTATCGTTGGGTTACCGAAGCTGGCAAACAAGTGTTGGAAGTGCTGATTTTATGGGAGCAGCGTCCAAGGGAGGAAGCCACATGGGAAAATTACGATTTACTAGCAACACAATTTCCATCCTTTCGACTTGAGGACAAGTCATTTTTTCGGGAGGGTAGTGATGATACAAACCCAACTAAGGTGTACGTGAGAAAAAGAAAGAAGCAGGCCCAGGCCCAGAACCAAGAAGCACTGCAGATCCAGATTTTGGCAGGAATTATTCATGATCCGTATGCAAAGAAAAGTGGCTGAGTGGGGCAGTTATGAAGCAGTTACCACCTCCTCTTGGAGGCTAGTTTATAGGATCGCATATTTCATGTTTTTGTTTTCTTGTTCAGTAATTTTTCAAGTATTGTATGTTGGAGATTTGCCCATCTCGAATCGGGCCAACTTTATTTGTTTGTTTCAATTCAATTAAGCGATCCTATTTCTATCAGATATACCTTCCTAATGAGTTAGCATTCCATGATTCAATGGGTTGCATGTATTCAACCTTTGTGATTGTCTTGCTGTGCTTCAAGAGTGGTTAATCGACGATATAATTGAAGTGTGGATGATGGAAAATGGTGATTCAAAATCGTTTACAAAGGTTTTCACAATTTACAAACCATATTGGTTAAGTGTGCCATTGGAATTTAGGTGGAACGGTGAACTTATGATGAGAATGGAAAAGAACACTCAAGATTTTGAAGTGCTTATAGATTATGACCCCTTCTCAGAACACATCAATGATCTTGGGATTGAAAGCCATTGTTACACATTAGTCGTGACCTCGTACACAGAATCTTTAATTCTGCTTGATCAGTTAGATACAGTAGTTGATGACGAGGATGATGCAGAGATTAGTGTTGAGCAAGGAAGAAAGGTATAGAGATCAAAGAGCAATTACTTCTTGATATTTCAAACAGATCCCATTTCGTTATTTAAAGGTGAACACCCTTGTCTTATCTGTGAGTTCTGTTTTTTTTGCACATTACTGTATGGAAATATCTTGTTGATAGTCAAGAAGATTTTAGCAACCTTAAGCGGTTGACATAGGGATTAAAGCCCTTAGACATGTTTATTTTAGAGTTAGTTAAACAAATAGTCCTTGTGGTTTGGCCCTAGCCACACAATGTTTATGTGATTATGTCAATTACTCAAATTTATTAAAAACAAATATTTGAATGCGCATGATCTTATTTTTTCAAGAAAAGATTATGTAATATGTTATGACCAACCACTTCAATTTTTTGTTTTTGTTCTCACTGTATTTAGAGGTGAGAATCCTGTTCATGGCTTGGTTTAAAAAAGCGGGAAGCGCACAAAAGCGATGAGGTCTAAAAAGGCTTTTTTTAAAGCGAAGCGCAAAAGCGGTGAGCTTTTCATACGCGAAGCGCAAAGCGATTATAAAATTTATTTTATATATCCCACAATTGTTTAGCCTCCAATACCTATGATTTAGCTATAATTAAGCTTTATATATGTTTTAAAATGAAAAAAAACATAAATGTACAGCATAAAAAGCCTGCTGTACAACACTTAGAAGCATAGAAACAACCCATGTACAAAAAGTGTGCGCCTCAGCCTGCGCCTTAGGTCGATTTTCCCCTAAAAAGCGCGCCTCATGTGCGCTTCTTGTCCATAGTGCGCCTTATGACACACAAGGCGATTCAGCCTGCGCCTAGATGCTCTTCGCGCTTAAGCGCGCTTAAGGCGCGCTTTTTAAAACCAAGGTTCATGGATATTAAATTCAAGAATCCCAAGTAAATTCTTCTAGTGTTTTGACTTTAGCAGGAAATGTCTCCGAATTTGCGGTGGTTCTGCATTTATGCCAAAAAAAACTTTAGTGCAACAGGAAAGTTCGTTTTATTTTCATTTTAGATGACATGGCTTGATACGGGATGCTAGGTTTTGTTTTCTTTAACTGACTTATCCCTTCATACGTGCAGCATTAGCATTTTGTATTATTAGATGATAAGATGAATGATTTATTTAGTGGGCTTGTTTACTTGATTTTAATTCATTTAGTTCACAATTTCTTTTAGGTGTTTGTGTATATGTAATGTCAAACCTAAAGGTGGAAGTTTTTACTCATTGGAGAACAGGTCAAACGGTTGAAAGTCGATCAAAGTCTATAGTTAAAGCATACACGTAAACAACCTCTTCAAAATCTTTTTATCCAAAAATTTGGATAGTTATTTGTAAGGATGTCATTTTTGCAATCATAATAATTCATTATATTTCTTTAAAAAATCAAAAAGTTTGTGCCGGTCAACCTAACACGGCGAGGCCAGTTTCAACTTGTTACCTGACCTGCCCTTCTTGCAGTCTTTAGTCAAACCACTCTAGGCTGTTTTAGGTTTATGAAACACTTGCTTTTTATTGATAATTTATCAATGCTTCAAATGAATCTTGTTTTTTTTTTTTTTTTTTTTTGAACAACAAATTTGGATCACTAACGGACAGTAACTCAATTTTTATATATTTACCCATACAGATTCTATGTTGAAGAAGTCCTTGCTCCAGAATACTTGCATATGCTTGGAATCGTAAATGGAAACTTAAAACTCAAAAACATTTCAGTTGGAGAAGAATAAGATGGTCACAGATTTTGAACTTTACTTTGGTGATCAGTGAACACATCTCAAATCGCGACACTGAATCGTTAATTACAACAATTGTGAGAGTTACATAAACATTTATGCATTTGTTGTTCTAACTGTAACCGTATAACCGCTTTTCTTTCTCCCTTTTGGTACATACTCAAATTATGAGGCTACTAGATGTGGTGCTGTTGATAGACAGCCTTCCTTCATAGTTCATGGTGGGCTAAGCTGAATTGGGTTGGGCCTAATGTGGGGCATACAATTTCATCTTTTAATGTCAAAAATCTCTTAAACATATTGGGTTTGTTTCTTGGATTGGATATTTAGCAAATTGTAGAATATTCTTTTGCATTTCCCGTTAGTATTTCAATTAGAGTTGCACAAATCGGTTAATTTTAATAACCGGTTCGGTTAATCGGTTATACCGGTTATTGCTTTAACCAGGTTCGGTTAATTAACGGTTATTTTGCCTTTTTTTTTTTAATTTTTTCGGTTAACCGGTCTATCGGTTAAAAAACAGGTTAATAACCAGTTCCTATACTCAATATTTATAACCGGTTACTAACCTATGGTTAAAAATAACCACTAACCGGTTATTCCTAAATTGGTTATTAACCAGTTACGATTACAGTTAACAACCGATTATTTTGTGCACCTCTGATTTCAATACCACTTGTGCACTATTTGTTTTTCACTCGTTCACAATTGGGTTATCACTTAACAACGATTTATAGCTTTATATGGTTATTTAGTTAATTTCATTATTGATGTCTTGAGCCGGGGGTCTAGCCAGCGGCGAAGCTTGAGATTTTCGACCAAGGGGCCGAAAACGTATATACCCAAAAATTTCTATAAAACCGAGGGGTCGAAAATCCAAAAAAAATTATATGAAAACTACATACTCTCCACTACTGAGCGAAAAGTTTGGGGGGTCGGCCACCCCCTCCCGCCCCCACTATGCTGCACCCCTGGGTCTAGCGGTTCTTTTCTATCTTCTGGGATAGAGGAAATGTTTGCCCCCATCATACCCCTCTCAACCCAACAAATAGCTTGCTATGAGTGGGATTTTATTGAGTATGTTTGTATTAAAAGCGCCCCTTATATGTGTGCGTCCAACTTTGTGTTTTTTTTATTTATTTTATATGAATTTATGAGATTGATGTTTATGGAGATGTTCAAGAACATTGTTGCTTGATCTTCTAAGTGCAGGGAATCCAGTCTGTAAATCACCTGTGATGTCTTAGTAGGAGCTAGTATTCCTGAAGTGAAACAAATCATTAATTAATGTGTTAATTAACAAACAATATAGTTTACAACATGTTCCCATATTTTAATATTGTGTTTCAACCCGGGTTTGAATGTCTTTGTATTTTAAGATGCATTCAACCAAGTGATCACAACTTTTAAACATGTGTGTGTGGAGAGTGCCCAAACATACGAGGGAAGAAAATGTGCCTAAGAGTGTGCATTGCGGTTGCAAGGGTTAGTGCAAACGAAGATTGTTAAATTAAAATTGAATGTTTTTAGGTATTTTAATGCTTTTTGTATTGAGGTATTTAAATTTCATGAAACTTGTTTGTTAGCAATTTTTTTTAAACGGTGAATCTTTTGCTCCTTGTGAGATTTGCCAAAGACTTCACACTTAAGTGTATTCAAGGGTGATTAGTTGCAGCTGGCATGACCCTCACTTTTTTCCCTTTTAGCTCGTTATCCGAATGGCAAGAGGGCCATTAAAGACCCTCAATGGTGGAGAGGCATGGTGTTTAACATCCCATGCTGATTTGACATGGGGCATTAATGGACAACACATAATCTAAATAGATTCTACAAATCCAACAATCTTAACTAAGTAATTATTTATTGTTATATTTTATTTTGTTTCTCTTTTTTTACTCAAGAATACGTATTATTTCCGTAATTCCATTACTTTTTATTGGGTTAAGTTATTGTATAAATGAGTCTTAACATACAAAATACCCTTAACGTAAGAGGTAAAAGAGTTATTTATATTTTTTTGAAAATTTTTCTATACTTATTAAGCACGTATTTTAGTGGCAGAATAAAAAAAATCGTGATTTTACATTTGTTTTCTCATGATCCTCTCCCATAATCACGCATGAACGTAATCACGCATGAACGTAATCACGCATGAACATAATCAGAAATCACGCATGGGGTAAAAAACCTAATCATGCATGCTATAAAACTAATCACGCATGTTATATTTTCAAAGCGTACGTTAAGCAAAATTGTACAATACACTTTCACTATATAATAATTTTATAGCAACATAAAAGGGGTGTGAGTAAAATGAACTAAATGTATGACTTTTAAACAAATGAGATATAACATAGGGGGTCAAGTTATTCTACAAAGGCTTCTAATTGTAAGAAGTGTAAGAATGATTTATAGAGTGACAAGTGTCCAATAAACTAAAACTAAACCCACTACATCACCACCAAAAACCTAAACACCCACCCACCTCCACCCCACCCCACCACCACCCAAAAACCTAAACCCCCCACCTTCCAAAAACCTAAAAAAACCTAAACACCCCACCACCCCCAAAAACCTTAAAAAAATCTATAAAAAACTAAACACCCACCCCCACCCAAAAACCTAAACCCCTACCCCCTCGGCAAATTTTTTTTTTTTGGGGTGGGTGATGTGGGGGGGGGGGGGGTAGGTTTTTGGTGGTGGTGGATGTTTGAGGTTTTTTTTTTTTTTTTTTTTTTTTTTTTTGTAGTGGAGTTTTTTTGTGTAGTGGGTTTTTTTTAGGTTATTGGACACTTATCACTCTATAAATCCTTCTTACACTTCTTACAATTAGGATCCTTTGTATTTAATCCTAATCCATAACATAGGTTGCTAATTGTAGAAGGATATAATTTATAATTTTTTTTACAGTTGGTTATTATTATTTTTAAAGATACAGGGCATGTTTGGCTAAGCTTATTTTGGAGCAACTTATAACTTATTGACTTTTTGGAAAAGTAAATAAGTCAGGATGAAGTGACTTATTTACTTTTCCCTCTCACATAATAAACTAACCCAAACACCTTTTAACTTTTCAAAAAGTAAAAAAATCAATAAGTTGTTAAAATAAGCTTTGCCCAAACATGCCCGTAATATAATAGAGTGCAATCTTGTCATTTTCAATATTTTACATTCAAATTGCTTTAAAAAATAAACCGCCATGATATCAACTGAAGTCCAGCGACCGCCTTTGCACCACCGTGTTCCGACGGCCTTCGGCGGCGAACACCCATCTCCGACAGCAGCCTGACGGTCCGACCACCATGTCTCATCATCTCTGACCTCTCAATTTGGAGAAACTGGTACGCGTTAATTTCTAAGTTCGCTGTTAATTTTGTAATCTGTAAACCCTAAATTATTTGAAAAATTGTAAATACCATCTAGCGGTTAGCTGCTTCGTGCTTGAAGTTATGTATTTATCCCTGATATTGTATTGTGTTTATCTTTCTGGACTCTTGTGATTGCTCTCTAGGTAAATTTGTTACTATTGGACATTGGTACACCAGGTGTTCGATATAATGCTTCACATAATCGTTACAACATGTACCAGTAGGGCTGAAAATTTCAGACATGGACACGAAAACACGACATGTAATGACACGGTCTTAACAGGTTCGTATTTGACCCTTAATAGGTTTTGTCTTAATCAGGTCGATACGATAAGACCTGTTAGTTTTCGTGTCGTGTTCGTGTTTACCTATTTCGTGTCCGTGTCTTATCGTGTTTGTGATATGCCAGCCCTAGAATCCACACACCACCCCTCCAGGGCGAATTCGTGTCTTAACAGGTCATGCTCGTGTGTTAACAAATCATATGATACATTTGTAAATTTTTCCGTGTCTTAACAGGTCGAGTTTGTGTAACCTGTTTATTATCGGGTTCGTGTTTCGAAAAACTGACACGATAAGATTTCGTGTCGTGTTCTCGTTTACCTGTTTCGTGTTCGTGTCTTAACAGGTCGTGTCTGACACGATATGCCAGCCCTATGTACTAGTTTTACATATTATTAATGTTGCTCTCACCTTTGCAGGCGAAATAAGTGAGGGGTTTTGTCGAATTTGCTACTTTTATTGGCTGCTGAAATGGTTATTATTTTAAGACCTGTATAAATCGCTTTTTATTAAACGGTTTCGATCATAGTTGATACTTGATACCAGCCTTACCCTCTTCACAAATTCCTAGAAATTCATACCCTGAAATCAAAATGTCCGATCACATACCTTTCGACATTCAAGTGGAAATCATTAAAAGGCTTCCTATAAGATCATTGATTCGGGTCAGATCTGTTTCAAAAGTATGGAAATCTCTGATCGAGTCGTCTGATTTCATTGTTGATTACACTGTCCACAACCATGATCAACCGCAACATTTGCTTATAAGGTACGACAATCTGTACTCTAAGGAAACATATGTTTCGATTGTAGATGATGATACGTTCCCACAAAACAAGGTTTCCATTATTGTTCCTCCGTCTGTTAGCCTACTTTGGGATTCATTTGTCGTCGGTGCTTCTCATGGATTGGTATGCTTGTTCGGTTATTATCGAAATCATGATGGTTTTGAATATTGTTCTGGTACGGCTATGGCTGTTGTTTGGAATCCGTCGATTAGAAAATCAGTTGCTATTGCTGTACCTGATGTAGATTGGCCTGCAGGAACTAATTTTGGTTTTGGGGTTTGTCCTGCAACTAGCGACCCTAAGATTGTAAAGATTACTGATAAGCATACACATAAGAGGATGAAAGGTTTAAGTTGCAGCAGGCATTGGCTGGTTGAGGTTTTTAGTTTGAGCTCAAGGGTTTGGAGAAGTTCAGTTGGTAATCTATCTGATAAATTGTTTGAAATTAAATGGCCTCACTCTCAGGTAATTATAGATGGTTCTGTTTATTGGTTTGGTACTAAAATAAGTACCAGTGATACTAAATTTGAGCTTCTTATTTCATTTGATTTGTCAACTGAAGAATTTAGAGAGATATACCTCCCAAATACGTTAGCATTTCACGATCCAATGTACATGTATTTATTTAAGCTATGTGATTCTCTTATCGTGCTTCAAGAATGGTCAATGAACGGTATATATAAAGTATGGATGATGGATAATGGAGTTTAGGAGGACTGGTGAACTTATGATGAGATTAACAGATGACAGCGATGAACTTATAGTTTATAACCCCTTCTTAGAACACATCAATGATCTTGGGATTGAAGGCCAATGTTATTCATCACTCGCGAGCTCGTACACAGAATCTTTAATTTTGCTTGATCAGGCAGATACATTAGTTGATGACGAGGATGATGAAGAGACGAGTGTTTGAGTAGGGAAGAAAGGTATAGAGGTCAAAGAGCAATTACCTCTTGATATTTCAAACAGATCTATTTTCGTTATTTAAAAGGTGAACACTCTTCTCTTATCTGTTAGTTCTATTATTCTAACATTAACTCACAACTAATGTATCATATTTTCTTGCAAATTAACATATGGAAATATTTTGCTGACAGTCAAGTAGTCTTCTGCAACCTTAAGCGGTTCACATAGGGGGTAAGGCCCTTATGACATGTTTATTTTATAGTCAATCAAACAAATGGTCCTTGCGGTTTGTCCCTAGTCACACAATGCTTGCTTATGTCATGTCCTCAAACTTATTAAAAACAAACATTTGAAGGCGCATTATCTTATTTTTGAAAGAAAAGATCATGTAATATGTTATGACAAACCACTCCAATTTTCTGTTTCTATACTCACTGCATTTAGAGATTCATAAATATTAAATTCAAGAATGCCATGTAAATTCTTCTAGTGTTTTGACTCTAGCGGGACATGTCTCTGATTTTGCGGTGGTTCTGCATTTATTTTGTTTCTTTTTTAGATGACATGGCACTATAGGGGATGTCGTTTTTGTTTTCATTAACTTGCTTATTCCTTCATAGTTCATACTTGAAACGTTAGCAATTCTGAGTTATTAGAGGATAAGATTCATTTAGTTCACAATTTCTTTTAGGTGTTTGTGCATGTGTAATGTCAAACCTAAAGGTGGAAGTTTTTACTCATTGGAGAACGGGTCAAACGGTTGAAAGTCGGTCAAAGTCTATATTTAACGCAAACGGTTCAAAATCTTTTTATCCAAAAATTTGGATTGTTATTGTAATGATATCATTTTTGCAATCATAATAATTCATCATATCTTTACAAAATCAAAAAGTTTGTGCCAGTCAACCTAAAAACCTAACACGGCGAGGCCTGTTTCAACTTGTTATCTGATCTGCCCTTCTTGCAGTCTTTAGAGCATTCACATTGGAACCTCCATATTTATGTGAATGGTTGTGAGTAGAGGAGAGATAAAATGTTACTGTTCATCAGTAAAAATTTGGAGAAAACACTGTTCACCCTCTATAATTTTTTAATATTTTTGAAAGTTGTTGTGAGTGGAAAGAGAGACAAGGTAATGATAAAAGTATAAAAGTATTATTTAATTGAAGAAGAAAGAGAAAAGATAGTGATTTTTTAGTGTAATTATAGAGAGAGAGAGGGTCCAATGTGAATGCTCTTAGTCAAACCACTCAAGCTGTTTTAGGTTTATGAAATGCATGCCTTTTTTGTTGATAATTTATCAATGCTTCAAATGAATCTTGTTTATTTTTGTTTATTTGACCTACCAGTAACTCAGTTTTAATATATTTACCCATGCAGATTCTATGTTGAGGAGGTCCTTGCCCCAGAATACTTGCATATGCTTGGAATAGTACATGGAGACCTTAAACTCACAAACATTTTACTTTGTGAAGATGATCACAGATTTTGACCTTTCACTTTGGTGTTTAGTGAACCCAACTCTAGTCCAAACCTCTCAAGGCCCCATTGAGCCACTTAGGATATTGTGCCCGCGCACAGTTTTAAACTTCATTGACCCCATTGCACCTGTCAACATGTCTCATGCTTCAAGTCTAGAATCTTATCCACCAAAATCCCGGAAAACAAAACCTGACCTCGCGACAATGAACAGTTGATTACCACAACTGTGAGAATTACATAACATTTTTGCATTTGTTCTAATTGTAACCGTATAACCGATTTTCTTTCTCCCTTTTGTTACATTTGGGCAGTATTGTGTTCAATTGCTTATCTGATTTTCAAGGTTTTCTACTTAAAATTGTGTTGGTCACTAAAGCGCCCATTCAATATGGAGAAACATGTACTTTAGGAATCCTAGATTTTGGGTTTAATTTGTGGTGATTGATGACAGTTTATTCTAGTGAATGCATGTTCTAGGTTGACCCAGTTCATCATTTCTTCCAAGTATATCAATGTAATTCCTTCAACATATCTTGATTTTCTATTTCTAATGATTAGTTTAAATAAGTGATACCAAATTGCTAACATGATTATGACAGGGATGGCAATGGGTCGGGTATGGCTAATCCTAAATCCATACCTGGTTGAAAAAATCTTGTCCCATACCCGGCACGTTACCCATTGGGTATTTATCCGTCGGGTATCGGGTATACCCTTTTGGGATTTTCATTTATATAATTTTTACTTTCCTTTATAATTTATATTTTAAAAATGTATATAATATATTAAATTATAATAAATAACACACATATCATCATCACCGTAATAATATTTGATATATTTAAAAATATAAATATATAATAATATTAATATAAAAGAATAGTTTTGTATTTCATAGCATATAAATATAAATAATGTCATCAAAATATATTTTTTCAATCGAAAAGTTTATTTTTTCAAATAATAGAGCTACTAAAATGAATATTACCAAACAATAGTTAAGGGAAAATAAATATATCTCGGGTAAACAGGTATGTAGTTTCGGGTAATCAGGTCGGGTATCATCTAATCTCACACCCGTCCCATACCCATGAAATGTTTTTTTCCAATCACATACCCGACCCAATACCCATCGGATATCGAGTATACCCGTCCCAAATGCTTCGGGTTTCGGGTATACCCGTCGGGCTCGGATTTTTTTTTCATCCCTAATTATGACTGGATTCTCTGCTTCTCTGACTGGATTCTCTGCTGGCCTGTCTACAATCACATGTATGTTTTCATATTTTCCATTATATTTAAACAGAACTTACCAACATTAAAATTGCATTTTAGTTAAATCTTCAACTAGTTATTTATATGTAGAATATGTTAACTAAATATCAAACGAGAAATGGCGTTGAGTTGTCTACAAGTGTTTTGTGTATATTTTCGAAGTTCCATTTAGATTTAACAAGTTTTTATTGGTGACAACTTATAAGCTGTTGTGTAATTTGTGATCATAATTGACCCGTTGTATAATTTGATTTCACCCAAATTTACCCAAATGCAACAATTTGTTAATCCAAATCAATTCATTTTTTATGCGTCTTCTTCGTTTTACTATAGATATGAGTGTTTCGTTTATTTTCTAAACATTCCATAAAAAGTTTTATAAAACTTTATTTTATTGTTATTCAATTAACACATTCTGTGTCTTCTTGAATTCGAATTCAACTAAAACATACCGAATTCGATTCGAATTGAATAAAAAACCCAATTCGTATTCAATTAAAAATTCGAATTCGAATAAATTCGATTTGATTCAGATTTTTTTTAAAACATATAAAAAAATAATCAAAATGAAACATGATATCATATTAAAAAGTCCCAAATAAAGTACTGAAGGGGTAAGGTCCCAAAAACCTCGCTTCGAGTACTTGGGGACCATACCACAACCTCATCCTTCTAACCCTCTTTAAATCTTGCGCGGCCGCGCACTGGTCCTACAAAGAGAACTTAGAAGAAAAACAACAAGCAACACCTGCGCGCCAAAAGGGAACTAACAAATCCTTGCGCCAACCTCCATAACAAATAAGGATGAAAATCCCAATAAGCACTCCCGCATAAATAATATCCAGACTTGGATATTATTTACTTCACCGATACCATATAGTAAGGAGTCACACAGGATTACAGTTGTGCTTCTTCTAGAAGGCTCCATCGTGCATCACCAGACGGTTATAACCGTAACCGTCTGGCCACGTGTCATCATCCCAGGCTCTCTTGAAGTCACAATGATGGCACGGAATTGAAGAGAGATCTTCACTTGCCCACTTTCCACGTGGCAATACCCCAGCCGTTGATCAAAGATCGCGATCCGTGTGCTCTCACATTCGTTAAAGTGATTAACGGAGGGAAAAATAACCGCTTACGAAATTAACACTTTCGGTCAATATTTCACCAATAGGTTTTCCTGCCTAAACTTCGGCTATAAATAGAAGGATAATTCAGGTATAATGACCAAGCTACATTCACTTCACTTACACTTCTTCTTCTTTATAAACCCTGTACTTATTCTCACGCCGGAGGGCGGTCACGGAGTGAACCCCCATTCTCCCCGTGGCGAGTCTAACGGTGGTTGTTTTGCAGTTACTGTGAAGAGAAGAAGACCTGTCACCCACGAACCGAACGAGGAGAAACCAACCCTTTTATGCAGAATCAGACCCCCTTGTTTAGTTGATTCCGGTCAATTAACTAGTGTTTCTTCATTGGTGCCCACTGATTTCTCAGTTTCACTCATTTCTTCTCGTTTCGATTCATTTTTCTTCATTCTCTGTTTCATATGGCAGAGAATCCATCATTTCACCCATCAGGTCCTCGATCTGAAATCAAGGGTTCTGCAACCCGAGACATCCAGATCGACGGAATCATGGGCAACGAAGGAAGCAACAAAAGTCATCTGGAAGAAAACGGCCTTTTGATACAAATAAGAGTTCGTAGCCGTCCAGATCTATCTCTAGAGAAAACTCCAGAGCACTGGTTCGCCAGATTCCAGATTACCATGAACCAAATTTTTGCACAAAATGTCAGATCCGAGTTATCAAACAACAGATCTGAAATTCAAGAAGTAAGGGGAAATTTGCCACTAAAGTGTTGGACCCACAGTTAACTTGCCAGTGGGACATCCAATCCAGTAGTCACAAAGAGATGGTACGAAAAACAGAAGATACCAATCACCAGAAAGCTAAACCAAAGCAGATAAATATGGTACAAGGAGGTCCCTCACGAAGGCCGAACAAACGAAGCCATAATCAGCATTGGAGAGAGCAACAAGTTGTATTCCCTGTCGTCCCCGGAGGTCCTCAGGAAGAACGTCCAGTAATTATCACCGGTATCTTCGGCCACTACAGAACTGATTACATGTTCATAGATCCAGGAAGCTCGATGGATATAATCTATGAACAAGTTTTAAGCAACTAGACCCAGAAGATAAAGCACACTTAAAACCAGTTGATTTCCCTCTCACTGGTTTCTGCAACGAAGCTGTTTTTCCGCTTGGACAAATCGTTTTTCCTGTGACTCTCTCAGATGGCGAACATTCGCGCACTGTCATAGTGAATTTCATGGTTATGCCAACAACATCGCGCCATGATGTACTGCTGGGAAGACGATCGCAGAGAGAATTCAACATGATTACCTCCATAGTGCACGCTGCTTGCGGCTTTCCGACAGAATTCAGGGTAGCACTTATGTATTCCAGCAAGGAAGTCATGTACGTGGACGATGAGCCACCAGCAAAGGTTGCCAAACCTTCAACATCAAACGAACCGCAAAAATGGGTTCTCAATAAGGAGTATCCAGAGTAAACCATCTTACTAGGGCACGCCATTTCACCGGCAATACGGATATAGTTGAAGGAATTACTTTAAAACAATAGAGACATCTTCGCTTGGTCCCCAGCGGACATGACTGGAGTTCCACGAGATATAGCACAACACTGTCTGATCGTCCGGCCTTCAGCAGAGCCCGTCGCGCAAGGAAGGCGCAGTCTCAGCGCAGGAAAGGCAGAAGGAATGAATGAGCAAGTAACAGAGTTACTTAACGCTGGGATCCTACGCGAAGTACAATACCAAACCTGGGTCGCCAAGCCAGTAATGGTTCAAAAACACAATGGTGGGTGGCGCATGTGTGTCAACTTCAAAGACCTCAATAAAGCTTGCCTGAAAGATTGCTATGCGCTCCCGGAAATAGATAAGAAAGTTGACTCTCTAGCATCCTTTCGCTGGAAGTGTTTTCTAGACTGTTATAAAGGCTACCATCAAGTACAGATGAAAGAGTAAGATGAAGACAAAACAGCCTTTCGTACAGATAAAGGTATCTTTTGCTATACGAAAATGCCTTTTGGTCTCCGCAACGCAGGAGCTACTTACCAGCGCTTGATGGATAGAGTCTTCGGGGAAGACATTGGTAAAACAGTAGAAGTTTATATGGATGACCTCGTCATCATGAGCCAAGAAGAAGAGACCATGCTCGCAAACATTCAGCGCACGTTTGATTCATTGCGCATCATCAATTTAAAGCCTAACCCAACGAAATGCTCCTTTGGAATGGAGGAGGGCAAATTTCTGGGGTTCATAGTAACCAGAGACGGTTTTATGGTCAACCCGGAGAAAGTACAGGCCATCCAACTAATGCCGTCACTAGCAACAGTTAAAGAGATGCAACGACTTGCGGGACGATTAGCTGTCTTGAACAGATTCCTAGCAAACCACGCCGCGAAGTCTTACCCGTTCATTAGCACGTTGCACAATTGTGCCAAAAAGAGCCATTTTCAGTGGACACCAGAAGCGTAGATAACCTTCAAACAAATGAAGGAATGTCTAATCCAGTTACCAACATTGACAACACCGCGAGAAGAAGAACTGCTAATCTTATATCTATCTGCAGCAGAAGTAGCGGTTGGCGCAGTGTTAATGGTAGAAATAGAGGGCGTTCAAACCCCGATATACTACATTAGGAAGAGGTTAACCGGCCCAGAGACACGCTACTCTATGATAGAAAAGCTCATCCTCGCACTGGTACACGCGTCACGAAGACTACGCCGTTTTTTCTCTGGCCATGTTATTACAGTACTCACTAATTATCATCTACGCCAAATTCTGTCTAAACCCGATGTCGCGGGGCGATTGGCCAAATGGGCCATCGAGCTGGGAGGATACAATATCCTATATAAACCTCGACCAGCAATCAAAGGGCAAGTATTAGCAGACTTCGCCACAGAAGTTCCCATAGACAAAGTACAGGAATGTGAGGCAATCTAAAACCCTATTCCAGTCTTCGACGATAGGTTTTGGACGTTGCACACAGATGGAGCTTCTAACGATGATGGTGCAGGCGCAAGCCTTCGACTGGTTAGCCCAGACGATCACGAGCTCACACACGCGATACGCCTAGATTTCAAAAGTACAAACAATGAGGCAGAATACGAAGCATTTCTTGCGGGCCTCCGTTTGGCACTTAAAATGGGAGCAAAAAACCTCGAAGCTCACGTCGATTCAAAGCTAGTAGCTGAACAAGTTAATGGCCATTACGACGCTAAGGGCGAAGCCATGGCTTTATATCTAGAGCAAGCACGAATGCTTATCAGCTAGTTCCAAACATTCAAGATAGTTCATATAAACAGAAGTGAAAATAAACATGCGGACGCATTGAGTAAATTGGCAGCCACTAGTTTCAAACATCTAGCAAAAGAGGTCCGCATTGAGGTAGTATCCAATCCATCCGTTCCTCTAAGGCAAGTAAACGTCATCGAGGTCGGCAACCCATCCTGGATGTCCCCGATCATCATTTACTTACAACATGGCACACTTCTAGAAGGGAAAGTGGAAGCTAGGAAGATCCAAAACAAAGCGCTGAACTACGAAATGGCGGACAGTATCTTATACCAGAAATCATTCATGGGTCCACTTCTACGCTGTGTCGATAAAACAGATGCGCAGTACTTAGTCAGAGAAATTCACGAAGGATTATGTGGAATTCATGCTGGACCACGCATGGTAGTGGCGAAGATAATGAGCGCAGGCTACTATTAGCCGGTGATGCATGTGGACGCAGTGGAACTATTGCGCAAATGCGCAACATGCCAGCGCCATGCGCCAAAAACCCTCCGTCCAAAAAATCCTTTAGTACCGGTTACCTCAGCCTGGCCTTTCCAACAATGGGGTATCGATCTCGTTGGTCCTTTCCCCGATGCGCCGGGCACAGTTAAATTCATCGTTGTGGAGTTGATTACTTCACTAAGTGGGTGGAAGCTAAGGCATTAGCGTCAACCCCAGCAATGGTAATCCGCAAGTTCATATGGGAGCATATCATCTGTCGATTCGGGTTGCCCTTGCGCATCATTTCAGATAACAGCACAAATTTTGCCTCAGAAGACCTCCAGAAGTGGTTTAAAGAAATGAAGATCGAGCACACCTTTGCCTCTGTGGCACACCCACAAGCAAATGGGCAGGTCGAAAGTGTAAATAAACAAATAGTTGATGCCATCAAGGCGAGATTGGGGACGGCGTGCAGAGGATGGGTAGATGAGCTCCCTAGCATCCTATGGGTTCCACGCACCATGCCAAAAACTAGTACGGGGGAAACCCCATTTAGTCTGGTATATGGATCGGAGGCAATAATACCAGCAGAAATAGGCATCCCGTCACCGCGCATGATCGCCATGGAGAAATGAGATAATGAAAAAGAACGACGGATGGATCCGTACCTTCTCAAGGAAAGATGCGAAAATGCAGCCATCACAGAAGCAAGGTACAAATCCAAATTAGAAAAATACTACAACGCATGCGTTCAGGTGTGTACCTTCGTCCCAGGAGATTTTGTCCTGCGCGACAACGAAGCCTCCAACGCGGAGAAGCCAGGCAAATTAGAACCTAAATGGGAAGGACCATACATTATCAATGAGGTCCTGGGCTGTAACACCTTGTAAAATCACGACCAATATAATGAAGACACGTGTCATGAGCTTTAAACATGTAATGAATTGAATATGAAGGACTAAAGTTGACAAACAAAGAAAGTATGTGTGTAAAGGGATTCAAAGTGTCAACATTCGATAATTATACCTTTCAACAACCCTACGCGATGTTTATACCCTTAAACGAATGAATTATAAATCGTACGGAGCCGTTTGTGGAAGAAAGTGAAAGTTTACAAACCGCAAGGGTTAAAAGTGTCAACATGTTTAATTTATACCTCTGAGTGACCTTTTAGCGAACCCGAAGCTTTGTAACGATTAATCATGCTCACTAGAATAAGTGATAAAAATTTCACAAGGTTTCGATATCGTATGAGAAAGATACGCTAACATTCGTAAGTAAGGAGTTAAAAGCGTCAACGTTGAAATTCATGACTTTTCGGTGATCGTATAACTAACCGGGGACTTAATGAAGTTGGTTTATGACTTAGGGTCCTTAAAAGTCAAGTTAGAGGGTTAAAAGTGCAATAAATAAAGTTAAAACCACTATTAGAAGGACCAGGGACCTAAATTGCAAATCTGGGAAACTTGGTGACCGGATCTGGGAGCCATACCGGCCACGTAAGACCTCCCAGGACTCTTTCGCGGGCCGCCTGAAAACCACCAACATCCAAAAACATGGCAGTTGTCTGTTATAGCCTGTTACACCGACCTTTATGCATGGTATTCGAATTCCAGAGGCTGGGACAATAGTTTTACATGCATAGGGACACTTGGGATTGATCTAAGATCAGTTATAGGCCTTGTTGTGATGATCTTGTTGCATCAAATCCACTATATAAGAAGAACACTTGTTGCAACATTTTGACATTCACTTGAAATCATTCATAACTCTTTTTCTGGAGTCTCCTGGAGCTCAAGACCATTCCCTAAGGATCTTTAATCGTGCTTAGGACTATTGTATGTGTCCTTGACCTCCCTAATTCATGTTTTATTAGTTTAATGGCCTAAAGTCAAACCCGTCGTAATTAAGGTTTGACTTAGTGATTAATCACTAATGGTCCAGTCAATTCTCGAATTGAAAGTAGCTTTGAGTTGGTAATTATGTGGGCAATAAACCCTTAAAAGGGCACCCTCTGATTCCCACTCTAACTAGGTCAATTGTCGGGTCAAACTTTATTGTAAAAAGTCAACAGAAAGCTAATTTTAAATTACACACATAATTAACAATGTAGAAGCCATGAAACCTGTTTTATCACTTGTATAACTTGGTAATTAATGTAAGAACATGTCTAAGCATGTTCGACCCGACAATTTTCAGTTTAGACTCGGTTCGGAACCGAAAGTCGCAAAAGTAGACTTTTGCTTTGACTTTCAGTTCTGACCCAATGTAGCATGTTTTAGAAATGCCTTAGAGCTCTATTAGGATCATGTTATAGGTTAGTGTAACCCTCTGAGGTTATACAATTTGGTTCCTTAGTTATCCGATTCATTTGCATGTTTCCGTTATATGCCTAAATGTTGACCATTATGCCCTTTTGACCTTAAAAGAATATTTTTGAAAATGTGATAGGAATTTATAAACTTGTCCTAAAAATTTGACATCAGTTTGAGGTCTAGATTAGGAGTTATGCTCAATATCGCAATTAAGAAGCTTTTTATTAATTAAACGGCGTAATTAGCATAAAGCCTATCTAAACCCAGATTTTGACACCAAACTTTTCACCCACTGATGTAATATAATATTTTGGGATTTTTGAAGATTTTTATTTATTTTTAAGCTGAGCATAACATAGGGTTCTTGCTATAATTCGGTAATTGTCGGTTATACCCTTTTCTTGAATAAAAGGAGTTTTACATAATATTTTGATACCAAACTTTTTGCTACTGATTTTATATGATAAATAAAACATTTTGAACTTTATAAACTGATCAAAAACTCAGATTTCTTATTTAAACCCGAAAATTTCTTAAAACCGACTTTTATGCGTTTTAAGCGCATATTATGGGTTAAAACTAATTTCGGCATATAAAACTTGATACCTACTGATGTTTTAAGTAAATTTTTATAATTAAACAGTAAGCAAAAGTTTTGAACTCAGAATTCTAATTTTGACCTTTAAAGCTTATGTGAAATTACCAAAATGCCCCTACGATGCATAGTTTGGTTATAAAAGGTAAATTTCACATATATGCAATACCCTACTGTTATGACTTATAAAAATAAATATTTTTACTGATTATATCAGACCTGAAACTCAGATTAATATATAAACTCTTTTATAAGCTTTAAAATGACCAAAATACCCCTACGGGGCATAGTTTGAGTTTAAATCCATTTTGGGCATAATGGAAGGTATCCTACTGATATCACAACATATTTAGGGCATATTAACTTAGGGAACCTGTTCATGACTCATTTGTTTGCCCGTTATGCATTTTTCGCGCTTGGTACGGTTTATGTAACTAGTTTGCATAAATTAGCTGAAACGGGTCAAACCTTATCATTTTTATCTCAAAATCCAGAATGTGTTTAGTTTACCCATATTATACAAGTATACAAACTTGTTGGGTCTAAACCACATTCTAATCCGGTCTTCGCTTAATCGTGCGTTTGAACCGTATATCTTCTTTTAAAACTAACCGGTCTAAGTTTAGGCTTAATTAAGACCCATTAGGAATCTAATAGGTTATTAAAACCTTTGTTCCAGATTAGGAGACCAGTAAAAGATACTTGCACTCGCTGATTGTGATATATACTTGCTCAGGTAAATACTTTTAACTTATTTTCCCTTATACGGGCTTGGGGTACGGTATATAAAATACCGCTTGGTCGGGCATTGAATTTTTAATCATATAAAGGTTAATTTATTGAGATGACCCGTTTAAATTGTTATGTTTGCTTAAAGCCTTTGGGGGGTTAATGACCATGTCCCGGATATCCTTGGCATCATTCATTGAAATGGCCACGACCTAAGCACGAGGTGTAGGCATACACCTGCCAGTCTATATATATATAAAAAGGTATAACCGACGGTTCAAGAATAACTCACCGCGGGATTATATCATGTGGTGGGTCTATTAATCTTTAACCTGGTATTCAGCCCGGGCTACTGAATGTATAACGAACATGTAAATCTTTACAAGTTTATATATAAATAATTATCCCAAGTTATAAAAGATTATTTTGTGCCTTGTGCATTCAAATCAATTTTCTTAAACATTTTCAAAATGAGTCAGTTAATTGTATTTACCAGTGTAAACTGACGTATTTTCGAAAAAGGCTAAGTGCAGGTACTAAACGGAATAGGCTGGCTACTCCTAGCATCAATAAAGAGTCTTGCAAGCTTAGATGTTATAAATCTGCTGAACAGTATCTCTTTTTAACATTGATCCGCCTGTGGATCCTTTACAACCGTTTTGTAATAAATGATATTACTTTCATTCGGTTTGTAAAGATTTTATCTTTCGACTTCTGCTGTGTATATAAACTGTGATAAATTATCTATGATGATATCAACTACGTCACGATACTCCCCACCGGTAATACGTGGAAATATAAGGGTGTGACAGGTTGGTATCAGAGCCAACGTTGAGTGAATTAAACACTAGCCTTTTGTGTTTAATCTCAAGGACACAGTTTGCACATTCCTCGACTTTCGAGTCTAGACAAAGAACTTAGGACTAATTCTGACTTATTTTGTTTTGTCCTTTATTGTTTCTTTTGTTGTTTCTTTTGTTTGTTTTGACAGGACCTATAAAAATGCCGCCAAGAATCCGAGGAAGAGGAAGAGGCAAGGGGCCATTCATCACCCCCAACGATCACGAGGCCGGGCCTTCTCACCGGCGAACTCCATCAGACACTTTAAGCACAAGTCCTCAAGAAAACTGGAGGACCCATTTAGAACCCGCAAGGCGTTCAGTCTCGCTGAGCTCCTCACCTTCCTACCTCAACTCTTTCGGGCCTCAATCGGAGAACGAGCCCCACAACTCACATCACTCTTTTATACCCCTTCAAAGCCCCAACTCACACCATTCCTTCAACGACCCAACACCCTACTTTCAAGGCGGGTTCAACCCGGCAAACCAAATTGATGAGCCAGTGGGTTATAACCCGTTGGGACCAGAGGACCATTTCTCCATGGACATGGAAGAGGATCCGGAACCTGCCCAACCACCAACCGGAACGCCTACTCACCCCATCGAGATTTTGGATGGGTCACCCTTTCTTGGATCACCTTATAGTGGTCCCGACAGCTACGAGGCGAGGTTTAACCAATACGACTGGGTATTCACTCCCTCCTACACCCAACAACAACAACAGCAGCAGGATCCCTCTGAGGATTCGTGTTTTGTGGCGGTCACTCCACCACCACCACCACCAGTGCAGCAACCGGCTCCGGAGCCACCAAGGCGTAGGAGATCAACCGCACGGATGTCCGTGCGAGGGGGAGTCCGTATCAGCACCCCTCAGCATTCAAGTGGCAGTTATTACCCGCCACTATATGAAGACCAACAGATGGGTGGACCTTCTAACCCTGTTTCTGAGGTGGAGTCTGCGCCAGTCGCACCGCTACCAGTGGGTTATGATAACCCAATTCCTACATACGCCAGTGCAGCGGCATACAACCCCTTTGAGCAGCCTGCCTACCCGGGGTATAACTACTACAATGCCCCTAATGTTGACCCATACCTTGTAGCAGCCAACTACAATGCCCTTCATCTTGAAGAACCTTACGCATCCTCCTACCAAACCGGGTACCCACCTTATGGGTATCAACACCCACCACCTCCTCAACCTCCGCATCAGCAGCCGCCACAGCCGCCGTTGATTCCGCCACTGCAGCAACAGGAGATTCTACAGAGGTTGAGCCAGGTGGAACGGGAGGTTCAAGAGGAACGTAGGAACCACCGGGGATTTATCAAAGGTCTGGCGATCTTAATCAAAGGGAAGAGAAAAAAGGATCATTGAGATTCTTTGTTTGTTTGTTTGTGATGTATTTCTTTAATTTTCAATCAAGTCCCTGCATGGACATCTATTTATGTATCCAGTTCCTGCGAGGACTTGTAGTTTCAGTTTAGCCCCTGCGTGGGCAAGTTATTTCTGTTAAGTCCCGTTTAGGGCAATATGTACTCTTTTAAATTTTAGTGGCATGTTATCATTTAAATTTTATTTTGTCATTAAATGCATAAATGTAATACGTATGAACTAAATAAATAAATCCAAAATATGTCATTCCTTTCATAAGATCTACCTTTAAATATTAAACAAGAATCTTAAAGGATATAACCTAGCCTGCATGTCATTATAAGACCCGGCCATGATGGTAAAACCTGTTTAAAAAGATTCAAATCCTTGTTAACATCTGAAAACATGTTAACATTCCTGGCTAATGTGATTCGTAAAATCACACGTGTCATCCTTATATTGGATTATTCTAATTCCTTCTTTATTATTTAAACATCCAATTGTGATGTAATGCCTACGGGCCATAATCATTGTCATATAAGACAAAAGACAGTTGTAGCCTATAACTCCCTGTCAAGAATGGGTAATGAACTATGATTCAAGCCTTAGTACCTCGATCCTATAAGATATTGACTTAAAATTTGAATGTGTCCATGTGACTTGGCCTTTTGTGCCATTATTATATTTAATTATAACTAAGGGTTATTAATGAAAAATCCTGAATGAAATACTTAACAAATTAACCAACATGGTTCTTTAATACCATGGTTAATAAGTTAATAAGATGACAAATCTATTATAAACCTATAAGAAATCATTGTCATCATTTTATGTAGCAATCAAGCTACATGGCAGAGTCTGAAGAAGTTAACAGTCGTCCAAGGGAGAATCATGATACTACTAGGATCAACGTAACTGGTGCGGAACTTCAAGCATTGATTGATAATGCTGTTACCAAGGCCATAGATAGGCAGTTTAATGAGTCAAGTGGTACTCGAAGCAAGACCTCATCTGTACCCCATTCTAAACCTAAGACTCACTCAGAGGCTCATAGTAAGCCACCTCCTAAACATAATGGATCAAGGAGGGATGACGATCATCACTCCTCGAATCAGCATAGTATTCCGTCGAAGAAGATTGAGCTCATACCAGAACCACGTGGTAAGTCCTGTACATATAAGTATTTCGTCTCCTGCAAGCCTAGAGACTTCACAGGGGAGAAAGGAGCCATCGATTGTATGACTTGGCTCGATGAAATGGACACTGTGGTTGATATCAGTGGTTGCATTGATAGGGATGTTGTGAAGTTTGTATCTCAGTCATTTAAAGGAGAAGCGCTAGCTTGGTGGAGGTCTCTGATCCAAGCTACTGGAAAAGTCCATTTGTATGGCATGTCTTGGGAGCAGTTCATTACTCTCATCAAAGAAAATTACTGCCCTCAACATGAGGTTGAGAAGATCGAGACCGATTTCCTGACATTGGTTATGAAGAATTTGGACTGTCTGGCTTATCTTACGAGTTTTAATACTATGTCTCGATTGGTTCCTTACTTAGTGACGCCGGAACCAAAGCGGATAGCCCGTTTCATTGGGGGTTTAGCCCCGGAGATCAAAGCCAGTGTAAAGGCATCTTAACCGACTACCTTTAGATCTATAGCCGATCTGGCACTATCTCTTACCCTTGATGCGGTCAGGTAGAGATCGCTGAGAAATTCTGATATAGTGAAGAGAAAACGTGAGGATGAAAACTCACACCGTTCAGACAATAAGCACAAAGGGAACTCTGACCACAGAAGGAGTTCAGGGTTCAAGAAATATGATCAACAGTCAGGCAAGAAGCCCAAATGCAAAATCTGTAAGAAGCTCCATTTGGGGAGGTGTAGATATGAGTCAAAATCCCAATCACAGCCAAGAGCTTGTGGGATTTGTAAGTCAAATGAGCACAAGACGATAGAGTGCAAGAAGATAAAAGATGCAACATGCTACAACTGTAATGAGAAAGGGCACATCAAGACCAATTGTCCTAAGTATACCAAAAAGCCTGAAGAAGTAAAAAAGACCAATGCAAGGGTCTTTCGAATGGATGCACGAGAAGCTGTTCAGGATGATAATGTGATAACAGGTACCTTCCTTATAAATGATGTTTATGCAAGGGTGTTATTTGATTCGGGTGCGGATAAGTCATTTATAGATGATAAGTTTTGTAAGTTGTTGAATTTACTTGTTAAAACCCTAAGCGTGAAATATGAAGTAGAGTTGGTTGATGGTACCTTAGAAACTGCCTCAACTGTGCTAGATGGATGTTTTATATCCATTAGGAACCACTCCTTTCCGTTATCCTTACTTCCTTTGAAATTAGCTGGTTTCGACATAGTGATAGGCATGGATTGGTTATCTCATCACCAAGCCCAGATTGTTTGTGACAAGAAACAAGTGGTGATCAGACTCCGTATGGTGAGCCACTTACCATACAAGGAGATACTCAGTATGGGTTGCCTAAGCAAGTGTCTGTTCTTAAGGCATCAAGGTGTATGAAGAAAGGTTGTGTCATTTATATGGCACAAGTGACTATTGATGAGCCAAAGCCCAAGATTGAAGACATCCCTATCATTTCTGAATACCCTGATGTATTTCCTGAAGAACTACCTGGTTTACCCCCAGATAGGCAAGTGGAGTTTAGAATTGACATTATACCTGGAGTAGTACTTGTTGCAAGAGCACCTTACCGGTTAGCCCCAACTAAGATGAAAGAGTTAAGAACCCAACTGGATGATTTATTGACAAAAGGATTTATTAGACCTAGCTCATCTCCTTGGGGAGCACCTATTCTGTTTGTTAAGAAGAAAGATGGATCAATGCGGTTGTGCATTGATTATCGAGAGCTGAACAAGGTTACAATTAAAAACAGATATCCATTGCCCAGGATCGACGATCTGTTCGATCAGCTCCAAGGAGCAAGTTACTTCTCCAAGATTGACTTGAGGTCAGGCTACCATCAGCTGAAGGTTAGAGATGAAGATGTGCACAAGACTGCATTCAGAACTCGATATGGTCACTACGAGTTCTTAGTGATGCCTTTCGGGCTCACTAATGCACCAGCAGCATTCATGGACCTCATGAATCGCGTTTGCAAACCCTACTTGGACAAGTTTGTCATCGTCTTCATTGATGACATCCTCATTTATTCAAAGAATCAAGCTGATCATGAGAAGCATCTTCGTTGTATTCTTAAACTTCTTCAACAAGAAAAGCTTTACGCTAAGTTTTCAAAGTGGGAATTTTGGCTTCGGGAAGTCCAATTCCTTGGACATATGGTTAGTGAGTGTGGTATCCAGGTGGATCCCGCTAAGATTGAAGCTATCATGAATTGGCAAGAGCTGAAGACGCCCACAGAGATTCGCAGCTTCTTAGGCCTGGCGGGATACTACAGGCGTTTTATTGAGAATTTCTCAAGGATTGCAGCACCCCTAACTTCATTAACTAGGAAGAATATTAGAATATTAAGTTTGATTGGGGTCCTAAGCAACAAGAATCCTTCGATATTCTTAAGAAAAAGTTAAGTAATGCACCTGTGTTGACATTGCCTGAAGGAATAGAAAAGTTTGTAGTGTACTGTGACGCATCACACACTGGTATGGGATGTGTGCTCATGCAGAAAGGCAAGGTCATTGCCTATGCTTCCCGACAATTAAAAGTGCACGAGAAGAATTACACCACCCACGATTTGGAGTTGGGTGACATTGTGTTTGCACTAAAACTTTGGAGGCATTATTTATATGGTACCAAGTGTGTGATCTATTCGGATCATAAGAGCCTTCAGCATCTGTTCAATCAGAAGGATCTGAACATGAGACAGCGTCGATGGATGGAGACTTTAAATAATTACGATTGTGAAATCCGATACCATCCAGGCAAGGCGAATGTGGTCGCCGATGCCTTAAGTAGGAAGGAAATGGTGAAACCCATAAGAATCAATGCCAAGAGTATTGAGTTAAAGAACAACCTGAATGAAAGATTGTTTGCTGCTCAGAAGGAAGCCGTATTAGAAGCTAACTATCCAAATGAAAAGCTGGGAGTCACTGCAGAACAGTCATCATATGGCAAGGACGAAATCCTAAGATTGAATGGACGGATATGGGTTCCAATCTATGGAGGACTTCGGGATGTTATTCTTCAAGAAGCCCATAACTCCAAGTATTCTGTTCATCCTGGAAGTGACAAGATGTACCAGGATTTGAAGGCAAATTATTGGTGGATAGGTTTGAAGAAATCTATAGCCACTTATGTGGCCAAATGTCTGACATATGCTCAAGTTAAAGCAGAACACCAGAAGCCGTCAGGTTTACTGCAACAGCCTGAACTTCCCACCTGGAAGTGGGAAATGGTGACTATGGATTTTATCACCAAGTTACCAAAGACAAAGCGAAGAAATGATACTATTTGGGTGATAGTGGATAGACTGACTAAGTCAGCCCACTTCCTACCTATTAAGGAAACACATAGCTCAGATAAGTTAGCTCAGCTGTACGTGGATGAGATTGTATCTCTCCACGGAGTGCCAGTGTCTATCATCTGTGATAGAGATACGAGGTATACATCTCATTTCTGGAAAAGTTTTCAACAATCCCTAGGCACTCGATTGAACTTCAGCACAACATATCATCCTCAGACGGATGGTCAAAGTGAACGTACTATACAGACACTTGAGGATATGCTACGAGCTTATGTTATTGACTTAGGAGGAAGTTGGGATGATCATCTTCCATTGATTGAATTCTCATACAACAATAGCTATAATTCCAGTATTCAAGCTACACCTTTTGAAGCTTTTTATGGAAGAAAGTGCAGAACGCCCGTTTGTTGGGCAGAAGTTGGAGATGTCCAACTAACAGGACCTGATATAGTCCTGGAGACGACAGATAAGATTGTACAGATACGAGATTGTACAGATAAGATTGAGGTTAGTGACAAAGTGTTACTGAAAGTATCACCCTGGAAAGGGGTAATGCGATTTGGCAAGAAAGGCAAGTTAAGCCCAATATATATAGGACCATTCAAGATCATCGAATGTGTCGGAACAGTGGCTTACACGTTAAACCTGCCTGAAGAGCTTAGTGGAATTCATATTGTTTTCCACATCTGCAATCTAAAGAAATGTCTAGCTGATGAATCACTAGTCATACCCCATACGGATGTGCACATAGATGAGAGCCTGAAATTTGTTGAAAAACCTTTGTCGATCGAGGATTGACAGGTTAAGAAGCTTCGAAGGAAGCAGGTACCGATTGTAAAGGTTAAATAGGATGCCCGTAGAGGTCCTGAGTATACGTGGGATGTAACACCTCGTAAAATCACGACCAATATAATGAAGACACATGTCATGAGCTTTAAACATGTAATGAATTGAATATGAGGGACTAAAGTTGACAAACAAAGAAAGTATGTGTGTAAAAGGATTCAAAGTGTCAACATTCGATAATTATACCTTTCAACAACCCTACACGATGTTTATACCCTTAAACGAATGAATTATAAATCGTACGAAGCCGTTTGTGGAAGAAAGTGATAGTTTACAAACCGCAAGGGTTAAAAGTGTCAACATGTTTAATTTATACCTCTGAGTGACCTTTTAGCGAACCCGAAGCTTTGTAACGATTAATCATGCTCACTAGAATAAGTGATAAAAATTTCACAAGGTTTCGATATCGTATGAGAAAGATACGCTAACATTCGTAAGTAAGGGGTTAAAAGCGTCAACGTTGAAATTTATGACTTTTCGGTGATCGTATAACTAACCGGGGACTTAATGAAGTTGGTTTATCACTTAGGGTCCTTAAAAGTCAAGTTAGAGGGTTAAAAGTGCAATAAATAAAGTTAAAACCACTATTAGAAGGACCAGGGACCTAAATTGCAAATCTGGGAAACTTGGTGACCGGATCTGGGAGCCATACCGGCCGCCTAAGACCTCACAGGACTCTTACGCGGGCCACCTGAAAACCACCAGCATCCAAAAACATGGCAGTTGTCTGTTATAGCCTGTTACACCGACCTTTATGCATGGTATTCGAATTCCAGAGCCTGGGACAGTAGTTTTACATGCATAGGGACACTTGGGATTGATCTAAGATCAGTTATAGACCTTGTTGTGATGATCTTGTTGCATCAAATCCACTATATAAGAAGAACACTTGTTGCAACATTTTGACATTCACTTGAAATCATTCATAACTCTTTTTCTGGAGTCTCCTGGAGCTCAAGACCATTCCCTAAGGATCTTTAATCGTGCTTAGGACTATTGTAAGTGTCCTTGACCTCCCTAATTCATGTTTTATTAGTTTAATGGACTAAAGTCAAACCCGTTGTAATTAAGGTTTAACTTTGTGATTAATCACTAATGATTAAACAAAAGATTGTTACAACTCGGGATGATAACTAGCTTGTTACAAGGATCACTAGAGTGCAATGTGTATGAAATCGCCAATGTACTGCAGAGAACTTGCGAGTGTGTGTGTGTTAGCTAACTTGTTCTAATTCAAGCTGTTATCCCCTTATAAAATTAGAAATAAACTAAATAACTAACTATCCGCTAAATGTGCAAGCTTCCCACGATCTCCATAACGTTCACGAAGGCTATGCACGTGTGGAATATTTAAGCATATTCCCCTGGAATATCGGCAAGACTTGGTCCATGCGTATACTCCTGCAAAACAAGCTCACATACCATGAAGACAACCGTTAGTGTTAGGATAACAATGAGGATCCTAGATCCCTAACTCTGCAAAGTCTTCTGAGGATCCTTAATTCAAACGGAACTGAGGATCCGTGATCCTGGCTGCACTTGAGGATCCGTGATCCTTAAGATTGGAAAATCCGCCCCTAACAATTTCCCCCAAAATATGAGAAGTAAAATGTAAATTAACGAGTCGTATTTTTTGATCTTATCTGCAACAAACTGTCTAACGGATATATAGCCGTTATAGCAGGACTAGCCGTTACACATCTTGCGTCAGCGAAGTGACAACCTGTAGAATCATCATCATTATATATAGGTTAGAGATAAGGATCGATTTGCATTTAAATTCGAGCGATACTTCCCTTTAAATCCTCATTCAAAGATCGGAATAGGTATCTCTCTTCTCCTTCTCTCTTCATCTTCTTTTCCATTTCATCAAAATCCTAAGATTACAATGAAGCTACGATCCTCCCCCGCCAAGGATCACCAGAAAGATAGCCCCCTAAAAAGCCAAAGGATTATCAAAAATCTTTCGAAGGAACTCTACAGCTTCACTGACTCGGAGATTGACCGGATTCGCCACTGTTTTCCGGCGGACACCATCTTCAAACCTTTTGACCCTACCGCAAAAAATGACTCCGTTTCTGACACTTGGGTTGCTTTTCTGGCCACCCCATTCCTGATAGGATTCTCCTATCCTTTCCCTGCCTTCACCCAATCTTTCTTTTCCCTCATCGGCATGTGCTATATTCAGGCCATGCCAATGATGTGGAGAGTATTGTATACTTTAGAGAACATCATTGAGCAGGAAGGCATATGACTGGGAATGTCAGAACTGGCTGAATTGTATAACCTTGTGAGCCATGGTTCACATCGCTACTTGTTCAAACATAAGCCCGGTGATCCTCATCCAATCCTTAAAACCACAAAGAACGATACCAACTGGAAAAAGCGTTTCTTCTTTGTTAAGAGAGATTCTATCCCAGACGGGAAAGATCTCCCCAAAGAGTGGACCACCCATGGTAGGATATAGGATCCTTATAGAAGGATTATAGGATAACCCTGTTTCTGTTGAGGATAACTGATCCTTTTCTGTCTTTTATGCAGCTATCTCAGTCTCTCATATCATTCAGTCACCTGCAACAAAAGAGAGGATCGCTGCCTTTTGGAGCCTTGATCCTTCAGTTAGATCATTCCAGGCAAACACAAAGGATTCACAAGAAGTATCCTCCGGTTCAGTAACCATGTCAAGTAAGTGTTCATATTCATGAATAATTAAATAGATATAAATTAAGGATACTTATCTGTTGTTTTCCATTTGTAGGTGCTGGAAAGTCTTCAAAGTCAGCCACTCGCTTCAGCGTCATTGATCTTGATGCTGTCTCTGCCCGGTCCGGAAAGAAGAAATCTACTGCTAGCCCAAGCGTTCCAATCCTTAAGCCTGTCACCTCCAAGGGCAAGGGAGGAAAGAAGAGGAAGACCGCTGATGATCTTGAAGGCCTGCCCCTTATCCGTCATCAGTTTGAAGAATACTTCGCTGATGTAAGGATCCCTGATCCTTAATTCTATCCTGCTCCTTTGAGGACAACGAATTCTGAATTATACCTTTTCTTTTTTGCAGAAATTTGCTGAGATCCAGATGCTCTTTGATGCATATGTTGAAGAGGCTGAGCAGAAGGAGCTGGACATTCAGGAGATTTTCCTGGCTAAGGATCAAACCATCTCTACCCTCGAGAAGGAGCTCAACTTGGCGAAGAAACAGCTGGTCATGGCCCACATCACTGCTGATCATGAGAAGAAATAGGTGATGGAGGATGCTAAGCTCTCTGTCGCCATTGCTATGTACAAGATCAAACTGCAGATGTCCAAGGAAGCTGAGGATCCTGACTTTGACAGGACCAGTTGGGACCAGGAGGGCTGGAAGGCTAAGCTAGCTGAGCTGGATGATGAAGAGGAGGCTGGAGAGGTCCTGGCTATTGAGGCTGGCAGCAGTGGGCTGAAGGATCATGCTGGTGATGCAGGGGCTGAAGGTGATGGTGATGAAGGGAAGGTGTGAGCTGCAAAAATGGGCGATGATGGATTTATCTAGACACGACCGGAGCCCATTTTTTATGGTTTGGTAGTTGTTTTTTGGTTGATGGTGTTTTTCTTGAACAATGCTGGTCTGTACTTAAACAATAGTTTTTAGGGTTGAGGATCATGGATCCTTGGACAATAGGTAGGATAATGGGTGGTGGATGGATCCTCTGTTTGGGGGATGAAACCACTTGTTATCCTGCCGCCTTTATTTCCTGCACTTAGACCTTGTTAATATGGACACCCTTTGCCAACCCAAGTGGACGGGCCACGTTTTGCTGGTAGAAACTTGGGTTGGAAATTTTGACAACCTTTTAAGGGTTTAACTTTTGGTAAATAAAAGCTTAATCTTTTGACTATCTCATGTGTTGCTACATTTGTGAATACTTTACCTTTCAGTTGCTATGATACACTTTGTTTGAATTCATAAGTTTAGAATAAAAGCTTAATACATTATGTTAAAAAGTTTAGGATATGATCAAGGATCAAATATCCTATAATCGATAAATTCAAAAAAGTAGTGTAATTTATGGATCATGTGTCCTGTTGTCAAAGAGTAAGGGTCACTTAGATAAATAAAGAATAAAATCAAAGTGATCAAGGATCATACCTGAGAATCCAAGTTAGGATCCTATACCTTTAATATTTACAATCAAGATAACCAAAAGACAAACCTTAATAAAAGGTTAGGATCAAGGATCCTTAGCTGTTTAGCTTCAAAAACCTGAAAAGGAACACAATTTGGGACTAAGCCAATATATGAGAAGAGTTAGCAACTGGGGACAAGCCCAACATATCTGGGGACAAGCCCAATATACTAGGGACAAGCCCAAAACACTGGGGACAAGCCCAAAAAACTGGGGACAAACCCAAAAATCTGGGGACAAGCCCAAAGGACTAGGGACAAGCCCAAAGGATCTTGTGTAAACTGGAGTATGGCCCTCACTGGCGACTATCCAAACTTAGTGACATGAAAATGCCAAAACCTTAGCTAACGTGAAAACGTTAGAAACCTTAGGAACGGATGTATGGTACATCTACCATTGTACGTAGGATTCTGAATACAGCCAGTACAATGAAATTGTCAGCCCCTAAAGCGGGTACTGGTCCCATTGCCATGAACTGCACCAGGATCATCGTGCGTTGCTGGCGATACTGGGGACAGGCCCAACAAATTGGGGACTAGCCCAAATAACTGGGGTCAAGCCCAAATAACTAGGGTCAAGCCCAAATAACTGGAGACTTCTGTGGATACTCAATCCTTTGTTAAGGATATATGAACCTTCTGCAAAACTCAGAACTAAGTGAAGGAAGGATAAAGGATGCAGGATCCTTCTCCTTGTATATAAGATAATTAAAGAATTAAATAGATTGGAATTAGATCATTACCATAATGAGAATCATATATCCTCTAAGGATCCTTCGAGGATACCGGTCATGAATATAACTAAGGATCCTGGATCCTTATTACATGAAGTATTTCTTCAAGTGGACAACATTCCAAGCTCTTGGTAGTAAATCACCTTCCATTGTTAGCAATCTATATGCCCCATTTCCTGCCTCAGCTTCAATAAGGTAAGGACCTTCCCACTTTGGTGCTAACTTGCCATCAGCAGGATTGGTGGTGTTTTGGAATGCTTTCCTTAATACCATATCACCGACTTGAAACTTCCTGATCCTAACATTCTTGTTATAAGCTCCAACCATCCTTTGTTGATAGCTAGCTATTCTTATCCTTGCCAAATCCCTGAGTTCTTCTATGGTATCCAAGTCTTGAACCAAGTTCTCAGCATTTCCTTCAGGATCACGGATGCTTGTTCTTGCAGTAGGAACCACCATCTCTGTAGGGATCACTGATTCTGCTCCAATACTAAAAAAAATGGAGGTTGGCCAGTGGCATTCTTGGGAGTTGTCCTATCAGCCCACAGTATATAAGGTAGTTCCTCTGCCCACTTTCCTTTCTTGGATCCAAGTTTCTTCTTCAGGTTGTTCATGATGATCTTGTTGGATGATTCTGCCTGACCATTGGCTTGTGGGTGGACTGGTGTTGATGTTATCATCTTAATCCCCCAGCTGTCACAAAAGTTAGTAGTTCTACTCCCAATAAATTGGGATCCATTATCACAAACAATTTCAGAAGGAATTCCAAATCTGGTAATAATATTTCTTTTAATAAAGGATATCACTTCTTTTTCTCTGACTTGAGCAAAGGCTTCAGCTTCTATCCACTTGGAGAAGTAATCAGTCATAGCAAGTGTTTTGGTCAAAGATCTGATAAGGATAATGCAACCAAACTCTCTGTTAAGGGGTATGATGCTTGAATTGATTTATAGAAATAAGGATCACTATGAAAAATAAATGATAAGTGACACAAGGTTTATACGGGGAAAAAGCCCTTGATCAAGAGTTGATCTCCGGCACAAAAAACCCCGGGTGATGGAAACTACCGATCACCAACTCAAATTAAACAAGTAATGTGTTACAACTTCGGATGATAGCGAGCTAAATACAAGGATCACTATAGTGTAATGTGTAAAAAGTGAATGAAATCGCTAAGTGAATGAACGAGAGCTGGTGTGAGTGGTTTTCAGAGTGTGTGTAGCCAAAAATAGCATAAGTGTTGTCTAATTAGCTCGCTACCCCATTTAAATCTAATAAAAATCTAAGTAACAAACTATCCGCAAATGGTGCAAGTCCTCCACGACTCCACAACGTCCATTTCTGACCAAGCACGTGCGGAATAGAGTTAGAATATTCTCCAGAAATATCGCCAAGACCAAGTCCCAATTGATATTCCTGCAAAACAGTTACGAATTGAAAGTGAACAATCATTAGTACAAGGATCCTTAGGATGATCCATGATCCTGATCCTGAAGCACTTCTGAGGATCACTAACTGACACAGAAGTAAGGATCACCAAACAGGATAATATTTGAGGATCACGGGTCATTTAGAAATCCACCCCTAACAATTACCCCCAAAATATAAGGAGTTATATCGTAAATAAATGAGTTATATTTTTTCGTTCTTATCCCCAACAAACTAACGGATAACTAGCCGTTGGAGACGGACTAGCCGTTGCAAAGCTGACGTCAATGAAGTGACAATCCTGCAAATCATCATTATAAATAGGAGTTAGAGATAGGATCAATATGCATTTAAATTCGAAGAAACTCCCTTTAAATTCTCGGTCGAAGATCAATCAGGTATCTCTTCTCTTATCTCTCATTCTCTTACTCTGTTTTTCTTTCTTTACCAAAATCAATGATGCTCCCGTCCTCCCCCGCCAAGGATCACCAGAAGGATAGCCCCTTGAAGAGTCAAGGGATTATCAAAGACTCAAAACATGAGAGGTGTTGCTTTAACGATGCTCAAATAGATAAGATTCATCACTGCTTTCCGGCGAATGCCTTTTTCAAACCCTTCGATCCCACTATCCTGAGCGACTATGTTTCTGAAACATGGGTTGCCTTTCCAGTTACTCCATTCACCATAGGATACACATATCCTTTTCCAGACTTTACACAATCCTTCTTTTCCCTTACCGACATCTCTTACATCCAAGCTATGCCGATGATTTGGAGGGTCTTGTATACCCTGGAGAGGATCATAGAGCAGGAAGGGGTTGATTTAGGAATGTCAGAGCTGACACAGATGTATGATCTTACTACGTTTGGATCACACCGATATCTGTTTAAGCGGAAAACCGGCGAAGAACATCCCATTTTTAAAGCCACCAAGAACGACACAAATTGGAAACGACGCTTCTTCTTTGTCAGGAGGGATACCATTCCAAACGGAAAGCATTTACCCAGGAAGTGGTCCACCAATGGTAGGACAGAGGATCCTGAGAAGGATCATCAGGTAATCTGGCTCTTGTGAAAGGATCACTAACCCCTTTTTGTCTTGTGTTATGCAGCTATTTCTGTTTCACACCTCATCACAACACCCGCAACCAAGGATAGGCTTGCCGCTTTTTGGAAGCTTGATCCTGAAATAAGGACATTCAAGATAGACACCCAAGACTCACAAGAAGTATCCTCAGGTTCCATCACCATGTCAAGTAAGTATCCTGCTTTTTGTATAGTTGAATATTAAAATAAATCGTTATATTGAAATAGGATAAGGATACTTATCTTGCTTTAACTGTGTAGGTGCCGGAAAATCTTCCAAGCCTGCCTCCCCATTCAACACGGCCGACCTTGATGTTGTTCGATCCAGGAAGAAGAGGGCCACTACCAGTCCTAGCATCTCCATTCCCAAGGCACCCACTAAAGGAAGGGGTGGCAAGAAGAGGAAAAATTCTGACACAGAGGACCTACAAGGCCTACCACTGATCCGCCACCAGTTCCTTGAATACTTCAATGAGGTGAGGATCATCAATTCTGCCTAGGTATCCTACTCATTTGAGGATCACCTGATCTTGAACTGCTTTGTCTTTTTCTTTGCAGAAATTTGCTGAGATTGAAGATTATGTGGGAAACGTCGAGGAGCAGGATAAGAAGATTGCTGACCTTCAACAAGTTGCAGTACTTAAGGATCTCAAGATTGCTGATCTTGAAAAGGCCCTTCAAGATGCCAAGACTAAGACGGCTAAAATCCTAATCGACATTGACTATGAGAAGCATGATCTCATAGAAGGTGCAAAGGTCTCTGCTGCCATCACAATGTATTAGACAAAACTAAAGATGGCCCAGGAAGCTCAAGATCCTAACTTCGACAGAAGCAGCTGGGATGTTGAGGGCTGGAAAGCAAGGTTGGCTGATCTTGAAGATGATGAAGAGGCTGAGGAGGTTTTGGCGATCGAAGCTGGAGGCAGTGGGGAGGATCAGGTTAAGGATACCGAAGCTGGAGGGGATGAGGATGCAGCGAAGGTGTAGGCTGCACAGTTGGGCGATGATGGACATTCTTAGACGCAGCCGAAGCCTAATTTTTAAATTTGGTAGTAGTTTTTTGTGGTTGTGATGTTTTTAAAACAATGATGGTCTGTAATAACTAAACAATAACTATTAGGGTTAAGGATCATGAATGATCCTTTGGACAATAGGTAGGATTACAACTGGTGGAGGGATCCTCTGTTTGGGGGATGAAACCATTGTGATCCTGCCATCTTTTTAATTCCTGCACTACTAAGACCTTCAGACAATGGACACCCTTTGCCTACCCCAGCGGACGGGCCACGTATTGCTGGTAGATGCTCGGGGTAGGTAATTTTGACAACCTTTGATGGTTAAACTTTTGTTAATAAAATAACCTTAATCTTTTTTGGCTATCTCCCGGTTGTTATTCTTGTATATCCTTTAAATTTTCAATTGTTTTGATATACACTTGTCTGAATAGGAAAAGTTAAACAAATTAAGTTTAAAAATTTTAGGATATGATCCAGGATCAAATATCCTATAGTCGAAAAGTTCCGAAAAGTAATATATTTTAAGGATCATAAGTTCAGTTGTCAAAGTATAAGGGTTATTCAAATGAATAATGAATAAAATCAAAATAGTTAAGGATCATACCTGAGAATCCAAGTTAGGATCCTAACCTTTATCATTATAAACAGGATAACCATAAGACAAACCTTGATAGAAGGTAAGGATCAAGGATCCTTGGTTGTTTAACTTCGAAACCCTGAAATAAAACATAACTTAGGACTAAGCCATTATAAGATAAAGGTTAGCAAATGGGGACAAGCCCAAAGGATAACTGGGGACAAGCCCAAAGGATAACTGGGGACAAGCCCAAGGATCGTGTGTTAACTGGAGTATGGCCCTAACTGGCGACTATCCAAACTTAGTGGCATGAAAATGCCAAAACCTTAGCTAGCGTGAAAACGCTAGAAACCTTAAGAACGGATGTATGGTACGTCTACCATTATACGTAGGATCCTAGGTATAGCCAGTACAATGGAATTATCAGCCCCTAAAACGAGTACTGGTCCCACTGCCATGAACTATACCAGGATCATCGTGCGCTACTGACGGAACTGGGGTCAAACCCAAGGATAACTAGGGTCAAACCCAAGTAACTGGTTGCTTGTGTGGATAATCATGCTTTTGCTAAGAGTACCTGAACCTTCAAAACTCAAAATCTCGTGAAATGGGGATAAAGGATGCAAGATCCTTATCCTTATGTGAAAAAGTAAGGAAATGAAATAGTTTAAGATTAGAATGTTACCAAAAATGAGGATCATCTGTGCTTTAAGGATCCTTTAAGGATATTTATCATGTGAGGGTCATGGATCCTTATCACATGAAATATCTCTTCAAATGGACAGCATTCCAAGCTCTTGGTAGTAAGTCACCTTCCATTGTTAGCAATCGATATGCCCCATTTCCTGCCTCAGCTTCAATCAAGTAAAGGCCTTCCCATTTTGGTGCCAACTTTCCATCAGCAGGATTGGTGGTATTCTGAAATGCTTTCCTTAGTACCATATCACCAATTTGGAATTTCCTGATCCTCACATTTTTGTTGTATGCACCGGCCATTCTTTGCTGATAACTGGCCATCCTTATCCTTGCCAAATCTCTGATTTCTTCTATAGTATCCAGGTCCTGAACCAAGTTCTCATCATTTTCCTCAGGATCACGAATACTGGTTCTAGCAGTTGGAACCACCATTTCTGTAGGGATCACTGATTCTGCCCTAAATACCAAAGAGAATGGAGTTTGGCCTGTAGCATTCTTAGGAGTTGTCCTATCAGCCCAAAGCACATAAGGTAATTCTTCTGCCCATTTCCCTTTCTTGGATCCAAGCTTCTTCTTCAAATTGTTGATGATGATCTTATTGGAGGATTCTGCCTGACCATTAGCTTGTGGGTGGACTGGTTTTGATGTTATCATCTTAATCCCCCAGCTGTCACAAAAGTTGGTGGTTCTGCCCCCAATGAATTGGGAACCATTATCACATATAATTTCAGAAGGAATACCGAATCTAGTTATAATATTTCTTTTATTGAAGGATATAACTTCCTTTTCTCTGACTTGGGCAAAAGCTTCAGCCTCTATCCACTTGGAGAAGTAATCAGTCATAGCGAGCATGAATACTTTTCCACCAGGTGCCTTAGGGAGCTTACCAACTATGTCCATACCCCATCTCATAAATGGCCAAGAGGAGGATATAGGATGCAAAAATTCAGCTGGTTGATGAAGGATATTGCTGTGTCTCTGAAAAGGATCACATCTCTTAGCATACTCCATAGCATCTCTCTTCATGGTTGGCCAGTAGTATCCTGTCCTCAGGATCCTTGAGAATAACGCCCTGCCCCCAGTGTGGTTTCCACAATCTCCTTCATGGAAGTCTTTTAAAACTTCTTGGATTTCAGGATCCTCAATGCATCTTAAGTATGGTCCTGCAAGAGATCGTCTATACAACATATTATTTAAAATTGTGAATTGAGATACCTTAATTTTGAAAGCCCTAGGGTTTTCTCCTGTAGGAATCTCTCCATGTTGTAAGTATCTCATGATTGGGAGGATCCATGATCCTGAATGAGTTTGAGTATCCTCACTAGGGATAATTGCAGAATTCTCTCCTATCTCCATAGCCACATGATCCTCGATAGCCGGGGTCAGGATATGGATAATAGGGATCTTGATATCCTCCGGGATCTTCAAGGATGATCCTAAATTGGCTAGTGCATCTGCCTCTGCATTCTCTTCCCTTGGTACCTGTGTCAAAATAAAGGATACAAAAGAGAGTGCCAATTCTTTGACTAACTCCAGATATTTGATTAGCTTTTCACCTTTAACAGCATAGGATCCATTAAAGTGATTAGTGATTAACAAAGAATCTACATGTACCTCAAGATACCTGATCCTCATATGCTTAGCAATTTGCAAGCCAGCTATCAAGGCTTCGTATTCGGCCTCATTGTTAGTGGTTTGGAACTCACAAGCTATAGAGTGGGGTATTATGTCCCCCTGTGGCGATTTTAGTAGTATTCCAAGCCCTGTTCCCTTGATGTTTGAGGATCCATCAGTGTAGAGTATCCAAGGATCCTTGGTCTCTTCTAGCTGCTGGACTTCTAATTTAGCTTCCTTTTGTAAATCACTACTGAAATCTGCCACAAAGTCAGCTAATGCTTGGGATTTAATGGCTGTCCTGGGCTCGTATCTTATATCATATGCGCTTAGCTTTACTGCCCACTTAGCCATCCTTCCTGACATTTCAGGTTTCCTGAGGACATTCTTGATTGGAAAATTAGTTTTAACGATAATAACATGAGTTTCAAAATAATGTCTTAATTTGGTAGATGCCATAATTAATGCAAGGATAAGTTTTTCTAAGTGTGAATACCTGGATTCAGCATCAAGTAAACTCTTACTTACATAATAGACAGGATATTGTGTACCTTCGTGATCCTTAACAAGGACGACACTTACTGCTTTTGAGGATACCGCAAGATATAAGGATAACACATCTCCTTTTTCTGGTTTCATTAAAGCCGGGGCCGAGGATAGATAATCCTTAAGAGCTCTTAAGGCACTTTCATGCTTCTCAGTCCACTCGAATTTCTTGTTCTTCCTTAGGATATCATAGAATTCCTTGCACTTTTCTGAGGATTTGGATATGAATCTGTTTAAAGCTGCAATCCTGCCTGTTAATCTTTGAACATCCTTAGCATTGGTAGGGGACTTGATGTTCACTATTGCTTTGATTTGTTCTGGACTGGCTTCAATGCCTCTCTTTGTTACCATATATCCTAAGAATTTACCTGCTTTAACACCAAAGTGATATTTTGAAGGATTAAGCTTCATATTATATTTATCAAGGATATTGAATGCTTCCTCCAAGTCTCTTAGGTGATCCTCAGCCTTTATTGATTTTACCACCATATCGTCTATGTAAACCTCCATAGTTTGTCTAATATGATCCTTGAACATCATATTCACTAGCCTTTGATAAGTTGCACCTGCATTTCTTAGTCCGAATGGCATAGCAATATAGCAGTATATACCAGTTGGAGTCATGAAGGCTGTATCCTCTTGATCGGATGGTTCCATTTGGATTTGTTGAAATCCAGATGAAGCATCCATAAAAGTTAACAGTTCATGACCCGCAGTTGCATCCACCATGGAGTCAATGTGGGGTAATGGGAAAGGATCCTTGGGACATGCCTTATTTAAATCGGTAAAATCGACACATACCCTCCACTTTCCGTTTTTCTTTTGAACAACAACCACATTGGCCAACCATCTTGGATACTTGACCTCTCTAATCATACCTGCTCGGAGTAATTTCTCTACCTCCTCCTGGATAATGGCATTTCTTTCTGGTGCAAATTTCCTTCTCCTTTGATGGATTGGTTTGAAGGACCTATCGATGCCAAGTTTGTGAGTGATTACATCTTTAGATATGCCTGTCATGTCTTCGTGTTTCCATGCAAAGGTAGTCTTTCTCCTTTTGAGGAAGGATATGAGGTCTTCCTTCATTTCGCCAAGGATCCCTGATCCTATATAAACTATAGATTCAGGATCATCAGGATCCATAAGGATTTCTACTATATCCTGTTCTCTTGCCTCCAAGACATCCCTTGGAGGATACTTTGATTGCTATTGCTCCCTAGACTTTGATGCTGGTTTCATTGATGAGGTGTAGCAGTTCTTAGCCTCCTGCTGATCACTATCAATCTTCACTATTCCCCAAGGACTAGGAAGCTTCACACATTGATGATAAGTGGATGGGACTGCCTTCATATCGTGTATCCAAGGCCTGCCAAGGATCACATTACAACAAGATAAACAGTCAATAACACAAAACTTTTGGTAAGAATGTAGGCCTTCGATATAGATTGGGAGTTTAATGTCCACCAGAGTATTCTTGGTCTCGCCACTGAATCCCACGAGCACAGAGGATCTTGGTATGATGTCGGATTCAGGGATGTTCATCTTCTTGAGAACATCTAGCTGGATAATGTTCACAGAGCTTCCTCCATCTATAAGGATCCTGCGAACAAAATGGTTAGAAATAAAAAGAGTGATAACCAAACCATCATGATGAGGATCCTGGATGTCAACACGATCATCCTCATCAAAAGTTATAACTTTTCCTTCGGAGACACTGGATGTTCGAATGGGCCTATCTCCATTATCCATCTTGGTTTCCTTCGCATGTCTTTTGGCTGCGGAGAAGGATGTTCCACAAATGTCTGATCCTCCAGATATAAAGTTTATAATTTGTGCATCTGCTAGAGGGGCTGGAGCTTTCTCTGGGATCCTTTCAGGATCCTGAGTCCTTGACTTCTTTCTCCTCAATAATTCTTTCAAGTGCCCCTTGCTCAACAAGTATCCAATTTCTTTTCTTAATGCGATGCATTCTTCTGTGAGATGCCCAAAATCTTCATGGTATGCACACCACTTTGATTTATCTTTAGTTGCAGCTGGTCTATCATTTTTTCTGGGCCATCTAGCTTTATCACCTAAATTCTGCATCGCAAGAATTAGTTCATTGTTATCAACAGAAAAACAATATTCAGCTATTGGAGGATAATCCTCGTCATCCTCTTCTTGTTCAACAGCATGCACATTCTGGTTGTCAGATCTATTAAAGGATCTGAACTTGTTGTTCTTGAATGAGGATCCTTGCTTCTCTTGCTTTGAGGATCCTGATAACCTCTCCTGGATCCTTTTGTCATCCTCTAGCCGGATGAACCTAAGGGCCCGGGTTCTTACCTCATCTAGATTCCTGCATGGTGTCATAACAAGATCATCATAGAATAACGAATCCCTAAGCAATCCCATTTTAAAGGCTTCAACAGCCGTAGCTATATCCAAGTTAGGAATATCCAAGGATTCTTTACTAAATTTAGTGATATAATCCCTTAATGATTCATTATGACCCTGGGTTATCCTATATAGATCACTAGTTAAACGCTCAAATTTTCTACTACAAGAAAACTGATTATTAAATAGATTAACTAGGTTAGCAAATGAGGTAATAGAGTAGGGGGAAGACTTAGCAGCCATTTAAGAGCCGATCCTGTAAGAGTGGATCCAAATCCCTTGCACAGACATGCTTCCTTTAACCTTTCTGGGATGGGATTGATCTCCATCCTTTCCCTGTATTGAGCTATGTGTTCCTCAGGATCCGTTGAACCATCATACAGCTTCATGGTAGGTACATGGAACCTCTTGGGTATCTCAGCATCACAGATTGGTGGTGCAAAACGAGATATCTTGTGGCTCCCATCCGCAATCTCTGGGATAGGCTTGACCACTCCCGGGACACTTGATATCATGTCCTTCAACTTTTGCAATTCTCTAGCCATGGCATGATTGATACCTGGATCCTGCATAAGGCCATGGTTAGTAGTATAAGAATTATTAAAAGTGTTACCTCCCATTGGATTCAAATTAGGAAGAGTGGATGTTAATCCATATTGTTGGGGCTCTGGAATGGCCGATGGACCAGTAGAAGCAATGGTTTGCATTGGAATGAAATCTCCCTGATGGATGTCGGAACTTCCTGATTGCAAACTCCTTAAGGATCCTGGAATCTGGAAGGATCCTTGAAATTGTGAGTATCCTTGGACCTGGGAGGATCCTGGAACATAGGAGGATCCTTGAACTTGGGAGGATCCTTGAACCTGGGAGGATCCTTGAACCTGAGAGGATCCTTGAACCTGGGAGGATCCTTGAACCTGGGAGGATCCTTGAAATGGCCAGTACCCTTGAATCTGCTGCACTCCCGAGTATCCTCCTGAGCTTGCAAAGGATCCTATATGCTGAGGATGGGATCCTGATGGTTGAAAGTGTAGCCCTGAAGCCTGAGTCATTGCTGATGACCCGTAATGCACTCCTTTTGGTCCTCCAACATATTGAACGTCTGGAACCAGCGAAGGCTGAGAAGTTATAACCGGAGTATCAAAATTCAAAGATCTGGGCATTAGTGGGGAATGATCCTCTGCCGATCTCTTTTGTTTCTTGATGTCTCCAATTTCTCTAAGGATTCTTTCATTGGTCTTGTCCTACTGCTGGATATGCTCCTTCATCTGCAAAATCAGAGTAAACAAGTCACTAGTAGTAGGAGTATAAGAAGCAGAAGAAGTTGGAGGTTTTGAGAAAATGGGAGTTGGTTTCTTCTCGGCATTTTTATGAGGTCCAGAAGGTGGTGGAGACAAAGGTGGAATGCCTTGGGATGAATTGACTGCAGACATCGCACTGGAGGTATTCTTTGATGATGAAGCCATCTGCTCGTATGCAATGAACCGGAATGATCACAAAGATGAGAATTTCTTAGAAATGAAGCACCAATTGCCCCATGGTGGGCGACAAACTGTTTTGGTCAAAGATCTGATAAGGATAATGCAACCAAACTCTCTGTTAAGGGGTATGATGCTTGAATTGATTTATAGCAATAAGGATCACTATGAAAAATAAATGACAAGTGACACAAGGTTTATACGGGGAAAAAGCCCTTGATCAAGAGTTGATCTCCGGCACAAAAAACCCCGGGTGATGGAAACTACCGATCACCAACTCAAATTAAACAAGTAATGTGTTACAACTTCGGATGATAGCGAGCTAAATACAAGGATCACTATAGTGTAATGTGTAAAAAGTGAATGAAATCGCTTAGTGAATGAACGAGAGCTGGTGTGAGCGGTTTTCAGAGTGTGTGTAGCCAAAAATAGCATAAGTGTTGTCTAATTAGCTCGCTACCCCATTTAAATCTAATAAAAATCTAAGTAACAAACTATCCGCAAATGGTGCAAGTCCTCCACGACTCCACAACGTCCATTTCTGACCAAGCACGTGCGGAATAGAGTTAGAATATTCTCCAGAAATATCGCCAAGACCAAGTCCCAATTGATATTCCTGCAAAACAGTTACGAATTCAAAGTGAACAATCATTAGTATAAGGATCCTTAGGATGATCCATGATCCTGATCCTGAAGCACTTCTGAGGATCACTAACTGACACAGAAGTAAGGATCACCAAACAGGATAATATTTGAGGATCACGGGTCATTTAGAAATCCACCCCTAACAACAAGCATGAACACTTTTCCACCAGGTGCCTTGGGAAGTTTGCCAACTATATCCATTCCCCATCTCATGAATGGCCAAGAAGAGGATATTGGATGCAGGAGTTCTGCTGGTTGGTGAAGGATATTACTATGTCTCTGACAAGCATCACATTTCTTGGCATAATCCACAGCATCCTTCTTCATAGTAGGCTAATAATATCCTGTCCTAAGGATCCTTGAGAATAATGCCCTGCCCCCAGTGTGGTTTCCGCAATCTCCTTCATGAAAATCCTTTAGAACTTATTGAACTTCAGGATCCTCAATGCATCTTAGATATGGACCTGCAAGAGATCGTTTATATAACATGTTATTTAATATTGTAAATTGAGATACCTTGATTTTGAAAGCCCTGGGGTTTTCTCCTGTAGGAATCTCTCCATGTTGTATATATCTCATGATTGGAAGGATCCATGATCCTGAATGAGACTGTGCAGCATCACTAGGAACCATTGCAGAATCCTCTCCTATCTCTATAGTTATGTGATCCTCAATAGCAGGAGCCAAAATATGGATGATAGGGATCTTGATATCCTCTGGAATTTTCAATGATGATCCGAGATTGGCCAATGCATCAGCTTCTACATTCTCTTCCCTAGGTACATGTGTCAAACTAAAAGAAACAAAAGAGAGTGCCAATTCCTTGACTATCTCTAGGTATTTGATTAGCTTTTCACCTTTAACAGCATAAGATCCATTAAAGTGATTGGTAATTAACAGTGAGTCTACATGTACCTCAAGATACCTGATCCTCATATGCTTGGCAATTTGCAAACCAGCTATCAAGGCCTCATATTCAGCCTCATTATTAGTAGTTTGGAACTCACAAGCTATTGAGTGGGGTATTAGGTCTCCCTGTGGCAATTTTAGTAGTATTCCAAGTCCTATTCCTTTGACATTAGAGGCTCCAACAGTGAAGAGTATCCAAGGATCCTTAGTCTCTTCAAGCTGCTGAACTTCTAACTCAGCTTCTCTTTGTAAATCACTACTAAAATTTGCCACAAAGTCAGCTAAGGCTTGAGATTTGATGGTAGTCCTTGGTTCATATCTTATATCATAAGCACTAAGCTTCACTGCCCATTTAGCCATCCTTCCTGACATTACAGGTTTCCTGAGAACATTCTTAATTGGAAAGTTAGTCTTAACAATAATGGCATGAGTTTCAAAATAATGTCTTAGTTTAGTAGATGCCATAATCAAAGCAAGGATAAGTTTTTCTAAATGTGAATACCTGCATTCAGCATCAGGCAAACTCTTACTTACATAATAAACAGGATGTTGTGTACCTTCGTGATCCTTAACAAGGACTGCACTTACTGCTTTAGAGGATACCACCAGATATAAGGATACTATATCCCCTTTTTCTGGTTTCACCAAGGCAGGAGCTGAGGATAGGTAATCCTTAAGGGCTTTGAGAGCATTTTCATGCTTTTCAGTCCACTCAAATTTCTTGTTCTCTCTCAAAATGTCATAGAACTCCTTGCACTTTTCTGATGACTTTGATATGAACCTATTCAAGGCTGCGATCCTCCCTGTCAACCTTTGCACATCCTTGGCATTGGCAGGAGATTTGATATTCACAATTGCCTTAATTTGCTCTGGACTTGCTTCAATGCCTCTTTTTGTTACCATATAGCCTAGGAACTTCCCTGCTTTAACACCAAAGTGACACTTTGAAGGATTCAATTTCATGTTAAATTTATCAAGGATATCGAATGCTTCCTCCAAGTATCTAAGGTGATCCTCAGCTTTGTTGGAATTAACCACCATGTCATCTATAAAGACTTCCATAGTGTGTCCTATTTGTTCCTTAAACATCATATTGACTAGCCTTTGATAAGTAGTGTTATGGGTGAAATTCTGAGCTCATATCCTGGACGATATCTTAAATTATATCTTGCTTATCTGATATATGTTTATACCCGGGATGCTAATTCAGGATATTGGTAACATCCTGGATGGTATCTTGAGGATTACTAACGGATTGTGTGCAGGAGTGCGAGGCCAAGTTCCCAACGTTCACAAAGACCCTTTCTCCGCAAGACTCGGTCCAAGTCATTCATATGAAGACGTTGAAGCCGCTTTACTCCGTCCACAACATTAATAATGGAATATTCGGGAGCATCCCACATTTATAGGAATTTTAGTTTGTATTTCGTAACTATAAATAGATGGATAAATCAGATCAATAGGACACAACAACGACACTCGCTACTCACTCACACTCACTCTCTCGCAACTCTCACTTTCACAAAAAGCATTGTAACACTTAGCGATCTGATCAATATCCTGCACTGTATCCTGACGTTTAAAGCAATAAGAAGATCAAGGCAGCTGTGATTGTCAGCTCCCGAGGTTTTATGCCAGCGATCTAGATTGATCAAGGGCTTTCCTCGTACATCTCATGTAATTTCTTTTCCTTTTTGCTCATAGTTTGATCATAGATACAGCTCAATATCCTGAGCCGTATCCTGAAAACTGTTCTCGTAAACAATATAACCAGCATATTTCCAACACACTTTTTAACACACTACCTCACTTAACTAATTTTATCACTTAATTGCTTCGGTAATTTTTGACCAAAACAATTTGGCACCCACCGTGGGGCAAGTGGTTCTATCTTTGTTAAAAATCTTTGTGAAATCGTTAATTGCTTTTCTGTTTTCAAAACTTTTTGCCGCATTGTTTACAATGGCCTCAAGATCAAACATGAGCTCCTCCACTGTGTCTGCTACAACTTCTGCTACTACTGGTTCGGTGCTTCCCCCACCTCCTCCAATGATGCCAGCTTCTTCACAACCTCAGGATATTATCTCTACTCGGAGTGTTCAGGGATCCGCTCCCGTTTTAGCTTCTAATGATGAAATTCTAACCTTATTTGGAAGTGTGCAGGAATAAATGAGGCAGCAACAAGAAACAAACCAAATGCTATTAAGAGAAATACAACTCTTAAAATCTAGCTCGAGCAGATCTGCTGAGGACATTGTCACTCCTTTACAACCCAGAACTTTGAACTTCAGTTCGGCTGTGTATACTAAGGATAATAGGGGGAATATTGTGCCTAGCCATTCCCAGAATCATACTCCTGAAATACCCTCCTCGATCAGGATGTCAACTGTGAGGAGCTCAGGATATGCTTCAGGATATGGCCAGAATCCTCAGACTGGTAACGTGTCAAATAATAATATTCATGCTACTAACAATGATGGGTCTTTGCAGGATGCAGGTATGACGTCAACGTTTACTAGGGAACTTCAGAAATTAAAGGACATGATATCCAGTGTACCTGGAGTGGTCCAGCCAATACCGGAAGTGTCCCAAGACAGCCACAAGATATCTCGTTTCGTATATCCTATCTGTGATGCTGAGATCCCGAAGAGATTTCAAACCCCCAACATGAAGCTCTATGATGGGACTACGGATCCTGAAGAGCATATTGCCCAGTATAGGGAAAGAATGGAAATTAATCCTATTCCTCCGGAGCTCAAGGAAGCGTGCCTATGCAAGGGCTTTGGTTCTACCTTAACAGGATCGGCCTTGAAATGGCTCTTAAATGTTTATCCGCATTCAATTACATCATTTGCTCACTTAGTGAACTTATTTAATAGTCAATTTTCTTGTAGTCGGAGTTTTGAAAAACTAACAAGTGATCTTTACAGGATAACTCAAGGACCTCAAGAATCCCTAAGGGATTATGTGAACAAATTCAGCAGGGAATCCTTGGATATCCCACACCTTGATGTTGCTACCGCGGTCCAAGCATTCAAGATGGGACTACAAAAGGATTCCCAGTTTTATCAGGATCTTGTGATGAATCCTTGCAGGAACTTGGACGAAGCTCGAAACATGGCCTTGAGATATATCAGGCTGGAAGATGATAAGAAAATGCAAGAGAGGATGAACTCATCCACCACCTATGAGTCAACTAATAGGAAGTCAGAATCCTCATTTAAACCATATCGCTCTAAGCCGTATGGTAGAAATGAAAACAAGAAAGTGAATGCTGTTGAAGACGAGGATCCTGAAGAATATCCTGAATTATCCGAATATTGTTTTTCTGTTAACATTCCTGAATTAATGTATGCCATGCAGGGTTTAGGAGACAAAGCTAGGTGGCCTCGAAAGAATCAACAAAAAAGCTGATTGGAAGGATAAATCGAAATGGTGTGCCTTCCACGAAGATTTTGGACATATAACTGACGTTTGCATTGCTCTAAGAAAAGAAATAAGCTATCTTCTTAGCAAGGGATATCTGAAGGATCTCTTAGGAAGAAAGAAGAATAAGGGTCAGGATACTGAGAAGGATCCTGAACGAGCAGCATCACCTCCTGCGGACGCCAAGATAATCAACTTTATTTCGGGAGGATCCGACATTTGTGGGACTTCGTATTCTGCGGCCAAGAGACATGCAAAAGAGGCCAAGACCGAAAGGGGAGACAAACCAGCCAGGATGACTACCCTCACAACTGATAAAGTGATCACTTTCGATAGTGATGACAGGGATACTGTCCAGGATCCTCACCATGATGCTCTTGTAATAACATTATATGTGGCTAACCATTTTGTACGCAGGATATTGGTGGATAATGGCAGCTCCGTCAACATAATCCAACTAGAGACTTTGAAAAGAATGAATGTATCTCCAATGGATATCACTTCGAAATCCACCGTGCTTGTTGGGTTCAGTGGAGAGGCTAGGAACACAGTGGGAGAAATAAAGTTACCAGTATATGTTGAAGGGGTTAACTCGATACAACGTTTCTGCGTGATGGACTCCCTATCCTGCTATAACATCATACTGGGCAGGCCATGGATCCATGATATGAAGGCTGTGCCATTAACTTATCATCAATGCGTCAAGGTCCCTACCCCTTGGGGGGTTATCAAGGTTGATAGTGATCAGCAGGAAGTGAAAGAATGTTACTCATCCTCAATGAAATCCTCAACCAAGCCTAGTACAGCATAGCAATTAAAGATGCGGGCCCAGGATATCGCAGAGGTTTCAGAGCAGGATATGAAGAAAGTTATCTTGGATCAGGATAATCCGGATATCTCGGTGCTCGTAGGAACCAATATCCCTCAGGATATTGAAGAACAATTAACTAACTTTTTGAAGTGCAGGATGTCAACATTTGCATGGAAGCATGAGGATATGACAGGTATATCCAAAGACATTATCACTCACAAGCTTGGAATTGACAGGTCGTTCAAGCCTGTACAGCAAAAGCGAAGGAAGTTCGCCTCTGAGCGAAATACAATTATCCAAGAGGAAGTTGAAAGATTGTTAAAGTCCAAAATGATCAGGGAGGTCAAGTTTCCAAGATGGCTAGCAAATGTGGTCGTAGTACAGAAGAAAAATGGGAAATGGAGAGTCTGTGTAGATTACACAGACTTGAATAAGGCTTGTCCTAAAGACCCATTTCCTCTTCTTCATATTGATGCAATGGTGGATGCTACTGCCGGGCATGAGATGTTAACCTTCATGGACGCATCCTCAGGATTTCAGCAGATTCAAATGGAGCCTTCAGACCAGGAGGATACTGCCTTCATGACACCAACAGGTATTTATTGTTATACTGCTATGCCTTTCGGTTTGAAAAATGCAGGTGCAACATACCAGAGATTGGTGAACATGATGTTTAAAGATAAGCTGGGGGACACAATGGAGGTATACATCGACGATATGGTGGTAAAATCAAAAAAGGCTGAGGATCACCTTCAGGATATTAAGGGAGCATTTGATATCCTGGATCAATATAATATGAAGCTAAATCCTGCTAAGTGCCATTTTGGAGTGGGGGCAGGAAAGTTTCTAGGATATATGGTGACCAAAAGAGGAATAGAGGCGAGCCCGGAGCAGATCAAAGCCATCTTGGATATCAAATCACCTTCAAATATGAAGGATGTTCAACGATTAACAGGGCGAGTTGCAGTGTTGAACAGATTTATCTCAAGATCCTTTGAGAAATGCAAAGAATTTTATGATATCCTGAAGAAAAACAAGAAGTTCGAATGGGGAGAGAAGCATGAAGCAGCCCTGCAGGATTTGAAGCGATATCTTTCAACTCCACCTCTATTGATGAAGCCTGAGAATGGTGAACCACTGTCCCTATAACTCGCAGTATCAGGGAATGCTGTAAGTGCCGTCCTTATAAAGGATCATGAAGGTCAGCAATATCCTGTTTATTATGTTAGTAAAAGTTTGTTAGATGCTGAAACTAGATATTCTCATTTAGAAAAGTTGATACTAGCACTAGTTATGGCATCAACGAAGCTTAGACATTACTTTGAGACACATAGAATTCATGTTAAGACCAATTATCCTGTCAAAAATGTGCTTAGGAAAACGAGATGTCAGGCAGGATGGCCAAGTGGTTAGTAAAGTTAAGTGCTTATGACTTAGTGTACGAACCTAGAAATGCCATAAAATCGCAGGCTCTAGCTGATTTTGTGGCTGATTTCAGTAGTGACATTCAGGAAGAGGTAGACCTAGAAGTCCAACAACTAGGAGAATCCTCAGGATCCTGGACATTGTACACTGATGGAGCATCTAATGTTAGAGGAGTAGGATTGGGAATACTACTAAAATCGCCACAGGGGGACATATTACCCCAGGCTATTAGGTGTGTATTCCCTGCTACTAATAATGAAGCAGAGTATGAGGCTTTAATTGCAGGATTAGAACTGGCTAAAAATATGAATATCAAGAATTTGCAAGTATATGTTGACTCCTTGTTAATCACTAATCATTTTAATGGATCCTATGCAGTTAAGGGTGAGAAATTAATCGAATACCTCGATATTCTCAAAAAATTAGCAGGATATTTCGATGTTTTTACACTTGAACAGGTACCAAGGGAAGATAATGCTGAAGCAGATGCCTTAGCGAATCTGGGATCATCGGTCAGAATACCAGAAGGGACCCAAATACCAATACTGCATATCTTGTATCCTGCAACGAATCCTCAGGATAAAGAAGTAGTAAGTATCCATGATCCTGTTGCTGAATATCCTGAGGAGGATCCTAAATCCTGGACGACTCCAATCATAAGATATCTCAAGGAAGGACACATCCCTAGAGACGAAAATCCTAAGGCATTTAGGATGAAGGTATCACGATTCACCATTATAAATAATATTTTGTATAAGAAATCTCTTGCAGGACCATATTTAAGGTGCTTGGAAGATCCCGAAACTAAAGAAGTGCTTCAGGATATACATGAAGGGGATTGTGGTAACCATACTGGGGGCAGGTCATTATTCTCAAAAATATTGAGAACAGGATACTTTTGGCCAACGATGAGGAAAGATGCTACAGAATATGCTCGAAGGTGTGATGCATGTCAAAGGCACAGTAACATACTACATCAACCAGCTGAACCACTGTATCCTATAGCTTCCCCTTGGCCATTCATGAAATGGGGAATGGACATAGTAGGGAAATTACCAAAAGCTCTAGGAGGAAAAGTCTTTATGCTGGCAATGACTGATTATTTCTCTAAGTGGGTGGAGGCTGAAGCATTTGTTCAAGTCAGAGACCAAGAAGTAGTATCCTTTATAAAGAGAAATATCCTGACCAGGTTTGGAGTACCAGCTGAAATCATTTGTGACAATGGATCCCAGTTTATAAGCAAGAGGACTACTGACTTTTGCAAAAGTTGGGGAATCAAAATGATCACATCTACCCCGGTACATCCTCAAGCAAATGGACAAGCTGAATCCTCAAACAAGATAATTTTCAACAACTTGAAGAAGAGATTAGGAGCCAAGAAAGGAAGATGTGCAGAAGAACTACCCTTTGTTTTGTAGGCTGATAGAACAACGGTAAAAAATGCAACTGGCCAAACTCCGTTTTCCTTGGTATTTGGAGCGGAAGCAGTAATCCCAACAGAGATGGTGATACCTACTGCAAGATCTATACTCCGGGATCCTGAGCAAAATCCTGAAGCTTTGTGCCAAGATTTGGACACCGTAGACGAAACGAGAGATGCAGCAAGGCTAAGGAAGGCAGCATATCAACAAAGGATATCCAGAGCATACAACAAGAATATAAGGACTAGAAGGTTCAAAGTTGGAGATTGGGTGTTAAGAAAGGCTTTTCAAAATACCACTAATCCTGCCGATGGAAAGCTGGCTCCAAAATGGGAAGGACCATATGAGGTTGAATCAGAATCAGGAAAAGGAGCATATCGGCTCAGGAGTATGGAGAGGGATATGCTACCAAGATCCTGGAATGCTATACACTTAAAACTCTATTTCAAGTAAGAATAGAATTTAATTTCTATCTCAGAATGGTATGTATTCTATCTCTCTTAAATATATTTGAATTCGTTTATTATCTTGAACCCATTGCTGACTTAGGCATCAGAGGGGTGTTAGCCAAGCTAACACCCACCTTAGTTTAAGGTTGTTTTGCAGAATATGTCTAAGGATATAGCTCCAGGATAGACGCTCAGGATATCTCAAAGGATTTGAGGATTGGCCCCCTCTCTCACGAATAAGGGATCCCGATCCCTTCAAAGGTTTAAAGGTATTCACCTTTCTCTCGAATTGGGTTTGAACACCCCGCCTGGAGCGCAAGTCATCTGGGGATAGTTCAAGATAACGGGACCAGTTCATGTAAAAGTGGCTGACAATTTCGTTATTATTGGCTATATCCTGGATCCTAAAGGTATACGAGGATTGATCACCCTCTCTCACGAAAGGGTATTTTCATACCCTCTAAGGTTTAAAGGTTTTCACCTTTCTAAGACTTGGAGTTTATACACTCTCTCCTGTAGCGCATGAAAATCAGGGTTTACCCCCAGCATATTAAGGGTTTATCCCCAGGATATGAGGGTTTATCCCCAGCATATTAAGGGTTTATCCCCAGGATATGAGGGTTTATCCCCAACATATTAAAGGGTTATCCCCAGCATATTAAAGGATTATCCTCAGGATATTAAGGGTTTATCCCAGGATATCAAGGGTTTATCCCTGGATATTCAGGATCTATTCAGTAAAGCTAAAGTATGACTACGTTCCTATGTTGAACACAGGGGATATACATTATACAATTTAAAGGATGGATCCAATTTTGTAAGCGTGCACTTGGGACATTCCTATGGTAGAAAATTGGAATTGACTCTTTGGGAATCTCTGGTATGATCTCTCCTTTTTATTTGGGTAACTTGAATTTTACAAATTGAGTGTCAATATCCTGAACAGGATATCTTTCAGGATACGCTTACAATGTGTTCCCAAGGATGTTCAAACAAAACTGTTTTCATAAGTAAAATTCATGTAATAAAAGTATAACAACAAAGATAAAGCCAAAAGAAGGTTATATTATTAACATACCAAAAGATGTGCTCTTGGTTTCACCTCAAACCAAGGACCATCCACCAAGAGCACAAATAGTTCCTTACTATATTTACTTAACAGTTGAAGGTTTTGTCTCAAACCAAGACCCATCCACCTCCAACTTTTATATTGTTCAAAAGCAAAACATATTAACGTTGATGACCAAGGGCTTCGTCCTGAAACTCAGGATCCCTCCACCTTTAGCCATCGTATTGTTCTAATGCAGGAAAGTTAAAGTGCAAGAAAAGTAAATTGTTTTGGGGTTACGAACCAACGATCAAAATTAAAAAAGTGGGCTCCGGTCTTGGCACATACATCCATCATCGCCCACTTGGATGCTCTCACACAGCAGCATCTTCACCAGCCTTCTTCGTCTTCTCGGCTTCAGCATCGGTTCCAGCATCCTGAGCAGCTTCCTCGCCAGCATCCTTCTTGTCTCCAGCCTTGTCTGCTACCTCTGCCGACTTAGAGGATTCACCAGCTTCAGCAGGAAGGGGCACAACCTTGCCTCCAAGCTCCTTCAGCTTTGCCACCCAGGATTCGACCGGCCAGGATGGGCACACAAGGCCTATCTCCTTGGCCTCATAAGCCATCTTGATGCGGGCTTGTAGCAGAGAGACTATAGCAGAGGCCTTGATTCCTTCCCAGAAAGAGACCATAGCCTGTTCATGCTCCATTTGGATGGTGGCAAGTTTGAGCTCAGCATCCTAGGTGACCTTGTTCAACTTGTCCTCATAATGCCGGGTCTTCACCTCAGCAATGGCCCCTTGGTCAGCAACAGTGGTCTCGAGCTGTTTGATCCTGGCTTCTTGGAACACGTTTGTGCTGCAAGCATCAGTGTAAAGCTGGAGCAGATGCTTGAGGCCCTGGACGTCAAAATTCAGGTATAAGTCAAAATATATTAACCAGGATATCCTGTCAGGATATCCTATCAGGATATATGTGCAGGATATTACCTTGTTAAGGAAGGATGTCATTGGCTCTAAGGATTCAGAAAAGCTGAGTTCTTCATAGGAGAACCCTTCAGAGCCTGGGGCACTAACTTCGGAACCTTTCCTCTTTTTTGCGGTGGAAGCACGAGTCCTCGGATTAGCCTTAGGAGCCGGGAGCGGCTTGGAGCTGGTGGCAGCAGGGGTCTCTTTCTTGACCATGACTGGAGTGGGGTAACTATCAAGCTCGTCAAGATCAAGGAGGATTGGGACTTTGCTGGAGTCTGCATACAGGGAGTAGAATTCTTTCCTAAATATGCCAAATAAAAACATGTATGCAGGATATTGTGCAGGATCCTTACCAGACATGTTTGCACTAGAAAGAGGGCTTGGAGATGGTGGAGACGGATTAAAACTTCTTTCAGCCTCTGGAAGGAGTCTGATAGCGTCAATCCTCTTCTGTGAATCAGCAAGGGGAGGTGCAAGCTTCCTAAAATCAGTTGTGTACAAAACAATAAAAAGAAAGTTGATCAGCTCAGGATATGAAATAGGATAAAAGGCAGGATCATCCTTGAACCCTAAATCCTACCCTTTCTTAACCACTTCACTGGATATTCCGTTCCACCAGGGATTGAGTCTCTTTTTACAAAGAAGAACTTAGATTGCCATTTCTCCTCGTTCCTGGTGGCACGAAGTATCAGCGGATCGCCGGAGGTGGAATAAAACAAAAATCTACAGGATCCGTGGCATCTAAGCCGATATGCTAAAGGGAGGTCATGAATGGAAAGATCAGGAATGCGATTCTTCTTGATCTGGTCAAGAAAGGACAAGACTCGCCAAAGCATCGGCATTGTTTGGCTAAAAGAGATTTTTGTAATATTGAAAAACTCAGTGATAAAGTCTGGAAAGGGGAACCGTAGTCCTAAGGTGAAAGGAAAGGCACTAAAACACAACCACTCGTCGGAAACCATGTCCGACCGGATTTCCCGGTTAAACGGCCGGAATACCGTCCCTTCCGGGAAGATACCGGAGGATTTGAGAGCCGACAAGTGGGCACTATCAAAGGAGCATATCTCCTTCTCCGGTTCTTGGAGAAGATTCTGCTGGATAAATGAGGGGGCGGATTCACCGGAACTTGATCTTGTTTGCCTTGTCATATTCTCGCCGGAATGCTGAACAGAATGAGAGAAGAAGATGGAATAAAGAGAGAAGTTTTTACCTTTTTCTCTTTGGTAAAGATTAAATGGGATAGGTATGAGAAGATATAGGGAGCAATGAGTAAATATTGGTTGCGCAGTTACAAACGGTCACATCATGGGTCTAATCTCTTAATTGCCTCGTTCTTCGTAAAAAAATATAACCGTTAGTGCCAGGATACTAAACGGTAACATTTTTTGGGGACTATTGTTATGGGTGAAATTCTGAGCTCATATCCTGGACGATATCTTAAATTATATCTTGCTTATCTGATATATGTTTATACCCGGGATGCTGATTCAGGATATTGGTAACATCCTGGATGGTATCTTGAGGATTACTAACGGATTGTGTGCAGGAGTGCGAGGCCAAGTTCCTAACGTTCACAAAGACCCTTTCTCCGCAAGACTCGGTCCAAGTCGTTCATATGAAGATGTTGAAGCCGCTTTACTCCGTCCACAACGTTAATAATGGAATATTCGGGAGCATCCCACATTTATAGGAATTTTAGTTTGTATTTCGTAACTATAAATAGATGGATAAATCAGATCAATAGGACACAACAACGACACTTGCTACTCACTCTCTCGCAACTCTCACTTTCACAAAAAGCATTGTAACACTTAGCGATCTGATCAATATCCTGCACTATATCCTGACATTTAAAGCAATAAGAAGAACAAGGCAGCTGCGATTGTCAGCTCCCGAGGTTTTATGCCGGCGATCTAGATTGATCAAGGGCTTTCCTCGTACATCTCGTGTCATTTCTTTTACTTTTTGCTCATAGTTTGATCATAGATACAGCTCAATATCCTGAGCCGTATCCTGAAAACTGTTCTCGTAAACAATATAACCACCATATTTCCAACACACTTTTTAGCACACTACCTGACTTAACTAATTTGGTCACTTAATTGCTTCGGTAATTTTTGACCAAAACAAGTAGCACCTGCATTTCTTAGTCCAAATGGCATAGCAATATAACAATAGATACCAGTTGGGGACATAAAGGCTGTATCCTCTTGGTCAGATGGTTCCATCTGAATTTTTTAAAATCCAGATGAAGCATCCATAAAAGTCAACAACTCATGACCCGCGGTAACATCCACCATGGAGCCAATGTGGGGTAATGGGAAAGGATCCTTGGGACATGCCTTGTTTAAATCAGTAAAATCGACACATACCCTCCACTTTCCGTTTTTCTTTTGAACAACAACCACATTAGCTAACCATCTTGGATACTTAACCTCTCTTTTCATACCTGCTCGGAGTAGTTTATCTACCTCCTCTTGGATAATAGCATTCCTTTCAGGTGCAAACTTCCTCCTCTTCTGATGTATGGGTTTGAATGACCTGTCAATGCCAAGTTTATGAGTAATTATATCTTTAGAGATACCTGTCATGTCTTCATGCTTCCAGGCAAAGGTAGTTTTTCTCCTCTTAAGGAAGGATACCAAATCCTATTCAATGTTGCTGAGGATCCCTGATCCTATGAAGATTTTGGATTCAGGATCATGAGGATCCATAAGGATATCTTTCACATCCTGTTCTCTTGCCTCCAAGACGTCTCTTGGAGGATACTTTAGTTGCTATTGCTCCCTTGGTCTTGAGGTTGGCTTCATTGATGAGGTATAGCAATTCTTTGCTTCTTGTTGATCACTCTCAATCTTTATCACCCCCCATGGACTAGGAAGCTTCACACATTGATGATATGTAGATGCAACTGCCTTCATGTCATGTATCCACGGCCTGCCAAGGATAACATTGCAACAAGATAAGCAATCTATAACACAAAATTTTTGATAAGAATGAAGTCCTTCAATGTAGATGGGAAGTTTAATGTCCCCCAATGTATTCTTGGTTTCTCCACTGAATCCCACAAGAACTGATGATCTTGGGATAATATGCGATTCAGGGATGTTCATCTTCTTAAGGACATCAAGCTGAATGATGTTCACTGAGCTTCCTCCATCTATCAGGATCCTGCGAACGAAGTGGTTAGATATAAACAAAGTAATAACGAGACCATCATGATGAGGATCCTGCACATCAACACGATCATCCTCATCAAAAGTTATAACTTTTTCCTGTGTAACAGTAGAGGTTCGGATGGGTCTATCCCCATTATCCATCTTGGTTTCCTTGGCGTGTCTCTTGGCTGCTGAAAAGGAAGTTCCACAAATGTCTGATCCACCAGATATGAAGTTTATAACTTGTGCATCTGCCGGAGGAGCAGGAGCTCTTTCTGGAACCTTTTCAGGATCCTGGATCCTTGACTTTTTTCTTCCCAAAAGCTCCTTCAAATGCCCTTTGCTTAACAAGTAACCAATCTCTTTTCTCAGTGCAATACATTCTTCAGTGAGATGCCCTAAATCCTCATGATATGCACACCATCTGGATTTGTCTTTTGTTGCAGCTGGCTTATCACTTTTCCTGGGCCATCTTGCTTTTTCACCTAAATTCTGCATTGCAAGGATCAGTTCGTTGTTATCAACAGAAAAACAATATTCAGAAATGGGAGGATAATCCTCATCATCCTCTTCCTGTTCTATTGCATGCACATTCTGGTTATCAGACTTGTTATAAGACTTGGTCTTGTTGTTCCTGAAGTAGGATCCTTGTTTTTCCTGTTTCGAGGATCCTGCCAGTCTTTCCTGGATCCTTTTGTCATCCTCTAGTCGGATGAACCTAAGGGCCTGGTTCTTACTTCATCAAGATTCCTGCAAGGGGTCATGACAAGATCATCATAGAACAAAGAATCTCTAAGCAAACCCATTTTAAAGGCTTCCACAGCCGTAGCTATATCCAGATTAGGAATATCTAAGGATTCTTTACTGAACTTAGTGATATAATCTCTAAGTGATTCATTTTGACCTTGTGTTACCCTATATAGATCACTAGTTAATCGTTCAAACTTTCTACTACAAGAGAATTGACTATTAAACATGTTAACTAGATTAGCAAATGAAGTAATAGAGTAAGGGGGAAGACTTAGCAGCCATTTAAGAGCTGATCCTGTTAATGTGGATCCGAAACCCTTGCATAGACATGCTTCTTTCAACCTCTCCGGGATTGGATTGATCTCCATCCTTTCTCTATATTGAGCTACATGTTCTTCTGGATCCGTTAAGCCATCATATAGCTTCAGGGTTGGTATCTGAAAACTCTTTGGTATTTCTGCATCACAAATGGGTGGTGCAAAGCGAGATATCCTGTGGCTTCCATCTGCAATTTCAGGAATGGGCTTAACCACTCCTGGAACGCTGTATATCATATCCTTCAGTTTCTGTAATTCCCTAGCCATAGCTTGATTGATACCTGTATCCTGCACAAAGCCATGGTTAGTGTTATAAAAATTATTCAAAGTGTTACCTCCCGGAGGATTCAAGTTTGGAATCCTAGATGTGAATCCATATTGACGAGATTCTGGTATGACTGAAGGACCAGAAGAAGCAATGGTCTGCATTGGAATGAAGTCTCCTTGATGAACATCTGTACTTCCGGGTTGCACATTCCTTAAGAATCCTTGATCCTGAAAGATGTTGGATCCTTGATGTGCTGTGACTGGGGGTCTTGGAGGATACCTCATGGATCCGTAAACCTGAGATGAGGATCCTTGAACCTGAAAGGAGGATCCTTGAACCTGAGAGGATCCTTGAACCTGAGAGGATCTTTGAGCCTGGGAGGATCCTTAAACCTGAGAGGATCCTTGAACCTGAGAGGATCCTTGATGCTGGAAGAAGGATCCTGAAGGTTGAAAGTAGTATCCTAGAGCTTGAGTCATTGCCGATGATCCAGAGCACATTCCTGTTGATCCACCCTAGTATTGGATATCTGGAGCTGTAGATTTCTAGGCAATTACGACCGGAGTGTCAAAATTCAACGACCTTGGCAACAGAGGAGAGTGATCCTCCACTGATTTCTTCTATTTCTTGATGTCACCAATCTCCCAGAGGATCCTTTCGTTGGTTTTATCCTGCTCTTGTATGTGATCCCTCATCTGCAAAATCAAAGTAAAAAGATCACTGTTAGTAGGGCTAGAAGAAACATAAGAAGTTGGTGGTTTTGAGAAAACGGGGGTCGGTTTCTTCGCAGGATTCTCAGCATTCTTCTGAGATCCAAAAGGTGGTGGAGGCAAAGGTGGAACGCCCTGTGAAGAAGTGATTGCCGGCATGGAACTAGAAGTGTTCTTTGCTGAAGAAGCCATATGGTTGAATATAGTGAACCGAAATGAACACAATGACTAGAATTTTTTCAGAAATGAAGCACCAATTGCCCCACGGTGGGCGCCAAACTGTTTTGGTCAAAAATCAGGCTAGGATAATGCAACCAAATCTTTTGTTGTGAGGTATGATGCTTGAATCAATGAACAAATGTATGAACAACTTGCAAATGAAATGAACAAGTGACACAGGAATTTATACGAGAAAAAAGCCCTTGATCAAGAGTTGATCTCCGGCATAAAAAACCTCGGGTGATGGAAACTACCGGTCACCAATTATGATTAAACAAAAGATTGTTACAACTCGGGATGATAACTAGCTTGTTACAAGGATCACTAGAGTGCAATGTGTATGAAATCGCCAATGTACTGCAGAGAACTTGCGAGTGTGTGTGTGTTAGCTAACTTGTTCTAATTCAAGCTGTTATCCCCTTATAAAATTAGAAATAAACTAAATAACTAACTATCCACTAAATGTGCAAGCTTCCCACGATCTCCATAACGTTCACGAAGGCTATGCACGTGTGGAATATTTAAGCATATTCCCCTGGAATATCGGCAAGACTTGGTCCATGCGTATAGTCCAGCAAAACAAGCTCACATACCATGAAGACAACCGTTAGTGTTAGGATAACAATGAGGATCCTGGATCCTTAACTCTGCAACATCTTCTGAGGATCCTTAATTCAAACGGAACTGAGGATCCGTGATCCTGGCTGCACTTGAGGATTCGTGATCCTTAAGATTGGAAAATCAACCCCTAACATATGGTATTTGAATTCCAGAGGCTGGGACAGTAGTTTTACATGCATAGGTCAGGCATTGAATTTTTAATCATATAAAGGTTAATTTTTTGAGATGACCCGTTTAAACTGTTATGTTTGCTTAAAGCCTTTGGGGGGTTAATGACCATGTCCCGGATATCCTTGGCATCATTCATTGAAATGGCCACGACCTAAGCACGAGGTGTAGGCATACACCTGCCAGTGCATATATGTATAAAAAGGTATAACCGACGGTTCGAGAATAACTCGCCGCGGGATTATATCATGTGGTGTGTCTATTAATCTTTAACCTGGTATTCAGCCCGGGCTACTGAATGTATAACGAACATGTAATTCTTTTACAAGTTTATATATTAATAATTATCCCAAGTTATAAAAGATTATTTTGTGTCTTGTGCATTCAAATCAATTTTCTTAAACATTTTCAAAATGAGTCAGTTAATTGTATTTACCAGTGTAAACAGACGTATTTTCCAAAAAGGCTAAGTGCAGGTTCTAAACGGAATAGGCTGGCTACTCCTAGCATCAATAAAGAGTCTTGCAAGCTTAGATGTTATAAATCTGCTGAATAATATCTCTTTTTAACTTTGATCCGCCTGTGGATCTTTTACAACCGTTTTGTAATAAATGATATTACTTTCATTCGGTTTGTAATGATTTTATCTTTCGTCTTCCGTTGTGTATATAAACTGTGATAAATTGTCTATGATGATATCAACTACGTCATGATACTCCCCATCGGGCCCACCGGTAATACGTGGAAATATCGGGGTGTGACATGGGCAAAGGGGTATACACCCTAAAAAGACTCGACGGAACAACCGTTCCTCGCACCTGGAACGCGCAGCAACTGCGCAGGTGCTACATATGACCAAACCAAGCTATTCGCCACAAAAAGCCAGACTCATACAGGCAATGTCTTTTTTCCATTCCACTTTGTATCATTGGCCCCGCGCCTTATTTATACGAAGATTATCTTTACTTATGATATTGTTTATTACAAATTGCATGTAATTCCTTTTGGTACACGTGAAAACAATATGGTGAAACATTGAAAGCCTCATGAACGGTCCAACGGGCATAAATCCCGCGCACAGTCCAGACCTACGTTCACACATGAGTTCAATACCATTCTTATTCGCTTTACCTAAACAAATTAATTATACACATGCAACGTATTCTAATTCAAACATAACACAAACATATATGCATAACATTGCATCAAAAAAAAGAAAGTTACTGGTACAACAAAGCACTTTAACAACATTTACAGCACACGGCAGTGCATCAAAACATCATTTACAAAGTAAGCAAAATGAGCACCAAGAAACATAGCTAAAACCTCGGCAGAGGAATACAGTATTTCCCCTACCACCCTAACTGGAGGCATCAAGAGTCAGCTCATTATCACCCTCAACAGCTACTGTCACCTGATTTTTGGCAGGAGGTACAGAACAGCACCTATTCCGATGCCGTCGATATACTATCAAACATTGACTTTTTCTGGTTAACCGGAAAATGTTGCGTCAGGGCATCAACAGATAGCCGGATAACCCCCTCATCATTAGCATCCCTAGAAAGAAGGGAACCACAACCCATGTCCACAGATTTATGAGAACCAGAAGGTTCCTCATCTCCGGTGACCTCTTTCGGCGATGAACATGCAAGAAGAAGCAAACCTTCGGCCGCTTCGTAAACCTTCAAGACTTCCAAAAGTCTTTGAGAACGAGATGATCGCCTAGTTTTCAAATTACAAAATCTGGTAAAGGTTTATAATTTCCACATGTATATATAATAAAGTAACGCCAGCATCGACAAGAGGGAAAGCAGAAATTGTAATGATTAACTATCAAATCGTCTCCCTGTGAAACGGCGCTACCAGGATAAACGTCATATCTCATTAAATGCATTCTGACAACGTCTGCACATATCCCAAAGGAAGAAGATGAAGAGGTACTACGTATATACATTTTTTATTTATGAATGACGTAATAAAGGTCAGATCATGACTAAACAAGCTCAGAATAAAGAAGAAATTCACAAATCTTCTTCAACAAGAAATCAAGATTTTCAAAATCAGAATAATGAGCAAGAGTATCTTCTCTAAAAAAAATCCTCCACTTTCGCGCCAAAAACTCTACAGCAAAACAACATCTCTCTCATAGTCCAGTGCTCCACTTATTTGCATAAGAGCAACACTAGACTGGGGGACTTGAAGGGGTAAGGTCCCAAAAACCTCGCTTCGAGTACTTGGGACCATACCACAACCTCATCCTTCTAGTCCTCTTTAAACATTGCGCGGCTGCACACTGGTCCTACAAAGAGAACTTAGAAGAAAAACAACAAGCAACACCTGCGCGCCAAAAGGGAACTAACAAATCCTTGCGCCAACCTCCATAACAAATAAGGATGAAAATCCCGATAAGCACTCCCGCATAAATAATATCCAGACTTGGATATTATTTACTTCACCGATACCATTCAGTAAGGAGTCACACAGGATTACAGCTGTGCTTCTTCTAGAAGGCTCCATCGTGCATCACCAGACGGTTATAACCGTGTGTCATCATCCCAGGCTCTCTTGAAGTCACGATGATGGCACGGAATTGAAGAGAGATCTTCACTTGCCCACTTTCCACGTGGAAATGCCGCAGCCGTTGATCAAAGATCGCGATCCGTGTGCTCTCACATTCGTTAAAGTGATTAACGGAGGGAAAAATAACCGCTTACGGAATTAACACTTTCGGTCAATATTTCACCAACAGGTTTTCCCGTCCAAACTTCGGCTATAAATAGAAGGATAATTCATGTATAATGACCAAGCTACAATCACTTCACTTACACTTCTTCTTCTTTTTAAACCCTGTACTTATTCTCACGCCGGAGGGCGGTCACGGAGAGAACCCCCATTCTCCCTGTGGCGAGTCTAACGGTGGTTGTTTTGCAGTTACTGTGAAGAGAAGAAGACCTGTTACCCACGAACCGAACGAGGAGAAACCAACCCTTTTATGCAGAATCAGACCCCCTGGTTTAGTTGATTCCAGTCAATTAACCAGTGTTTCTTCAAGTACCATAAGTCTAAAATTCAAAATGAGAAGTCAGAAATAACCACTCCACATTACAATTTAATATTTTTAGGGTTAGAAATATATTGATAGATTTGTTACTTAGGTTTTAGTTATGGGTAATGTAGTGGGTTTGGAAATGGGTAATTTTAATACTTTGAATAAATTTTGAAGATAATTTATAGTATAGCCCAATAAAAGTTACATATGTATTATATATAAAAATGTGTAATTTTTATTCGAATTTTGAATCAAATCGAATTTGAAATTATAAATTCGTAATTGATTTACTTGACTCGAATTCAAATTTGAATGCTTATAATCCTCGACGGCAGTCTGACGGTCCAGCCACCCTATCTCATCATCTTTGACCATTCAATTTGGAGAATCTGGTACGCTTTAATGTCTAAGTTCACTGTTAATCTTGTAATCTACAAACCCTAAACTATGAGAAAAAAATTGTTAATATCATCTATGTAATCTGTAAACCCCTAAATAGTACTGTGTCTATCTTTGTATTCTCATGTAATTGCTCTCTATTTGATAATATTGGACATTGGTACACCAGGTGTTAGACATAATGCTCCACACAAAATGTACTAGTTTTACATATTATTAATATTGCATTCACCTTTGCAGGCGAAATAAGTGATTGATTTTGTCGAATTTGCTCCTTTAATCGGATGCTGAAATGGTTACTTTTTTTGGGTAAAGGGGTTACCCCGGTGAATTTTATAAATCAACCAACAAATAAAACAGGGTGTGCCAAGACATCGACACACACTAATAGTCTAGACATACCAAGACTAGGAATCAATCCCACAAAAACTACAAAAAAAAAAAAAAAAAAAACACAGCCACAACCAAATCGCTTTTCATTAAACGGTTTCGATCATAGTTGATACCAGCCTTACCCTCTCCAAAAATTCCTAGAAATTCATACCCTGAAATCAAAATGTGTGATCACATACCTTTCGACATTCAAGTGGAAATCATAAAAAGGCTTCCTATAAAGGTGGGGGGGGGGGGTGTAATCTTCGGTGAGTGGGTGTCACCGATCGGTGACCATACCCCCATGATTGAGTTAGGGTGTTTGAGTAGGAGAGAGGGTGAGAAATCGTGGAGTATTCACCGAAGTGGAGAAGGAGTGATGGAGGAGAGAGAGAGAGAGAGAGAGAGAGGAGAGAGGAGAGAACAACCAATCAAAAAATATACAACTCAAACACCCTAGAGTGATTAACCATACCCCCTGATTGAGTGCAAAATGAGGAGTGGAATAGGGAGTTGACATGGCATAATATTATTGGGTAGATAATCACTCAATCACCCTAGAGTGATTAACCATACCCCCACCCTAAGATCATTGATTCGGGTCAGATCTGTTTCAAAAGCATGGAAATGTGTTATCGAGTCTTCTGATTTCATTGCTGAGTACACCGTCCATAACCATGATCAACCGCAACATTTGCTTATAAAGTACGGCAATGTGTACGCTGAGGAAACATATGATTCGATTGTAGATGATTTTACGTTCCCCCAAAACAAGGTTTCTCTTGCTGTTCCTTTGTCGGTTGACCTACTTTGGAATTCATTTGTCGTCGGTGCCTCTTGTGGATTAGTTTCCTTGTTCGGTTTTTATCGGTATGAAGATGATGCTGAATATTATCGTGGAGAGGCGACGGTTGTTCTTTGGAATCCTTCGATTAAAAAATCAGTTGCTATCCCTATACCTGATGTGGATCCGTATGGAGGAGATGCTCTTGGTTTTGGGGTTTGTCCCGCAACTAGTGACCCTAAGATTGTAAAGATTACCGAAAGGAAGATGAAAGGTGTAACTTGTAGCAGCGTTGGCAAGTTGAGGTTTTTAGTTTATGCTCACGGGTTTGGAGAAGCTCCTATGGTAATCTGTCTGATAGTTTGGTTGGTATTAAATGGCCTCGCTCTCAGGTAACCATACGTGGGTTTTTTTTACTGGTTTGGTGTTGGAGACGCCATTGGTAATGATACTGGATTTTGTTTTCTTATTTCATTTGATTTGACAAGTGAAGAATTTAGAGAGATATACCTTCCTAATGAGTTAGCATTCCATGATTCAATGGGGTTGCATGTATTCAACCTTTGTGATTGTCTTGCTGTGCTTCAAGAGTGGTTAATCGACGATATAATTGAAGTGTGGATGATGGAAAATGGTGATTCAAAATCGTTTACAAAGGTTTTCACCATTGACAAACCATCATATTGTTTAAGTCGGCCATTGGAATTTAGGTGGAACAGTGAACTTATGATGAGAATGGAAAGTAACACTAGAGATTTTGAAGTGCTTATAGATTATGACCCCTTCTCAGAACACATCAATGATCTTGGGATTGAAAGCCAATGTTACACATTAGTCGTGACCTCGTACACAGAATCTTTAATTCTGCTTGATCAGTTAGATACAGTAGTTGATGACGAGGAGGATGAAGAGATTAGTGTTGAGCACGGAAGAAAGTCTTAGCCGATAATTGTGAAGATAATTATGTGTATTATTATTAGATAAATATTGTATAGAATTATGTTTATCTTTTCCAAAAATACAGCTAGGGTTGTTTTGTATTCTGCTCTATATAAGGAGCCTTTGTTGATCAATAATATTCATTCACAATTCATACCATAAACACTTTTATGGTATCAGAGCTTCGGTTCTGAGATTCTTTTCTCCTTCCCTTTGTTTTTTTTCAAACCCTAGCCGACCCATAACAGACTTTCAGTTCTGTTCCAGCCACTGCGATGACCATACCAGCCGATACCCCTGAATCTTCCCAAAAAGCCGTCACCCCCCTTCACCCTGCCTACTCAGTTACGAATATCCAACAGAAAATTCGTACACTTGATGGTACGAAGGTTCCCTATTCATCCTGGACAAAGCTGTTCAAACTTCATGCAGTCGCTTACAAGGTGCTTGATCATATAGATGACACCAAACCACCGTCTGATACGGCTCCTGAGTACCCTTCCTGGAAATAAATCGATGCCCTCGTTCTGCAATGGATATATGGCACGATATCAGACGATCTTCTTAGCAAAATTATTTTCACGGAAACTACCGCACGAGCAGCATGGTTGAAGATTGAAAAGTTCTATCTCAGTAATAAACGGGCACGTGCAGCAGCCTTAGAAACCAGGTTCTGCAACCTTACTCTTGCCGCCTGTTCGTCTCTTGATGATTATTGCCAGCGTCTTAAGGAACTGGCGAATCAATTGGGAGACGTGGACCAGCCAATCACCGATTCTCGGCTTATTCTCCAGTTGGACCGTGGGTTACCCGCTGAGTTTGACACCACGGCTGCCCTCATTAACAGCCAAGACGCCGATTGGGACTTGGCTCGGAGCATGTTGCATGACGAACAGATTCTCCTTGAGGCGCATCAGCAGTCCGCCTCTTCTGTTCTGGTTACAACCCAGCAGCCCAACCACTCTTCTCAGCAGCCCGAATACAATCAGTCTTCTCAGCAGCAAACCGGGTACCTAGGACGTGGTCGTGGTCGTGGGGGTCGTGGACATAATTCTCGTGGTCGTGGCGGTGGCCGAGGCCGTGGTAGTTCTCGGCAGCCGTAGCAATAGCAGTAGACCTCTTCAAATCAGCCTCCACAGCCTCCAACTCCCTGGCCCTTTACCAATACCGGTTACCCACAATGGGCCTGGTGGAACACTCCACCTTGTCCATACCCAACCCAATCTCCTTGGCCCATAAACCGGCCCAACAGTGCAACTTCGGACCAGCAACAGCAGCCCACTGATCAGTCCTCTCAGGCCCACTTCACCGGTTACTAGCCTATGGCTCCATCTGCTCGACCGCCACAGCAACCTGGCTATAATGCCTTGTGCCCCTCTGATCTTCAGGCAGCTTTCACCTCGATGCAACTCCAGCAACCAGACCCAACTCTTAATATGGACACCGGGGCAGAGAGACATGTCTCCTTTGAACAAGGTATGATTTCTATCCCATCATCTTCTCCTGTTTGTAGTAAATTACTGGTTGGAAATGGTGAATGTTTACCCATCCATGGACCTGGCACAGGTTTTAAAACCATAAACAACCGAACCTATATCCTACCCAATATCCTTTATAGCCCAAAAGTTATCAAAAATTCAATTTCTGTACGCCGTTTTACTCGCGATAATAATTTATCTATTAAATTTGAGCCATTTGGTTTTACTTTGAAGGATCTTCCAACTGGACAAATTCTTTCGCGCCACAATAGCACAGGAGACCTTTACCCGCTCACAGCTCCTGAACTTCCTCCACAAGCCTGCTTTCTTGCTTCCGCCTCTCACCCTTGGCATGATCGTCTTGGACATCCTGGTGTTCAAGTATTAGATATTCTTAGTCGTAATTTCAATTTTCAATGTAATAAGACAAAGTATACTTTTTGTCATTCTTGTCAGTTATCTAATAGTAAACGATTGCCTTTTTACACTTCCAATTCTTTTACTTTTGCCCCATTTGATATTATTCACTGTGATTTGTGGACATCTCCTGTGCTTAGTAAAACAGGCTATAAATACTACATGGTACTCATTGATAACTTCTCACATTTCATATGGGTTTATCCCTTAAATTATAAATCTGAAACTTTCCCAACCTTTGTCAAATTTCACCGTTTAATAGCCACACAGTTTAATCGTCCTATTAAAACTTTTCAATGTGACTTAGGGGGTGAATTTGATAACACTGCTTTCAAAACCTTTGCTCACCAACACAGACTCCTTTTTCGTTTTGCGTGTCCCCAAACCTCATCTCAAAACGGCCGGGCGGAACGGATGATTCGGCGTCTAAATGATATCATTCGTTCTTTGCTCATTCATGCCTCACTTCCTCCTATTTTCTGGGTGGAAGCTCTTCATACCGCAGCCTATCTACACAACATTCTCCCCACAAAACGCCTCAACTATTTCACTCCCACCTATGCCCTCTATTTACGCCATCCCACGTATGATCATCTACGTGTTTTTGGATGTGCTTGTTACCCCAACACCTCTGCCACTCAACCTCATAAGCTTCATAGCCGTTCTGTGAGGTGTATCTTTCTTTGTTACCCTCCAGACTTTCGCGGGTATCGTTGTTTTGATCCCACAACCGGTAGAGTCCATATCTCCCGGCACGTCACCTTTGACGAACATACATTTCCTTACACCATTCCTACCCCACCCACCTCCTATCAATTTCTTGACGATCCCATGCCACCTCTCTTTCAGTTTCATCAGCCCAGCCCATCATTGCCTAAACAGCCTCACCCGGCCACCATACCCTTCCCGATTACCTACACTCACCGAAAACGTCCCACATCAGCTGTTTCGGGTACTTCTGTACCATCCACAACCCACCCAACTGCTGCCCAACAGCAGCATTCTGCTGCTATGCCTCAGCAGCCAGCTCCGCAGTCAGCTCCGGCTACTCCATTGCAGTCCGCTGCTGCTCCGCAGCCTCCCCTTCCAACGTTCACCCGATGACCACCAGGTCCAAATCTGGTTCCCTTCCTCCAGCCCTTCACAGCCTTGTTTCGACCACTATTTCTCCTGTCCCTACCTCCTACACCAAAGCCTTTGCCGATCCAAATTGGGTACATGCTATGCAATCTGAATTTACAGCTTTACAGGAGAATGACACATGGGAATTGGTGCCTCGTCCTCCTGACAGGCCTATTATCAGGTGCTTGTGGCTTTTTCGACACAAGTTTAAGTCAGACGGTTCGTTGGAACGTTATAAGGCTCTATTGGTTGTTAATGGTAAATCTCAGATAGTTGGGGTGGATTGTGATGAAACTTTTAGCCCGGTTGTTAAACCAGCCACTATCAGGACGGTGCTCTATTTGGCTATCTCACGAGACTGGCCTATTCATCAATTGGACGTTAAGAATGCGTTTTTGCATGGTACTCTAAATGAGGTTGTTTTCATGGATCAACCTACGGGTTTTGTTGACAAACGACATCCAGAATTTGTGTTTCGCCTGAAGAAATCATTGTATGGTCTTAAACAAGCACCACGGGCATGGTACACCCGTTTTGCTAATTATATCCTTTCTCATGGATTTCGTAGCAGTGCTTGTGATAATTCATTGTTTATCTATCATCGTGGGTCAGAGACTGCTTATTTATTGCTGTATGTTGATGATATTGTTGTCACAGCCTCTACTACCACTTTGTTACAGGAGATCATCCATACCCTGTCTCGGGAATTTGCTATGACAGATTTGGGCCACTTGCATCATTTTTTGGGCATCAAGGTTACACGACAGCCCAATGGTTTATTTTTTTCCCAAGAACAATATGCTAAAGACATCATCTCTCGGGCGTCCATGTCCAATTGTAAGCCATGTACTACTTCGGTTGACTTATCAGCTAAACTCAGTGCCACAGATGGTGCACCTTTTTCTGACCCTACTTTGTATCGGAGTTTAGCGGGTGCTTTACAGTACCTGACATTTACACGCCCAGATATCTCTTATGCGGTCCAACAGATATGTTTGTTTATGCATGATCCTCGTAACCCACATTTTGCATTCCTGAAGCGTATTATTCGTTATCTTCAGGGGACTTTGGCCTATGGATTGCGTATAATGAAGTCTGGTACAGATTCATTGATTGCTTATTCCGATGCTGACTGGGGTGGTTGCCCCGATTCACGCCGGTCTATATGTGGGTATTGCGTTTTTCTCGGTGATAATCTTATCTCATGGTCTTCGAAACGACAACCCACCATCTCTCGTTCGAGTTCGAGTGCTGAAACAGAATATCGGGGCGTTGCAAATGCTGTTGCTGAAGCTACATGGATTCAGAACTTGTTACTTGAGCTGCGTTCACCTTTGCAGAAGGCTACTATCATTTACTGTGATAATGTTTCAGCTGTGTATCTCTCTGACAACCCGGTCCAACATCAGCGAACTAAGCACATTGAGATTGACATCCATTTTGTTCGTGAAAAGGTTCGAGTTGGACATATTCGAGTTCTGCACGTTCCTTCATCTCTCCGATATGCAGGCATTTTTACCAAAGGCATCTCCAAGAAGCTGTTCCAGTCTTTTCGTACCAGTTTGAACGTCTGTCCTACGCCCGTTCAAACTGCGGGGGTGTCTTAGCCGATAATTGTGAAGATAATTATGTGTATTATTATTAGATAAATATTGTATAGAATTATGTTTATCTTTTCCAAAAATACAGGTAGGGTTGTTTTGTATTCTGCTCTATATAAGGAGCCTTTGTTGATCAATAATATTCATTCACAATTCATACCATAAACACTTTTAGAAAGGTATAGAGATCAAAGAGCAATTACTTCATGATATTTCAAACAGATCCCATTTCGTTATTTAAAGGTGAACACCCTTGTCTTATCTGTGAGTTCTGTTTTTTTGGCACATTACTGTCTGGAAATATCTTGTTGATAGTCAAGAAGATTTTAACAACCTTAAGCGGTTGACATAGGGATTAAAAGCCTTTTGACATGTTTATTTTTAGAGTTAGTGAAACAAATAGTCCTTGTGGTTTGGCCCTAGTCACACAATGTTTATGTCATTTACTCAAACTTATTAAAAACAAATATTTGAACGCGCATGATCTTATTTTTGCAAGAAAAGATTATGTAATATTTTATTACAGACCACTTCAATTTTCTGTATCTATTCTCACTGCATTTAGAGATTCATAAATATTAAATTCAAGAATCCCATGTAAATTCTTCTAATGTTTTGACTTTAGCAGGACATGTCTCCGAATTTGCGGTGATTCTGCATTTATGCCAAAAACAAACTCTAGTGCAACAGTAAAGTTCGTTTTATTTTCATTTTAGATGACATGGCTTGATAGGGGATGCTAGGTTTTGTTTTCTTTAACTGACGTATCCTTTCATAGGTGCAGCATTAGCATTCTGTATTATTAGATGATAAGATTGATGGTTTATTTAGTGGGCTTCTTTCTTTGATTCTAATTCATTTAGTTCACAATTTCTTTTAGGTGTTTGTGCATATGTAATGTCAAACCTAAAGGTGGAAGTTTTTACTCATTGGATAACATGTCAAATGGTCGAAATTCGGTCAAAGTTTATATTTAACGCATACACGTAAACAACCTCTTCAAAATTTTTTTATCCAAAAATTTGGATAGTTATTGTAATTATCTCATTTTTGCAATCATAATAATTCATTATATATCTTTAAAAAATCAAAAAGTTTGTGCCGGTCAACCTAACACGGCGAGGCCTGTTTCAACTTGTTACCTAACCCGCCCTTATTGCAGTCTTTAATCAAACCACTCAGGCTGTTTTCTGTTTGTGAAATGCATGTTTTTTTTTATTGATAATATATCAATGCTTCAAATGAATCTTGTTTATTTTGTTTGTTTGACCATACAGATTCTATGTTGAGGAAGTCCTTGCCCAGTATACTTGCATATGCTTGGAATCGTATATGGAGACCTAAAAAGTTTGAACTAGACAATGGCAAACTGCCTTTTAGATCAACTACTTCTCTCATGTGAAATTTTTGTTGATAGCCTTAGTTGTTTATGCAACCGGTTAAGGTTTTGTTGTCTTATAACTTTTTGTTGCATGGTTCATGATTGTTTGATTCTCAGGTGTTTTTATCAAGTTGGTAATAAGCATGCTAATAATAAGCTTCATTGCTTGTGTGTTGTTGCTTAGTGTTCAAGTGTACTGCGATAAGTAAGTTGAAAAAATTTGGTTTACAAAGATGCGCATTTATAGGATGAGTTGGAGTAATAACATTAAAACGATTGTATTGTCGGTTTAACATATTAAATGGTATATGTTATAAGTTCAGGTTTATGGTAATACTATGTACAATGTTTGATGAAACAGATATAACAATAAATTACTTTATTCTATTTTGAAGAACATAACTTATAACAACTTATATTTCATTCCCTTATTTTTCAAATATGTTACAGATATTACATTTTCAATTATTCCAAATATTTAAAAAATGGTATTTTAGTTATAACTTTATCTAGTTAGTTTTTATTTTAAGAAAAATCATTTAAAAATTAAACGAGAAATGTTGGTAGAAGGGCACAAAGGCACCTCCTGAGAGACCTGCATTCTGTTCGATTTGTTTTTGCTAATAACTGTTATAATAATTTGAACAATTATGTTATCTACTTGATAGTGATGTTTCAAACGTTTTCATCCAGTTTGGCCTCTCAGTTTTGGGCGTTTGAATGACAGAGGGTGGTGTGCTATTTTTGGTGTCTTAGAATCGTAAATCTTATATTAAACGGTTGTTCTGGGATAGAAACATATTATATTTAAATTTTCTTTTAGGTATGTGATTTTGTGAAAGAAAATTTTAGGGAGGTCTATATATTAAAACATCAGAAGTCATGCAACATGCTGCGCGACACCAACGTGCCCATTGAAGAAGACAAAATGGTGTTTAAATCAAGTAGAACCACTTTGATTTAGCGAGTATTTATTGTGGCCAGTTTAACCCGTTGTTCACTTTGAGATCAAAGCATATACCTGTTGTATGATTTGAATGGACATAAATTGACCAATGTGCAACTTTTTGTTAACCCAAATAAGCCAATTTTTTGTGACCTCTTAGTTTCATTATAGATTTGAAAGTTTGGTTTATTTCCTAAAGATGCTGTCAGAAAGTGCTACAAAATTTTATTATATTTTACATCAAACAAACCATTTTGTGATTTTGTTCAAAGTTAAATTTCTTCACTAACCAATTTCATTCCTCTAGTTACATTAAACCTTACACAAAATAGATAACCAATACCATGACAACGTTTTGTATTTAGAAAGAAATATCGATTAAACCGATCTTATACTTAATCATTATTATGATGCATACACTATGAAAAGAAATGTCTCTATTACACCATATTTTTGATAATCTTAAACAAGGTAATGTGGAGGCTTTTAACAATGAAAATGACATTGACACTCTGTTGTTCTCCCCAAGCGCCGCTCCCATGCAAATCGGTACACAGCGTGTGACAATCTCCTCTACCACAGTTACCAATCGGCAAATTATCAAGTGCCTCACATGTGCGTCGACCTATGTCATCGTCCTCACCACCTTCATTAATAATCCCAACATCTAACACAATCCATAAAGTTAACAAAAATATCCGAAATTCTTATACGTAAAAACATATTATAGGATGAGATTGATATAAATTTTTATTTAAAGATAACATATATTATAAACAAACACACATCTAAACTTACCTTTCTGGGCAGATGTTGTGATAACTAGTAAAAGGGTAATAAGCATGCTAATAATAAGCTTCATGGCTTGTGTTTTTTTGCCTAGTGTTCAAGTAACTGCGAAAAGTAAGTTGAAAAAATTTGGTTTACAAAGATGTGCATTTATTGGATGAGTTGAGTAATAACATTAAAAAGGTTGTATTGTCGGTTTAGCATATTAAATGATATATGTTATAAGTTTAGGTTTATGGTAATACTAATTACAATGTTTGATGAAATAGATATAACATTAAATTACTTTCTTCTATTTTGATGAACATAACTTATAACAACAACTTATATTTCATTTCCCTATTTTTCAAATATGTTACATATATTACATTTTCAATCATTCAAAGTATTTAAAAAAATGGTATTTTAGTTATAACTTTATATAGTTAGTTTTTATTTTAAGAAAAATCATTTAACAATTAAACTAGAAATGTCGGTAGAAGGGCACAGAAGGCACGCCCTGAGAGACCGGCATTCTGTTCGATTTGTTTTTGCTACAGTAATTTGAACAATCATGTTATCGACTTGATAGTGATGTTTCAAACGTTTTCATCTAGTTTACGGATGAATTTTCTAACTTAAGAATCTGCGTGCCATGGGTAATTACAATGTATGAGGCCTCTCGGTTTTGGGCGTTTGAATGACAGAGGGTGGTGTGCTATTTTTGGTGTCTTAGAATCGTAAATCTTATATTAAATGGTTGTTCTTGGATAGAAACATATTATTTTGAAATTTTCTTTTAGGTATGTGATTTTGTGAAAGAAAATATTAGGGAGGTCTATATATTAAAACAACAGAAGTCATGCAACATGCTGCTCGACATCAACGTGCCCATTGAAGATGACAAAATGATGTTTAAATCAAGTAGAACCATTTTGATTTAGCGAGTATTTATTGTGGCCAGTTTAATCCATTGTTCACTTTGAGATCAAAGCGTATACCTGTTGTATGATTTGAATGGACATAAATTGACCAATGTGCAACTTTTTGTTAACCCAAATAAACCAATTTTTTGTGATCTCTTAGTTTCATTATAGATTTGAAAGTTTGGTTTATTTCCTAAACATGCTGTCAGAAAGTGCTATAAAATTTTATTATATTTTACATCAAACAAAGCATTTTGTGTTTTTGTTCAAAGTTAAATTTCTTCATTAACCTATTTCATTCCTCTAGTTACATTGAACCTTACACAAAATAGATAACCAACACCATGACAACGTTTTGTATTTAGAAAGAGATATCGATTAAACCGATCTTATACTTAATCATTATTATGATGTATACACTATGAAAAGAAATATCTCTATTACACCATATTTTTGATAATCTTAAACAAGGTAACGTGGAGGCTTTTAACAATGAAAATGACATTGACACTCTGTTGCACCCGAGCATTCTCCCCAAGCGCCGCTCCCATGCAAATCGGTACACAGCGTGTGACAATCTCCTATACCACAGTTACCGCTCGGAAAATTCTCAAGTGCCTCACATGTGCGTCGATCTATGTCATCGTCCTCACCACCTTCATTAATAATCCCAACATCTAACACAATCCATAAAGTTAACAAAAATATCTGAAATTTATATACGTAAAAACATATTATAGGATGAGATTAATCTAAATTTTTATTTAAAGATAACATATATTATAAACAAACACACATCTAAACTTACCTTTCTGGGCAGATGTTGTGATAACTAGTAAAAGGGTAATAAGCATGCAAATAATAAGCTTCATGGCTTGTGTTTTTTTTCCTAGTGTTCAAGTGTACTGCGAAAAGTAAGTTGAAAAAAATTGGTTTACAAAGATGTGCATTTATAGGATGAGGTGGAGTAATAACATTAAAACGGTTGTATTGTCGGTTTAGCATATTAAATGATATATGTTATAAGTTTAGGTTTATGGTAATACTAAGTACAATGTTTGATGAAATAGATATAACACTAAATTACTTTCTTCTATTTTGATGAACATAACTTATAACAACTTATATTTCATTTCCCAATTTTTCAAATATGTTACCGATATTACATTTTCAATCATTCCAAATATTTAAAAAAATGGTATTTTAGTTATAACTTTATATAGTTAGTTTTTATTTTAAGAAAAATCATTTAACAATTAAACGAGAAATGTCGGTAGAAGGGCACAGAAGGCACGCCCTGAGAGACCGGCATTCTGTTCGATTTGTTTTTCCTAATAACTGTTACAGTAATTTGAACAATCATGTTATCGACTTGATAGTGATGTTTCAAACTTTTCATCTAGTTTACGTATGAATATTCTAACTTAAGAATCTAGGTGCCATGGGTAATTACAACGTATGAGGCCTCTCAGTTTTGGGCATTTGAATGAAAGAGGGTGGTGGTGCTATTTTTGGTGTCTTAGAATTGTAAATCTTATAATAAACAGTTGTTCTTGGATAGACACATATTATTTTCAAACTTTCTTTTAGGTATGTGATTTTGTAAAAGAAAATTTTAGTAAGGTCTATATATTATAACAACAGAAGTCATGCAACATGCTGCTCGACACCAACGTGCCCATTCCAGATGACAAAATGGTGTTTTGACACGTTGTACACTTCATTAAATCAAGTAGAACCATTTTGATTTAGCGAGTATTTATTGTGGCCAGTTTAATCCGTTGTTCACTTTGAGATCAAAGCATATACGTGTTGTATGATTTGAATGGACATAAATTTACCAATGTGCAACTTTTTGTTAACCCAAATCAGCCAATTTTTTGTGACATCTTAGTTTCATTATAGATTTGAAAGTTTGGTTTATTTCCCAAACATGCTGTTAGAAAGTGCTATAAAATTTTATTATATTTTACATCAAACAAAGCATTTTGTGTTTTTGTTCAAAGTTAAATTTCTTCATTAACCTATTTCATTCCTCTAGTTAAATTGAACCTTACACAAAATAGATAACCAACACCATGGCAACGTTTTGTATTTAGAAAGAAATATCGATTAAACCGATATTATACGTAATCATTATTATGATGCATACACTATGAAAAGAAATATCTCTATTACACCTGTTGGTGCACTTGTGTCTGTACTTTGTCTGTATTTCGTCTTGATACAAAACGATGTCTTTGATGTAAGTTTGACCGAGTCAACCATCCTCCGGTTTGACTTGGCCAAACAGTCAACACTTTGTTTGTAACACGTCTGTGTCGAAGGATGTGTCATCGAAGGATTGTTTACATCCTTCGATCTCGAAAGATAACCTTCGAAGGATAGACCACGAAGGATATCATCCTTCGTGGTATATGTGATCCTTCGATGGGTTCCTGGTCGACAGATGATCTATCGATCAGTCTGTCTGATCCTTCGACCAGACATGCTGTGTTCGGGTATATATACCCATGTTGTGTGTTCACTTTAGCAAGCTTAGAGTAGAGTTCGAAAGTTAGACATTATAGAACACTCAGAGCAGAAAATAGAGAGAACACACACACTGAGAGAGTTTGCAAAACTGATTTGTAAACATTGAGCTTGTAACCGACCTTTCATAGTATTAATACAAGAGGTGTTAATCGTTGAAGATTGTGTGTTGTGTTTGTGCTTGTCCTTTCTCGGTTTGCATGCTAGCTTGGATTCCGCACTCGCTAGTGTGTTAGATATAACAAGGAATAGGTTAAACCTCAACCTCCGAGGGACCTACAAGTGGTATCAGAGCCGTGGCTCTTTTCCTTGTTAAAAACCGGGTTGTTACAAGACTTTGGAGTGTTTTGGACAAAACTCACTTGGTTTTTGCAGCTGTTTTTACTGTTTTTCTCGCTTATCTTTACGTTAAAATGTGTTCTAAACTAACCGGGTGTGTTAATGAACGGGTTGGATAACTTAAAAACTTGTTTTTGAGGTGTTTGGTAATTTCCGGCTTACTCCGGTGACCGGTTTTCTGGATAAGTTCATAATATTTTATTGTTCAAATCTGGTTTTGGCAGAAAATCATGGTCTGACCATACTTTCTGCAGAAAGATTTCACCAACCCATCACCTTTTTCACCAACCTGTCACTCTTTGTCAACTGTGTCAGAGCAGTTCGAAAGATATCCTTCGAACTCGAAAGATCATCTTTCGATCAGTGGAGGTTCGATAGATCATCATCCTTCGAACCAAGGAATCATTTCGAAGCATACATCTTTCGATCAGTGGAGGTTCGATAGATCATCATCCTTCGAACCAAGGAATCATTTCGAAACATACATCTTTCATTTTACTGCTCTTTTTCGAAAGACCAGGATCCTTCGATTGGGGAGTCTTTCGAAAACAATTGTTCGAAACTCAACAGTAATCTTTCGACACTGTTGATCCTTCGAACAAGTGTTGATCTTTCGAACTTAGTTTGTTATTGTTTAACAAGTTTGTGATTTTCAGGTTTTATTATTTTTGATCAAAAATGAATCCAAGATGGAATACTCCGGTAAATACAGACATGTATTTTGGTACTCCGTCTCCCGCACCGGTATCTTCTAATGCAACTTCTACCGGTCAATGGGCATTCGTATCAAATCAAACTCCAAGTATTCAAAGCATTCTCTTAAGCGAGAGCGAAACCGGAAGTTTGAATCGGCCTCCAAAGTTGATGCACTTATATGAATATCCAGGATGGATTGATAGATTTCATACATACGTTCTTGGTCAAAATACAGAATTGTGGTTGCGGTTCATTACAGATTTCGATCAAACAATAGAGGTTGCTGCATCATCTGCTGCTACGTTTGCAGATCTTACGGAAGATCAGAAGAAGGTCTATGATTTGGAAAAGAAAGCATATGCCATTCTTACTCAGGCGTTGAGTAAAGATATTTATCATCAATTTGTCAGTTACAAGACGACAAAGAGGTTGTGGGACGCATTGAAGACAAGGGGCGTAGGAAATGAAGCGACACGTCAATTGAGAAAAGACCTGCTAAAGAAAGAGTTTGATGGTTTTACTTGTATGGAGAATGAGTCGTTGGGTGATTTGATAAGTCGATTTAATCATCTGCTGATTGAATTAGCAAATTTTGGGGTTGTTACAACTTCTGCAGAGATTGTAAAAAGGTTTGCAGATGCGTTGCCACCTCAATGGAATACTTTCTTGGAAATCATGAAGTACAATGGTACTTTAGCTACAACAAGCTTCAACGACTTTGTTCAAATCCTGGAAAACAAGAATCAGGAAGAAACTCTCAAGGCAAAAAGAGTTCCAGTGACACAAAATCCTGAAATGTATTATGGAACTTCTAACACTTCTACAAAACCTTCTTCACATGCTCCAATTCAAACAGCGTTTGTGTCTAGCACTGACATGTATGGCAATACTATCCAAGTTCCGGTTCCTCCAAAGACAGACATGTATGGAAATCTGCTGGAACCAGTCCCTCAATCAGTATCACAACAACAAAGCCAACGACCTCTCAGACCAACTGATATGTTCGGAAATCCATTACCTGTTCGCTCTACCGGATCAACAGACATGTATGGGAATCCTCTTCCTCCTCAATCTACCGGCCCAACCGACATGTATGGGAATCCACTTCCTCCTCAACAGCAAGCTTGTTATGGAAGCACATCATCTGCTGGTCAGCAATCAAAGCCAAATACAGTACGGCTCGACACCTCAAGCTTTTCTAAAGTCAGTGTGGAAGTAGCAAAGGAACACATGGAGCTGCTAAACACTTTGGTGAGCGCATACTGTGGATTAGTGGAAGGTCAGATTGGTAACATTAATCTGACTCAAGAAGACTATCAGCAGATCGATAAAGAGGAGATGGAGATGATGGATATCAAGTGGGCCTTTGCCAGTGCTGTTAGGCGAGCAAAGGATTTCATGGAAAGAACTGGCAGAACAAGCTTGGAAAGCAAGAAAGACACCAAGTATGGGTTTGATAAGCAGGCGGTTAAGTGTTTCAACTGTGGTGAACGTGGTCATTTCAAGCGTGAATGTACGAGACCATCTCAGCATGGAAACCAGAATCCCTTCAGAAATCAAGGCAACCAGCAGAACCAGAACAGGAACAATGTTCGTACGTTGGTACCTGTCAACAACCAGAGTCAAGCGGGACCATCTAATGCCAACCAGGCACTTGTGGTTCAAGTAGATGAAGGCTGTGATTGGTCAATCCAGTTGGGAAATGATGCTCCGGATGGAACAGTGTGTTTTGCTGAGATTGTCAAGGATCTTAATCACGCCAGTGGTGGAGAATCTTCCGCCAATGGTGGTGACTCTTCTGAGGATGAAAACTCTTCTGGTTACAGCAGAAGTTCGGATGAAGAATCCTCGAGCTCAGGTGATGATCATGTGGATGAGACATCAAATGCGTCAATCGATGCAGATATTGATGAGCTTTTAGAAGAAACTGCAGCAGGAATTCAAAGAAGATCTATTTTGGTGGATCAAGCTGCTTATTCTTCGTCTTCTCTCCATTCAGCCTTTATGGCTAATGTCGACAGTTCATCAAGTCAGGTATGTGTCGATGAACCCACTGCTGCTATTTGTGATAATTGTGATAGATTGCATGTTAGATGTGCTGATTTGGATGCAAACATGTCTGAGTTGCAAGGCAAACATGATGCTTTACAAGCTAGTTTGTTTGACTTGCAAGACAAACATGTTTCATTGAATGATAAGTGGTGTGAATTGCAAAGCAAACATGAGGCTTTGCAAGAGAAATATGATGTGACATTCATTCACAATCAAAAGTTGACCGTTGATCTTTCCAAGTGCACAGAAGCCAACATGTTTTATGAAAACCATGAAAAGGAATTTAAGTCAATGATTGAAACGCTAAAGAAAGATAAAACAGAGCTGACAAAAATGGTTTCCAGAAAACAAACTGACATTAATTTGTATATAACTCGTCTTGAGGTAATGCAAAAGGAAATGGCTTGTGTTAAAACAGAAAGTGAGGCGATCCGACTCAAGTTAGACAGTTATTTGAGTTCTAGCTATGTGTTGGATCACATCATTGATGTTCAGAAAGAGAAACGGGATGTCACATGCATAGGTTACAAGAAATGTCCACCACCCGTGAGAAACAATTATGATGCCATGCCGGATGAGGAAGATAGAACTTTCTTTGAACCATCTGTTCCTCTAGATGTTAATGAATTTGCAGCAGGACTCGGATACCAGAAAGAAGTATCGTCAGATTCAGATGTGTCAGCAGATACATTTGTAACTGCTGAACAGAATCAGGATCCTCCAGTTGTGATTGAGGATGCTGATTCTTCTGATGATGAGTCTGATGATACTGATTCAGCAAAGTCTGATGCGGTGATAAACGAAGAGGACATACCTCTTGAGAATCATATTCTGTGTGATCCTCCTGCAAAACCCGCTAAGACTGTTGCAATCGAGTCCTCGTCTGAAAAAGGGTCAGAGAGTGTGGATTTGCTGTACACTCTTGTTGGTGATGATAAAATTTATTCTGACAAAGATTTTCCTATTAAGAATGTTAATCAATCATTAATCAGTAAAGTCTTTGAAAATTCAACAAGTAAGTTTTTGGGAAAGACAGGATCACGTGTTACTGTAACACAGTGCCCTCCTATCCCAAAGGCTGAAGTTAGAAAACAATTTGGCAATCAGAAATTACCAACGGTGCAAAAACAGCAAAATCATGCCAAACCAAAAGGTAAAACACCGACTCAAATTCAAAGGAAGCCGAATCAGAAGAAGAAAAGGAATGTGAACTTTGTGAAATCTAAGGGAACGGACAAAATTGCAACATTTGAAAATCAATCTAACTTAGATTTTGTCAAAAAGGCAACAATGATGAAAAGGAATGAACCAAGTAGTTCAAAACCTAGTACCTCGGGATCACAAAGTTCATCATCGGCAAGACGATCACATGATACTTCGGGGTTTGTTGAACGAAGATCATGTTTTGAATGTGGTACAATTGGGCACATTGTCAGAAATTGCCCGTATCTTCATAAATTAAAAGCCAAAGAAGATGATCCCCGTGAACGCAATCACCAAAAGCGATCTGTGTCTGTAAAACAAGATCCCCGACTTGTAAGAGAAAGGGAAAAGAAACAGAAACGCCAACAAGTCAAGGTGATTGAAAAGGCACTTAAAAATGAAGTGGTTCAAAAACAAACGGTTCCAGTTAAACCAGAAAGTTCAAAATTTTCAAAAACTTCAAACAATCACGAAGTTAAATTTTCAAACAATCAAACTGGTAAATTTCAACAGACTTGGAAACCTAAAATAACCACAAATTCAGGGGGACCATCACAATTTTCGAATCATCAAAGAATAGAAGTTATTGTTGTTGATGAAAATGGAAGACCCAAGACCACAATGGCTTGGGTCCCCATCTCCAACTAATTATGTGAGTTCATGTGCAGGGTGTTCCAGGAGGAACTATCAGTAGTCATTGGATTGTTGATAGTGGGGCATCCAGGCACATGACAGGCGACATGAAGCTTCTCTACGACGTCAAATCTATTAGAGGAGGTTATGTTGCTTTTGCTGGAGATAAAGGCGGATAGATTACGGGTGAAGGAATGATTTCCAACGGGGTTGTTAGCTTTGATAAGATCAACTTCGTACAACAACTTGATCACAATCTTCTTAGTGTTTCTCAAATTTGTGATAAGCAGTTCTCAGTGCACTTTGATGCAAATGGATGTTATGTGCTGAAACCCGGCTTCAAAATTCCGAAAGAATGGATTCTCTTGTCGGCTCCAAGGATAAATGATCTGTATGTCCTTGATATGAGCCAAGCTATCACAACGTCCGCACAAGCAACTTGTTTCGTTTCTAAAGCCACAGAAAAAGACACAATCTCTTGGCACAGACGAATGGGTCACATTCACTTACGCAAAATGAATCATTTGGTGTCAAATGAATTGGTGAATGGTGTTCCTCTTAAAAACTTCCATCTTCAAGACGTCTGTGTCTCGTGCCAGAAAGGAAAACAAACGAAGAAGCGACACCCTACAAAGAAAGTCAACACGGTGGCTGTTCCTCTTGAACGTTTGCACATGGATTTGTTCGGTCCTGTAAAGCACAAAAGCATTAGGAATGATCAATATTGCCTCGTGATAACTGATGATTATTCAAGATTTTCTTGGGTGGCGTTCATGGCACATAAGAGTGAAACCTTCGGTATTATCAAAAACTTGATCATTCAGATTGAGAATCTTTATAACTTGAAGGTTAGGCGGATACGTAGCGACAATGGTACTGAATTCAAAAATCATGCCATGGCGGAGTTTTGCACTTCAAAAGGTATTCTTCACGAATTTAGTGCAGCTTATACTCCTCAACAAAATGGCGTCGCTGAACGTAAGAACCGCACATTGATCGAGACTGCTAGGACTATGTTGGTAGAGTCGCAGTTGCCCATTCCATTATGGACTGAAGCTGTGTCCTCTGCATGTTACACGTTGAACCGAGTCCTTACAGTCAAAAGGCACAACAAGACCTGCTTTGAGCTTATTAACAAACGGAAACCAGATTTGTCATATCTTGAACCGTTTGGAGCTCCGTGCACAATAATCGATCCTAATGGAAAGTTTGGGGCAAGAGCAATTGATGGATACTTTCTTGGGTATTCCACCCCTAACTTAAGAGTCTGGAATCTAGAGACTAAAAGGGTCGAGGAATGGTCTGAAGTCAGAGTACAAAGGCACACTTTACCAGTTAGAAATCCTGGTCAGCCTTGGATGTTTGAGTACGATGACTTTTTCAATTCGATCAATGTTGAAGCAGTTGAAGAAAATGCTGCGGCAAGGATGTTTTTCGAGAGTGACAACGCAACAGATTCACCGTTGGTTCGTCCAATTATTGTTAATCAAGAATCATCTTCAGTGAACAATAATGCTCTCGACAATGAGGATTTTCACGATGCTACCGAATTGAACGAATCTTCAGAGGATGATGAATTTCTAGATGCAGATCAAGAAGCTCCAAAAACAGCAGTACATGGTACTTCAGAAGGTACACCTCCAGTGGATGTCCCTAGAACAGCTGAAGCTACTGCATCATCCTCTTCGTCAATTCCGGGACTTGAATTGATTGTTGATCTTAATCTCAACAATCTGGGTACAAATATTCCAGTTCAAGATAATCCAGAAACAAGGATTCACAATACCCATCCTCAACAAAACATCATCGGAAATGTACAAAGTGGCGTTCAAACAAGAAACATGTTGCGAAACAACAACAATGCAGGCTTGTATGCAGATATCAGAGAATCTGGTCAACAAAACGATTGGTCTTTCGCGTGTTATGTCTCACAGGAAGAGCCAAGAACTTGGAAAGAAGCTTTGAAAGATAACTCATGGGTTGAAGCAATGCAGGAAGAACTGCAACAATTCCAGAAGCTTGGTGTCTGGAAACTCGTAGAGAAACCTGCTGGTTACAAGAAGATTGGTACCCGTTGGGTGTTTAAATTCAAAAAGGATGACCGTGGAGTCGTTATCCGAAACAAAGCAAGGCTAGTCGTTCAAGGTTTTCGTCAGATAGAAGGGATCGACTACAACGAAGTATATGCACCTGTTGCACGTCTAGAAGCAATTCGGATTTTTCTGGCTTATGCCTCATTCAAAGGTTTCAAGGTATACCAGATGGACGTGAAAAGTGCATTCTTACATGGTGTGGTGGAAGAAGAGGTGTACGTCGAACAGCCTCCAGGTTTTGAAGATCCTATCCATCCCGATCGGGTTTGGTTGCTCAACAAAGCTCTCTATGGTCTACATCAAGCACCGCGAGCTTGGTACGCAACCTTATCTAATTATCTGCTGGAGAACGGTTTTCGCAGAGGTCTTATCGATTGTACTCTTTTCATCAAAGAACAAGATGGAGATCTTCTACTGGTACAGGTATACGTTGATGATATTATTTTTGGTTCTACTAATGATGTTTTGTGTAGGAATTTCGAGCGCATCATGCAGGATAAATTCGAGATGAGTGCTATGGGGGAAATGACTTTCTTTTTGGGCCTACAAGTACAACAAACCGAGTCTGGGATATTCATCCATCAGACTAAATATGTTGGTGACATCTTGAGCCGGTTCCAGATGTCTGATGCAACGCCCATCGGTACCCCATTGCCGCAAAATCACGGAATTACTCCAGACTTGAAGGGTGAAGCTGTTAGCCCCTCATACTACCGCGCGATGATCGGATCTCTTATGTACCTCACAGCATCAAGACCAGATATAATGTACCCAACGTGCCTGCTTGCCAGATATCAAGTCAACCCGAAGGCCTTACATCTTGCAGCTGTAAAAAGGATTTTTCGTTATTTGAAGGGTTACCCTGACACCGGTCTGTGGTACCCTAGGGATAATAACTTTGACTTAATCGCATTCAGTGATTCTGATTTTGGCGGATGCAAAATCGACGGCAAATCCACAACGGCTGGATGTCAGTTTTTGGGAAATCGCCTAGTCACATGGCAGTGCAAGAAGCAGACGTGCGTCGCTACATCAACATGCGAAGCTGAATACATTGCTGCCTCAAGTTGTTGCTCCCAAGTCCTATGGATCCAACAACAAATGCGTGACTACGGTTTTGAATTCCTAACTACTCCTATTTACGTTGATAATTCTGCTGCCTTACAGATCACTAAAAATCCTGTACAGCATTCAAAGACTAAGCACATCGAAATTAAGTATCACTTCATACGTGATTGCTTTGAGAAAAGGCTAATCGATGTTGCTTACGTCCACACCGATGACCAACGTGCCGACCTTTTTACCAAAGCATTTGACAAATCAAGATTTGACTATTTATTACTGGTAAACGGCATTAAGGTCAAGCAAGAGTAAAACCAACATCGGAAAATCATTTTTGTAAATACCTTTGTGTTTTAATTTATCTTAGTTTGTTGATTTTAGGGGGAGTAAATCCAAAATTTGAAAATCCAAAAACATCGAAAAATTTCAAAAGCACAAAACAATAGAAAAACAAAAATGAGTTTCCTGGCGAGCAAAAGAGAAAATGATAGTACATCAGTGGTCTGTCTAAGCCTCTTTAAACCTTAAATGAAAAACGATAAGCAGCTCTATATAAGATGTATCGGTAGGCTCACAATCATTTTAAAGTGTGCAGGGTGATATAAACTTAAATCCGACTGAAGACCAGGTGGGAACCATTCATTGGCATATGGTCTTAGTACCGAAATTTCGTTTGAGAGATTGCCGAGGTTCTGAGATATTCGGTCTTTATGCTGCTTATCATCTGGGTATCATGGTTGTATCTTTTACCGAAAAATAACGGGGACGCAAGTCTAGATCTTCCATGATACCATACATACGTGTACATACTGCATACGACCTCAATAAGTGATCAACAATCACATGTCCAAACAAAATAAGTGATAAAATATCACATTTATCCGGGAGTCAAGTTCGTCTCTCTGCTGTACGAAAGTACTGACCTGTTCACGGACTTGCTCCTGTGCCCTCCATGCATATGAAAATCAAGTTCCTCTTCAATAAGTGATTCTATCACATAGGGCTTGTTTTCAATCAAAATAAGTGAGAATCTCACATCATATACGGTCAAACAGATGATAATCGGTATACTCACCGGTAAGATGAACCCTCGTGCATACCTTGATATGGGAATGTGTCGTGATGTGGATGAACACCGGTCGGTAAGTATAAATCATACCTTAACGTATCCCCTTGCCATGATTACATCTGATAAGTTGAGCTTAAGTGGACAACAATTCCGATAATCGTTATAGGATGCTTATCTTAATGTTATCTAATTGAACAACAAGAGCGTTTTGGCATGACCGTACACTGATATGATTCTCTTACCCTCGAAACTCGCAAAAAGAATGTCTGTAAATATTTATTTAACGCTTTCAGTTTTCCGCATCTTTGTATATATTTATTTACTGCTTTCTGTCTTTACATTTGAAATATTCAAAAATACCAAAAAGATTTTAGGTGTGTTTTAATATAAACTTTATAAAAGCCAAAAAGATTTTATTTCTATCTTATTTTCGATCGTACGATGTTGGAACTCGAGTCTTCGTTACCTTACCTGAAACCTGAACGAAAACCGAAAATGACTAAATCTTCATAAACGGTCGAAATTTGCAAAGTTTTGAAAGTCAAATACTTGAAATTGATAAAATTTGTTAAAACTTTCAAACTGTCGGACGGTGTTTGTTTAAACAATGGTCACACGTGTGTCGTTTGTTTATGTTCCAAGCAGTTGTTCTCATTACGCGTTTAGATTTCTTGCATGTGCAGATTCTAAAGGCAAGGAGAACATGGTCGATGACAAGCTTCGGAATGAAGACACGACGTGAAGGCACTCAAATGATGAAGATGATCGAGTTGCCGCTGCCCATCATCAACACCACAAGGATCTCAATTCATAACGAACAAGTATTTCACGAGCATAACTCAAGGGGGAGCTTATGTTAAGGGGGAGTTTGTCAACACACTTCCTACATGAAACGGGGAGTTTGTTGATACACTTTCTGCTTTCAAGACGTGAAGACTTTAAAGATCCTCCGACATTAAAGACTTGAAAGGACGTCAAAGACTTGAAGTCACAAAGATCAAGACAAAGCTACAGCCAGACAAAGCTACAGCCAAGGGGGAGTTTGTTGGTGCACTTGTGTCTGTACTTTGTCTGTATTTCGTCTTGATACAAAACGATGTCTTTGATGTAAGTTTGACCGAGTCAACCATCCTCCGGTTTGACTTGGCCAAACAGTCAACACTTTGTTTGTAACACGTCTGTGTCGAAGGATGTGTCATCGAAGGATTGTTTACATCCTTCGATGAGCTCGAAAGATAACCTTCGAAGGATAGACCACGAAGGATATCATCCTTCGTGGTATATGTGATCCTTCGATGGGTTCCTGGTCGACAGATGATCTATCGATCAGTCTGTCTGATCCTTCGACCAGACATGCTGTGTTCGGGTATATATACCCATGTTGTGTGTTCACTTTAGCAAGCTTAGAGTAGAGTTCGAAAGTTAGACATTATAGAACACTCAGAGCAGAAAATAGAGAGAACACACACACTGAGAGAGTTTGCAAAACTGATTTGTAAACATTGAGCTTGTAACCGACCTTTCATAGTATTAATACAAGAGGTGTTAATCGTTGAAGATTGTGAGTTGTGTTTGTGCTTGTCCTTTCTCGGTTTGCATGCTAGCTTGGATTCCGCACTCGCTAGTGTGTTAGATATAACAAGGAATAGGTTAAACCTCAACCTCCGAGGGACCTCCTTCGACCAGACATGCTGTGTTCGGGTATATATACCCATGTTGTGTGTTCACTTTAGCAAGCTTAGAGTAGAGTTCGAAAGTTAGACATTATAGAACACTCAGAGCAGAAAATAGAGAGAACACACACACTGAGAGAGTTTGCAAAACTGATTTGTAAATATTGAGCTTGTAACCGACCTTTCATAGTATTAATACAAGAGGTGTTAATCGTTGAAGATTGTGTGTTGTGTTTGTGCTTGTCCTTTCTCGGTTTACATGCTAGCTTGGATTCCGCACTCGCTAGTGTGTTAGATATAACAAGGAATAGGTTAAACCTCAACCTCCGAGGGACCTACAACACCATATTTTTGATAATCTAAAACAAGGTAACGTCGAGGCTTTTAACAATGAAAATGACATTGACACTCTGTTGCACCCGAGCATTCTCCCCAAGCGCCGCTCCCATGCAAATTGGTACACAGCGTGTGACAATCTCCTCTACCACAGTTACCGCTCGGCAAATTCTCAAGTGCCTCACATGTGCGTCGATCTATGCCATCGTCCTCACCACCTTTATTAATAATCCCAACACCACAACCACCTCCGCCACACACAGCCACCACACCACAACCACCGAGAAATCTTTGAAAGATGTTGAATCTTTGCGGGCATCCATGGATGAATGTTATGCAAGATGAGCATCTCTTCTTATCTGTTGCACTGGGACTGCAAATTCACATGCGATTGAGTGAATTCATCTTGTGATTGGACTTGTTTGGAAGTGTATATTTACTTCCACAAAGAACAACCCACCCAGAAGCGATGTGAATTTTGGATTTCAAAAGGTGGGATTTTTTCTTTTTAAATGGAGAGAGTTGGCAGGCAATGGATGGGAGTTAAGTTGTGGTGTGGTGGAGGTGGTTGTGGTGTGGTGGCCGTGTGTGGCGTAGGTGGTTGTGGTGTGGCGGAGGTAGTTGTGGTGTGGCAGAAGTGGTTTAGGGTTAATGGTGGCTCCTCCATTGATAAAGATGAAAGGTTTGGGGAAGATGATGATGAATATGCAATGTTATAAGGTAAACAATTTGAATTCATTCACAATCTTGATACATGGCCTATTGGTTTAACAATCGCATTTCAAAGCAAAGGTCACAGGTTCGACCAGCGTTTTTTTTAATTAAACCATAGGGGCAATTTTGTAATTTCACCCAAAGTTAACAGAATAAATGGATGGGAGTTAAGTTGGTGGACTGAAATGGTTACGAAAATGAAACTAATGGACTGAAACCGTTATTTTTAAACTAATGGACTGAAACCGTTATTTTTGACAAACCTGAGGGACGAAAACAATAATTAACTCTAACTTATAACAACAACTTATATTTCATTCCCTTATTTTTCAAATATGTTACAGATATTACATTTTCAATTATTCCAAATATTTAAAAAATGGTATTTTAGTTATAACTTTATCTAGTTAGTTTTTATTTTAAGAAAAATCATTTAAAAATTAAACGAGAAATGTTGGTAGAAGGGCACAAAGGCACCTCCTGAGAGACCTGCATTCTGTTCGATTTGTTTTTGCTAATAACTGTTATAATAATTTGAACAATTATGTTATCTACTTGATAGTGATGTTTCAAACATTTTCATCCAGTTTGGCCTCTCAGTTTTGGGCGTTTGAATGACAGAGGGTGGTGTGCTATTTTTGGTGTCTTAGAATCGTAAATCTTATATTAAACGGTTGTTCTGGGATAGAAACATATTATTTTTAAATTTTCTTTTAGGTATGTGATTTTGTGAAAGAAAATTTTACAGAGGGTGGTGTGCTATTTTTGGTGTCTTAGAATCGTAAATCTTATATTAAACGGTTGTTCTGGGATAGAAACATATTATTTTTAAATTTTCTTTTAGGTATGTGATTTTGTGAAAGAAAATTTTAGGGAGGTCTATATATTAAAACATCAGAAGTCATGCAACATGCTGCGCGACACCAACGTGCCCATTGAAGAAGACAAAATGGTGTTTAAATCAAGTAGAACCACTTTGATTTAGCGAGTATTTATTGTGGCCAGTTTAACCCGTTGTTCACTTTGAGATCAAAGCATATACCTGTTGTATGATTTGAATGGACATAAATTGACCAATGTGCAACTTTTTGTTAACCCAAATAAGCCAATTTTTTGTGACCTCTTAGTTTCATTATAGATTTGAAAGTTTGGTTTATTTCCTAAAGATGCTGTCAGAAAGTGCTACAAAATTTTATTATATTTTACATCAAACAAACCATTTTGTGATTTTGTTCAAAGTTAAATTTCTTCACTAACCAATTTCATTCCTCTAGTTACATTAAACCTTACACAAAATAGATAACCAATACCATGACAACGTTTTGTATTTAGAAAGAAATATCGATTAAACCGATCTTATACTTAATCATTATTATGATGCATACACTATGAAAAGAAATGTCTCTATTACACCATATTTTTGATAATCTTAAACAAGGTAATGTGGAGGCTTTTAACAATGAAAATGACATTGACACTCTGTTGTTCTCCCCAAGCGCCGCTCCCATGCAAATCGGTACACAGCGTGTGACAATCTCCTCTACCACAGTTACCAATCGGCAAATTATCAAGTGCCTCACATGTGCGTCGACCTATGTCATCGTCCTCACCACCTTCATTAATAATCCCAACATCTAACACAATCCATAAAGTTAACAAAAATATCCGAAATTCTTATACGTAAAAACATATTATAGGATGAGATTGATATAAATTTTTATTTAAAGATAACATATATTATAAACAAACACACATCTAAACTTACCTTTCTGGGCAGATGTTGTGATAACTAGTAAAAGGGTAATAAGCATGCTAATAATAAGCTTCATGGCTTGTGTTTTTTTGCCTAGTGTTCAAGTAACTGCGAAAAGTAAGTTGAAAAAATTTGGTTTACAAAGATGTGCATTTATTGGATGAGTTGAGTAATAACATTAAAAAGGTTGTATTGTCGGTTTAGCATATTAAATGATATATGTTATAAGTTTAGGTTTATGGTAATACTAATTACAATGTTTGATGAAATAGATATAACATTAAATTACTTTCTTCTATTTTGATGAACATAACTTATAACAACAACTTATATTTCATTTCCCTATTTTTCAAATATGTTACATATATTACATTTTCAATCATTCCAAGTATTTAAAAAAATGGTATTTTAGTTATAACTTTATATAGTTAGTTTTTATTTTAAGAAAAATCATTTAACAATTAAACTAGAAATGTCGGTAGAAGGGCACAGAAGGCACGCCCTGAGAGACCGGCATTCTGTTCGATTTGTTTTTGCTACAGTAATTTGAACAATCATGTTATCGACTTGATAGTGATGTTTCAAACGTTTTCATCTAGTTTACGGATGAATTTTCTAACTTAAGAATCTGCGTGCCATGGGTAATTACAATGTATGAGGCCTCTCGGTTTTGGGCGTTTGAATGACAGAGGGTGGTGTGCTATTTTTGGTGTCTTAGAATCGTAAATCTTATATTAAATGGTTGTTCTTGGATAGAAACATATTATTTTGAAATTTTCTTTTAGGTATGTGATTTTGTGAAAGAAAATATTAGGGAGGTCTATATATTAAAACAACAGAAGTCATGCAACATGCTGCTCGACACCAACGTGCCCATTGAAGATGACAAAATGATGTTTAAATCAAGTAGAACCATTTTGATTTAGCGAGTATTTATTGTGGCCAGTTTAATCCATTGTTCACTTTGAGATCAAAGCGTATACCTGTTGTATGATTTGAATGGACATAAATTGACCAATGTGCAACTTTTTGTTAACCCAAATAAACCAATTTTTTGTGATCTCTTAGTTTCATTATAGATTTGAAAGTTTGGTTTATTTCCTAAACATGCTGTCAGAAAGTGCTATAAAATTTTATTATATTTTACATCAAACAAAGCATTTTGTGTTTTTGTTCAAAGTTAAATTTCTTCATTAACCTATTTCATTCCTCTAGTTACATTGAACCTTACACAAAATAGATAACCAACACCATGACAACGTTTTGTATTTAGAAAGAAATATCGATTAAACCGATCTTATACTTAATCATTATTATGATGTATACACTATGAAAAGAAATATCTCTATTACACCATATTTTTTATCATCTTAAACAAGGTAACGTGGAGGCTTTTAACAATGAAAATGACATTGACACTCTGTTGCACCCGAGCATTCTCCCCAAGCGCCGCTCCCATGCAAATCGGTACACAGCGTGTGACAATCTCCTATACCACAGTTACCGCTCGGAAAATTCTCAAGTGCCTCACATGTGCGTCGATCTATGTCATCGTCCTCACCACCTTCATTAATAATCCCAACATCTAACACAATCCATAAAGTTAACAAAAATATCTGAAATTTATATACGTAAAAACATATTATAGGATGAGATTAATCTAAATTTTTATTTAAAGATAACATATATTATAAACAAACACACATCTAAACTTACCTTTCTGGGCAGATGTTGTGATAACTAGTAAAAGGGTAATAAGCATGCAAATAATAAGCTTCATGGCTTGTGTTTTTTTTCCTAGTGTTCAAGTGTACTGCGAAAAGTAAGTTGAAAAAAATTGGTTTACAAAGATGTGCATTTATAGGATGAGTTGGAGTAATAACATTAAAACGGTTGTATTGTCGGTTTAGCATATTAAATGATATATGTTATAAGTTTAGGTTTATGGTAATACTAAGTACAATGTTTGATGAAATAGATATAACACTAAATTACTTTCTTCTATTTTGATGAACATAACTTATAACAACTTATATTTCATTTCCCAATTTTTCAAATATGTTACCGATATTACATTTTCAATCATTCCAAATATTTAAAAAAATGGTATTTTAGTTATAACTTTATATAGTTAGTTTTTATTTTAAGAAAATCATTTAACAATTAAACGAGAAATGTCGGTAGAAGGGCACAGAAGGCACGCCCTGAGAGACCGGCATTCTGTGTCGATTTGTTTTTCCTAATAACTGTTACAGTTATTTGAACAATCATGTTATCGACTTGATAGTGATGTTTCAAACTTTTCATCTAGTTTACGTATGAATATTCTAACTTAAGAATCTAGGTGCCATGGGTAATTACAACGTATGAGGCCTCTCAGTTTTGGGCATTTGAATGAAAGAGGGTGGTGGTGCTATTTTTGGTGTCTTAGAATTGTAAATCTTATAATAAACAGTTGTTCTTGGATAGACACATATTATTTTCAAACTTTCTTTTAGGTATGTGATTTTGTAAAAGAAAATTTTAGTAAGGTCTATATATTATAACAACAGAAGTCATGCAACATGCTGCTCGACACCAACGTGCCCATTCCAGATGACAAAATGGTGTTTTGACACGTTGTACACTTCATTAAATCAAGTAGAACCATTTTGATTTAGCGAGTATTTATTGTGGCCAGTTTAATCCGTTGTTCACTTTGAGATCAAAGCATATACGTGTTGTATGATTTGAATGGACATAAATTTACCAATGTGCAACTTTTTGTTAACCCAAATCAGCCAATTTTTTGTGACATCTTAGTTTCATTATAGATTTGAAAGTTTGGTTTATTTCCCAAACATGCTGTTAGAAAGTGCTATAAAATTTTATTATATTTTACATCAAACAAAGCATTTTGTGTTTTTGTTCAAAGTTAAATTTCTTCATTAACCTATTTCATTCCTCTAGTTAAATTGAACCTTACACAAAATAGATAACCAACACCATGGCAACGTTTTGTATTTAGAAAGAAATATCGATTAAACCGATATTATACGTAATCATTATTATGATGCATACACTATGAAAAGAAATATCTCTATTACACCATATTTTTGATAATCTTAAGCAAGGTAACGTCGAGGCTTTTAACAATGAAAATGACATTGACACTCTGTTTGCACCCGAGCATTCTCCCCAAGCGCCGCTCCCATGCAAATTGGTACACAGCGTGTGACAATCTCCTCTACCACAGTTACCGCTCGGCAAATTCTCAAGTGCCTCACATGTGCGTCGATCTATGCCATCGTCCTCACCACCTTTATTAATAATCCCAACACCACAACCACCTCCGCCACACACAGCCACCACACCACAACCACCGAGAAATCTTTGAAAGATGTTGAATCTTTGCGGGCATCCATGGATGAATGTTATGCAAGATGAGCATCTCTTCTTATCTGTTGCACTGGGACTGCAAATTCACATGCGATTGAGTGAATTCATCTTGTGATTGGACTTGTTTGGAAGTGTATATTTACTTCCACAAAGAACAACCCACCCAGAAAGCGATGTGAATTTTGGATTTCAAAAGGTGGGATTTTTTCTTTTTAAATGGAGAGAGTTGGCAGGCAATGGATGGGAGTTAAGTTGTGGTGTGGTGGAGGTGGTTGTGGTGTGGTGGCCGTGTGTGGCGTAGGTGGTTGTGGTGTGGCGGAGGTAGTTGTGGTGTGGCAGAAGTGGTTTAGGGTTAATGGTGGCTCCTCCATTGATAAAGATGAAAGGTTTGGGGAAGATGATGATGAATATGCAATGTTATAAGGTAAACAATTTGAATTCATTCACAATATTTGTGACACTCTAGGTTTTCCCGAGCAAATATCTTGTATTAACATTATGTGTATATACGTTATTAAATGTTAGTGCGTGTTATCTCGATGATTTTATGTGATCCTTGTGCTAAGTGTGATGAATGTGTGTATATTATATATATGTATGTGTGTTATATGAGTGGGCCGAGACCCCAAAGGACCCGACTCGAGACCACCCTCGGTCTCGAGTGAACAGTAAACACTCGGGCCGGTTGGGCCATGCAACCTAGAAGCCCACCCGGAAACCCCTAACCCACTCGAGATATATAACCGGCCAACCCTCACAACTTTCACCATTTTGCAACATCACTCTCACACTCCCTCATCTCACACACTCTCCCTCTCTCTCTAAAAACCCTAAAACCCTAAGGTTCTAACATCACCCTCTCCTCCTCTCCTTCTCGGATCCAACCGGCAACAAGATCACCCTTGGATTGGCTCGGAATCATCACTCGGAGGCTTCATCACATCACCTTCTTACACGCCTTTGTGTCACATAACAATCGGTTAGTTTGTTTCCCTTCGAAATGAGATGACAACGCATGCTAAAAGTGTTTACTTGTATGAATGTTTAGATGTATGATAATGTGTTATAATAAATAAACCTCGGATGAAATTGAGTAGGAGTTGTATGATCTATTGTGTTATTGCTAACATAGAACTTGTTGATAAATATTGCATTGAGTCTTTAAGATAATAAGAATGAATCTTGATGGCTTAGGATGAATGAGATAGTGTAGGATTTGGTGATATTCATGATATGTGACACAAGAATATTGTGAGCCTGCTGGTATGTTTTCAAAGTTACAAGTGTGCTTGATTTAGTTTAATATTTGGGTCTGTTTTGAATGAATGTGCATAATAGATAACTTGAATATATGAAGAACAGTTTGAAGATCATGAAAATATTTGAAAATGCTGTGTTTGATCTGATTTAGTTGGAATTTAGACAATAAAACATGTTTAAGAAATTCTATTGGTTAGTACAAAATTTCATGAAAACAGAATTGTATTGGTTAGTACATCCGCCAGGTTCTAGAAGGATTCTTGTGCACGTATCCAAGGTTGCGACTCGCAACCGAAACATGACAAGTCGAAACATCCAGTTACGACTCGCAACCGAAACATGACAAGTCGAAACATCCAGTTACGACTCGCAACCGAAACATGACAAGTCGAAACATCCAGTTACGACTCGCAACCGAAACATGACAAGTCGAAACATCCGGTTACGACTCGCAACCAGAGCATGACAAGTCGAAACATCCGGTTGCGACTCGCAACCGTGTGTTCTCGAGTCGAAACCGCCCTTGTCTCGACTGGGCTGCATAAGTGTTATTGGGCCAAAAGCCTGTTGGACTATCTGCTGACTGGACTGCATATGTATCTGTACTGTTTGTTTGTGGAATGTTAGGGCAGGCCCAATAACCCAAGTGTTTGTATGAATGCATGCTATGTGTGACTGTACGTGTTTGCTATACGTGTTTACTTGTACCCCAACTTGACCTATATTGGTAACCATGCTAGGACGTGGTGACCAACGTGATCGACCGGGTAATTAACCTACCGAGCAACCCAAGGTGAGTTCACAACCTAAAGCATGTATTCCCGGTGGTTTGGGAAACGGAACTAAAAACAACACTATCCCCTTTTGAGGGATACAACTTACTTTTCTTCCCTTGTTATTGGGAACCTTTTAGTTAATTACTGTTTATACGGATTGCAACAAACGGCACTAAACGAAACTCTATCACTTAAAGTCCCTACTACATAATACCGATTAGTCGCCGGGGCCAGGCGAACGGGTTATTAGTTGATAGCGCTATTTAGGTCTTACCAACCTCACACCGTGCCAAGGTATGGGATCGGTCGTGAACTAATGTACTCAGGCATCCGTCAATGATGATAGAACATTGACATCGGGGCACTCTGCGGATACGCAACGGTCATCTAGTGTTCGGTATTGGAAAAACAGTTTAGTCGCTAACTTTTGGGGTAGCTCCCCATGGCATGTATAAACGGATAAATTAACTGGTGAAACAAGTTTTTGGTAATTAAAACTGGACAACTAGTGAACTCACTCAGCATTATTGTTGACCCCTTACTGGATGCTTTGCAGGTAACCAGTGACTCAGGAGCTTGCAGCTTGGGAAGTGTAGTGGTCGTCTAAACCCGCGTGTTGGGTTCTAAATAACCTGAACTATGAACTTTGTTTAAACTATTTTATCTATGCTTCCGCTACTTACTTAACTGTTATTTGAACCTAAACATTTGAACTTTAAACTATGGTGTTTACTAACCATTATGGTTGGTGATCATCCTTACTAATATCCAATGCTCAGTATAATTGGTGGCTGGATCCTGGTCGGTCACGCCCTCAAACGGACGGTACTCCGCAGGTGGAATTTGGGGGTGTGACAGAATTTGGGGGTGTGACAGATTGGTATCAGAGCCATTGGTTATAGTGAACTTGGTTTTAAAAAGGAAAGTCTTTTTGAGAAAAACCAGACTATAACCCGTGACTCGTGACGACACTACACTCCAAGGGCAAGACTCGACATACTAGACCTCGTAGCTTGGACTTGTGTTTACTTGCTTGTTTATCTTATATTGACTACTCTACTATACATACTAGTGTGCCTAATTAGATAGATACACATTTCTCTTCTACCTCATTCTCGCTACGTTACAACATTACACTCATACTGTGTTTTCTGGCTATGAAGACAATGAGTGGACGCGGAAGAGGAAGCGTTAACATGACTCAGGCTCAATTCGCTAACTTGCTCAACACGGTGGCTGCAGCTTTCGCAGCTCACCCTGGAGGTAAACTCGTTGCTATAGGATGTTTAGATCCTACCCCCACATCGTCTTCCCACCTCTAAAACCTATTCGCTCCATTTCTCACAACAGGTCAGCCTGCGCCTGCGCAACCACGTGTTTGTACTTTCAAAACCTTCATGGATGGCAAGCCTCTCCCTTTCAACGGCACTGAGGGTGCCATAGGCCTTCTGCATTGGATTGAAAAGGCCGAAGCTGTCTTTGCCGTCTGCGAGTGTCCCCCTGCTAACTGGGTTAAGTACGCAACTGGTACACTTGAAGGGAACGCGCTTTCATGGTGGAAAGCTCAGATTCAGATGCTTGGTCTGGAAACTGCTAATGCTACGGCATGGGAAGATTTCAAGGACATGATCAAAGAGGAGTACTGTCACAGGGATGACATCCACAAACTCGAGAACGAGTACTATGCGCTCAAGATGGTCGGATCAGAGATCGAGACCTACACTAAGCAGTCCAACGACTATGCTGCACTTTGCCCAAACATGTCCCAACCTATGTATCGAAGGATCGAGTTGTACATTAAAGGCTTGGTCCCAGAAATCCGGAGCCATGTGACCTCGGCCAACCTCAACACCATACAGCCCGTGGTTCGTCTTGCTCACAAACTCACCAATCAGGCTGTGGAAGAGGGCAAGCTGCCCAAGAGGATCGGTGCTACTGCTGGAACTTCTGGCGATAACAAGCGAAAGTGGGATGGAAGTCAGGGAAAGGATGCTAACCCCACTCAGGCCCCAGTTCAACAAAGGAAGACTGAGAGCAACAAGGGCCCTCAGCAACAGGGTGGCTATCGAGGAAACCACCCTAAGTGTAACAAATGTAACCGACATCACAGTGGGCCATGTGGAAAAGGTCAGTGTCAGCGATGCAACAAGATGGGGCATGAAGCCAAAGACTGCCGAAGCCAGTTCCCGGCTAGGCAGAACCAGCAACAACCACAGCAACAGCAGCAACAAGGAAACAACCGTGGATGCTTTAAGTGTGGAGCAACGGGGCACATGCGAAAGGATTGCCCTGAACTGAATCAAAACAACAACAATCAGGGTGCTGGGAACAATAACAACAATGCTGGAAATGGTGCTAGAGGAAAAGCTTTTGTGATTGGAGCTGGGGAAGCAAGGAATGACCCCAACGTTGTAGCGGGTAAGTTCCTACTTAATGATCGTTATGTTTCCATGCTATTTGATTCCGGAGCAGATGCTAGTTATGTATCCCTACGTGTTAGAAAGAAACTTAAGCTCACTCTTACGCCGCTAAGCTCTAAGCACACCGTTGAAATAGCTAATGGTAGAAACCTCGAGGCCTCACACATAATTCGTGACTGCAAATTAGAGTTGTCTGGTCAGACCTTCTGTATCGATCTTTTCCCCATCGTTCTTGGAAGCTTCGACGTCATTATTGGTATGGATTGGTTATCCCAACATCGAGCTGAAATCCTCTGCCAAGAGAAAGCTATTCGTATTCCCCGTCCCCCTGGCAAACCCCTTATAGTTCAAGGCGACAAGAGCGGAGAAGTCACAGGCATCATTTCATTCTTAAAGGCCCAGAAGTACCTACGAAAGGGGCACACCGCTATCTTAGCACTCATTACCGACACACAGAAAATGGAAAACAGGATTGAAGATTTTCCAGTTGTACGTGACTATCCCGAGGTATTCCCGGAAGAACTACCTGGACTCCCTCCTCACCGTCAGGTCGAATTTCAAATCGAGCTAGCTCCCGGAGCAGCGCCTATAGCTCGTGCACCTTATCGATTAGCCCCCGCGGAGCTCAAGGAGCTTTCTACTCAACTACAAGAACTTTTGGACAAAGGTTTTATCCGTCCTAGTTCATCACCCTGGGGAGCCCCAGTGCTCTTCGTCAAAAAGAAAGATGGCTCATTCCGAATGTGCATTGACTACCGCGAACTTAACAAGGTTACCATCAAGAATCGTTATCCACTTCCCCGTATCGACGACCTGTTCGACCAGCTGCAAGGGTCGAGCTATTATTCCAAGATTGATCTGCGATCGGGTTATCACCAGCTGAGAGTTCGCGATGAGGACATCTCTAAGACTGCTTTCAGAACCCGCTATGGTCACTACGAATTCCTTGTTATGCCTTTCGGAATGACCAACGCACCTGCAATCTTCATGGATCTCATGAACCGAGTATGCAAACCCTACCTCGACAAGTTCGTGATCGTATTCATCGACGACATCCTAATCTACTCGAAGAGCCAAGAGGAGCATGAACAACACCTACGTCTTATTCTCGAACTTCTTCGCAATGAGCAACTGTACGCCAAATTTTCGAAATGTGATTTCTGGCTTAGAGAGGTCCATTTCCTTGGACACATCGTCAATCAGGAAGGGATTCATGTTGACCCCGCTAAGATTGAGTCCATTAAGAATTGGCCTGTGCCTAAGACTCCGACCGAAGTTCGCCAATTCTTGGGATTGGCGGGATACTATCGAAGATTTATCAAGGGATTCTCTAAGATCGCTCAACCACTTACGACACTCACTCAGAAGGGTGTTGCTTACAAATGGAGTAATGCTCAGGAATCTGCCTTCCAGGAACTGAAGAAGAGCCTTTGTAGTGCTCCTATCCTCTCCTTACCCGAAGGTACCGATGACTTCGTCGTTTACTGCGACGCTTCTATTCAAGGACTTGGCTGCGTATTGATGCAACGCGAGAAAGTTATTGCTTACGCCTCGCGACAACTCAAGGTCCACGAACGGAACTATACGACGCATGACTTCGAATTTGGAGCTGTGGTCTTCGCGCTCAAGCTTTGGAGACACTACTTGTACGGCACCAAGTGCACGATTTACACTGATCACAAGAGTCTCCAGCACATAATGGGACAAAAGGAGTTGAATATGCGGCAACGCCGATGGGTCGAACTCCTAAATGACTACGAGTGTGCAATTAAATATCACCCAGGCAAGGCTAATGTGGTAGCCGATGCCCTCAGCAGAAAGGAGACCAAACCCAAGCGTGTTCGTGCCTTACAGCTCACTATCCACTCGAACCTCCCTAATCAAATCCGGAATGCTCAGGTTGAAGCATTGAAAGCCGAGAACATCAGGGCTGAGTCCCTACGAGGATCGAGACAACGATTGGAACAAAAAGAAGACGGTGCTTTCTACGTAGCCGGACGCATATGGGTTCCGCTTTATGGAAATTTACGTGACCTTGTGATGGATGAAGCTCACAAGTCCCGTTACTCAGTACATCCGGGTTCAGATAAGATGTACCACGACTTGAGAGCTACCTATTGGTGGCCTGGCATGAAAGCCCACATAGCAACCTATGTCAGGAAATGTTTGACTTATGCAAGGGTCAAGGCTGAGTATCAGAAACCATCAGGACTACTCCAACAGCCAGAGATTCCGCAATGGAAATGGGAGCAGATTTCCATGGATTTTGTTACTGGCCTGCCTAGGTCTCAGCGCGGAAATGACACCATTTGGGTGATAGTGGATCGCTTAACTAAGTCTGCACACTTTTTGGCTATCAAAGAAACAGACAAGTTCTCTACCCTAGCAGAGGTATACTTAAAAGAAGTGGTTTCGAAGCACGGAGTGCCTACCTCTATTATTTCTGATCGCGACGCGCGTTTTACTTCTGAGTTGTGGCAAGCCATGCACAAATCTTTTGGCTCACGTCTAGACATGAGCACCGCTTATCACCCGCAAACAGATGGGCAGTCTGAACGCACCATCCAAACCCTCGAAGACATGCTCAGGGCATGTGTGATCGATTTTGGCAAGAATTGGGAGAAGCACCTACCGTTAGTAGAATTCTCCTACAACAACAGCTACCACACCAGCATTCAGGCGGCACCCTTTGAGGCATTGTACGGTCGTAAATGTCGATCGCCTCTCTGCTGGGCGGAGGTAGGTGACAGCCAAATCACAGGCCCGGAACATGTAGTTGACACCACAGAAAAGATTGCCCAGATTAGGCAACGCATGGCGGCAGCTCGTGACCGTCAAAAGTACTACGTTGACAAAGATAGGAAACCGCAAGAGTTCCAGGTTGGTGAACGGGCTCTACTTAAGGTCTCACCCTGGAAGGGTGTGGTCCGTTTTGGAAAACGGGGCAAGCTTAATCCAAGATATGTCGGACCCTTTGAAGTTACCGAAAAGATCGGTACGGCCGCATACAGATTGAATCTGCCTGAAGAACTGAGTGCTGTGCACAACGTCTTCCACGTGTCTAATCTGAAGAAGTGCCTGTCAGATGAAACACTCGTCATTCCTTATAAGGAACTTACTATTGACGAACAGCTACACTTTACTGAGGAACCGGTTGAGATCACGGATCGTGAGATCAAAACCCTCAAGCGTAGCCAGATACCCCTCGTGCGAGTTCGTTGGAACTCACGCCGTGGCCCAGAGTTTACCTGGGAGCGGGAAGACCAGATGAAGCGCAAGTATCCCCAGCTGTTCCCAAATGAAACCCCCAGCACTGAAGCTACAACTGAATTTCGGGACGAAATTCCAAACTAACGGGGGGATGATGTGACACCCCGTTGAAACGCCCTCACTTTTACTAGCTTGTCAGTGGCTGCCTTAACTTTCGGGACGAAAGTTCTTAAAACTTGGGGATAATGTGACACTCTAGGTTTTCCTGAGCAAATATCTTGTATTAACATTATGTGTATATACGTTATTAAATGTTAGTGCGTGTTATCTCGATGATTTTATGTGATCCTTGTGCTAAGTGTGATGAATGTGTGTATATTATATATATGTATGTGTGTTATATGAATGGGCCGAGACCCCAAAGGACCCGACTCGAGACCACCCTCGGTCTCGAGTGAACAGTAAACACTCGGGCCGGTTGGGCCATGCAACCTAGAAGCCCACCCGGAAACCCCTAACCCACTCGAGATATATAACCGGCCAACCCTCACAACTTTCACCATTTTGCAACATCACTCTCACACTCCCTCATCTCACACACTCTCCCTCTCTCTCTCTAAAAACCCTAAAACCCTAAGGTTCTAACATCACCCTCTCCTCCTCTCCTTCTCGGATCCAACCGGCAACAAGATCACCCTTGGATTGGCTCGGAATCATCACTCGGAGGCTTCATCACATCACCTTCTTACACGCCTTTGTGTCACATAACAATCGGTTAGTTTGTTTCCCTTCGAAATGAGATGACAACGCATGCTAAAAGTGTTTACTTGTATGAATGTTTAGATGTATGATAATGTGTTATAATAAATAAACCTCGGATGAAATTGAGTAGGAGTTGTATGATCTATTGTGTTATTGCTAACATAGAACTTGTTGATAAATATTGCATTGAGTCTTTAAGATAATAAGAATGAATCTTGATGGCTTAGGATGAATGAGATAGTGTAGGATTTGGTGATATTCATGATATGTGACACAAGAATATTGTGAGCCTGCTGGTATGTTTTCAAAGTTACAAGTGTGCTTGATTTAGTTTAATATTTGGGTCTGTTTTGAATGAATGTGCATAATAGATAACTTGAATATATGAAGAACAGTTTGAAGATCATGAAAATATTTGAAAATGCTGTGTTTGATCTGATTTAGTTGGAATTTAGACAATAAAACATGTTTAAGAAATTCTATTGGTTAGTACAAAATTTCATGAAAACAGAATTGTATTGGTTAGTACATCCGCCAGGTTCTAGAAGGATTCTTGTGCACGTATCCAAGGTTGCGACTCGCAACCGAAACATGACAAGTCGAAACATCCAGTTACGACTCGCAACCGAAACATGACAAGTCGAAACATCCAGTTACGACTCGCAACCGAAACATGACAAGTCGAAACATCCGGTTACGACTCGCAACCAGAGCATGACAAGTCGAAACATCCGGTTGCGACTCGCAACCGTGTGTTCTCGAGTCGAAACCGCCCTTGTCTCGACTGGGCTGCATAAGTGTTATTGGGCCAAAAGCCTGTTGGACTATCTGCTGACTGGACTGCATATGTATCTGTACTGTTTGTTTGTGGAATGTTAGGGCAGGCCCAATAACCCAAGTGTTTGTATGAATGCATGCTATGTGTGACTGTACGTGTTTGCTATACGTGTTTACTTGTACCCCAACTTGACCTATATTGGTAACCATGCTAGGACGTGGTGACCAACGTGATCGACCGGGTAATTAACCTACCGAGCAACCCAAGGTGAGTTCACAACCTAAAGCATGTATTCCCGGTGGTTTGGGAAACGGAACTAAAAACAACACTATCCCCTTTTGAGGGATACAACTTACTTTTCTTCCCTTGTTATTGGGAACCTTTTAGTTAATTACTATTTATACGGATTGCAACAAACGGCACTAAACGAAACTCTATCACTTAAAGTCCCTACTACATAATACCGATTAGTCGCCGGGGCCAGGCGAACGGGTTATTAGTTGATAGCGCTATTTAGGTCTTACCAACCTCACACCGTGCCAAGGTATGGGATCGGTCGTGAACTAATGTACTCAGGCATCCGTCAATGATGATAGAACATTGACATCGGGGCACTCTGCGGATACGCAACGGTCACCTAGTGTTCGGTATTGGAAAAACAGTTTAGTCGCTAACTTTTGGGGTAGCTCCCCATGGCATGTATAAACGGATAAATTAACTGGTGAAACAAGTTTTTGGTAATTAAAACTGGACAACTAGTGAACTCACTCAGCATTATTGTTGACCCCTTACTGCATGCTTTGCAGGTAACCAGTGACTCAGGAGCTTGCAGCTTGGGAAGTGTAGTGGTCGTCTAAACCCGCGTGTTGGGTTCTAAATAACCTGAACTATGAACTTTGTTTAAACTATTTTATCTATGCTTCCGCTACTTACTTAACTGTTATTTGAACCTAAACATTTGAACTTTAAACTATGGTGTTTACTAACCATTATGGTTGGTGATCATCCTTACTAATATCCAATGCTCAGTATAATTGGTGGCTGGATCCTGGTCGGTCACGCCCTCAAGCGAACGGTACTCCGCAGGTGGAATTTGGGGGTGTGACAATCTTGATACATGGCCTATTGGTTTAACAATCGCATTTCAAAGCAAAGGTCACAGGTTCGACCAGCGTTTTTTTTTAATTAAACCATAGGGGCAATTTTGTAATTTCACCCAAAGTTAACAGAATAAATGGATGGGAGTTAAGTTGGTGGACTGAAATGGTTACGAAAATGAAACTAATGGACTGAAACCGTTATTTTTAAACTAATGGACTGAAACCGTTATTTTTGACAAACCTGAGGGACGAAAACAATAATTAACTCTAACTTATAACAACAACTTATATTTCATTCCCTTATTTTTCAAATATGTTACAGATATTACATTTTCAATTATTCCAAATATTTTAAAAATGGTATTTTAGTTATAACTTTATCTAGTTAGTTTTTATTTTAAGAAAAATCATTTAAAAATTAAACGAGAAATGTCGGTAGAAATGCACGAAAGGCACGTCCTGAGAGACCTGCATTCTGTTTAATTTGTTTTTGCTAATAACTGTTATAGTAATTTGAACAATCATGTTATCTACTTGATAGTGATGTTTCAAACGTTTTCATCTAGTTTACGGATGAATTTTCTAACTTAAGAATCTACGTGCCATGGGTAATTACAACGTATGAGGCCTCTCAGATTTTGGCGTTTGAATGACAGAGGGTGGTGTACTATTTTTAGTATCTTAGAATCGTAAATCTTATATTAAAAGTATGACTTGATGAACATCTGTACTTCCGGGTTGCACATTCCTTAAGGATCCTTGATCCTGAAAGATGTTGGATCCTTGATGTGCTGTGACTGGGGGTCTTGGAGGATAACTCATGGATCCGTAAACCTGAGATGAGGATCCTTGAACCTGAAAGGAGGATCCTTGAACCTGAGAGGATCCTTGAGTCTGAGAGGATCCTTGAACCTGAGAGGATCCTTGATGCTGGAAGAAGGATCCTGAAGATTGAAAGTAGGATCCTAGAGCTTGAGTCATTGCCGATGATCCAGAGCGCATTCCTGTTGATCCACCCCAGTATTGGATATCTGGAGCTGTAGATTGCTAGGCAATTACGACCGGAGTGTCAAAATTCAACGACCTTGGCAACAGTGGAGAGTGATCCTCCATTGATTTCTTCTGTTTCTTGATGTCACCAATCTCCCGGAGGATCCTTTCGTTGGTTTTATCCTGCTTTTGTATGTGATCCCGCATCTGCAAAATCAAAGTAAAAAGATCACTATTAGTAGGGCTAGAAGAAACAGCAGAAGTTGGTGGTTTTGAGAAAACGGGGGTCGGTTTCTTCGCAGGATTCTCAGCATTCTTCTGAGATCCAAAAGGTGGTGGAGGCAAAGGTGGAACGCCCTGTGAAGAAGTGATTGCCGGCATGGAACTAGAAGTGTTCTTTGCTGAAGAAGCCATATGGTTGAATATAGTGAACCGAAATGAACACAATGACTAGAATTTTTTCAGAAATGAAGCACCAATTACCCCACGGTGGGCGCCAAACTGTTTTGGTAAAAAATCAGGCTAGGATAATGCAACCAAATCTTTTGTTGTGAGGTATGATACTTGAATCAATGAACAAATGTATGAACAACTTGCAAATGAAATGAACAAGTGACACAGGAATTTATACGAGGAAAAAGCCGTCGATCAAGAGTTGATCTCCGGCACAAAAAACCTCGGGTGATGGAAACTACCGATCACCAATTATGATTAAACAAAAGATTGTTACAACTCGGGATGATAACAAGCTTGTTACAAGGATAACTAGAGTGCAATGTGTATGAAATCGCCAATGTACTTCAGAGAACTTGCGAGTGTGTGTGTGTTAGCTAACTTGTTCTAATTCAAGTTGTTATCCCCTTATAAAATTAGAAATAAACTAAATAACTAACTATCCGCTAAATGTGCAAGCTTCCCTCGATCTCCATAACGTTCACGAAGGCTATGCACGTGTGGAATATTTAAGCATATTCCCCTGGAGTATCGGCAAGACTTGGTCCATGCGTATACTCCTGCAAAACAAGCTCACATACCATGAAGACAACCGATAGTGTTAGGATAACAATGAGGATCCTGGATCCTTAACTCTGCAACGTCTTCTGAGGATCCTTAATTCAAACGAAACTGAGGATCCGTGATCCTGGCTGCACTTGAGGATCCGTGATCCTTAAGATTGGAAAATCCACCCCTAACACATGGTATTCGAATTCCAGAGGCTGGGACAGTAGTTTTACATGCATAGGGGCACTTTGGATTGATCTAAGATCAGTTATAGGCCTTGCTGTGATGATCTTGTTGCATCAAATCCACTATATAAGAAGAACACTTGTTGCAACATTTTGACATTCACTTGAAATCATTCATAACTGTTTTACTGGAGTCTCCTGGAGCTCAAGACCATTCCCTAAGGATCTTTAATCGTGCTTAGGACTATTGTAAGTGTCCTTGACCTCCCTAATTCATGTTTTATTAGTTTAATGGCCTAAAGTCAAACCCGTCATAATTAAGGTTTGACTTAGTGATTAATCACTAATGGTCCAGTCAATTCTGGAATTGAAAGTAGCTTTGAGTTGGTAATTATGTGGGTAATAAACCCTTAAAAGGGCACCCTCTCATTCCCATTCTAACTAGGTCAATTGTCGGGTCAAACTTAATTGTAAAAAGTCAACAAAAAGCTAATTTTCAATTAAACACATAATTAACAATGTAGAAGCCATGAAACCTGTTTTATCGCTTGTATAACTTGGTAATTAATGTAAGAACATGTCTAAGCATGTTCGACCCGACAATTTTCAGTATAGACTCGGTTCGGAACCGAAAGTCACAAAAGTAGACTTTTGCTTTGACTTTCAGTTCTGACCCAATATAGCATCTTTTAGAAATGCCTTAGAGCTCTATTAGGACCAGGTTATAGGTTAGTGTAACCCTCTGAGGTTATACAACTTGGTTCCTTAGTTATCCGATTCATTTGCATGTTTCCGTTATATGCCTAAATGTTGACCATTATGCCCTTTTGACCTTAAAACAAGATTTTTGAAAATGTGAGAGGACAAAAACCTTTATTACTGATTTATAAACTTGTCCTAAAAATTTGACATCAGTTTGAGGTCTAGATTAGGAGTTATGCTCAATATCGCAATTAAGAAGCTTTTTATTAATTAAACGGCGTAATTAGCATAAAGCCTATCTAAACCCAAATTTTGACATCAAACTTTTTACCCACTGATGTAATATAATATTTTGGGATTTTTGAAGATTTTTATTTATTTTTAAGCTGAGCATAACATAGGGTTCTTGCTATAATTCGGTAATTGTCGGTTATACCCTTTTCTTGAATAAAATGAGTTTTACATAATATTTTGATACCAAACTTTTTGCTACTGATTTTATATGATAAATAAAATATTTTGAACTTTCTAAACTGATCAAAAACTCAGATTTCTTATTTAAACCCGAAAATCGATTAAAACCGACTTTTATGCGTTTTGAGCGCATAGTATGGGTTAAAACTAATTTCGGCTTATAAAACTTGATACCTACTGATGTTTTAAGTAAATTTTTATAATTAAACAGTAAGAAAAAGTTTTGAACTCAGAATTCTAATTTTGACCTTTAAAGCTTATGTGAAATTACCAAAATGCCCCTACGGTGCATAGTTTGGTTATAAAAGGTAAATTTCACATATATGCAATACCCTGCTGTTATGAATTATAAAAATAAATATTTTTACTGATTATATCAGACCTGAAACTCAGATTAATATATAAACTCTTTTATAAGCTTTAAAATGACCAAAATACCCCTACGGGGCATAGTTTGAGTTTAAATCCATTTTGGGCATAATGGAAGGTATCCTACTGATATCACAACATATTTAGGGCATATTAACTTAGGGAACCTGTTCATGAGTCATTTGTTTGCCCGTTATGCATTTTTCGCGCTCGGTACGGTTTATGTAACTAGTTTGCATAAATTAGCCGAAACGGGTCAAACCTTATCATTTTTATCTCAAAATCCAGCATGTGTTTAGTTTACCCATATTATACAAGTATACAAACTTGTCGGGTCTAAACCACATTCTAATCCGGTCTTCGCTTAATCGTGCGTTTGAATCGTATATCTTCTTTTAAAACTAACCGGTCTAAGTTTAGGCTTAATTAAGACCCGTTAGGAATCTAATAGGTTATTAAAACCTTCGTTCTAGATTAGGAGACCAGTAAAAGATACTTGCACTCGCTGATTGTGATATATACTTGCTCAGGTAAATACTTTTAACTTATTTTCCCTTATATGGGCTTGGGGTACGGTATATAAAATACCGCTTAGTCAGGCATTGAATTTTTAATCATATAAAGGTTAATTTATTGAGATGACCCGTTTAAACTGTTATGTTTGCTTAAAGCCTTTGGGGGGTTAATGACCATGTCCCGGATATCCTTGGCATCATTCATTGAAATGGCCACAACCTAAGCACGAGGTGTAGGCATACACCTGCCAGTGCATATATATATATAAAAAGGTATAACCGACGGTTCGAGAATAACGCGCCACGGGATTATATCATGTGGTGTGTCTATTAATCTTTAACCAGGTATTCAGCCCGGGCTACTGAACGTATAACGAACATGTAATTCTTTTACAAGTTTATATATAAATAATTATCCCAAGTTATAAAAGATTATTTTGTGCCTTTTGCATTCAAATCAATTTTCTTAAACATTTTCAAAACGAGTCAGTTAATTGTATTTACCAGTGTAAACTGACGTATTTTCCAAAAAGGCTAAGTGCAGGTTCTAAACGGAATAGGCTGGCTACTCCTAGCATCAATAAAGAGTCTTGCAAGCTTAGATATTATAAATCTGCTGAACAATATCTCTTTTTAACTTTGATCCGCCTGTGGATCCTTTACAACCGTTTTGTAATAAATGATATTACTTTCATTCGGGTTGTAATGATTTTATCTTTCGACTTCCGCTGTGTATATAAACTGTGATAAATTGTCTATGATGATATCAACTACGTCACGATACTCCCCACCGGGCCCACCGGTAATACGTGGAATTATCGGGGTGTGATATGGGCAAAGGGGCATACACCCTAAAAAGACTTGACGGAACAACCGTTCCTCGCACCTGGAACGCGCAACAACTGCGCAGGTGCTACATATGACCAAACCAAGCTATTCGCCACAAAGAGCCAGACTCATACAGGCAATGTCTTTTTTCCATTCCACTTTGTATCATTGGCCCCGCGCCTTATTAATACGAATATTATCTTTACTTATGATATTGTTTATTACAAATTGCATGTAATTCCTTTTGGTACACGTGAAAAAATATGGTGAAACATTGAAAGCCTCATGAACGGTCCAACGGGCATAAATTTCACGCACAGTCCAGACCTACGTTCACACATGAGTTCAATACCATTCTTATTCACTTTACCTAAATAAAGTAATTATACACATGCACATATTCTAACTCAAACATAACACAAACATATATGCATAACATTGCATCAAAAAAAAAGAAAGTTATTGGTGCAACAAAGCACTTTAACAACATTTACAGCACACGATAGTGCATCAAAATATCATTTACAAAGTAAGCAAAATGAGCACCAAGAAACATAGCTAAAACCTCGGCAGAGGAATACAATATTTCCCCTACCACCCTAACCGGAGGGATCAACAGTCAGCTCATTATCACCCTCAGCAGCTACTGTCACCTAATTTCTGGCAGGAGGTACAGAACAGCACCTATTCCGACGCCGTCGATATACTATCAAACATTGACTTTTCCGGTTAACCATAAAATGTTGCGTCAGGGCATCAGAAGATAGCCGGATAACCCCCTCATCATTAGCATCCCTACAAAGAAGGGAACCACAACCCATGTCCACAGATTTATGAGGAACGGAACCAGAAGGTTTCTCATCTCCGGTGACCTCTTTTGGCGATGAACCAGCAAGAAGAAGCAAACCTTCGGCTGCTTCGTAAACCTTCAAGACTTCCAAAAGTCTTCGAGAACGAGATGATCGCCTAGTTTTCAAATTGCCAAATGTAGTAAAGGTTTATAATTTCCACATGTATATATAATAAAGTAACGCCATCATCGATAAGAGGGAAAGCAGAAATCGTAATGATTAACTATCAAATCATCTCCCTATGAAACGGCGCAACCAGGATAAACGTCATATCTCATTAAATGCATTCTGACAACGTCTGCACATATCCCAAAGGACGAAGATGAAGAGGTACTACGTATATACATTTTTTATTTATGAATGACGTAATAAAGGTCAGATCATGACTAAACAAGCTCATAATAAAGAAGAAATTCACAAATCTTCTTCAACAAGAAGTCAAGATTTTCAAAATCCGAATAATGAGCAAGAGTATCTTCTCTAAAAAAAAATCGTCCACTTTCGCGCCAAAAACTCTACAGCAAAACAACATCTCTCTCATAATCCAGTGCTCCACTTATTTGCATAAGAGCAACACTAGACTGGGGGGACTTGAAGGGGTAAGGTCCCAAAAACCTCGCTTCGAGTACTTGGGACCATACCACAACCTCATCCATCTAGCCCTCTTTAAACCTTGCGCGGCCGCGCACTGGTCCTACAAAGAGAACTTAGAAGAAAAGCAACACCTGCGCGCCAAAAGGGAACTAACAAATCCTTGCGTCAACCTCCATAACAAATAAGGATGAAAATCCCGATAAGCACTCCCGCATAAATAATATCCAGACTTGGATATTATTTACTTCACCGATACCATACATTAAGGAGTCACACAGGATTACAGCTGTGCTTCTTCTAGAAGGCTCCATCGTGCATCACCAGACGGTTATAACCGTCTGGCCACGTGTCATCATCCCAGGCTCTCTTGAAGTCACGATGATGGCACGGAATTGAAGAGAGATCTTCACTTGCCCACTTTCCACGTGGCAGTGCCCCAGCCGTTGATCAAAGATTGCGATCCGTGTGCTCTCACATTCGTTAAAGTGATTAACGGAGGGAAAAATAACTGCTTACGGAATTAACACTTTCGGTCAATATTTCACCAACAGGTTTTTCCGCCCAAACTTCGGCTATAAATAGAAGGATAATTCAGGTATAATGACCAAGCTACATTCACTTCACTTACACTTCTTCTTCTTTATAAACCCTGTACTTATTCTCACGCCGGAGGGCGGTCACGGAGAGAACCCCCATTCTCCCCGTGGCGTGTCTAACGGTGGTTGTTTTGCAGTTACTGTGAAGAGAAGAAGACCTGTCACCCACGAACCAAACGAGGAGAAACCAACCCTTTTATGCAGAATCAGACCCCCTGGTTTAGTTGATTCCAGTCAATTAACCAGTGTTTCTTCAAGTACCATAAGTCTAAAATTCAAAATGAGAAGTCAGAAATAACCACTCCACATTACAATTTAATATTTTTAGGGTTAGAAATATATTGATAGATTTGTTACTTAGGTTTTAGTTATGGGTAATGTAATGGGTTTGAGAATGGGTAATTTTAATACTTTGAATAAATTTTGAAGATAATTTATAGTATAGCCCAGTAAAAGTTATATATGTATTATATATAAAAATGTGTATTTTTATTCGAATTTTGAATCAAATCGAATTTGAAATTATAAATTCGTAATTGATTTACTTGACTCGAATTCAAATTTGAATGCTTAGAATCCTCGACGGCAGTCTGACGGTCCGGCCACCCTATCTCATCATCTTTGACCATTCAATTTGGAGAATCTGGTACGCTTTAATGTCTAAGGTCACTGTTAATCTTGTAATCTACAAACCCTAAACTATGAGAAAAAAATTGTTAATATCATCTATGTAATATGTAAACCCCTAAATAGTACTGTGTCTATCTTTGTATTCTCATGTAATTGCTCTCTATTTGATAATATTGGACATTGGTACACCAGGTGTTCGACATAATGCTCCACACAAAATGTACTAGTTTTACATATTATTAATATTGCATTCACCTTTGCAGGCGAAATAAGTGATTGATTTTGTCGAATTTGCTACTTTAATCGGATGCTGAAATGGTTGTTACTTTTTTTTTGGGTAAAGGGGTTACCCCGGTGAATTTTATAAATCAACCAACAAATAAAACAGGGTGTGCCAAGACATCGACACACACTACTAGTCCAGACATACCAAGACTAGGAATCAATCCCACAAAAACTACAAAACAAAAAAAACACAGCCACAACCAAATCGCTTTTCATTAAACGGTTTCGATCAGAGTTGATACCAGCCTTACCCTCTCCAAAAATTCCTAGAAATTCATACCCTGAAATCAAAATGTGTGATCACATACCTTTCGACATAGATGTGAAAGTTTGGTTTATTTCCTAACTGCTGTCAGAAATTGCTATAAAATTTTATTATATTTTACATCACACAAAGCATTTTGTGTTTTTGTTCAAAGTTAAATTTCTTCATTAACCTATTTCATTCCTCTACTTACATTGAACCTTACACAAAATAGATAACCAACACCATGACAACGTTTTGTATTTAGAAAGAAATATCGATTAAACAGATCTTATACTTAATCATTATTATGATGCATACACTATGAAAAGAAATATCTCTATTACACCATATTTTTGATAATCATAAACAAGGTAATGTGGAGGCTTTTAACAATGAAAATGACATTGACACTCTGTTGCACCCGAGCATTCTCCCCAAGCGCCGCTCCCATGCAAATCGGTACACAGCGTGTGACAATCTCCTCTACCACAGTTACCGCTCGGCAAATTCTCAAGTGCCTCACATGTGCGTCGATCTATGTCACCGTCCTCACCACCTTCATTAATAATCCCAACATCTAACACAATCCATAAAGTTAACAAAAATATATGAAATTCTTATACGTAAATTAAAACATATTATAGGATGAGATTAATCTACATTTTTATTTAAAGATAACATATATTATAAATGAACACACATCTAAACTCACCTTTCTGTGCAGATGTTGTGATAACTAGTAAAAGGATAATAAGCATGCTAATAATAAGCTTCATTGCTTGTGTGTTGTTGCTTAGTGTTCAAGTGTACTACGATAAGTAAGTTGAAAAAATTTTGTTTACAAAGATGTGCATTTATAGGATGAGTTGGAGTAATAACATTAAAACGGTTGTATTGTCGGTTTAGCATATTAAATACTATATGTTATAAGTTCAGGTTTATGGTAATACTAAGTACAATGTTTGATGAAACAGATATAACAATAAATTACTTTCTTCTATTTTGATGAACATAACTTATAACAAAAACTTATATTTCATTCCCTTATTTTTCAAATATGTTACAGATATTACATTTTCAATTATTCCAAATATTTAAAAAATGGTATTTTAGTTATAACTTTATCTAGTTAGTTTTTATTTTAAGAAAAATCATTTAAAAATTAAACGAGAAATGTCGGTAGAAAAGCAATAAAGGCACGTCCTGAGAGACCTGCATTCTGTTCAATTTGTTTTTGCTAATAACTGTTATAGTAATTTGAACAATCATGTTATCTACTTGATAGTGATGTTTCAAACGTTTTCATCTAGTTTACGGATGAATTTTCTAACTTAAGAATCTACGTGCCATGGGTAATTACAACGTATGAGGCCTCTCAGTTTTTGGCGTTTTAATGACAGAGGGTGGTGTACTATTTTTAGTGTCTTAGAATCGTAAATCTTATATTAAATGGTTGTTCTTGTATACAAACATATTATTTTGAAATTTTCATCTAGGTATTTGATTTTGTTAAAGAAAATTTTAGGGAGGTCTATATATTAAAACAACATAAGTCATGCAACATGCTGCTCGACACCAACGTGCCCATTGAAGATGACAAAATGGTGTTTTGACATGTCGTACACTTCATTAAATCAAGTAGAACCATTTTGATTTAGCGAGTAATTATTGTGGCCAGTTTAACCCGTTGTTCACTTTGAGATCAAAGCATTCACCTGTTGTATGATTTGAATGGACATAAATTGACCAATGTGCAACTTTTTGTTAACCCAAATCAGCCAATTTTTTGTGACATCTTAGTTTCATTATAGATTTGAAAGTTTGGTTTATTTCCTAAACATGGTGTCAGAAAGTGCTATAAAAATTTTATTATATTTTACATCAAACAAAGCATTTTGTGTTTTTGTTCAAAGTTAAATTTCTTCATTAACCTATTTCATTCCTCTAGTTACATTGAACCTTACACAAAATAGATAACCAACACCATGACAACGTTTTGTATTTAGAAAGAAATATCGATTAAACCGATCTTATACTTAATCATTATTATGATGCATACACTATGAAAAGAAATATCTCTATTACACCATATTTTTGATAATCTTAAACAAGGTAACGTGGAGGCTTTTAACAATGAAAATGACATTGACACTCTGTTGCACCCGAGCATTCTCCCCAAGCGTCGCTCCCATGCAAATCGGTACACAGCGTGTGACAATCTCCTCTACCACAGTTACCGCTCGGTAAATTCTCAAGTGCCTCACATGTGCGTCGATCTATGTCATCGTCTTCACCACCTTAATTAATAATCCCAACATCTAATACAATCCATAAAGTTAACAAAAATATCTCAAATTCTTATACGTAAATTAAAACATATTATAGGATGAGATTAATCTACATTTTTATTTAAAGATAACATATATTATAAACGAACACACATCTAAACTCACCTTTCTGTGCAGATGTTGTGATAACTAGTAAAAGGGTAATAAGCATGCTAATAATAAGCTTCATTGCTTGTGTGTTGTTGCTTAGTGTTCAAGTGTACTGCGATAAGTAAGTGGAAAAAAATTGGTTTACAAAGATGTGCATTTATTGGATGAGATGGAGTAATAACATTAAAACGGTTATATTGTCGGTTTACCATATTAAATACTATATGTTATAAGTTCAGGTTTATGGTAATACTAAGTACAATGTTTGATGAAACAGATATAACAATAAATTACTTTCTTCTATTTTGATGAACATAACTTATAACAACAACTTATATTTCATTCCCTTATTTTTCAAATATGTTACAGATATTACATTTTCAATTATTCCAAATATTTAAAAATTGGTGTTTTAGTTATAACTTTATCTAGTTAGTTTTTATTTTAAGAAAAATCATTTAAAAATTAAACGAGAAATGTCGGTAGAAATGCACGAAAGGCAGGTCCTGAGAGACCTGCATTCTGTTCAATTTGTTTTTGCTAATAACTGTTATAGTAATTTGAACAATCATGTTATCTACTTGATAGTGATGTTTCAAACGTTTTCATCTAGTTTACGGATGAGTTTTCTAACTTAAGAATATACGTGCCATGGGTAATTACAACGTATGAGGCCTCTCAGTTTTTGGCGTTTGAATGACAGAGGGTGGTGTACTATTTTTAGTGTCTTAGAATCGTAAATCTTATATTAAACGGTTGTTCTTGTATAGAAACATATTATTTTGAAATTTTCATCTAGGAATTTGATTTTGTGAAAGAAAATTTTAGCGAGGTCTATATATTAAAACAACACAAGTCATGCAACATGCTGCTCGACACCAACGTGCCCATTGAAGATGACAAAATGGTGTTTTAACATGTCGTACACTGCATTAAATCAAGTAGAACCATTTTGAGTTAGCGAGTATTTATTGTGGCCAGTTTAACCCGTTGTTCAATTTGAGATCAAAGCATATACCTGTTGTATGATTTGAATGGACATAAATTGACCAATGTGCAACTTTTTGTTAACCCAAATCAGTTAATTTTTTGTGACATCTTAGTTTCATTATAGATGTGAAAGTTTGATTTATTTCCTAAACATGCTGTCAGAAAGTGCTATAAAATTTTATTATGTTTTACATCAAACAAAGCATTTTGTGTTTTTGTTCAAAGTTAAATTTCTTCATTAACCTATTTCATTCCTCTAGTTACATTGAACCTTACACAAAACAGATAACCAACACCATGACAACGTTTTGTATTTTGAAAGAAATATCGATTAAACCGATCATATACTTAATCATTATTGTGATGCGTACACTATGAAAAAAAATATCTCTATTACACCATATTTTTGATAATCTTAAACAAGGTAACGTGGAGGCTTTTAACAATGAAAATGACATTGACACTGTGTTGCACCTGAGCATTCTCCCCAAGCGCCGCTCCCATGCAAACCGGTACACAGCGTGTGACAATCTCCTCTACCACAGTTACCGCTCGGCAAATTCTCAAGTGCCTCACATGTGCGTCGATCTATGTCACCGTCTTCACCACCTTCATTAATAATCCCAACATCTAACACAATCCATAAAGTTAACAAAAATATCTGAAATTCTTATACGTAAATTAAAACATATTATAGGATGAGATTAATCTACATTTTTATTTAAAGATAACATATATTATGAACGAACACACATCTAAACTCACCTTTCTGTGCAGATGTTGTGATAACTAGTAAAAGGGTAATAAGCATGCTAATAATAAGCTACATTGCTTGTGTGTTGTTGCTTAGTGTTCAAGTGTACTGCGATAAGTAAGTTGAAAAAATTTGGTTTACAAAGATGTGCATTTATAGGATGAGTTGGAGTAATAACACTAAAACGGTTGTATTGTCGGTTTAGCATATTAAATACTATATGTTATAAGTTCAGGTTTATGGTAATACTAAGTACAATGTTTGATGAAACAGATATAACAATAAATTACTTTCTTCTATTTTGATGAAAATAACTTATAACAAAAAAATTCCCTAATTTTTCAAATATGTTACAGATATTACATTTTCAGTTATTCCAAATATTTAAAAAATGGTATTTTAGTTATAACTTTATCTAGTTAGTTTTTATTTTAAGAAAAATCATTTAAAAATTAAACGAGAAATGTCGGTAGAAATGCACGAAAGGCACGGCCTGAGAGACCTGCATTCTGTTCAATTTGTTTTTGCTAATAACTGTTATAGTAACTTGAACAATCATGTTATCTACTTGATAGTGATGTTTCAAACGTTTTCATCTAGTTTACGGATGAATTTTCTAACTTAAGAATCTACGTGCCATGGGTAGTTACAACGTATGAGGCCTCTCAGTTTTTGGCGTTTGAATGACAGAGGGTGGTGTACTATTTTTAGTGTCTTAGAATCGTAAATCTTATATTAAACGGTTGTTCTTGTATAGAAACATATTATTTTGAATTTTTCGTTTAGGTATTTGATTTTGTGAAAGAAAATTTTAGGGAGGTCTATATATTAAAACAACATAAGTCATGCAACATGCTGCTCGACACCAACGTGCCCATTGAAGATGACAAAATGGTGTTTTGACATGTCGTACACTTCATTAAATCAAGTAGAACCATTTTGATTTAGCGAGTATTTACTGTGGCCAGTTTAACCCGTTGTTCACTTTGAGATCAAAGCATATACCTGTTGTATGATTCGAATGGACATAAATTGACCAATGTGCAACTTTTTGTTAACCCAAATCAGCCAATTTTTTTGTGACATCTTAGTTTCATTATAGATTTGAAAGTTTGGTTTATTTCCTAAACATGCTGTCAGAAAGTGCTATAAAATTTTATTTTATTTTACATCAAACAAAGCATTTTGTGTTTTTGTTCAAAGTTAAATTTCTTCATTAACCTTTTTCATTCCTCTAGTTACATTGAACCTTACACAAAACAGATAACCAACACCATGACAACATTTTGTATTTAGAAAGAAATATCGATTAAACCGATCTTATACTTAATCATTATTATGATGCGTACAATATGAAAAGAAATATCTCTATTACACCATATTTTTGATAATCTTAAACAAGGTAACGTGGACGCTTTTAACAATGAAAATGACATTGACACTCTGTTGCACCCGAGCATTCTCCCCAAGCGCCGCTCCCATGCAAATCGGTACACAGCGTGTGACAATCTCCTCTACCACAGTTACCGCTCGGCAAATTCTCAAGTGCCTCACATGTGCGTCGATCTATGTCACCGTCCTCACCACCTTCATTAATAATCCCAACATCTAACACAATCCATAAAGTTAACAAAAATATCTGAAATTCTTATACGTAAATTAAAACATATTATAGGATGAGATTAATCTACATTTTTATTTAAAGATAACATATATTATAAACGGACACACATCTAAACTCACCTTTCTGTGCAGATGTTGTGATAACCAGTAAAAGGGTAATAAGCATGCTAATAATAAGCTTCATTGCTTGTGTGTTGTTGCTTAGTGTTCAAGTGTACTGCGATAAGTAAGTTGAAAAAATTTGGTTTACAAAGATGTGCATTTATAGGATGAGTTGGAGTAATAACATTAAAACGGTTGTATTGTCAGTTTAGCGTATTAAATACTATATGTTATAAGTTCAGGTTTATGGTAATACTAAGTACAATGTTTGATGAAACAGATATAACAATAAATTACTTTCTTCTATTTTGATGAACATAACTTATAACAACTTATATTTCATTCCCTTATTTTTCAAATATGTTACATATATTACATTTTCAATTATTCCAAATATTTAAAAAATGGTATTTTAGTTATAACTATATCTAGTTAGTTTTTATTTTAAGAAAAATCATTTAAAAATTAAACGAGAAATGTCGGTAGAAATGCACGAAAGGCACGTACTGAGAGAGCTGCATTCTGTTCAATTTGTTTTTGCTAATAAGTGTTATAGTAACTTGAACAATCATATTATCTACTTGATAGTGATGTTTCAAACGTTTTCATCTAGTTTACAGATGAATTTTCTAACTTAAGAACCTACGTGCCATGGGTAGTTACAATGTATGAGGCCTCTCAGTTTTTGGCGTTTGAATGACAGAGGGTGGTGTACTATTTTTAGTGTCTTCGAATCATAAATCTTATATTAAACGGTTGTTCTTGTATAGAAACATATTATTTTGAATTTTTCGTTTAGGTATTTGATTTTGTGAAAGAAAATTTTAGGGAGGTCTATATATTAAAACAACATAAGTGTTGGTGCACTTGTGTCTGTACTTTGTCTGTATTTAGTCTTAATACGAAACGATGTCTTTGTAGTCCTGTAAGTTTGACCAAGTCAACCTTATGTTTGTAAGATGTTGGGTCGAAGGATGTGCCATCGAAGGATTGCCTATATCCTTCGATGACCTGCTCGAAAGATGACTTTCGATGGATGGACCACGAAAGATCACATCTTTCGTGGTACATGTTGATCCTTCGAGTTGTTTCTAGTCGATAGATGATCCTTCGATCATTCTATCTGATCCTTCGACCAGACCTGCTGTATTGGGTATAAATACCCGTGTGTTGTGTTCAGTTCGATAGTTAGACGTTAGACACACAGACAGATAAGGAACACACACACACACACTAGAGAGTTTGCAGAACTGATTTGTAAACATTGAGCTTGTAACCAGACCTTTCATACGTTTAATACAAGTGGTGTTAATCGTTGAATCTTGCGTGTTGTGTTTATCATTGTGCTTGTTCTATCCCGGTTTGCATGCTAGCTTGGATTCCGCACTCGCTAGTGTGTTAGACATAACAAGGAATAGGTTAAACCTCAACCTCCGAGGGACCTACAAGTGGTATCAGAGCCGTGGCTCTTTTCCTTGTTAAAAACCGGGTTTTTACAAGTCTTTGGAGTGTTTGGATAAAGCTCACTGTTTTAGCATCCGTTTGTAACTGTTTTTCTCGATTTTCTTGACGTTAAAACGTGTCTAAACTTACCGGGTGTGTTAAAAGACGGTTTGGGTAACTTGAAAACTTGTTTTTAAGTTGTTTGGTATTTTCCGGCCATAATTCCGGCTTCTCCGGTGACCGGCTGTTCTGGATAGGTTTATTGTATTTTAGGTTTCAAATCATGGTTTTGGCAGAAAGCATGGTCTGACCATATCTTCCGCAGAAAGTTTCTACCAACCCATCACCTTTTTCACCAACCTGTCATCCTTTGTCAACTGTGTCAGAACCGTTCGAAAGATATCCTTCGAACTCGAAAAACCATCTTTCGATCAGTGGAGGTTCGATAGATCAATCATCATTCGAACCAAGGAATCATTTCGAAAGACCATCTTTCGATCAGTGGAGGTTCGATAGATCATCATCCTTCGAACCAAGGAATATTTTCGAAACATACATCTTTCGGTCTACTGTTCATTTTCGAAAGACAAGGATTCTTCGACTGGGGAGTCTTTCGAAGTCATTGTTCGACACTCAACAGTGTTCATCTTTCGGTCTACAGTACGTTTTCGAAGGATAAGGATCCTTCATTGGAGAATCTTTCGAAAACATTGTTCGAAACTCAACAGTGATCTTTCGAACCCTGTTGATCTGTCGAACAGGTGTTGATCTTTCGATCCTTAGTCTGTTTGTGTTTAACAGTTTGTGTTGTTCAAGTCTTTCGAACAGGTATCCTTCGGCTGATCAAAATGAATTCGATGTGGGGTGTTCCGGTAAATGCAGAAATGTATTTTGGTACTCCAGCTCCGGATTCGGGTTCGCAAGCTAATGCTACATCTACCGGTCAATGGGCATTTGTATCAAATCAAGCTCCAAGTGTTCAAAGCATTTTGCTAAGCGAAAGTGAAACAGGAAGTTTGAATAGGCCTCCAAAGTTAATGCATTTAAGTGAATATCCGGGATGGTTTGACAGATTTCATACATATGTCCTTGGTCAAAATACAGAACTGTGGTTGCGCTTCATCACAGATTTTGATCAAACGATAGAGGTTGCCGCTTCATCTGCTGCTACATTTGCTGATCTTACGGAAGATCAGAAGAAGGTTTATGACTTAGAAAAGAAAGCATATGCCATTCTTACTCAGGCGTTAAGCAAAGACATTTATCATCAATTTGTCAGTTTCAAGACAACGAAGCAGTTGTGGGACGCATTGAAGATAAGGGGCATAGGAAATGAAGCAACACGCCAATTAAGAAAAGATCTGCTAAAGAAAGAGTTTGATGGTTTTGTGTGTATGCAGAATGAATCTCTAGGAGATTTGACAAGTCGATTTACTCATTTGCTGACTGAATTGGCAAATACTGGGGTTGTAACAACTTCAGCAGAGATAGTGAAGAAGTTTGCAGATGCACTGCCACCTCAATGGAGTAATTTCTTAGAAATCATGAAGTACAATGGCACTTTGGATACAACAAGCTTCAGTGATTTTGCTCAACTCCTGGAAAACAAGAATCAGGAAGAAACTTTAAAGGCAAAAAGAGTTGCAGTGCCACAAAATCCTGAAATTTATTATGGAACTTCTAGCACTTCTACAAAACCTTCTTCACACGCTCCAATTCAAACAGCATTTGTGTCTAGCACGAGCTTGTATGGCACTCCTCCTCCAACAACAGATATGTTTGGAAATCCGCTTAATCCAGCTCCTCAACCAGCACCACAACCGCAACAGCAAATCAGAACAACTGATATGTTCGGGAATCCACTTCCTCCTCAACAGCAAGCGTGTTATGGAAGCACATCATCTGCTGGTCAACAATCAAAGCCAAATACAGTACGGCTCGACACCTCAAGCTTTTCTAAAGTCAGTGTGGAAGTAGCAAAGGAACACATGGAGCTGCTAAACACTGTGGTGAGCGCATACTGCGGATTAGTGGAAGGTCAGATTGGTAATATTAATCTGACACAAGAAGACTATCAGCAGATTGATAAAGAGGAGATGGAGATGATGGACATTAAGTGGGCCTTTGCTAGTGCAGTTAGGCGAGCAAAGGATTTCATGGAAAGAACAGGCAGAACCAGCTTGGAGAGCAAGAAAGACACCAAGTATGGGTTTGATAAACAGGCTGTTAAATGCTTCAACTGTGGTGAACGTGGTCATTTCAAGCGTGAATGTACTAGACCATCTCAGCATGGAAACCAGAATCCCTTCAGAAATCAAGGCAACCAGCAGAACCTGAACAGGAACAATGTTCGCACATTGGTGCCTGTCAACAACCAGAGTCAAGCAGGACCATCTAATGCCAACCAGGCACTTGTGGTTCAAGTAGATGAAGGCTGTGATTGGTCAATCCAATTGGGAAATGATGCTCCGGATGGAACAGCGTGTTTTGCTGAGATTGTCAAGGATCTTAATCACACCAGTGGTGGAGAATCTTCCGCCAATGGTGGTGACTCTTCTGAAGATGAAGACTCTTCTGGTTGCAGCAGAAGTTCGGATGAAGAATCCTCGAGCTCAGGCGATGATCATGTGGATGAGACATCAAAGGCGTTAATCGATGCAGATATTGATGAACTCTTGGAAGAAACTGCAGCAGGAATTCAAAGAAGATCTATTTTGGTGGATCAAGCTGCTTATTCTTTGTCTTCTCTCCATTCAGCCTTTATGGCGAATGTCGACAGTTCATCAAGTCAGGTATGTGTCGATGAACCCACTTCTGTTAGCTGTGATAATTGTGATAGATTGCATGCTAGATGTGCTGATTTGGATGCAAACATGTCTGAGTTGCAAGGCAAACATGATGCTTTACAAGCTAGTTTGTTTGACTTTCAAGACAAACATGTCTTAGTGAATGATAAGTGGTGTGAATTGCAAAGCAAACACGAGGCTTTGCAAGAGAAATATGATGTGACATTCATCCACAATCAAAAATTAACCGTTGATCAAGTGCACTGAAGCCAACATGTTTTATGAAAACCATGAAAAGGAATTTAAGTCAATGATTGAAACGTTAAAGAAAGATAAAACAGAGTTGACAAAAATGGTTTCCAGAAAACAAACCGATATTAATTTGTATATAACTCGTCTTGAGGTAATGCAAAAAGAAATGGCTTGTGTTAAAACCGAAAGTGAGGCGATCCGACTTAAGCTAGACAGTTATTTGAGTTCTAGCTATGTGTTGGATCACATCATTGATGTTCAGAAAGAGAAACGGGATGTCACATGCATAGGTTACAAGAAATGTCCACCACCCGTGAGAAACAATTTTGATGCACTGCCTGATGAGGAGTATAGGACTCATTTTGAACCATCTGTTCCTTTGGATGTTGAGGAATTTGCAACAGGACTCGGATACAAGAAGGAAGTATCATCAGATTCAGATGCGTCAGCAGATACATTTGTAACTGCTGAACAGAATCAGGATCCTCCAGTTGTGATTGAGGATGTTGATTCTTCTGATGATGAGTCTGATGATACTGACTCGGAAAAGTCTGATGCAGTAATCAAAGAAGAGGACATACCTCTTGAGAATCATATCCTATGTGATCCTCCCACAAAACCTGCTAAGACTGTTCCAACTGAGTCCACATCAGCAAAAGAGTCGGAGAGTGTGGATTTGCTGTACACTCTTGTTGGTGATAATAAAATTTATTCAGACAAAGATTTTCCTATTAAGAATGTTAATCAATCCTTAATCAGTAAAGTCTTTGAAAATTCGACAAGTAAGTTTTTGGGAAAGTCAGGACCACATGTTACAGTCACACAGTGTCCTCCTATCCCAAAGGCTGAAGTTAGAAAACAATTTGGGAACAAGAAATTACCAACAGTGGAAAAACAGCAAAATCATACCAAACCCAAAGGTAAGGCACCGACTCAAAATCAAAGGAAGCCGAATCAGAAGAAAAAGAAGAATGTAAACTTTGTGAAGTCGAAGGGAACGGACAAAATTGAAAAGTTTGCAAATCAATCTAACTTAGATTTTGTCCAGAAAGCAACTGTGATGAAAAGGAATGAACCAAGTTGTTCAAAACCTAGTACCTCGGGATCACAAAGTTCATCATCGGCAAGACGATCACATGATACTTCGGGGTTTGTTGAACGAAGATCATGTTTTGAATGTGGTACAATCGGGCATATCATTCGAAATTGCCCATATCTTCATAAACAAAAAGGCATAGTTGATGATCCCCGTGAACACAATCGCCAAAAGCGATCTGTTTCTGTAAAACAAGATCCCCGCCTTGTAAAAGAAAGGGAAAAGAAACAGAAACGCCAACAGGTGAAGAAAATTGAAAAAGCAATTAAAACTGATGCAATTAACAAACCATCTGTTTCTGTCAAACCAGAAAATTCAAAAACTTCTGACAACCATGAAGTTAAAATTTTAAAGAATAACACTGGTATAACAAAACAGACGTGGAAACCAAAAACGGTTAAAGAATCAGGGGGACCATCACAATTTTCGAATCATCAAAGAATAGAGGTTATTGTCATTGATGAAAATGGAAGACCCAAGACCACAATGGCTTGGGTCCCCATCTCCAACTAATTATGTGAGTTCGTGTGCAGGGTGTTCCAGGAGGAACTATCAGTAGTCATTGGATTGTTGATAGTGGGGCATCCAGGCACATGACAGGCGACATGAAGCTTCTCTACGACGTCAAATCTATTAGAGGAGGTTATGTTGCTTTTGCTGGAGATAAAGGCGGATATATAACGGGTGAAGGAATGATTTCCAACGGGGTTGTTAGCTTTGATAAGATCAACTTCGTACAACAACTTGATCACAATCTTCTTAGTGTTTCTCAAATTTGTGACAAGCAGTTCTCAGTACACTTTGATGCAAATGGATGTTATGTGCTGAAACCCGGCTTCAAAATTCCAAAAGAATGGATTCTCTTGTCGGCTCCAAGGATAAATGATTTGTATGTCCTTGATATGAGCCAAGCTATCACAACGTCTGCACAAGCAACATGTTTCGTTTCCAAAGCCACAGAAAAAGACACAATCTCTTGGCACAGACGAATGGGTCACATTCACTTACGCAAAATGAATCATTTGGTATCAAATGAATTGGTGAATGGTGTTCCTCTTAAAAATTTCCATCTTCAAGACGTCTGTGTCTCGTGCCAGAAAGGAAAACAAACGAAGAAGCGACACCCTACAAAGAAAGTCAACACGGTGGCTGTTCCTCTTGAATGTTTGCACATGGATTTGTTCGGTCCTGTCAAGCACAAAAGCATTAGGAATGATCAATATTGCCTCGTGATAACTGATGATTATTCAAGATTTTCTTGGGTGGCGTTCATGGCACATAAGAGTGAAACCTTCGGTATTATCAAAAATTTGATCATTCAAATTGAGAATCTTTATAACTTGAAGGTTAGGCGGATACGCAGCGACAATGGTACTGAATTCAAAAATCATGCCATGGCGGAGTTTTGCACTTCAAAAGGTATTCTTCACGAATTTAGTGCAGCTTATACTCCTCAACAGAATGGCGTCGCTGAACGTAAGAACCGCACATTGATCGAGACTGCTAGGACTATGTTGGTAGAGTCGCAGCTGCCCATTCCATTCTGGACTGAAGCTGTGTCCTCTGCATGTTATACGTTGAATCGAGTCCTTACAGTCAAAAGGCACAACAAGACCTTCTTTGAGCTTATTAACAAACGGAAACCAGACTTGTCGTATCTTGAACCGTTTGGAGCTCCGTGCACAATAATCGATCCTAATGGAAAGTTTGGGGCAAGGGCAATTGAGGGATACTTTCTTGGGTATTCCACCCCGAACTTAAGAGTCTGGAATCTAGAGACTAAAAGGGTCGAGGAATGGTCTGAAGTCAGAGTACAAAGGCACACTTTACCAGTTAGAAATCCTGGTCAGCCTTGGATGTTTGAGTACGATGACTTTTTCAATTCGATCGATGTTGAAGCCGTTGAAGAAAGTGCTGCGGCAAGGATGTTTTTCGAGAGTGATAACGCAACAGATTCTCCGTTGGTTCGTCCCATTATTGTCAATCAAGAACCATCTTCGGTGAACAATAATGCTCTCGACAATGAGGATTTTCATGATGCTTCCGAATTGAACGAATCTTCAGAGGATGATGAATTTCTAGATGCAGATCAAGAGGCCCCAACAGCAGTTCATGGTATTTCAGAGGGTACTCCTCCAGTGGTTGTCCCTCGAACAGCTGAAACTTCTGCATCATCCTCTTCGTCAATTCCGGGCCTTGAATTGATTGTTGATCTCAATCTCAACAATCTGGGTACAAATATTCCAGTTCCAGATAATCCAGAAACAAGGATTCACAATACCCATCCTCAACAAAACATCATCGGAAATGTACAAAGTGGCGTTCAAACAAGAAACATGTTGCGAAACAACAGCAATGCAGGCTTGTATGCAACTATCCGAGAATCTGGTCAACAAAATGATTGGTCTTTCGCGTGTTATGTCTCACAGGAAGAGCCAAGAACTTGGAAAGATGCTTTGAAAGATAGCTCTTGGGTTGAAGCAATGCAAGAAGAACTGCAACAATTCCAGAAGCTAGGTGTCTGGAAACTCGTAGAGAAACCTGCTGGTTATAAGAAGATTGGTACCCGTTGGGTGTTTAAATGCAAAAAGGATGACCGTGGAATCGTTATTCGAAACAAAGCAAGGCTAGTCGTTCAAGGTTTTCGTCAGATTGAAGGAATCGACTACAACGAAGTATATGCACCTGTTGCACGTCTAGAAGCAATTCGGATCTTTCTGGCTTATGCCTCATTCAAAGGTTTCAATGTATACCAGATGGATGTGAAAAGTGCATTCTTACATGGTGTGGTAGAAGAAGAGGTGTACGTCGAACAGCCTCCAGGTTTTGAAGATCCTATCCATCCCGATCGGGTTTGGTTGCTCAACAAAGCTCTTTATGGTCTACATCAAGCACCGCGAGCTTGGTACGCAACCTTATCTAATTATCTGCTGGAGAATGGATTTCGCAGAGGTCTTATCGACTGTACTCTTTTCATCAAAGAACAAGATGGAGATCTTCTACTGGTACAGGTATACGTTAATGATATTATATTTGGGTCTACTAATGATGTTTTGTGTAGGGATTTCGAGCGTGTGATGCAGGATAAATTCGAGATGAGTGCTATGGGGGAAATGACTTTCTTTTTGGGCCTACAAGTACAACAAACCGAGTCTGGGATATTCATCCATCAGACTAAATATGTTGGTGACATCTTGAGCCGATTCCAGATGTCAGATGCAACGCCCATCGGTACCCCATTGCCACAAAATCATGGAATTACTCCAGACTTGAAGGGTCAAGATGTTAGCCCCTCATACTACCGCGCGATGATCGGATCTCTTATGTACCTCACAGCATCAAGACCAGATATAATGTACCCAACGTGCCTTCTTGCCAGATATCAAGTCAACCCGAAGGCCTCACATCTTGCAGCTGTAAAAAGGATTTTTCGTTATTTGAAGGGTTACCCTGACACCGGTCTATGGCACCCTAGGGATAATAACTTTGACTTGATCGCATTCAGTGATTCTGATTTTGGCGGATGCAAAATCGACGGCAAATCCACAACGGCTGGATGTCAGTTTTTGGGAAATCGCCTAGTCACATGGCAGTGCAAGAAGCAGACGTGTGTCGCTACATCAACATGCGAAGCTGAATACATTGCTACCTCAAGTTGTTGCTCCCAAGTCCTATGGATCCAACAACAAATGCGTGATTACGGTTTTGAATTCCTAACTACTCCTATTTACGTTGATAATTCTGCTGCCTTACAGATCACTAGAAATCCTGTGCAGCATTCAAAGACTAAGCACATCGAAATAAAGTATCATTTCATACGTGATTGCTTTGAGAAAAGGCTAATCGATGTTGCTTACGTCCACACTGATGACCAACGTGCCGACCTTTTTACCAAAGCATTTGACAAATCAAGATTTGACTATTTATTATTGGTAAACGGCGTTAAGGTCAAGCAAGAGTAATCCACATCGGAAAATCATTTTTGTAAATACCTTTGTGTTTTTAAATTTGTCTTAGTTTATTGATTTTAGGGGGAGTAAATCCAAAATTTGAAAAATCCAAAAACATTGAAAAATTTCAAAAACACAAAAACAATAGAAAAACAAAAATGAGTTTCCTGGCGAGCAAAAGAGAAAATGATAGTACATCAGTGGTCTGTCCAAACCTCTTTAAACCTTAAATGAAAAACGATAAGCAGCTCTATATAAGATGTATCGGTAGGCTCACAATCATTTTAAAGTGTGCAGGGTGATATAAACTTAAAATCGACTGAAGACTGGGTGGGAACCATTCATTGGCATATGGTCTTAGTACCGAAATTTCGTTTGAGAGATTGCCGAGGTTCTGAAATATTCGGTCTTTATGCTGCTTATCATCTGGGTATCATGGTTGTATCTTTTACCGAAAAATAACGGGGACGCAAGTCTAGATCTTCCATGATACTATACATACGTGTACATACTGCATTCGACCTCAATAAGTGATCAACAATCACATGTCCAATCAAAATAAGTGATAAAATATCACAAATTCTTTCCGGGAGTCAAGTTCGTCTCTCTGCTGTACGAAAGTACTGACCTGTTCACGGACTTGCTCCTGTGCCCTCATGCATATGAAAATCAAGTTCCTCATCAATAAGTGATTATATCACATAGGGCTTGTTTTCAATCAAATAAGTGAGAATCTCACATCATATACGGTCAAACAGATGATAATCGGTATACTCACCGGTAAGATGAACCCTCGTGCATACCTTGATACGGGAATGTGTCGTGATGTGGATGAACACCGGTCGGTAAGTATAAATCATACCTTAACGTATCCCCTCGCCATGATTACATCTGATAATTTGAGCTTATGTGGACAACAATACCAATAATCGTTATAGGATGCTTATCTTAATGTTAATTAATTGAACAACAAGAGCGTTTTGGCATGACCGTACACTGATATGATTCTCTTACCCTCGAAACTCGCAAAAAGAATGTCTGTAAATATTTATTTAATGCTTTCAGTTTCTGCATGTTTGTATATATTTATTTACTGCTTTCAGTCTTTACTTTTGAACAATTCAAAATACCAAAAAGATTTTATTTCTATTTTATTTTCGATCGTACGATGTTGGAGCTCAAGTCTTCGTTACCTGAAACCTGATTGAAAACCGAAAACGACTGAATCTTCATAAACGGTCGAAATTTGCAAGTGTTGAAAGTTAAAATTGAAATTGATAAAATACTTTAAACTTTCAAACTGTCGGACGGTGTTTGTTTAAACAATGGTCACACGTGTGTCGTTTGTTTATTTTATATTCCAGGCGGTTGTTCTCATTACGCGTTTAGATTTCTTGCATGTGCAGATTCTAAAGGCAAGGAGAACATGGTCGATGACAAGCTTCGGAATGAAGACACGACGTGAAGGCACTCAAATGATGAAGATGATCGAGTTGCCGCTGACCATCATCAACACCACAAGGATCTCACTTCATAAAGATCAAGACTTTCACGAGCATAACTCAAGGGGGAGCTTATGTTAAGGGGGAGTTTGTCAACACACTTCCTACATGAAACGGGGAGTTTGTTGATACACTTTCTGCTTTCAAGACGTGAAGACTTTAAAGATCCTCCGACATTGAAGACTTGAAAGGACATCAAAGATTTGAAGTCACAAAGATCGAGACAAAGCTACAGCCAGACAAAGCTACAGCCAAGGGGGAGTTTGTTGGTGCACTTGTGTCTATACTTTGTCTGTATTTAGTCTTAATACGAAACGATGTCTTTGTAGTCCTGTAAGTTTGACCAAGTCAACCTTATGTTTGTAAGATGTTGGGTCGAAGGATGTGCCATCGAAGGATTGCCTATATCCTTCGATGACCTGCTCGAAAGATGACTTTCGATGGATGGACCACGAAAGATCACATCTTTCGTGGTACATGTTGATCCTTCGAGTTGTTTCTGGTCGATAGATGATCCTTCGATCATTCTATCTGATCCTTCGACCAGACCTGCTGTATTGGGTATAAATACCCGTGTGTTGTGTTCAGTTCGATAGTTAGACGTTAGACACACAGACAGATAAGGAACACACACACACACACTAGAGAGTTTGCAGAACTGATTTGTAAACATTGAGCTTGTAACCAGACCTTTCATACGTTTAATACAAGTGGTGTTAATCGTTGAATCTTGCGTGTTGTGTTTATCATTGTGCTTGTTCTATCCCGGTTTGCATGCTAGCTTGGATTCCGCACTCGCTAGTGTGTTAGACATAACAAGGAATAGGTTAAACCTCAACCTCCGAGGGACCTACAATAAGTCATGCAACATGCTGCTCGACACCAATGTGCCCATTGAAGATGACAAAATGGTGTTTTGACATGTCGTACACTTCATTAAATCAAGTAGAACCATTTTGATTTAGCGAGTATTTACTGTGGCCAGTTTAACCCGTTGTTCACTTTGAGATCAAAGCATATACCTGTTGTATGATTCGAATGGACATAAATTGACCAATGTGCAACTTTTTGTTAACCTAAATCAGCCAATTTTTTTGTGACATCTTAGTTTCATTATAGATTTGAAAGTTTGGTTTATTTCCTAAACATGCTGTCCGAAAGTGCTATAAAATTTTATTTTATTTTACATCAAACAAAGCATTTTGTGTTTTTGTTCAAAGTTAAATTTCTTCATTAACCTTTTTCATTCCTCTAGTTACATTGAACCTTACACAAAACAGATAACCAACACCATGACAACGTTTTGTATTTAGAAAGAAATATCGATTAAACCGATCTTATACTTAATCATTATTATGATGCGTACACTATGAAAAGAAATATCTCTATTACACCATATTTTTGATAATCTTAAACAAGGTAACGTGGAGGCTTTTAACAATGAAAATGACATTGACACTCTGTTGCACCCGAGCATTCTCCCCAAGCGCCGCTCCCATGCAAATCTGTACACAGCGTGTGACAATCTCCTCTACCACAGTTACCGCTCGGCAAATTCTCAAGTGCCTCACATGTGCGTCGATCTATGTCACCGTCCTCACCACCTTCATTAATAATCCCAACATCTAACACAATCCATAAAGTTAACAAAAATATCTGAAATTCTTATACGTAAATTAAAACATATTATAGGATGAGATTAATCAGCATTTTTATTTAAAGATAACATATATTATAAACGGACACACATCTAAACTCACCTTTCTGTGCAGATGTTGTGATAACTAGTAAAAGGGTAATAAGCATGCTAATAATAAGCTTCATTGCTTGTGTGTTGTTGCTTAGTGTTCAAGTGTACGGCGATAAGTAAGTTGAAAAAATTTGGTTTACAAAGATGTGCATTTATAGGATGAGTTGGAGTAATAACATTAAAACGGTTGTATTGTCAGTTTAGCATATTAAATATTATATGTTATAAGTTCAGGTTTATGGTAATACTAAGTACAATGTTTGATGAAACAGATATAACAATAAATTACTTTCTTCTATTTTGATGAACATAACTTATAACAACAACTTATATTTCATTCCCTTATTTTTCAAATATGTTACATATATTACATTTTCATTTATTCCAAATATTTAAAAAATGGTATTTTAGTTATAACTATATCTAGTTAGTTTTTATTTTAAGAAAAATCATTTAAAAATTAAACGAGAAATGTCGGTAGAAATGCACGAAAGGCACGTCCTGAGAGACCTGCATTCTGTTCAATTTGTTTTTGCTAATAAGTGTTATAGTAACTTGAACAATCATGTTATCTACTTGATAGTGATGTTTCAAACGTTTTCATCTAGTTTACGGATGAATTTTCTAACTTAAGAATCTACGTGCCATGGGTAGTTACAACGTATGAGGCCTCTCAGTTTTTGGCGTTTGAATGACAGAGGGTGGTGTACTATTTTTAGTGTCTTAGAATCGTAAATCTTATATTAAACGGTTGTTCTTGTATAGAAACATATTATTTTGAATTTTTCGTTTAGGTATTTGATTTTGTGAAAGAAAATTTTAGGGAGGTCTATATATTAAAACAACATAAGTCATGCAACATGCTGCTCGACACCAACGTGCCCATTGAAGATGACAAAATGGTGTTTTGACATGTCGTACACTTCATTAAATCAAGTAGAACCATTTTGATTTAGCGAGTATTTACTGTGGCCAGTTTAACCCGTTGTTCACTTTGAGATCAAAGCATATACCTGATGTATGATTCGAATGGACATAAATTGACCAATGTGCAACTTTTTGTTAACCCAAATCAGCCAATTTTTTTGTAACATCTTAGTTTCATTATAGATTTGAAAGTTTGGTTTATATCCTAAACATGCTGTCAGAAATTGCTATAAAATTTTATTATATTTTACATCACACAAAGCATTTTGTGTTTTTGTTCAAAGTTAAATTTCTTCATTAACCTATTTCATTCCTCTAGTTACATTGAACCTTACACAAAATAGATAACCAACACCATGACAACGTTTTGTATTTAGAAAGAAATATCGATTAAACAGATCTTATACTTAATTATTATTATGATGCATACACTATGTAAAGAAATATCTCTATTACACCATATTTTTGATAATCATAAACAAGGTAATGTGGAGGCTTTTAACAATGAAAATGACATTGACACTCTGTTGCACCCGAGCATTCTCCCCAAGCGCCGCTCCCATGCAAATCAGTACACAGCGTGTGACAATCTCCTCTACCACAGTTACCGCTCGGCAAATTCTCAAGTGCCTCACATGTGCGTCGATCTATGTCACCGTCCTCACCACCTTCATTAATAATCCCAACATCTAACACAATCCATAAAGTTAACAAAAATATATGAAATTCTTATACGTAAATTAAAACATATTATAGGATGAGATTAATCTACATTTTTATTTAAAGATAACATATATTATAAACGAACACACATCTAAACTCACCTTTCTGTGCAGATGTTGTGATAACTAGTAAAAGGATAATAAGCATGCTAATAATAAGCTTCATTGCTTGTGTGTTGTTGCTTAGTGTTCAAGTGTACTACGATAAGTAAGTTGAAAAAATTTTGTTTACAAAGATGTGCATTTATAGGATGAGTTGGAGTAATAACATTAAAACGGTTGTATTGTCGGTTTAGCATATTAAATACTATATGTTATAAGTTCAGGTTTATGGTAATACTAAGTATAATGTTTGATGAAACAGATATAACAATAAATTACTTTCTTCTATTTTGATGAACATAACTTATAACAAAAACTTATATTTCATTCCCTTATTTTTCAAATATGTTACAGATATTACATTTTCAATTATTCCAAATATTTAAAAAATGGTATTTTAGTTATAACTTTATCTAGTTAGTTTTTATTTTAAGAAAAATCATTTAAAAATTAAACGAGAAATGTCGGTAGAAAAGCAATAAAGGCACGTCCTGAGAGACCTGCATTCTGTTCAATTTGTTTTTGCTAATAACTGTTATAGTAATTTGAACAATCATGTTATCTACTTGATAGTGATGTTTCAAACGTTTTCATCTAGTTTACGGATGAATTTTCTAACTTAAGAATCTACGTGCCATGGGTAATTACAACGTATGAGGCCTCTCAGTTTTTGGCGTTTTAATGACAGAGGGTGGTGTACTATTTTTAGTGTCTTAGAATCGTAAATCTTATATTAAATGGTTGTTCTTGTATACAAACATATTATTTTGAAATTTTCATCTAGGTATTTGATTTTGTTAAAGAAAATTTTAGCGAGGTCTATATATTAAAACAACACAAGTCATGCAACATGCTGCTCGACACCAACGTGCCCATTGAAGATGACAAAATGGTGTTTTAACATGTCGTACACTGCATTAAATCAAGTAGAACCATTTTGAGTTAGCGAGTATTTATTGTGGCCAGTTTAACCCGTTGTTCAATTTGAGATCAAAGCATATACCTGTTGTATGATTTGAATGGACATAAATTGACCAATGTGCAACTTTTTGTTAACCCAAATCAGTTAATTTTTTGTGACATCTTAGTTTCATTATAGATGTGAAAGTTTGATTTATTTCCTAAACATGCTGTCAGAAAGTGCTATAAAATTTTATTATGTTTTACATCAAACAAAGCATTTTGTGTTTTTGTTCAAAGTTAAATTTCTTCATTAACCTATTTCATTCCTCTAGTTACATTGAACCTTACACAAAACAGATAACCAACACCATGACAACGTTTTGTATTTAGAAAGAAATATCGATTAAACCGATCTTATACTTAATCATTATTATGATGCATACACTATGAAAAGAAATATCTCTATTACACTATATTTTTGATAATCTTAAACAAGGTAACGTGGAGGCTTTTAACAATGAAAATGACATTGACACTCTGTTGCACCCGAGCATTCTCCCCAAGCGCCGCTCCCATGCAAACCGGTACACAGCATGTGACAATCTCCTCTACCACAGTTACCGCTCGGCAAATTCTCAAGTGCCTCACATGTGCGTCGATCTATGTCACCGTCTTCACCACCTTAATTAATAATCCCAACATCTAACACAATCCATAAAGTTAACAAAAATATCTGAAATTCTTATACGTAAATTAAAACATATTATAGGATGAGATTAATCTACATTTTTATTTAAAGATAACATATATTATGAACGAACACACATCTAAACTCACCTTTCTGTGCAGATGTTGTGATAACTAGTAAAAGGGTAATAAGCATGCTAATAATAAGCTACATTGCTTGTGTGTTGTTGCTTAGTGTTCAAGTGTACTGCGATAAGTAAGTTGAAAAAATTTGGTTTACAAAGATGTGCATTTATAGGATGAGTTGGAGTAATAACACTAAAACGGTTGTATTGTCGGTTTAGCATATTAAATACTATATGTTATAAGTTCAGGTTTATGGTAATACTAAGTACAATGTTTGATGAAACAGATATAACAATAAATTACTTTCTTCTATTTTGATGAACATAACTTATAACAAAAAAATTCCCTTATTTTTCAAATATGTTACAGATATTACATTTTCAGTTATTCCAAATATTAAAAAATGGTATTTTAGTTATAACTTTATCTAGTTAGGTTTTATTTTAAGAAAAATCATTTAAAAATTAAACGAGAAATGTCGGTAGAAATGCACGAACGGCACGGCCTGAGAGACCTGCATTCTGTTCAATTTGTTTTTGCTAATAACTGTTATAGTAACTTGAACAATCATGTTATCTACTTGATAGTGATGTTTCAAACGTTTTCATCTAGTTTACGGATGAATTTTCTAACTTAAGAATCTACGTGCCATGGGTAGTTACAACGTATGAGGCCTCTCAGTTTTTGGCGTTTGAATGACAGAGGGTGGTGTACTATTTTTAGTGTCTTAGAATCGTAAATCTTATATTAAACGGTTGTTCTTGTATAGAAACATATTATTTTGAATTTTTCGTTTAGGTATTTGATTTTGTGAAAGAAAATTTTAGGGAGGTCTATATATTAAAACAACATAAGTCATGCAACATGCTGCTCGACACCAACGTGCCCATTGAAGATGACAAAATGGTGTTTTGACATGTCGTACACTTCATTAAATCAAGTAGAACCATTTCGATTTAGCGAGTATTTACTGTGGCCAGTTTAACCCGTTGTTCACTTTGAGATCAAAGCATATACCTGTTGTATGATTCGAATGGACATAAATTGACCTATGTGCAACTTTTTGTTAACCCAAATCAGCCAATTTTTTTGTGACATCTTAGTTTCATTATAGATTTGAAAGTTTGGTTTATTTCCTAAACATGCTGTCAGAAAGTGCTATAAAATTTTATTTTATTTTACATCAAACAAAGCATTTTGTGTTTTTGTTCAAAGTTAAATTTCTTCATTAACCTTTTTCATTCCTCTAGTTACATTGAACCTTACACAAAACAGATAACCAACACCATGACAACATTTTGTATTTAGAAAGAAATATCTATTAAACCGATCTTATACTTAATCATTATTATGATGCGTACACTATGAAAAGAAATATCTCTATTACACCATATTTTTGATAATCTTAAACAAGGTAACGTGGAGGCTTTTAACAATGAAAATGACATTGACACTCTGTTGCACCCGAGCATTCTCCCCAAGCGCCGCTCCCATGCAAATCGGTACACAGCGTGTGACAATCTCCTCTACCACAGTTATCGCTCGGCAAATTCTCAAGTGCCTCACATGTGCGTCGATCTATGTCACCGTCCTCACCACCTTCATTAATAATCCCAACATCTAACACAATCCATAAAGTTAACAAAAATATCTGAAATTCTTATACGTAAATTAAAACATATTATAGGATGAGATTAATCTACATTTTTATTTAAAGATAACATATATTATAAACGGACACACATCTAAACTCACCTTTCTGTGCAGATGTTGTGATAACTAGTAAAAGGGTAATAAGCATGCTAATAATAAGCTTCATTGCTTGTGTGTTGTTGCTTAGTGTTCAAGTGTACTGCGATAAGTAAGTTGAAAAAATTTGGTTTACAAAGATGTGCATTTATAGGATGAGTTGGAGTAATAACATTAAAACGGTTGTATTGTCAGTTTAGCGTATTAAATACTATATGTTATAAGTTCAGGTTTATGGTAATACTAAGTACAATGTTTGATGAAACAGATATAACAATAAATTACTTTCTTCTATTTTGATGAACATAACTTATAACAACAACTTATATTTCATTCCCTTATTTTTCAAATATGTTACATATATTACATTTTCAATTATTCCAAATATTTAAAAAATGGTATTTTAGTTATAACTATATCTAGTTAGTTTTTATTTTAAGAAAAATCATTTAAAAATTAAACGAGAAATGTCGGTAGAAATGCACGAAAGGCACGTACTGAGAGAGCTGCATTCTGTTCAATTTGTTTTTGCTAATAAGTGTTATAGTAACTTGAACAATCATATTATCTACTTGATAGTGATGTTTCAAACGTTTTCATCTAGTTTACGGATGAATTTTCTAACTTAAGAACCTACGTGCCATGGGTAGTTACAATGTATGAGGCCTCTCAGTTTTTGGCGTTTAAATGACAGAGGGTGGTGTACTATTTTTATTGTCTTCGAATCGTAAATCTTATATTAAACGGTTGTTCTTGTATAGAAACATATTATTTTGAATTTTTCGTTTAGGTATTTGATTTTGTGAAAGAAAATTTTAGGGAGGTCTATATATTAAAACAACATAAGTCATGCAACATGCTGCTCGACACCAACGTGCCCATTGAAGATGACAAAATGGTGTTTTGACATGTCGTACACTTCATTAAATCAAGTAGAACCATTTTGATTCAGCGAGTATTTACTGTGGCCAGTTTAACCCGTTGTTCACTTTGAGATCAAAGCATATACCTGTTGTATGATTCGAATGGACATAAATTGACCAATGTGCAACTTTTTGTTAACCTAAATCAGCCAATTTTTTTGTGACATCTTAGTTTCATTATAGATTTGAAAGTTTGGTTTATTTCCTAAACATGCTGTCCGAAAGTGCTATAAAATTTTATTTTATTTTACATCAAACAAAGCATTTTGTGTTTTTGTTCAAAGTTAAATTTCTTCATTAACCTTTTTCATTCCTCTAGTTACATTGAACCTTACACAAAACAGATAACCAACACCATGACAACGTTTTGTATTTAGAAAGAAATATCGATTAAACCGATCTTATACTTAATCATTATTATGATGCGTACACTATGAAAAGAAATATCTCTATTACACCATATTTTTGATAATCTTAAACAAGGTAACGTGGAGGCTTTTAACAATGAAAATGACATTGACACTCTGTTGCACCCGAGCATTCTCCCCAAGCGCCGCTCCCATGCAAATCTGTACACAGCGTGTGACAATCTCCTCTACCACAGTTACCGCTCGGCAAATTCTCAAGTGCCTCACATGTGCGTCGATCTATGTCACCGTCCTCACCACCTTCATTAATAATCCCAACATCTAACACAATCCATAAAGTTAACAAAAATATCTGAAATTCTTATACGTAAATTAAAACATATTATAGGATGAGATTAATCTACATTTTTATTTAAAGATAACATATATTATAAACGGACACACATCTAAACTCACCTTTCTGTGCAGATGTTGTGATAACTAGTAAAAGGGTAATTAGCATGCTAATAATAAGCTTCATTGCTTGTGTGTTGTTGCTTAGTGTTCAAGTGTACTGCGATAAGTAAGTTGAAAAAATTTGGTTTACAAAGATGTGCATTTATAGGATGAGTTGGAGTAATAACATTAAAACGGTTGTATTGTCAGTTCAGAATATTAAATATTATATGTTATAAGTTCAGGTTTATGGTAATACTAAGTACAATGTTTGATGAAACAGATATAACAATAAATTACTTTCTTCTATTTTGATGAACATAACTTATAACAACAACTTATATTTCATTCCCTTATTTTTCAAATATGTTACATATATTACATTTTCATTTATTCCAAATATTTAAAAAATGGTATTTTAGTTATAACTATATCTAGTTAGTTTTTATTTTAAGAAAAATCATTTAAAAATTAAACGAGAAATGTCGGTAGAAATGCACGAAAGGCACGTCCTGAGAGACCTGCATTCTGTTCAATTTGTTTTTGCTAATAAGTGTTATAGTAACTTGAACAATCATGTTATCTACTTGATAGTGATGTTTCAAACGTTTTCATCTAGTTTACGGATGAATTTTCTAACTTAAGAATCTACGTGCCATGGGTAGTTACAACGTATGAGGCCTCTCAGTTTTTGGCGTTTGAATGACAGAGGGTGGTGTACTATTTTTAGTGTCTTAGAATCGTAAATCTTATATTAAACGGTTGTTCTTGTATAGAAACATATTATTTTGAATTTTTCGTTTAGGTATTTGATTTTGTGAAAGAAAATTTTAGGGAGGTCTATATATAAAAACAACATAAGTCATATGCAACATGCTGCTCGACACCAACGTGCCCATTGAAGATGACAAAATGGTGTTTTGACATGTCGTACACTTCATTAAATCAAGTAGAACCATTTTGATTTAGCGAGTATTTACTGTGGCCAGTTTAACCCGTTGTTCACTTTGAGATCAAAGCATATACCTGATGTATGATTCGAATGGACATAAATTGACCAATGTGCAACCTTTTGTTAACCCAAATCAGCCAATTTTTTTGTGACATCTTAGTTTCATTATAGATTTGAAAGTTTGGTTTATATCCTAAACATGCTGTCAGAAATTGCTATAAAATTTTATTATATTTTACATCACACAAAGCATTTTGTGTTTTTGTTCAAAGTTAAATTTCTTCATTAACCTATTTCATTCCTCTAGTTACATTGAACCTTACACAAAATAGATAACCAACACCATGACAACGTTTTGTATTTAGAAAGAAATATCGATTAAATAGATCTTATACTTAATCATTATTATGATGCATACACTACGTAAAGAAATATCTCTATTACACCATATTTTTTATAATCATAAACAAGGTAATGTGGAGGCTTTTAACAATGAAAATGACATTGACACTCTGTTGCACCCGAGCATTCTCCCCAAGCGCCGCTCCCATGCAAATCAGTACACAGCGTGTGACAATCTCCTCTACCACAGTTACCGCTCGGCAAATTCTCAAGTGCCTCACATGTGCGTCGATCTATGTCACCATCCTCACCACCTTCATTAATAATCCCAACATCTAACACAATCCATAAAGTTAACAAAAATATCTGAAATTCTTATACGTAAATTAAAACATATTATAGGATGAGATTAATCTACATTTTTATTTAAAGATAACATATATTATAAACGAACACACATCTAAACTCACCTTTCTGTGCAGATGTTGTGATAACTAGTAAAAGGGTAATAAGCATGCTAATAATAAGCTTCATTGCTTGTGTGTTGTTGCTTAGTGTTCAAGTGTACTACGATAAGTAAGTTGAATAAATTTTGTTTACAAAGATGTGCATTTATAGGATGAGTTGGAGTAATAACATTAAAACGGTTGTATTGTCGGTTTAGCATATTAAATACTATATGTTATAAGTTCAGGTTTATGGTAATACTAAGTACAATGTTTGATGAAACAGATATAACAATAAATTACTTTCTTCTATTTTGATGAACATAACTTATAACAACTAGGTCCCTCGGAGGTTGAGGTTTAACCTATTCCTTGTTATGTCTAACACACTAGCGAGTGCGGAATCCAAGCTAGCATGCAAACCGGGATAGAACAAGCACAATGATAAACACAACACGCAAGATTCAACGATTAACACCACTTGTATTAAACGTATGAAAGGTCTGGTTACAAGCTCAATGTTTACAAATCAGTTCTGCAAACTCTCTAGTGTGTGTGTGTGTGTTCCTTATCTGTCTGTGTGTCTAACGTCTAACTATCGAACTGAACACAACACACGGGTATTTATACCCAATACAGCAGGTCTAGTCGAAGGATCAGATAGAATGATCGAAGGATCATCTATCGACCAGAAACAACTCGAAGGATCAACATGTACCACGAAAGATGTGATCTTTCGTGGTCCATCCATCGAAAGTCATCTTTCGAGCAGGTCATCGAAGGATATAGGCAATCCTTCGATGGCACATCCTTCGACCCAACATCTTACAAACATAAGGTTGACTTGGTCAAACTTACAGGACTACAAAGACATCGTTTCGTATTAAGACTAAATACAGACAAAGTACAGACACAAGTGCACCAACAAACAACTTATATTTCATTCCCTTATTTTTCAAATATGTTACAGATATTACATTTTCAATTATTCCAAATATTTTAAAAAATGGTATTTTAGTTATAACTTTATTTAGTTAGTTTTTATTTTAAGAAAAATCATTTAAAAATTAAACGAGAAATGTCGGTAGAAATGCAATAAAGGCACGTCCTGAGAGACCTGCATTCTGTTCAATTTGCATTTGCTAATAACTGTTATAGTAATTTGAACAATCATGTTATCTACTTGATAGTGATGTTTCAAACGTTTTCATCTAGTTTACGGATGAATTTTCTAACTTAAGAATCTATGTGCCATGGGTAATTACAACGTATGAGGCCTCTCAGTTTTTGGCGTTTTAATGACAGAGGGTGGTGTACTATTTTTAGTGTCTTAGAATCGTAAATCTTATATTAAACGGTTGTTCTTGTATACAAACATATTATTTTGAAATTTTCATCTAGGTATTTGATTTTGTTAAAGAAAATTTTAGGGAGGTCTATCTATTAAAACAACATAAGTCATGCAACATGCTGATAGACACCAACGTGCCCATTGAAGATGACAAAATGGGGTTTTGACATGTCGTACACTTCATTAAATCAAGTAGAACCATTTTGATTTAGCGAGTAATTATTGTGGCCAGTTTAACCCGTTGTTCACTTTGAGATCAAAGCATTCACCTGTTGTATGATTTGAATGGACATAAATTGACCAATGTGCAAGTTTTTGTTAACCCAAATCAGCCAATTTTTTGTGACATCTTAGTTTCATTATAGATTTGAAAGTTTGGTTTATTTCCTAAACATGGTGTCGGAAAGTGCTATAAAATTTTATTATATTTTACATCAAACAAAGCATTTTGTGTTTTTGTTCAAAGTTAAATTTCTTCATTAACCTATTTCATTCCTCTAGTTACATTGAACCTTACACAAAATAGATAACCAACACCATGACAACGTTTTGTATTTAGAAAGAAATATCGATTAAACCGATCTTATACTTAATCATTATTATGATGCATACACTATGAAAAGAAATATCTCTATTACACCATATTTTTGATAATCTTAAAAAGGTAACGTGGAGGCTTTTAACAATGAAAATGACATTGACACTCTGTTGCGCCCGAGCATTCTCCCCAAGCGTCGCTCCCATGCAAATCGGTACACAGCGTGTGACAATCTCCTCTACCACAGTTACCGCTCGGCAAATTCTCAAGTGCCTCACATGTGCGTCGATCTATGTCATCGTCTTCACCACCTTCATTGATAATCCCAACATCTAATACAATCCATAAAGTTAACAAAAATATCTCAAATTCTTATACGTAAATTAAAACATATTATCGGATGAGATTAATCTACATTTTTATTTAAAGATAACATATATTATAAACGAACACACATCTAAACTCACCTTTCTGTGCAGATGTTGTGATAACTAGTAAAAGGGTAATAAGCATGCTAATAATAAGCTTCATTGCTTGTGTGTTGTTGCTTAGTGTTCAAGTGTACTACAATAAGTAAGTGGAAAAAAATTGGTTTACAAAGATGTGCATTTATAGGATGAGTTGGAGTAATAACATTAAAACGATTATATTGTCGGTTTACCATATTAAATACTATATGTTATAAGTTCAGGTTTATGGTAATACTAAGTACAATGTTTGATGAAACAGATATAACAATAAATTACTTTCTTCTATTTTGATGAACATAACTTATAACAACAACTTATATTTCATTCCCTTATTTTTCAAATATGTTACAGATATTACATTTTCAATTATTCCAAATATTTAAAAAATGGTGTTTTAGTTATAACTTTATCTAGTTAGTTTTTTATTTTAAGAAAAATCATATAAAAATTAAACGAGAAATGTCGGTAGAAATGCACGAAAGGCAGGTCCTGAGAGACCTGCATTCTGTTCAATTTGTTTTTGCTAATAACTGTTATAGTAATTTGAACAATCATGTTATCTACTTGATAGTGATGTTTCAAACGTTTTCATCTAGTTTACGGATGAGTTTTCTAACTTAAGAATATACGTGCCATGGGTAATTACAACGTATGAGGCCTCTCAGTTTTTGGCGTTTGAATGACAGAGGGTGGTGTACTATTTTTAGTGTCTTAGAATGGTAAATCTTATATTAAACGATTGTTCTTGTATAGAAACATATTATTTTGAAATTTTCATCTAGGAATTTGATTTTGTGAAAGAAAATTTTAGCGAGGTCTATATATTAAAACAACACAAGTCATGCAACATGCTGCTCGACACCAACATGCCCATTGAAGATGACAAAATGGTGTTTTAACATGTCATACACTTCATTAAATCAAGTAGAACCATTTTGATTTAGCGAGTATTTATTGTGGTCAGTTTAACCCGTTGTTCAATTTGAGATCAAAGCATATACCTGTTGTATGATTTGAATGGACATAAATTGACCAATGTGCAACTTTTTGTTAACCAAAATTAGTTAATTTTTTGTGACATCTTAGTTTCATTATAGATGTGAAAGTTTGGTTTATTTCCTAAACATGCTGTCAGAAAGTGCTATAAAATTTTATTATGTTTTACATCAAACAAAGCATTTTGTGTTTTTGTTCAAAGTTAAATTTCTTCATTAACCTATTTCATTCCTCTAGTTACATTGAACCTTACACAAAACAGATAACCAACACCATGACAACGTTTTGTATTTAGAAAGAAATATCGATTAAACCGATCTTATACTTAATCATTATTGTGATGCGTACACTATGAAAAAAAATATCTCTATTACACCATAATTTTGATAATCTTAAACAAGGTAACGTGGAGGCTTTTAACAATGAAAATGACATTGACACTGTGTTGCACCTGAGCATTCTCCCCAAGCGCCGCTCACATGCAAACCGGTACACAGCGTGTGGCAATCTCCTCTACCACAGTTACCGCTCGGCAAATTCTCAAGTGCCTCACATGTGCGTCGATCTATGTCACCGTCTTCACCACCTTCATTAATAATCCCAACATCTAACACAATCCATAAAGTTAACAAGAATATCTGAAATTCTTATACGTAAATTAAAACATATTATAGGATGAGATTAATCTACATTTTTATTTAAAGATAACATATATTATGAACGAACACACATCTAAACTCACCTTTCTGTGCAGATGTTGTGATAACTAGTAAAAGGGTAATAAGCATGCTAATAATAAGCTACATTGCTTGTGTGTTGTTGCTTAGTGTTCAAGTGTAATGCGATAAGTAAGTTGAAAAAATTTGGTTTACAAAGATGTGCATTTATAGGATGAGTTGGAGTAATAACACTAAAACGGTTGTATTGTCGGTTTAGCATATTAAATACTATATGTTATAAATTCAGGTTTATGGTAATACTAAGTACAATGTTTGATGAAACAGATATAACAATAAATTACTTTCTTCTATTTTGATGAACATAACTTATAACAACAACTTATATTTCATTCCCTTATTTTTCAAATATGTTACAGATATTACATTTTCAATTATTCCAAATATTTAAAAAATGGTATTTTAGTTATAACTTTATCTAGTTAGTTCTTATTTTAAGAAAAATCATTTAAAAATTAAACGAGAAATGTCGGTAGAAATTGACGAAAGGCACGTCCTGAGACACCTGCATTATGTTCAATTTGTTTTTGCTAATAACTGTTATAGTAATTTGAACAATCATGTTATCTACTTGATAGTGATGTTTCAAACGTTTTCATCTAGTTCACGGATTAATTTTCTAACTTAAGAATCTACGTGCCATGGGTAATTACAACGTATGAGGCCTCTCAGTTTTTGGCGTTTGAATGACAGAGTGTGGTGTACTATTTTTAGTGTCTTAGATTCGTAAATCTTATATTAAACGGTTGTTCTTGTATAGAAACATATTATTTTGAAATTTTCATCTAGGTATTTGATTTTGTGAAAGAAAATTTTAGGGAGGTCTATATATTAAAACAACACAAGTCATGCAACATGCTGCTTGACACCAACGTGCCCATTGAAGATGGCAAAATGGTGTTTTGACATATCGTACACTTCATTAAATCAAGTAGAACCATTTTGATTTAGCGAGTATTTATTGTGGCCAGTTTAACCCGTTGTACACTTTGAGATCAAAGCATATACCTGTTGTATGATTTGTGTTGGTGCATTACATCTGTCGACTTCGTCTTATGTCGAGTCTTGGACTGAAAGTTTGAGGACTGCTAGTTTAAAGGACCTGCTAGTTTGAAGAGGTCTAGTTTGAGAGTGTCTTGCTAGTTTGAGCAGGGTCTAGTTTGAACAGGGTCTAGTTTGAACAGGGTCTAGTTTGAAGCAGGCTGTGTCACTTTCAAACTAGAGGGTATGCCACTTTCAAACTAGAGGGTCTTGTCCTATAAATAGGCTTCAAACTTTCTCATTTGTAACTTTCTGATTTCCGACGCCGAGGTGCTGTCGAGGTGTCTCTGTACTGTAAAGTGTTCAAGATCAATAAACGAGACAATTAATAGTGAATACAAGCTAAACGAAGACCGAATCAATGAATTCCGCCTCTGATTCGGTCTGAGCACTCTTCTGATCGACTCGTTAGGTCCTTTCACGATCCTACAAGTGGTATCAGAGCTCAGGAGGAAGAGTTCTTACCGTTTAGCTCGTTTTCGCTAGCAAATTATGATTTTCTACACCTTCTTTCACAAAATTGATACTTTTCACGGTTAAAATCGGCTAAAACTTTCACAATGTGTGCGTAATTGTGTTTTAACAAACCCTTGAAAGTTTCAGCTTAAAATTCGAAGTAAAAGTGGTAAAAATGACTTGAAAACTGCTGACCGTTTGAAACTGCCAGCACCCTACCGTTTGAAACTGCCACCCTATTGTTTGAAATTGACCCTATTGTTTGAAACTGCCACCTGAAAGTTTGAAAAGGGGTCCTGTTTGAACCTCTAGTTTGAAGTGGACCTCTAGTTTGAAGGATACACCTCCAGTTTGAAGGTGTCACAAGTTTGAAACTGCCACCTTCTGTTTGAAACTGGCTTCCGTTTGAAACTGTCTTCAAGTTTGAAACTGACGTCAAGTTTGAAAGTGTCTAAAAGTTTGAAAGTGCTGTAGTTTCAAACGATACAGGACTATTCCGTTTGAGAGGTGATCTAGTTTAAATTTGATATTTCTCTTAACGGGACTGTCTTGAAAAACGGGTTTCCGAATCATGGATATAAATTTCTTTAATATGACTAGAGAAACACTTGATAGAATAAATGTGTTAAAGAAAGAATTTGATTCATTTTCAGGTTATCCAGGAGAAAGTACAAAGAGTATCATTGAGAGGTATAGCCATCTTGTTCGCTCAATGTCTGAGAAGGGTATTAAAAAAGAATCAGAAGAATGGGTTGAAAAATTTGTCAGTGCTTTACCTCAAGAAGAATGGAAAAATTATATCTTAAACTTGAAGACTTCTGGAGAATTTTCTCAACTGACAATTTCTCCACTCATTAAAAAGATTGAAGAACAGATGGTGATCAATGCTGAGAAGAAGAAAAGTCAAAGTGTAAAATCAATATTAAAGAAGAGCAAGAGTAAAGGTGTCCAAGTGGGAGAGGAACAAACTGAAGAGATTTCAGTGATGAAGAATGAAAAGAAATCTGCTGATAAACAGATTCTTGAAATGAAGGAAAATTGTGAGAGGTTGAAATCAGAAAATGACAAACTGTTAAGTAATTTGAACAGTTTGACATTAGAAAACGAGATTTTGAAAGAAAAGGAAAAAGAATTTGAAAATGAAAAATTGAAATTTGAAAAAGATTTTCAAAGTCAAATGAAGATTTTAGAAGATGAGAAATCTGCTATTTTTAAAAATAATCTTGAAAAACAAATTGAAATAAATTCTCATCTTCAGAAAATCATTCGACTTGAAAATGAAGCTGAAAAAGCTCGCATTAAAATCAAAGAGCTTGAAGAGAAATTGATAGGTTTTGAGACTTCGTCATCAACACCAGATTATCCATGTCCAAAACCGATCAATTCTGTTCCAATAAGTGACAATGTCACAAACTTTGACAATGTCAAAGTTGAAGATTGTGATGAGAAAACTGATGATGATATTGAAAAAAGAAAAATATTTTTGAAATTAAAAGAAAAATTTCAAGAAACCGTTCTACATTCTACTGAGAAAGGTGAATGCTCAACGAAAAAACCTGTAAAGAAGAATGTGGAACAAAAACAAAAGGATAAAAAACCGAAAAATCTTCAAAAAGAAAATAAAAGCTCATCAGTTCGATCATCCAATCGTGATAAAAAACCACAAAAATTAGAAAACCAAAACTCAAAAACTGTTGTTAATAAGTGGTGCAGGTTTGACCACAGTGCTTCAAAGCCAAATCCAGTTTTCAGGAGGGATGATGATCACCACAAAGCCAGACAATGCTATGATTTGAGTGTTTGGTGTGATAGTGGTGATTGGTACGATAACAGAGTGTGTTACACTTGTGGTGTTCGAGGACACATTGCTGTTAACTGCCAGAATTGGAGTTATGAGACGAGAAGATGTTATAATTGCAACATCAGAGGTCACATTGCCAGAGATTGCCCAAGGAGATCAAATGAAAGATTGAGGGTTAATTCTCAGAAGATGGCAAAGAAATCAGTCAATGTCAAGCCCAAAGAACAGAAGGTTCAAGACCCTAAAGTTCAAGAACCTAAAGTTCAAGAAATGAAAGTGAAACTTTCACAGGGGCAGAAAGACAGACTGAGGAAGAAGAGGAAGAAAGCGAGAGAGTATCTCGAAAGGATTTTGTCCTCGGGTTCACCGGATAGATCGAATAAGAGTTCTGATGAATCAACTCCCTCGATTGCAAAGTCAAGTAAGACGAATTCATCGGATACAAATCTGAGGACGAAAGAGGGAAAGAAGAAGAAGAAAATGGTCGGCGATGAATCTGACGTGTCGAAGTCAGACAAGCCACCTTCAGGCGAAGAATCTGACAGATCAAAGTCAGACAAGCCATGTGCAGGCAATGATTCTGGTACGGTAAAGCCAGAAGAGCCAGTAGTTGAGGTAAAAACTGAGAATTCAGGTTTAACAATGGATGATGCAAATTTTCCACCATTGTTGAACAAGAATTCAAAATCACCCAAGGACAGTCAGGCTTGGGTGAAATTGTTCAAATGAAAAACCTGACTTGCCGGAGTTCCCAGGTTGGTAAGCGTGGAACATGAATCGGCACATTTCTTGAGAAATTCACGAATGTGATATTTCGACTTACAAGTGGTAAATCAAGGACATTAAGTTGTACTTGATTTTCTACAAGTGATGGTTGTGGATTGATCTTAAAAATGTTAGTTTTTACAAATGATTGAAGAAAACAAAGTGATGAAAAATCCCCATGTTTGTGAAACGTCACACAAAACTAATTTTCCGGAAAAACCATTTTGATTAAAACAAACTTAAGTGTTTTGAGATCACAATGGGAAAATAGTTTGTTGTGAGGGGGAGTTCTGATTGTTCAAGCCAAGTGAATGGAGAATTGGAGTAATTCTCATCATGTTGTCACATTTCATGTATAGCTTGTTTTCAAATTTTCCCAGAAAATCAAAATTGAGACATATTTTGATTTTAGGGGGAGTAAAAATTTTAAAAAAATTAGAAAATTTGAAAATGTCAAAAACATTGAAAAAAAAAATGCAAAAATGAGTTTTGTTGTGAAAAAGAGGAAATGATAGTAGATCAGTTGGACTGTCACAGCATGCTAAAGAAATGTAAAGTTAAAATGTGATAAACGGTCTCACTAACGATGTGACGATAGGCTCAGCTAGACTAGTAGATTTGCGATAACGATACAAACTTAAATGAAAAAGCCTAGTTCTAGTGGGAAACATGGTCAAAAGCATAGTACTTAGTTTTGTCCTTCTTGACTGTGTGCCTACTTAGTAATCGCTGATTGTCGAAAGACATAAAACTGGTTAAGTTTGTGAACTTTCACAACTTTGCTGAAAAGTCACTGTGATTGTGCATTTCATTTTGCAAAGATTTAAACTTGTTTTATTTCTTTATTTTGTTTAAGCATCGGACATCCTCTGCGTATACGTGAGTATCGACCTGGATGTTGTTGCCTAAACGTTCTGCTTTATTTTCTTTGGTGTTTCGTTTAAGCTTTGGACCTCCTCTGCGTATACGGGAGTATCGACCTGGGGGTTAAAGCCTAAACAACTTCAACTTATTTTTATTTTCTTATTTTGTTTAAACATTGGACTTTCTCTGCGTATACGGAAGTATCGACCTGATTGTTAATGTTTAAACATTCTGCTTTGTTTTCGCACAAATCACAGTTGATAAAGTTTAAAGGCATTACTTGAGATAGTGTATTACATGATGAGGGGATATGCTGAGATCGTGGGGTCCATAAGAATTTAGTGCTATCTTAATATACCTTAACGTATCGGTAAGCAGATTGAAAGTTTTTAGATTGAGTTTAAGTGGACAACAATATCGTCAATCAACGTGAATTGTTTAAAACTGAAAATGTTTAAAGCTTAACGGTGCTAGTGATTGGTCATAAACTGATATGATCCTCTTACACAAGCTCACAAAAATAGTGTCTGTAAATATTTCTTTATTGCATTCCTTTGTTAACAAAAACCCAAAAAGATTTTAGTGTGTTTTAGCATAAATTTTGAAAAATACAAAAATATTTTCGACAACTGATGTTGAAGAGCTGATTTTCAAAATTTCAAGTGCTGAACATGATGAACTGGTTTGGGAGTGTGCATTTAAAAGAAGAAACTGATTTTGTAAAAGAAAGGTTTGATTAGTTAATCAGGGTCATTAATTTGAACTTGATATAACTATTTCCAGTAAGTTTTTCTTATTGTTTTAAGTAAAAACTTATGTTTTGATGAGAAAATGTGTGCAGGAAATGAGCTTATCAGAGATAAAGCCAGGGATTGATCTCAAGGTGATAGCTAATTCCAGACGGCGATCCCATCATGATGAGAGGGGGAGTCTGACGAGGTTAGAGCCAAAGAGAAGATCCTGGTATATGCTAAGAAAGACAAAAGACTGATAAAGACTTAAGATGCGAAGACTCGACACTTAAGACTCGTCAACATCTGAGGGGGAGTCTGTTGGTGCATTACATCTGTCGACTTCGTCTTATATCGAGTCTTGGACTGAAAGTTTGAGGACTGCTAGTTTGAAGGACCTGCTAGTTTGAAGAGGTCTAGTTTGAGAGTGTCTTGCTAGTTTGAGCAGGGTCTAGTTTGAACAGGGTCTAGTTTGAACAGGGTCTAGTTTGAAGCAGGCTGTGTCACTTTCAAACTAGAGGGTATGCCACTTTCAAACTAGAGGGTCTTGTCCTATAAATAGGCTTCAAACTTTCTCATTTGTAACTTTCTGATTTCCGACGCCGAGGTGCTGTCGAGGTGTCTCTGTACTGTAAAGTGTTCAAGATCAATAAACGAGACAATTAATAGTGAATACAAGCTAAACGAAGACTGAATCAATGAATTCCGCCTCTGATTCGGTCTGAGCACTCTTCTGATCGACTCGTTAGGTCCTTTCACGATCCTACAATTTGAATGGACATAAATTGACCAATGTGCAACTTTTTGTTAACCCAAATCAGTAAATTTTTGTGACATCTTAGTTTCATTATAGATTTGAAAGTTTGGTTTATTTCCTAAACATGCTGTCAGAAAATGCTATAAAATTTTATTATATTTTACATCAAATAAAGCATTTTGTGTTTTTGTTCAAAGTTTAATTTCTTCGTTAACCTATTTCATTCCTCTAGTTACATTGAACCTCACACAAAATAATAACCAACACCATGACAACGTTTTGTATTTAGAAAGAAATATCGATTAAACCGATTTTATACTTAATCATTATTATGATGCGTACACTATGAAAAGAAATATCTCTATTACACCATATTTTTGATAATCTTAAACAAGGTAACGTGGAGGCTTTTAACAATGAAAATGACATTGACACTCTGTTGCACCCGAGCATTCTTCCCAAGCGCCGCTCCAATGCAAATCGGTACACAGCGTGTGACAATCTCCTCTACCACAGTTACCGCTCGGCAAATTCTCAAGTGCCTCACATGTGCGTCGATCTATGTCACCGTCCTCACCACCTTCACTAATAATCCCAACATCTAACACAATCCATAAAGTTAACAAAAATATATGAAATTCTTATACGTAAATTAAAACATATTATATGATGAGATTAATCTACATTTTTATTTAAAGATAACATATATTATAAACGAACACACATCTAAACTCCCCTTTATGTGCAGATGTTGTGATAACTAGTAAAAGGGTAATAAGAATGCTAATAATAAGCTTCATTGCTTGTGTGTTGTTGTTCGTGTTCAAGTGTACTGCGATAAGTAATTTGAAAAAAAATTGGTTTACAAAGATGTGCATTTATAGGATGAGTTGGAGTAATAACATTAAAACGGTTGTATTGTCGGTTTAGCAAATTAAAAACTATATGTTATAAGTTCAGGTTTATGGTAATACTAAGTACAATGTTTGATGAAACAAATATAACAATAAATTACTTTCTTCTATTTTGATGAACATAACTTATAACAACTACTTATATTTCATTCCCTTATTTTTCAAATATGTTACATATATTACATTTTCAATTATTCCAAATATTTAAAAAATGGTATTTTAGTTATAACTATATCTAGTTAGTTTTTATTTTAAGAAAAATCATTTAAAAATTAAATGAGAAATGTCGGTAGAAATGCACGAAAGGCACCGCCTCAGAGGCCTACATTCTGTTCAATTTGTTTTTGCTAATAACTGTTATAGTAACTTGAACAATCATGTTATCTACTTGATAGTGATGTTTCAAACGTTTTCATCTAGTTTACGGATGAATTTACAAACTTAAGAATCTACGTGCCATGGGTAGTTACAACGTATGAGGCCTCTCAGTTTTTGGCGTTTGAATGACAGAGGGTGGTGTACTATTTTTAGTGTCGTAGAATCGTTAATCTTATATTAAACGGTTGTTCTTGTATAGAAACATATTATTTTGAAATTTTCATCTAGGAATTTGATTTTGAATGAAAGAAAATTTTAGCGAGGTCTATATATTAAAACAACACAAGTCATGCAACATGCTGCTCGACACCAACGTGCCCATTGAAGATGACAAAATGATGTTTTAACATGTCATACACTTCATTAAATCAAGTAGAACCATTTTGATTTAGCGAGTATTTAGTGTGGCCAGTTTAACCCGTTGTTCAATTTGAGATCAAAGCATATACCTGTTGTATGATTTGAATGGACATAAATTGACCAATGTGCAACTTTTTGTTAACCCAAATCAGTTAATTTTTTGTGACATCTTAGTTTCATTATAGATGTGAAAGTTTGGTTTATTTCCTAAACATGCTGTCAGAAAGTGCTATAAAATTTTATTATGTTTTACATCAAACAAAGCATTTTGTGTTTTTGTTCAAAGTTAAATTTCTTCATTAACCTATTTCATTCCTCTAGTTACATTGAACCTTACACAAAACAGATAACCAACACCATGACAACGTTTTGTATTTAGAAAGAAATATCGATTAGATTAAACCGATCTTATACTTAATCATTATTGTGATGCGTACACTATGAAAATAAATATCTCTATTACACCATATTTTTGATAATCTTAAACAAGGTAACGTGGAGGCATTTAACAATGAAAATGACATTGACACTGTGTTGCACCTGAGCATTCTCCCCAAGCGCCGCTCCCATGCAAACCGGTACACAGCGTGTGACAATCTCCTCTACCACAGTTACCGCTCGGCAAATTCTCAAGTGCCTCACATGTGCGTCGATCTATGTCACCGTCTTCACCACCTTCATTAATAATCCCAACATCTAACACAATCCATAAAGTTAACAAAAATATCTGAAATTCTTATACGTAAATTAAAACATATTATAGGATGAGATTAATCTACATTTTTATTTAAAGATAACATATATTATGAACGAACACACATCTAAACTCACCTTTCTGTGCAGATGTTGTGATAACTAGTAAAAGGGTAATAAGCATGCTAATAATAAGCTACATTGCTTGTGTGTTGTTGCTTAGTGTTCAAGTGTACTGCGATAAGTAAGTTGAAAAAATTTGGTTTACAAAGATGTGCATTTATAGGATGAGTTGGAGTAATAACACTAAAACGGTTGTATTGTCGGTTTAGCATATTAAATACTATATGTTATAAGTTCAGGTTTATGGTAATACTAAGTACAATGTTTGATGAAACAGATATAACAATAAATTACTTTCTTCTATTTTGATGAACATAACTTATAACAACAACTTATATTTCATTCCCTTATTTTTCAAATATGTTACAGATATTACATTTTCAGTTATTCCAAATATTTAAAAAATGGTATTTTAGTTATAACTTTATCTAGTTAGTTCTTATTTTAAGAAAAATCATTTAAAAATTAAACGAGAAATGTCGGTAGAAATGCACGAAAGGCACGTCCTGAGACACCTGCATTATGTTCAATTTGTTTTTGCTAATAACTGTTATAGTAATTTGAACAATCATGTTTTCTACTTGATAGTGATGTTTCAAACGTTTTCATCTAGTTTACGGATTAATTTTCTAACTTAAGAATCTACGTGCCATGGGTAATTACAACGTATGAGGCCTCTCAGTTTTTGGCGTTTGAATGACAGAGTGTGGTGTACTATTTTTAGTGTCTTAGAATCGTAAATCTTATATTAAACGGTTGTTCTTGTATAGAAACATATTATTTTGAAATTTTCATCTAGGTATTTGATTTTGTGAAAGAAAATTTTAGGGAGGTCTATATATTAAAACAACACAAGTCATGCAACATGCTGCTTGACACCAACGTGCCCATTGAAGATGGCAAAATGGTGTTTTGACATATCGTACACTTCATTAAATCAAGTAGAACCATTTTGATTTAGCGAGTATTTATTGTGGCCAGTTTAACCCGTTGTACACTTTGAGATCAAAGCATATACCTGTTGTATGATTTGAATGGACATAAATTGACCAATGTGCAACTTTTTGTTAACCCAAATCAGCAAATTTTTTGTGACATCTTAGTTTCATTATAGATTTGAAAGTTTGGTTTATTTCCTAAACATGCTGTCAGAATGTGCTATAAAATTTTATTATATTTTACATCAAATAAGGCATTTTGTGTTTTTGTTCAAAGTTTAATTTCTTCGTTAACCTATTTCATTCCTCTAGTTACATTGAACCTCACACAAAACAGATAACCAACACCATGACAACGTTTTGTATTTAGAAAGAAATATCGATTAAACCGATCTTATACTTAATCATTATTATGATGCGTACACTATGAAAAGAAATATCTCTATTACACCATATTTTTGATAATCTTAAACAAGGTAACGTGGAGGCTTTTAACAATGAAAATGACATTGACACTCTGTTGCACCCGAGCATTCTCCCCAAGCGCCGCTCCCATGCAAATCGGTACACAGCGTGTGACAATCTCCTCTACCACAGTTACCGCTCGGCAAATTCTCAAGTGCCTCACATGTGCGTCGATCTATGTCACCGTCCTCACCACCTTCACTAATAATCCCAACATCTAACACAATCCATAAAGTTAACAAAAATATATGAAATTCTTATACGTAAATTAAAACATATTATATGATGAGATTAATCTACATTTTTATTTAAAGATAACATATATTATAAACGAACACACATCTAAACTCCCCTTTATGTGCAGATGTTGTGATAACTAGTAAAAGGGTAATAAGAATGCTAATAATAAGCTTCATTGCTTGTGTGTTGTTGTTCGTGTTCAAGTGTACTGCGATAAGTAATTTGAAAAAAAAATTGGTTTACAAATATGTGCATTTATAGGATGAGTTGGAGTAATAACATTAAAACGGTTGTATTGTCGGTTTAGCAAATTAAAAACTATATGTTATAAGTTCAGGTTTATGGTAATACTAAGTACAATGTTTGATGAAACAAATATAACAATAAATTACTTTCTTCTATTTTGATGAACATAACTTATAACAACAACTTATATTTCATTCCCTTATTTTTCAAATATGTTACATATATTACATTTTCAATTATTCCAAATATTTAAAAAATGGTATTTTAGTTATAACTATATCTAGTTAGTTTTTATTTTAAGAAAAATCATTTAAAAATTAAACGAGAAATGTCGGTAGAAATGCACGAAAGGCACCGCCTCATAGGCCTACATTCTGTTCAATTTGTTTTTGCTAATAACTGTTATAGTAACTTGAACAATCATGTTATCTACTTGATAGTGATGTTTCAAACGTTTTCATCTAGTTTACGGATGAATTTTCTAACTTAAGAATCTACGTGCCATGGGTAGTTACAACGTATGAGGCCTCTCAGTTTTTGGCGTTTGAATGACAGAGGGTGGTGTACTATTTTTAGTGTCGTAGAATCGTAAATCTTATATTAAACGGTTGTTCTTGTATAGAAACATATTATGTTGAAATTTTCGTTTAGGTATTTGATTTTGTGATAGAAAATTTTAGGGAGGTCTATATATTAAAACAACATAAGTCATGCAACATGCTGCTCGACACCAACGTGCCCATTGAAGATGACAAAATGGTGTTTTGACATGTCGTACACTTCATTAAATCAAGTAGAACCATTTTGATTTAGCGAGTATTTACTGTGGCCAGTTTAACCCGTTGTTCACTTTGAGATCAAGGCATATATATGTTGTATGATTTGAATGGACATAAATTTACCAATGTGCAACTTTTTGTTAACCCAAATCAGTCAATTTTTTCTGACCTCTTAGTTTCATTATAGATTTGAAAGTTTGGTTTATTTCCTAAACATGCTGTCAGAAAGTGCTATAAAATTTTATTATATTTTACATCAAACAAAGCATTTTGTGTTTTTGCTCAAAGTTAAATTTCTTCATTAACCTATTTCATTCCTCTAGTTACATTGAACCTTACACAAAACAGATAACCAACACCATGACAACGTTTTGTATTTAGAAAGAAATATCGATTAAACCGATCTTATACTTAATCATTATTATGATGCGTACACTATGAAAATAAATATCTCTATTACACCATATTTTTGATAATCTTAAACAAGGTAACGTGGAGGCTTTTAACAATGAAAATGACATTGACACTCTGTTGCACCCGAGCATTCTCCCCAAGCGCCGCTCCCATGCAAATCGGTACACAACGTGTGACAATCTCCTCTACCACACTTACCGCTCGGCAAATTATCAAGTGCCTCACATGTGCGTCGATCTATGTCACCGTCCTCACCACCTTCATTAATAATCCCAACATCTAACACAATCCATAAAGTTAACAAAAATATCTGAAATTCTTATACGTAAATTAAAACATATTATAGGATGAGATTAATCTACATTTTTATTTAAAGGTAACATATATTATAAACGAACACACATCTAAACTCACCTTTCTGTGCAGATGTTGTGATAAATAGTAAAAGGGTAATTAGCATGCTAATAATAAGCTTCATTGCTTGTGTGTTGTTGCTTAGTGTTCAAGTGTACTGCGATAAGTAAGTTGAAAAAAATTCGTTTACAAAGATGTGCATTTATAGGATAAGTTGGAGTAATAACATTAAAACGGTTGTATTGTAGGTTTAGCATATTAAATACTATATGTTATAAGTTCAGGTTTATGGTAATACTAAGTACAATGTTTGATGAAACAGATATAACAATAAATTACTTTCTTCTATTTTGATGAACATAACTTATAACAACAACTTATATTTCATTCCCTTATTTTTCAAATATGTTACATATATTACATTTTCAATTATTCCAAATATTTAAAAAATGGTATTTTAGTTATAACTATATCTAGTTAGTTTTTATTTTAAGAAAAATCATTTAAAAATTAAACGAGAAATGTCGGTAGAAATGCACGAAAGGCACGTCCTGAGAGACCTGCACTCTGTTCAATTTGTTTTTGCTAATAAGTGTTATAGTAACTTGAACAATCATGTTATCTACTTGATAGTGATGTTTCAAACGTTTTCATCTAGTTTACGGAAGAATTTTCTAACTTAAGAATCTACGTGCCATGGGTAGTTACAACGTATGAGGCCTCTCAGTTTTTGGCATTTGAATGACAGAGGGTGGTGTAGTATTTTTAGTGTCTTAGAATCGTAAATCTTATATTAAACGGTTGTTCTTGTATAGAAACATATTATTTTGAATTTTTCGTTTAGGTATTTGATTTTTTGAAAGAGAATTTTAGGGAGGTCTATATATTAAAACAACATAAGTCATGCAACATGCTGCTCGAAACCAACGTGCCCATTGAAAATGACAAAATGGTGTTTTGACATGTCGTATACTTCATTAAATCAAGTAGAACCATTTTGATTTAGCGAGTATTTACTGTGGCAAGTTTAACCCGTTGTTCACTTTGAGATCAAAGCATATACCTGTTGTATGATTTGAATGGACATAAATTGACCAATGTGCAACTCTTTGTTAACCCAAATCAGCCAATTTTTTGTGACAACTTAGTTTCATTATAGATTTGAAAGTTTGGTTTATTTCCTAAACATGCTGTGAGAGAGTGCTATAACATTTTTTTATATTTTACATCAAACAAAGCATTTTCTGTTTTTGTTCAAAGTTAAATTTCTTCATTAACCTTTTTAATTCCTCTAGTTACATTGAACCTTACACAAAACAGATAACCAATACCATGACAACGTTTTGTATTTAGAAAGAAATATCGATTAAACCGATCTTATACTTAATCATTATTATGATGCGTACACTATGAAAAGAAATATCTCTATCACACCATATTTTTGATAATCTTAAACAAGGTAACGTGGAGGCTTTTAACAATGAAAATGACATTGACACTCTGTTGCACCCGAGCATTCTCCCCAAGCGCCACTCCCATGCAAATCGGTACACAGCGTCTGACAATCTCCTCTACCACAGTTACCGCTCGGCAAATTCTCAAGTGCCTCACATGTGCGTCGATCTATGTCACCGTCCTCACCACCTTCATTAATAATCCCAACATCTAACACAATCCATAAAGTTAACAAAAATATCTGAAATTCTTATACGTAAATTAAAACATATTATAAGATGAGATTAATCTACATTTTTATTTAAAGATAACATATATTATAATGAACACACATCTAAACTCACCTTTCTGTGCAGATGTTGTGATAACTAGTAAAAGGGTAATAAGCATCCTAATAATAAGCTTCATTGCTTGTGTGTTGTTGCTTAGTGTTCAAGTGTACTTCGATAAGTAATTTGAAAAAAATTGGTTTACAAAGATGTGCATTTATAGGATGAGTTGGAGTAATAACATTAAAACGGTTGTATTGTCGGTTTAGCATATTAAATACTATATGTTATAAGTTCAGGTTTATGGTAATACTAAGTACAATGTTTGATGAAACAGATATAACAAGAAATTACTTTCTTCTATTTTGATGAACATAACTTATAACAACAACTTATATTTCATTCCCTTATTTTTCAAATATGTTTAAGATATTACATTTTCAATTATTCCAAATATTTAAAAAATGGTATTTTAGTTATAAATTCATCTAGTTAGTTTTTATTTTAAGAAAAATCATTTAAAAATTAAACGAGAAATGTCGGTAGAAATGCACGAAAGGCACGTCCTGAGAGACCTGCATTCTGTTCAATTTGTTTTTGCTAATAACTGTTATAGTAACTTGAACAATCATGTTATCTACTTGATAGTGATGTTTCAAACGTTTTCATCTAGTTTACGAATGAATTTTCTAACTTAGGAATCTACGTGCCATGGGTAGTTACAACGTATGAGGCCTCTCAGTTTTTGGCGTTTGAATGACAGAGGGTGGTGTACTATTTTTAGTGTCCTAGAATCTTAAATCTTATATTAAACGGTTGTTCTTGAATAGAAACATATTATGTTGAAATTTTCGTTTAGGTATTTGATTTTGTGAAAGAAAATTTTAGGGAGGTCTATATATTAAAACAACATAAGTCATGCAACATGCTGCTCGACACCAACGTGCCCATTGAAGATGACAAAATGGTGTTTTGACATGACGTACACTTCATTAAATCAAGTAGAACCAATTTGATTTAGCGAGTATTTACTGTGGCCAGTTTAACCCGTTGTTCACTTTGAGATCAAAGCATATACATGTTGTATGATTTGAATGGACATAAATTGACCAATGTACAACTTTTTGTTAACCCAAATCAGCCAATTTTTTGTGACATCTTAGTTTCATTTTAGATTTGAAAGTTTGGTTTATTTCCTAAACATGCTGTCAGAAAGTGCTATAAAATTTTATTATATTTTACATCAAACAAAGCATTTTGTGTTTTTGTTCAAAGTTAAATTTCTTCATTAACCTATTTCATTCCTCTAGTTACATTGAACCTTACACAAAACAGATAACCAGCACCATGACAACGTTTTGTATTTATAAAGAAATATCGATTAAACCGATGTTATACTTAATCATTATTATGATGCGTACACTATGAAAAGAAATATCTCTATTACACCATATTTTTGATAATCTTAAACAAGGTAACGTGGAGGATTTTAACAATGAAAATGACATTGACACTCTGTTGCACCCGAGCATTCTCCCCAAGCGCCGCTCCCATGCAAATCGGTACACAGCGTGTGACAATCTCCTCTACCACAGTTACCGCTCGGCAACTTCTCAAGTGCCTCACATGTGCGTCGATCTATGTCACCGTCGTCACCACCTTCATTAATAATCCCAACATCTAACACAATCCATAAAGTTAACAAAAATATCTGAAATTCTTATACGTAAATTAAAACATATTATAGGATGAGATTAATCTACATTTTTATTTAAAGATAACATATATTATAAACGGACACACATCTAAACTCACCTTTCTGTGCAGATGTTGTGATAACTAGTAAAAGGGTAATAAGCATGCTAATAATAAGCTTCATTGCTTGTGTGTTGTTGCTTAGTGTTCAAGTGTACTGCGATAAGTAAGTTGAAAAAAATTGGTTTACAAAGATGGGCATTTATAGGATGAGTTGGAGTAATAACATTAAAACGGTTGTATTGTCAGTTTAGCATATTAAATACTATATCTTATAAGTTCAGGTTTATGGTAATACTAAGTACAATGTTTGATGAAACAGATATAACAATAAATTACTTTCTTTTATTTTGATGAACATAACTTATAACAACAACTTATATTTCATTCCCTTATTTTTCAAATATGTTACATATATTACATTTTCAATTATTCCAAATATTTAAAAAATGGTATTTTAGTTATAACTATATCTAGTTAGTTTTTATTTTAAGAAAAATCATTTAAAAATTAAACGAGAAATGTCGGTAGAAATGCACGAAAGGCACGTCCTGAGAGACCTGCATTCTGTTCAATTTGTTTTTGCTAATAAGTGTTATAGTGACTTGAACAATCATACTATCTACTTGATAGTGATGTTTCAAACGTTTTCATCTAGTTTACGGATGAATTTTCTAACTTAAGAATCTACGTGCCATGGGTAGTTACAACGTATGAGGCCTCTCAGTTTTTGGCGTTTGAATGACAGAGGGTGGTGTACTATTTTTAGTGTCTTAGAATCGTAAATCTTATATTAAACGGTTGTTCTTGTATAGAAACATATTATTTTGAAGTTTTCGTTTAGGTATTTGATTTTGTGAAAGAAAATTTTAGGGAGGTCTATATATTAAAACAACATAAGTCATGCAACATGCTGCACGACACCAACGTGCCCATTGAAGATGACAAAATGGTGTTTTGACATGTCGTACACTTCATTAAATCAAGTAGAACCAATTTGATTTAGCGAGTATTTACTGTGGCAAGTTTAACCCGTTGTTCACTTTGAGATCAAAGCATATACCTGTTGTATGATTCGAATGGACATAAATTGACCAATGTGCAACTTTTTGTTAACCCAAATCAGCCAATTTTTTTGTGACATCTTAGTTTCATTATAGATTTGAAAGTTTGGTTTATTTCCTAAACATGCTGTCAGAAAGTGCTATAAAATTTTATTTTATTTTACATCAAACAAAGCATTTTGTGTTTTTGTTCAAAGTTAAATTTCTTCATTAACCTTTTTCATTCCTCTAGTTACATTGAACCTTACACAAAACAGATAACCAACACCATGACAACGTTTTGTATTTAGAAAGAAATATCGATTAAACCGATCTTATACTTAATCATTATTATGATGCGTACACTATGAAAAGAAATATCTCTATTACACCATATTTTTGATAATCTTAAACAAGGTAACGTGGAGGCTTTTAACAATGAAAATGACATTGACACTCTGTTGCACCCGAGCATTCTCCCCAAGCGCCGCTCCCATGCAAATCGGTACACAGCGTGTGACAATCTCCTCTACCCCAGTTACTGCTCGGCAAATTCTCAAGTGCCTCACATGTGCGTCGATCTATGTCACCGTCCTCACCACCTTCATTAATAATCCCAACATCTAACACAATCCATAAAGTTAACAAAAATATATGAAATTCTTATACGTAAATTAAAACATATTATAGGATGAGATTAATCTACATTTTTATTTAAAGATAACATATATTATAAACGGACACACATCTAAACTCACCTTTCTGTGCAGATGTTGTGATAACTGGTAAAAGGGTAATAAGCATGCTAATAATAAGCTTCATTGCTTGTGTGTTGTTGCTTAGTGTTCAAGTGTACTGCGATAAGTAAGTTGAAAAAATTTGGTTTACAAAGATGTGCATTTATAGGATGAGTTGGAGTAATAACATTAAAACGGTTGTATTGTCAGTTTAGCATATTAAATACTATATGTTATAAGTTCAGGTTTATGGTAATACTAAGTACAATGTTTGATGAAACAGATATAACAATAAATTACTTTCTTCTATTTTGATGAACATAACTTATAACAACAACTTATATTTCATTCCCTTATTTTTCAAATATGTTACATATATTACATTTTCAATTATTCCAAATATTTAAAAAATGGTATTTTAGTTATAACTATATCTAGTTAGTTTTTATTTTAAGAAAAATCATTTAAAAATTAAACGAGAAATGTCGGTAGAAATGCACGAAAGGCATGTCCTGAGAGACCTGCATTCTGTTCAATTTGTTTTTGCTAATAAGTGTTATAGTAACTTGAACAATCATATTATCTACTTGATAGTGATGTTTCAAACGTTTTCATCTAGTTTACGGATGAATTTTCTAACTTAAGAATCTACGTGCCATGGGTAGTTACAACGTATGAGGCCTCTCAGTTTTTGGCGTTTGAATGACAGAGGGTGGTGTACTATTTTTAGTGTCTTAGAATCGTAAATCTTATATTAAACGGTTGTTCTTGTATAGAAACATATTATTTTGAATTTTTCGTTTAGGTATTTGATTTTGTGAAAGAAAATTTTAGGGAGGTCTATATATTAAAACAACATAAGTCATGCAACATGCTGTTCGACACCAACGTGCCCATTGAAGATGACAAAATGGTGTTTTGACATGTCGTACACTTCATTAAATCAAGTAGAACCATTTTGATTTAGCGAGTATTTACTGTGGCCAGTTTAACCCGTTGTTCACTTTGAGATCAAAGCATATACCTGTTGTATGATTCGAATGGACATAAATTGACCAATGTGCAACTTTTTGTTAACCCAAATCAGCCAATTTTTTTGTGACATCTTAGTTTCATTATAGATTTGAAAGTTTGGTTTATTTCCTAAACATGCTGTCAGAAAGTGCTATAAAATTTTATTTTATTTTACATCAAACAAAGCATTTTGTGTTTTTGTTCAAAGTTAAATTTCTTCATTAACCTTTTTCATTCCTCTAGTTACATTGAACCTTACACAAAACAGATAACCAACACCATGACAACGTTTTGTATTTAGAAAGAAATATCGATTAAACCGATCTTATAGTTAATCATTATTATGATGCGTACACTATGAAAAGAAATATCTCTATTAAACCATATTTTTTATAATCTTAAACAAGGTAACGTGGAGGCTTTTAACAATGAAAATGACATTGACACTCTGTTGCACCCGAGCATTCTCCCCAAGCGCCGCTCCCATGCAAATCGGTACACAGCGTGTGACAATCTCCTCTACCACAGTTACCGCTCGGCAAATTCTCAAGTGCCTCACATGTGCGTCGATCTATGTCACCGTCCTCACCACCTTCATTAATAATCCCAACATCTAACACAATCCATAAAGTTAACAAAAATATCTGAAATTCTTATACGTAAATTAAAACATATTATAGGATGAGATTAATCTACATTTTTATTTAAAGATAACATATATTATAAACGGACACACATCTAAACTCACCTTTCTGTGCAGATGTTGTGATAACTAGTAAAAGGGTAATAAGCATGCTAATAATAAGCTTCATTGCTTGTGTGTTGTTGCTTAGTGTTCAAGTGTACTGCGATAAGTAAGTTGAAAAAATTTGGTTTACAAAGATGTGCATTTATAGGATGAGTTGGAGTAATAACATTAAAACGGTTGTATTGTCAGTTTAGCATATTAAATACTATATGTTATAAGTTCAGGTTTATGGTAATACTAAGTATAATGTTTGATGAAACAGATATAACAATAAATTACTTTCTTCTATTTTGATGAACATAACTTATAACAACATGTTGGTGCACTACATCTGTTGATTACGTCTAGGTGTCTAGGATCAGGTCTTACATTGTATTGTATAGCATAGGGCACGAAATACGAGAAAACGGGAGTCTGTATAGGTTTTATAGGTCTGGTCCACTTATACGGACAGGTCTGGTCCGCTTATACGGACATAGTCTGGTCCGCTTATACGGACATAGTCTGGTCCGCTTATACGGACATGTCCGTATATCCGAACCAGCCTTCCTATAAATACCGTATAAGAGGTCCTCATTTGTAACTTTGTCAATTCCATACCGAAGTGCTGCCGGTGTGAAGAACGAGCTGTAATTGTTATCAAATCAATAAAACAGTAGATTAAAGTGAAGAACAAGCTATTTCTACCTACGTTTCTTGTTATTCCGCACCTGAAACATAGGAGAACGCCTCTGAACGACTCATCCGGGTCAGATTACGATCCTACAATTGGTATCAGAGCTTGGGAGGAGGTATTCTACAGAGAATAGCTGTTTTTCTTCATTTTCTTCTAACTTCTACACTTTTTTTACTCGTTCGGGAAGTTTTCACGGTCGAAAATCGCTCAAATTTGAACAGATTGTGCGTAATAGTATAGAGATAAATCCTGGAAAGTTTGAAGTCAAAATTCGAAGTTTTTACGAATCAAAATATGTTCGATATCTGGTCCGCTTGTAGTGACATCATCCTGGATCGCTCTTAGATCACGTTCTGGATCGCTTATTCGTACATTTTTGGTTCTGGTTCGCTCCAAATCAGTATCTGGTCCGCTCGAACGTCCAAAACAGTATCTGGTTCGCTCGAACGTCCAAAACAGTATCTGGTTCGCTCGAAACAAAATCATTCTGGTTCGCTCCAAAGACAATTATTCTTTCTGGTTCGCTCCAAAGGATAATTCTGATCCGCTCATTTGAACAATCTCTGGTCCGCTCGAACAATTTCTGGATCGCTCATTTGACAAATCATCTAGTCCGCTTATAAGAACATTCAGATCCGCTTCAGTGTCACTTAATTTGATAGATCCGCTTTTAGTGACAAAACACATAGGTCCGCTCATTTGACAATCAAGTCTGCTCATTAGATTCGCTTATAATAACATCGACCCATGTGCTTTGACAAAAGATACAATTAAAAGATTGTTAGAATAAAAAGCCCAAGACATCACGTGAATATAAGAGTAGCGGCCCAATGAGAAATTATCACATAAAATTTTCGACTTAGTGGATTGTTTGGACAAATCAGATTTTATATGCACTTAAAGTTGTCGGCAGTTTGTTGTCTAAGTGGATGTGTGTCAGTTGGTTATGTGAATAATTTGGTCAAGGTTTAAATGTGATAAATATTTTACATCAGTCCACTACATACATTTCAAGGTCCAATCATTTTACATTGGATATTCTAGTGGTCGGCTTAGTGGGTTTGTTGTCAGCATACTAAAGTCAAGTTTGGTGATATCTTTTCAAGTTGTCAGATTGTGTGGTTTAAACAGTCAGTTCGCAAGTTGTCAGGTCACAAGGTTTGGAGTGTTTGTCCGTTTGCACGTTTCGATCAGTACGTTTGAACAGTCAAGTCGTTTTGTGTGGTCAAATCGTGTGATAAAGTTCAGTTCGTACGGTTTGAAGTTCAAAGGTTTAAAAAGGGTCAGGTCATTCTGTTCGTACAGTTGGTCATTCAGTCCGCACAGTTCATCAATCTTCAGTCCGCTCAAAATTCACCAGTTCGAGTACCAGTTTGTTTCAGTTGTTTAATAGTGTTTAAACTGATTGTTTGTTTGTTTGTTTCAGGTATATTTTTAAAAGGTGATCTATCTTGGACTTAATATTTTGCTTAACGGGATTGTCTTGATAAACGTGTTTACGAATCATGGATACAAATTTCTTTAACATGACTCAAGAGACATTTGATAGAATAACTGTTTTAAAGAAAGAATTTGATTCATTTTCAGGTTATCCAGGAGAAAGTACAAAGAGTATCATTGAGAGATTTAGTCATCTTGTTCGCTCAATGTCTGAGAAGGGTATTAAAAAGGAATCAAATGAATGGGTTGAGAAATTAGCCAATGCCTTACCTCAACAAGAATGGAGTACATTTCTTTTGAATTTAAAAAGAACTGGAGAATACTCTGATTTGTCAATTGGTCAATTCATCAAGAAACTTGAGGAACAGATGGAGAGGAATGCTGAGAAGAAGAAAAGTCAAAGTGGAAAATCAATATTAAAGAAGAGCAAGAGTAAAGGTGTTCAAGTGGGAGAGGAACAGACTGAAGAGATTTCAGCTTTGAAAGATGAGATGAAAGCTGATAAGAAACATATTTTTGATTTGCAGGAAAATTGTGAAAGGTTGAAATCTGAAAATGACAAACTGTTAAATGATTTGAACAGTTTGACATTAGAAAACAAGATTTTGAAAGAGAAAGAAAAGGATTTTGAAAACAAAAAGAAATTTTCAGAAGATGAAGATTTCTGGATAAAGCTGGAGAACAAAAATTTGAAAGCAAATGAAACAAAATTTCAAGAACAGTTAAAAGTTTTGGAAAATGAAAAATCTGTTCTTGAAAACATTAAAATTGAAAACGAAAAAACAATCAAGTCTCATCTTGAACGAATATCTCAGTTTGAAAATGAAGCTGAGAATTCAAGGAACAAAATTGATGAGCTTGAAAAGAAATTGAAAGGTTTTGTGACTTCATTTGTATTCCCCTGTCCAAAACCGATCAATTCTGTTCCAATAAGTGACTATGTCACAAACTTTGACAAAGTCAAAGTTGAAGATTGTGATGATAAAACTGATGATAAAAATGAAGAGTTTTATTCAGCAGATGAGTCTGAGTCAGAGTCTGATGCTGAAAATGAGAAAAAGAAAATATTTTTGAAATTGAAAGAAAAATTTCAGAAAACTGTTCTACAATCAACTGAAAAGGGAGAATGCTCTACGCAAAAACCTTTGAAGAAGAAAGTGGAACAGAAACAAAAAATTAAAAATTCAGAAAATGGTCAAAACAAGAATAAAAGCTCATCAGTTCGATCATCCAATCGCATTCAAAAACCACAAAAATTGAAAAATGAAAACTCAAAAATTGTTGGCAATAAGTGGTGCAGGTCGGACCACAGTGCTCAAAAGCCAAATCCAGCAAACATGAGGAAGGAATATCACCAATCCAAACAATGCTATGATCTGAGCATTTGGGCTAAAAATGGTGATTGGTACGATAACAGAGTGTGTTACCGATGCGGTTATCAAGGACACATTGCTGTTAACTGCCAAAGTTGGAGTTATGAGATGAGGAGATGCTATAACTGCCATATCGAAGGTTACATTGCTAGAGATTGCCTAAGGAGATCGAATGAAAGATCGAGGGCTAAATCTCAGAAAATAGCAAAGATACCAGTCTCTGTCAAGCCCAAAGAACAGAAGGTTCAAGAACGTAAAGTTCAAGAACAAAAAGTTCAAGAAAAGAAAGTGAAGCTTTCACAGGGGCAAAAAGACAGACTGAGGAAGAAGAGGAAAAAGGCGAGAGATTATCTCGAAAGGATTTTGTCCTCGGGTTCATCTGTTAAAAATAAGAGTTCTGATGAATCGACTCCCTCGATGGCAAAGTCAAGCAAGACGAATTCATCAGATACAAATTTGAGGACGAAAGAAGAAAAGAAAAAGAAGAAAATGGTCGGCGATGAATCTGACATGTTAAAGTCAGACAAGCCACCTTCTGGCAATGAATCTGTTTCTTCGGAAACAAAGGAGTCACATGTTGGCGATAAATCTGGCTCATCAAAGTCAGACAAGCCACATTCAGGCAATGAATCTGGTGTGGTAAAGCCAGAGGAGCCATGTGTTGAGGTAAAAGTAGAGAATTCTGGTTTAACAATGGATGATGCAAACTTTCCACCATTGTTGAACAAGAATTCAAAATCACCCAAGGACAGTCAGGCTTGGGTGAATTTGTTTAAATAAAAAAAAACTGACTTGCCGGAGATCCCAAGTTTATATCGTGGATCAGGAATCGGCATCTTTCTAATGTTTGAAGATTTTGGTTGAAAGATTTTGAGAGTGTTTGAATGTTTACAGGTTGAAGGACTACGCCGGAGCTTCCAGGTCGGTAAGTGCGAAGCAGGAATCGGCATCCTGATTGGTAAAATGGTGATGTAGACGTAACATTCCTACAAGTGGTATTGTGTGTTTTTACATGTGGTTATTTTTTCCAATTGATTTAGAGGTTGCTTGAATGCAAATGGTAAATCAGGGACATTAATGTGTACTTGATTTACTAAATATGACAAGAGACAATATGATGAACCACATTCCCTAATCTACAAGTGGTAAACTTAACAAAACTTATTTTCCGGAAAAATCATTTTGGTTAAAACAAACTTAAGTGTTTTGAAATCATAATGAGAAAATAGTTTTGTGAAAGGGGGAGTTCTGATTGTTTATGCCAAGTGGATGGAGAATTGAAGCAATTCGATATCAGTTGTCATGTTTGTGTATAGTTTGTTTTCAAATTTCCTAAAATGTGTTTGCATTTTAGGGGGAGTAAGATTTTAGAAAATCCAAAAACATTTGAAAATTTGAAAAAGCCAAAAACATGATAAATTTCAAAATGAGTTTTGTTGCATAAAAGAGGAAATGATAGTACATCAGTGGACTATCACGGCACGCTAAAGAAATGTAAAGTTTAAAAGTGATAAACGGTCTCACTAATGATGTGCCAGTAGGTTTTTGCACATTTAGTAAATTGTGACGAGATATAAACCTATATTTAAACTTGCTTGTTCTGTGGGTTAACACAAACTTGGATATATAGGTAACCCCTGAAATCTTGTTTGAAAGGTCCCTTATTCTGAGATACTAGGTCTTTATGCTCAGTGATATCTGGGGTATTATCCCGGGACTTCTGCTGAAAGAAATTTCTGACCTAGTCCCCGGATAATGCTTTCTGCAAATGCTTGAAACATAGCATCGCCCTCAGCAAGCTGATGAAACAATAAAATTGATAGTCGCTGCTGTTGTAATGCAAAAGATCCTCTAAAGGGGACACACCAAAAGTCGAAGCCGTCATCTCTCTGCGTATCGAAAGATCGACCTGAGCTCTCACGGCCCTCGTACTATAATTTATTCCCTGACAGATATCATCTGTGGTATACTCACCTGTAAGACTGAATATTGGGATCTGGATACAGGAGTATATTCAAGTAGTGGGACACACGGATAAGTTCAAGTGCTTAAAACATTAATATCGTATCTCGGATCAATTGAACTTTGTGTGAAAATTTAAGTGGATCAATATACTGACAATCTAGGTGAATCGTTTAGAACTTAAAATGAAATGAAGCTTAATGGTGTTGGTGATTTGTCTCAAAAACTGATATGATCCTCTTGCACGAACTCACAAAAATATTGTTTGTAAATATTTTATTTCTGCATTTTAGTCTCTCAGAAAATCCAAAAAGATTTTTGTGTTTTAGCATAAATTTTGAAAAAGTCAAAAAGATTTTCGACAACTGATGTTGGAAAACTGATTTTCAAAATTCCGAGTGCTAAACATGATGAGCAGCATTTGAGGGGGAGTGTTTGTGTAAAACTAACTGTTTTCGTTAATCTAACCTTCTTCAAGTGGTTCATCATAGATATTTGAGAGAGAGTCTGAAATGTTGCAATTATATGTTTGTTTTAGTGATTATGAGAGTCATGTGTTGTTGCACAGGTATTTGATTTGTGATAAAATTAGAAAATTTATGTCTGGGTTAAGATTGTGCAGGTAGCCAGGTTTCGATATTCTGAAAATCTCTGTTGGAAGAGAGTCAAGTTTCGATCCTGGAAATCAATTCTGAAAGCCTGTGTAGATCAGACAATGATCCTGAAGATGTTACTGAAGAACAAAAGAATGCCAGTAAATCGAGAAGGGGAGTCTGAATATTGAAAGAAGAGAAAGCCCAAAGACTGATCTAGATTGAAGATGTGAATACACAGTTTTGAAGTCAGAGTGTATAGACGACTCCATCAACATCTGAGGGGGAGTCTGTTGGTGCACTACATCTGTTGATTACGTCTAGGTGTCTAGGATCAGGTCTTACATTGTATTGTATAGCATAGGGCACGAAATACGAGAAAACGGGAGTCTGTATAGGTTTTATAGGTCTGGTCCACTTATACGGACAGGTCTGGTCCGCTTATACGGACATAGTCTGGTCCGCTTATACGGACATAGTCTGGTCCGCTTATACGGACATGTCCGTATATCCGAACCAGCCTTCCTATAAATACCGTATAAGAGGTCCTCATTTGTAACTTTGTCAATTCCATACCGAAGTGCTGCCGGTGTGAAGAACGAGCTGTAATTTTTATCAAATCAATAAAACAGTAGATTAAAGTGAAGAACAAGCTATTTCTACCTACGTTTCTTGTTATTCCGCACCTGAAACATAGGAGAACGCCTCTGAACGACTCATCCGGGTCAGATTACGATCCTACACAACAACTTATATTTCATTCCCTTATTTTTCAAATATGTTACATATATTACATTTTCAATTATTCCAAATATTTAAAAAATGGTATTTTAGTTATAACTATATCTAGTTAGTTTTTATTTTAAGAAAAATCATTTAAAAATTAAACGAGAAATGTCGGTAGAAATGCACGAAAGGCACGTCCTGAGAGACCTGCATTCTGTTCAATTTGTTTTTGCTAATAAGTGTTATAGTAACTTGAACAATCATATTATCTACTTGATAGTGATGTTTCAAACGTTTTCATCTAGTTTACGGATGAATTTTCTAACTTAAGAATCTACGTGCCATGGGTAGTTACAACGTATGAGGCCTCTCAGTTTTTGGCGTTTGAATGACAGAGGGTGGTGTACTATTTTTAGTGTCTTAGAATCGTAAATCTTATATTAAACGGTTGTTCTTGTATAGAAACATATTATTTTGAATTTTTCGTTTAGGTATTTGATTTTGTGAAAGAAAATTTTAGGGAGGTCTATATATTAAAACAACATAAGTCATGCAACATGCTGCTCGACACCAACGTGCCCATTGAAGATGACAAAATGGTGTTTTGACATGTCGTACACTTCATTAAATCAAGTAGAACCATTTTGATTTAGCGAGTATTTACTGTGGCCAGTTTAACCCGTTGTTCACTTTGAGATCAAAGCATATACCTGTTGTATGATTCGAATGGACATAAATTGACCAATGTGCAACTTTTTGTTAACCCAAATCAGCCAATTTTTTGTGACATCTTAGTTTCATTATAGATTTGAAAGTTTGGTTTATTTCCTAAACATGCTGTCAGAAAGTGCTATAAAAAGTTATTTTATTTTACATCAAACAAAGCATTTTGTGTTTTTGTTCAAAGTTAAATTTCTTCATTAACCTTTTTCATTCCTCTAGTTACATTGAACCTTACACAAAACAGATAACCAACACCATGACAACGTTTTGTATTTAGAAAGAAATATCGATTAAACCGATCTTATAGTTAATCATTATTATGATGCGTACACTATGAAAAGAAATATCTCTATTAAACCATATTTTTTATAATCTTAAACAAGGTAACGTGGAGGCTTTTAACAATGAAAATGACATTGACACTCTGTTGCACCCGAGCATTCTCCCCAAGCGCCGCTCCCATGCAAATCGGTACACAGCGTGTGACAATCTCCTCTACCACAGTTACCGCTCGGCAAATTCTCAAGTGCCTCACATGTGCGTCGATCTATGTCACCGTCCTCACCACCTTCATTAATAATCCCAACATCTAACACAATCCATAAAGTTAACAAAAATATCTGAAATTCTTATACGTAAATTAAAACATATTATAGGATGAGATTAATCTACATTTTTATTTAAAGATAACATATATTATAAACGGACACACATCTAAACTCACCTTTCTGTGCAGATGTTGTGATAACTAGTAAAAGGGTAATAAGCATGCTAATAATAAGCTTCATTGCTTGTGTGTTGTTGCTTAGTGTTCAAGTGTACTGCGATAAGTAAGTTGAAAAAATTTGGTTTACAAAGATGTGCATTTATAGGATGAGTTGGAGTAATAACATTAAAACGGTTGTATTGTCAGTTTAGCATATTAAATACTATATGTTATAAGTTCAGGTTTATGGTAATACTAAGTACAATGTTTGATTAAACAGATATAACAATAAATTACTTTCTTCTATTTTGATGAACATAACTTATAACAACAACTTATATTTCATTCCCTTATTTTTCAAATATGTTACATATATTACATTTTCAATTATTCCAAATATTTAAAAAATGGTATTTTAGTTATAACTATATCTAGTTAGTTTTTATTTAAGAAAAATCATTTAAAAATTAAACGAGAAATGTCGGTAGAAATGCACGAAAGGCACGTCCTGAGAGACCTGCATTCTGTTCAATTTGTTTTTGCTAATAAGTGTTATAGTAACTTGAACAATCATGTTATCTACTTGATAGTGATGTTTCAAACGTTTTCATCTAGTTTACGGATGAATTTTCTAACTTAAGAATCTACGTGCCATGGGTAGTTACAACGTATGAGGCCTCTCAGTTTTTGGCGTTTGAATGACAGAGGGTGGTGTACTATTTTTAGTGTCTTAGAATCGTAAATCTTATATTAAACGGTTGTTCTTGTATAGAAACATATTATTTTGAATTTTTCGTTTAGGTATTTGATTTTGTGAAAGAAAATTTTAGGGAGGTCTATATATTAAAACAACATAAGTCATGCAACATGCTGCTCGACACCAACGTGCCCATTGAAGATGACAAAATGGTGTTTTGACATGTCGTACACTTCATTAAATCAAGTAGAACCATTTTGATTTAGCGAGTATTTACTGTGGCCAGTTTAACCCGTTGTTCACTTTGAGATCAAAGCATATACCTGTTGTATGATTCGAATGGACATAAATTGACCAATGTGCAACTTTTTGTTAACCCAAATCAGCCAATTTTTTTGTGACATCTTAGTTTCATTATAGATTTGAAAGTTTGGTTTATTTCCTAAACATGCTGTCAGAAAGTGCTATAAAATTTTATTTTATTTTACATCAAACAAAGCATTTTGTGTTTTTGTTCAAAGTTAAATTTCTTCATTAACCTTTTTCATTCCTCTAGTTACATTGAACCTTACACAAAACAGATAACCAACACCATGACAACGTTTTGTATTTAGAAAGAAATATCGATTAAACCGATCTTATACTTAATCATTATTATGATGCGTACACTATGAAAAGAAATATCTCTATTAAACCATATTTTTTATAATCTTAAACAAGGTAACGTGGAGGCTTTTAACAATGAAAATGACATTGACACTCTGTTGCACCCGAGCATTCTCCCCAAGCGCCGCTCCCATGCAAATCGGTACACAGCGTGTGACAATCTCCTCTACCACAGTTACCGCTCGGCAAATTCTCAAGTGCCTCACATGTGCGTCGATCTATGTCACCGTCCTCACCACCTTCATTAATAATCCCAACATCTAACACAATCCATAAAGTTAACAAAAATATCTGAAATTCTTATACGTAAATTAAAACATATTATAGGATGAGATTAATCTACATTTTTATTTAAAGATAACATATATTATAAACGGACACACATCTAAACTCACCTTTCTGTGCAGATGTTGTGATAACTAGTAAAAGGGTAATAAGCATGCTAATAATAAGCTTCATTGCTTGTGTGTTGTTGCTTAGTGTTCAAGTGTTCTGCGATAAGTAAGTTGAAAAAATTTGGTTTACAAAGATGTGCATTTATAGGATGAGTTGGAGTAATAACATTAAAATGGTTGTATTGTCAGTTTAGCATATTAAATACTATATGTTATAAGTTCAGGTTTATGGTAATACTAAGTACAATGTTTGATGAAACAGATATAACAATAAATTACTTTCTTCTATTTTGATGAACATAACTTATAACAACAACTTATATTTCATTCCCTTATTTTTCAAATATGTTACATATATTACATTTTCAATTATTCCAAATATTTAAAAAATGGTATTTTAGTTATAACTATATCTAGTTAGTTTTTATTTTAAGAAAAATCATTTAAAAATTAAACGAGAAATGTCGGTAGAAATGCACGAAAGGCACGTCTTGAGAGACCTGCATTCTGTTCAATTTGTTTTTGCTAATAAGTGTTATAGTAACTTGAACAATCATATTATCTACTTGATAGTGATGTTTCAAACGTTTTCATCTAGTTTACGGATGAATTTTCTAACTTAAGAATCTACGTGCCATGGGTAGTTACAACGTATGAGGCCTCTCAGTTTTTGGCGTTTGAATGACAGAGGGTGGTGTACTATTTTTAGTGTCTTAGAATCGTAAATCTTATATTAAACGGTTGTTCTTGTATAGAAACATATTATTTTGAATTTTTCGTTTAGGTATTTGATTTTGTGAAAGAAAATTTTAGGGAGGTCTATATATTAAAACAACATAAGTCATGCAACATGCTGCTCGACACCAACGTGCCCATTGAAGATGACAAAATGGTGTTTTGACATGTCGTACACTTCATTAAATCAAGTAGAACCATTTTGATTTAGCGAGTATTTACTGTGGCCAGTTTAACCCGTTGTTCACTTTGAGATCAAAGCATATACCTGTTGTATGATTCGAATGGACATAAATTGACCAATGTGCAACTTTTTGTTAACCCAAATCAGCCAATTTTTTTGTGACATCTTAGTTTCATTATAGATTTGAAAGTTTGGTTTATTTCCTAAACATGCTGTCAGAAAGTGCTATAAAATTTTATTTTATTTTACATCAAACAAAGCATTTTGTGTTTTTGTTCAAAGTTAAATTTCTTCATTAACCTTTTTCATTCCTCTAGTTACATTGAACCTTACACAAAACAGATAACCAACACCATGACAACGTTTTGTATTTAGAAAGAAATATCGATTAAACCGATCTTATACTTAATCATTATTATGATGCGTACACTATGAAAAGAAATATCTCTATTACACCATATTTTTTATAATCTTAAACAAGGTAACGTGGAGGCTTTTAACAATGAAAATGACATTGACACTCTGTTGCACCCGAGCATTCTCCCCAAGCGCCGCTCCCATGCAAATCGGTACACAGCGTGTGACAATCTCCTCTACCACAGTTACCGCTCGGCAAATTCTCAAGTGCCTCACATGTGCGTCGATCTATGTCACCGTCCTCACCACCTTCATTAATAATCCCAACATCTAACACAATCCATAAAGTTAACAAAAATATCTGAAATTCTTATACGTAAATTAAAACATATTATAGGATGAGATTAATCTACATTTTTATTTAAAGATAACATATATTATAAACGGACACACATCTAAACTCACCTTTCTGTGCAGATGTTGTGATAACTAGTAAAAGGGTAATAAGCATGCTAATAATAAGCTTCATTGCTTGTGTGTTGTTGCTTAGTGTTCAAGTGTACTGCGATAAGTAAGTTGAAAAAATTTGGTTTACAAAGATGTGCATTTATAGGATGAGTTGGAGTAATAACATTAAAACGGTTGTATTGTCAGTTTAGCATATTAAATACTATATGTTATAAGTTCAGGTTTATGGTAATACTAAGTACAATGTTTGATTAAACAGATATAACAATAAATTACTTTCTTCTATTTTGATGAACATAACTTATAACAACAACTTATATTTCATTCCCTTATTTTTCAAATATGTTACATATATTACATTTTCAATTATTCCAAATATTTAAAAAATGGTATTTTAGTTATAACTATATCTAGTTAGTTTTTATTTAAGAAAAATCATTTAAAAATTAAACGAGAAATGTCGGTAGAAATGCACGAAAGGCACGTCCTGAGAGACCTGCATTCTGTTCAATTTGTTTTTGCTAATAAGTGTTATAGTAACTTGAACAATCATGTTATCTACTTGATAGTGATGTTTCAAACGTTTTCATCTAGTTTACGGATGAATTTTCTAACTTAAGAATCTACGTGCCATGGGTAGTTACAACGTATGAGGCCTCTCAGTTTTTGGCGTTTGAATGACAGAGGGTGGTGTACTATTTTTAGTGTCTTAGAATCGTAAATCTTATATTAAACGGTTGTTCTTGTATAGAAACATATTATTTTGAATTTTTCGTTTAGGTATTTGATTTTGTGAAAGAAAATTTTAGGGAGGTCTATATATTAAAACAACATAAGTCATGCAACATGCTGCTCGACACCAACGTGCCCATTGAAGATGACAAAATGGTGTTTTGACATGTCGTACACTTCATTAAATCAAGTAGAACCATTTTGATTTAGCGAGTATTTACTGTGGCCAGTTTAACCCCTTGTTCACTTTGAGATCAAAGCATATACCTGTTGTATGATTCGAATGGACATAAATTGACCAATGTGCAACTTTTTGTTAACCCAAATCAGCCAATTTTTTTGTGACATCTTAGTTTCATTATAGATTTGAAAGTTTGGTTTATTTCCTAAACATGCTGTCAGAAAGTGCTATAAAATTTTATTTTATTTTACATCAAACAAAGCATTTTGTGTTTTTGTTCAAAGTTAAATTTCTTCATTAACCTTTTTCATTCCTCTAGTTACATTGAACCTTACACAAAACAGATAACCAACACCATGACAACGTTTTGTATTTAGAAAGAAATATCGATTAAACCGATCTTATACTTAATCATTATTATGATGCGTACACTATGAAAAGAAATATCTCTATTAAACCATATTTTTTATAATCTTAAACAAGGTAACGTGGAGGCTTTTAACAATGAAAATGACATTGACACTCTGTTGCACCCGAGCATTCTCCCCAAGCGCCGCTCCCATGCAAATCGGTACACAGCGTGTGACAATCTCCTCCACCACAGTTACCGCTCGGCAAATTCTCAAGTGCCTCACATGTGCGTCGATCTATGTCACCGTCCTCACCACCTTCATTAATAATCCCAACATCTAACACAATCCATAAAGTTAACAAAAATATCTGAAATTCTTATACGTAAATTAAAACATATTATAGGATGACATTAATCTACATTTTTATTTAAAGATAACATATATTATAAACGGACACACATCTAAACTCACCTTTCTGTGCAGATGTTGTGATAACTAGTAAAAGGGTAATAAGCATGCTAATAATAAGCTTCATTGCTTGTGTGTTGTTGCTTAGTGTTCAAGTGTACTGCGATAAGTAAGTTGAAAAAAATTGGTTTACAAAGATGTGCATTTATAGGATGAGTTGGAGTAATAACATTAAAACGGTTGTATTGTCAGTTTAGCATATTAAATACTATATGTTATAAGTTCAGGTTTATGGTAATACTAAGTATAATGTTTGATGAAACAGATATAACAATAAATTACTTTCTTCTATTTTGATGAACATAACTTATAACAACAACTTATATTTCATTCCCTTATTTTTCAAATATGTTACATATATTACATTTTCAATTATTCCAAATATTTAAAAAATGGTATTTTAGTTATAACTATATCTAGTTAGTTTTTATTTTAAGAAAAATCATTTAAAAATTAAACGAGAAATGTCGGTAGAAATGCACGAAAGGCACGTCCTGAGAGACCTGCATTCTGTTCAATTTGTTTTTGCTAATAAGTGTTATAGTAACTTGAACAATCATATTATCTACTTGATAGTGATGTTTCAAACGTTTTCATCTAGTTTACGGATGAATTTTCTAACTTAAGAATCTACGTGCCATGGGTAGTTACAACGTATGAGGCCTCTCAGTTTTTGGCGTTTGAATGACAGAGGGTGGTGTACTATTTTTAGTGTCTTAGAATCGTAAATCTTATATTAAACGGTTGTTCTTGTATAGAAACATATTATTTTGAATTTTTCGTTTAGGTATTTGATTTTGTGAAAGAAAATTTTAGGGAGGTCTATATTTTAAAACAACATAAGTCATGCAACATGCTGCTCGACACCAACGTGCCCATTGAAGATGACAAAATGGTGTTTTGACATGTCGTACACTTCATTAAATCAAGTAGAACCATTTTGATTTAGCGAGTATTTACTGTGGCCAGTTTAACCCGTTGTTCACTTTGAGATCAAAGCATATACCTGTTGTATGATTCGAATGGACATAAATTGACCAATGTGCAACTTTTTGTTAACCCAAATCAGCCAATTTTTTTGTGACATCTTAGTTTCATTATAGATTTGAAAGTTTGGTTTATTTCCTAAACATGCTGTCAGAAAGTGCTATAAAATTTTATTTTATTTTACATCAAACAAAGCATTTTGTGTTTTTGTTCAAAGTTAAATTTCTTCATTAACCTTTTTCATTCCTCTAGTTACATTGAACCTTACACAAAACAGATAACCAACACCATGACAACGTTTTGTATTTAGAAAGAAATATCGATTAAACCGATCTTATACTTAATCATTATTATGATGCGTACACTATGAAAAGAAATATCTCTATTACACCATATTTTTTATAATCTTAAACAAGGTAACGTGGAGGCTTTTAACAATGAAAATGACATTGACACTCTGTTGCACCCGAGCATTCTCCCCAAGCGCCGCTCCCATGCAAATCGGTACACAGCGTGTGACAATCTCCTCTACCACAGTTACCGCTCGGCAAATTCTCAAGTGCCTCACATGTGCGTCGATCTATGTCACCGTCCTCACCACCTTCATTAATAATCCCAACATCTAACACAATCCATAAAGTTAACAAAAATATCTGAAATTCTTATACGTAAATTAAAACACATTATAGGATGAGATTAATCTACATTTTTATTTAAAGATAACATATATTATAAACGGACACACATCTAAACTCACCTTTCTGTGCAGATGTTGTGATAACTAGTAAAAGGGTAATAAGCATGCTAATAATAAGCTTCATTGCTTGTGTGTTGTTGCTTAGTGTTCAAGTGTACTGCGATAAGTAAGTTGAAAAAATTTGGTTTACAAAGATGTGCATTTATAGGATGAGTTGGAGTAATAACATTAAAACGGTTGTATTGTCAGTTTAGCATATTAAATACTATATGTTATAAGTTCAGGTTTATGGTAATACTAAGTATAATGTTTGATGAAACAGATATAACAATAAATTACTTTCTTCTATTTTGATGAACATAACTTATAACAACTTATATTTCATTCCCTTATTTTTCAAATATGTTACATATATTACATTTTCAATTATTCCAAATATTTAAAAAATGGTATTTTAGTTATAACTATATCTAGTTAGTTTTTATTTTAAGAAAAATCATTTAAAAATTAAACGAGAAATGTCGGTAGAAATGCACGAAAGGCACGTCTTGAGAGACCTGCATTCTGTTCAATTTGTTTTTGCTAATAAGTGTTATAGTAACTTGAACAATCATATTATCTACTTGATAGTGATGTTTCAAACGTTTTCATCTAGTTTACGGATGAATTTTCTAACTTAAGAATCTACGTGCCATGGGTAGTTACAACGTATGAGGCCTCTCAGTTTTTGGCGTTTGAATGACAGAGGGTGGTGTACTATTTTTAGTGTCTTAGAATCGTAAATCTTATATTAAACGGTTGTTCTTGTATAGAAACATATTATTTTGAATTTTTCGTTTAGGTATTTGATTTTGTGAAAGAAAATTTTAGGGAGGTCTATATATTAAAACAACATAAGTCATGCAACATGCTGCTCGACACCAACGTGCCAATTGAAGATGACAAAATGGTGTTTTGACATGTCGTACACTTCATTAAATCAAGTAGAACCATTTTGATTTAGCGAGTATTTACTGTGGCCAGTTTAACCCGTTGTTCACTTTGAGATCAAAGCATATACCTGTTGTATGATTCGAATGGACATAAATTGACCAATGTGCAACTTTTTGTTAACCCAAATCAGCCAATTTTTTTGTGACATCTTAGTTTCATTATAGATTTGAAAGTTTGGTTTATTTCCTAAACATGCTGTCAGAAAGTGCTATAAAATTTTATTTTATTTTACATCAAACAAAGCATTTTGTGTTTTTGTTCAAAGTTAAATTTCTTCATTAACCTTTTTCATTCCTCTAGTTACATTGAACCTTACACAAAACAGATAACCAACACCATGACAACGTTTTGTATTTAGAAAGAAATATCGATTAAACCGATCTTATACTTAATCATTATTATGATGCGTACACTATGAAAAGAAATATCTCTATTACACCATATTTTTTATAATCTTAAACAAGGTAACGTGGAGGCTTTTAACAATGAAAATGACATTGACACTCTGTTGCACCCGAGCATTCTCCCCAAGCGCCGCTCCCATGCAAATCGGTACACAGCGTGTGACAATCTCCTCTACCACAGTTACCGCTCGGCAAATTCTCAAGTGCCTCACATGTGCGTCGATCTATGTCACCGTCCTCACCACCTTCATTAATAATCCCAACATCTAACACAATCCATAAAGTTAACAAAAATATCTGAAATTCTTATACGTAAATTAAAACATATTATAGGATGAGATTAATCTACATTTTTATTTAAAGATAACATATATTATAAACGGACACACATCTAAACTCACCTTTCTGTGCAGATGTTGTGATAACTAGTAAAAGGGTAATAAGCTTCATTGCTTGTGTGTTGTTGCTTAGTGTTCAAGTGTACTGCGATAAGTAAGTTGAAAAAATTTGGTTTACAAAGATGTGCATTTATAGGATGAGTTGGAGTAATAACATTAAAACGGTTGTATTGTCAGTTTAGCATATTAAATACTATATGTTATAAGTTCAGGTTTATGGTAATACTAAATACAATGTTTGATGAAACAGATATAACAATAAATTACTTTCTTCTATTTTGATGAACATAACTTATAACAACAACTTATATTTCATTCCCTTATTTTTCAAATATGTTACATATATTACATTTTCAATTATTCCAAATATTTAAAAAATGGTATTTTAGTTATAACTATATCTAGTTAGTTTTTATTTTAAGAAAAATCATTTAAAAATTAAACGAGAAATGTCGGTAGAAATGCACGAAAGGCACGTCCTGAGAGACCTGCATTCTGTTCAATTTGTTTTTGCTAATAAGTGTTATAGTAACTTGAACAATCATATTATCTACTTGATAGTGATGTTTCAAACGTTTTCATCTAGTTTACGGATGAATTTTCTAACTTAAGAATCTACGTGCCATGGGTAGTTACAACGTATGAGGCCTCTCAGTTTTTGGCATTTGAATGACAGAGGGTGGTGTACTATTTTTAGTGTCTTAGAATCGTAAATCTTATATTAAACGGTTGTTCTTGTATAGAAACATATTATTTTGAATTTTTCGTTTAGGTATTTGATTTTGTGAAAGAAAATTTTAGGGAGGTCTATATATTAAAACAACATAAGTCATGCAACATGCTGCTCGACACCAACGTGCCCATTGAAGATGACAAAATGGTGTTTTGACATGTCGTACACTTCATTAAATCAAGTAGAACCATTTTGATTTAGCGAGTATTTACTGTGGCCAGTTTAACCCGTTGTTCACTTTGAGATCAAAGCATATACCTGTTGTATGATTCGAATGGACATAAATTGACCAATGTGCAACTTTTTGTTAACCCAAATCAGCCAATTTTTTTGTGACATCTTAGTTTCATTATAGATTTGAAAGTTTGGTTTATTTCCTAAACATGCTGTCAGAAAGTGCTATAAAATTTTATTTTATTTTACATCAAACAAAGCATTTTGTGTTTTTGTTCAAAGTTAAATTTCTTCATTAACCTTTTTCATTCCTCTAGTTACATTGAACCTTACACAAAACAGATAACCAACACCATGACAACGTTTTGTATTTAGAAAGAAATATCGATTAAACCGATCTTATACTTAATCATTATTATGATGCGTACACTATGAAAAGAAATATCTCTATTACACCATATTTTTTATAATCTTAAACAAGGTAACGTGGAGGCTTTTAACAATGAAAATGACATTGACACTCTGTTGCACCCGAGCATTCTCCCCAAGCGCCGCTCCCATGCAAATCGGTACACAGCGTGTGACAATCTCCTCTACCACAGTTACCGCTCGGCAAATTCTCAAGTGCCTCACATGTGCGTCGATCTATGTCACCGTCCTCACCACCTTCATTAATAATCCCAACATCTAACACAATCCATAAAGTTAACAAAAATATCTGAAATTCTTATACGTAAATTAAAACATATTATAGGATGAGATTAATCTACATTTTTATTTAAAGATAACATATATTATAAACGGACACACATCTAAACTCACCTTTCTGTGCAGATGTTGTGATAACTAGTAAAAGGGTAATAAGCTTCATTGCTTGTGTGTTGTTGCTTAGTGTTCAAGTGTACTGCGATAAGTAAGTTGAAAAAATTTGGTTTACAAAGATGTGCATTTATAGGATGAGTTGGAGTAATAACATTAAAACGGTTGTATTGTCAGTTTAGCATATTAAATACTATATGTTATAAGTTCAGGTTTATGGTAATACTAAATACAATGTTTGATGAAACAGATATAACAATAAATTACTTTCTTCTATTTTGATGAACATAACTTATAACAACAACTTATATTTCATTCCCTTATTTTTCAAATATGTTACATATATTACATTTTCAATTATTCCAAATATTTAAAAAATGGTATTTTAGTTATAACTATATCTAGTTAGTTTTTATTTTAAGAAAAATCATTTAAAAATTAAACGAGAAATGTCGGTAGAAATGCACGAAAGGCACGTCCTGAGAGACCTGCATTCTGTTCAATTTGTTTTTGCTAATAAGTGTTATAGTAACTTGAACAATCATATTATCTACTTGATAGTGATGTTTCAAACGTTTTCATCTAGTTTACGGATGAATTTTCTAACTTAAGAATCTACGTGCCATGGGTAGTTACAACGTATGAGGCCTCTCAGTTTTTGGCATTTGAATGACAGAGGGTGGTGTACTATTTTTAGTGTCTTAGAATCGTAAATCTTATATTAAACGGTTGTTCTTGTATAGAAACATATTATTTTGAATTTTTCGTTTAGGTATTTGATTTTGTGAAAGAAAATTTTAGGGAGGTCTATATATTAAAACAACATATGTCATGCAACATGCTGCTCGACACCAACGTGCCCATTGAAGATGACAAAATGGTGTTTTGACATGTCGTACACTTCATTAAATCAAGTAGAACCATTTTGATTTTGCGAGTATTTACTGTGGCCAGTTTAACCCGTTGTTCACTTTGAGATCAAAGCATATACCTGTTGTATGATTCGAATGGACATAAATTGACCAATGTGCAACTTTTTGTTAACCCAAATCAGCCAATTTTTTTGTGACATCTTAGTTTCATTATAGATTTGAAAGTTTGGTTTATTTCCTAAACATGCTGTCAGAAAGTGCTATAAAATTTTATTTTATTTTACATCAAACAAAGCATTTTGTGTTTTTGTTCAAAGTTAAATTTCTTCATTAACCTTTTTCATTCCTCTAGTTACATTGAACCTTACACAAAACAGATAACCAACACCATGACAACGTTTTGTATTTAGAAAGAAATATCGATTAAACCGATCTTATACTTAATCATTATTATGATGCGTACACTATGAAAAGAAATATCTCTATTACACCATATTTTTTATAATCTTAAACAAGGTAACGTGGAGGCTTTTAACAATGAAAATGACATTGACACTCTGTTGCACCCGAGCATTCTCCCCAAGCGCCGCTCCCATGCAAATCGGTACACAGCGTGTGACAATCTCCTCTACCACAGTTACCGCTCGGCAAATTCTCAAGTGCCTCACATGTGCGTCGATCTATGTCACCGTCCTCACCACCTTCATTAATAATCCCAACATCTAACACAATCCATAAAGTTAACAAAAATATCTGAAATTCTTATACGTAAATTAAAACATATTATAGGATGAGATTAATCTACATTTTTATTTAAAGATAACATATATTATAAACGGACACACATCTAAACTCACCTTTCTGTGCAGATGTTGTGATAACTAGTAAAAGGGTAATAAGCATGCTAATAATAAGCTTCATTGCTTGTGTGTTGTTGCTTAGTGTTCAAGTGTACTGCGATAAGTAAGTTGAAAAAAATTGGTTTACAAAGATGTGCATTTATAGGATGAGTTGGAGTAATAACATTAAAACGGTTGTATTGTCAGTTTAGCATATTAAATACTATATGTTATAAGTTCAGGTTTATGGTAATACTAAGTACAATGTTTGATGAAACAGATATAACAATAAATTACTTTCTTCTATTTTGATGAACATAACTTATAACAACAACTTATATTTCATTCCCTTATTTTTCAAATATGTTACATATATTACATTTTCAATTATTCCAAATATTTAAAAAATGGTATTTTAGTTATAACTATATCTAGTTAGTTTTTATTTAAGAAAAATCATTTAAAAATTAAACGAGAAATGTCGGTAGAAATGCACGAAAGGCACGTCCTGAGAGACCTGCATTCTGTTCAATTTGTTTTTGCTAATAAGTGTTATAGTAACTTGAACAATCATATTATCTACTTGATAGTGATGTTTCAAACGTTTTCATCTAGTTTACGGATGAATTTTCTAACTTAAGAATCTACGTGCCATGGGTAGTTACAACGTATGAGGCCTCTCAGTTTTTGGCGTTTGAATGACAGAGGGTGGTGTACTATTTTTAGTGTCTTAGAATCGTAAATCTTATATTAAACGGTTGTTCTTGTATAGAAACATATTATTTTGAATTTTTCGTTTAGGTATTTGATTTTGTGAAAGAAAATTTTAGGGAGGTCTATATATTAAAACAACATAAGTCATGCAACATGCTGCTCGACACCAACGTGCCCATTGAAGATGACAAAATGGTGTTTTGACATGTCGTACACTTCATTAAATCAAGTAGAACCATTTTGATTTAGCGAGTATTTACTGTGGCCAGTTTAACCCGTTGTTCACTTTGAGATCAAAGCATATACCTGTTGTATGATTCGAATGGACATAAATTGACCAATGTGCAACTTTTTGTTAACCCAAATCAGCCAATTTTTTTGTGACATCTTAGTTTCATTATAGATTTGAAAGTTTGGTTTATTTCCTAAACATGCTGTCAGAAAGTGCTATAAAATTTTATTTTATTTTACATCAAACAAAGCATTTTGTGTTTTTGTTCAAAGTTAAATTTCTTCATTAACCTTTTTCATTCCTCTAGTTACATTGAACCTTACACAAAACAGATAACCAACACCATGACAACGTTTTGTATTTAGAAAGAAATATCGATTAAACCGATCTTATACTTAATCATTATTATGATGCGTACACTATGAAAAGAAATATCTCTATTACACCATATTTTTTATAATCTTAAACAAGGTAACGTGGAGGCTTTTAACAATGAAAATGACATTGACACTCTGTTGCACCCGAGCATTCTCCCCAAGCGCCGCTCCCATGCAAATCGGTACACAGCGTGTGACAATCTCCTCTACCACAGTTACCGCTCGGCAAATTCTCAAGTGCCTCACATGTGCGTCGATCTATGTCACCGTCCTCACCACCTTCATTAATAATCCCAACATCTAACACAATCCATAAAGTTAACAAAAATATCTGAAATTCTTATACGTAAATTAAAACATATTATAGGATGAGATTAATCTACATTTTTATTTAAAGATAACATATATTATAAACGGACACACATCTAAACTCACCTTTCTGTGCAGATGTTGTGATAACTAGTAAAAGGGTAATAAGCATGCTAATAATAAGCTTCATTGCTTGTGTGTTGTTGCTTAGTGTTCAAGTGTACTGCGATAAGTAAGTTGAAAAAAATTGGTTTACAAAGATGTGCATTTATAGGATGAGTTGGAGTAATAACATTAAAACGGTTGTATTGTCAGTTTAGCATATTAAATACTATATGTTATAAGTTCAGGTTTATGGTAATACTAAGTACAATGTTTGATGAAACAGATATAACAATAAATTACTTTCTTCTATTTTGATGAACATAACTTATAACAACAACTTATATTTCATTCCCTTATTTTTCAAATATGTTACATATATTACATTTTCAATTATTCCAAATATTTAAAAAATGGTATTTTAGTTATAACTATATCTAGTTAGTTTTTATTTAAGAAAAATCATTTAAAAATTAAACGAGAAATGTCGGTAGAAATGCACGAAAGGCACGTCCTGAGAGACCTGCATTCTGTTCAATTTGTTTTTGCTAATAAGTGTTATAGTAACTTGAACAATCATATTATCTACTTGATAGTGATGTTTCAAACGTTTTCATCTAGTTTACGGATGAATTTTCTAACTTAAGAATCTACGTGCCATGGGTAGTTACAACGTATGAGGCCTCTCAGTTTTTGGCGTTTGAATGACAGAGGGTGGTGTACTATTTTTAGTGTCTTAGAATCGTAAATCTTATATTAAACGGTTGTTCTTGTATAGAAACATATTATTTTGAATTTTTCGTTTAGGTATTTGATTTTGTGAAAGAAAATTTTAGGGAGGTCTATATATTAAAACAACATAAGTCATGCAACATGCTGCTCGACACCAACGTGCCCATTGAAGATGACAAAATGGTGTTTTGACATGTCGTACACTTCATTAAATCAAGTAGAACCATTTTGATTTAGCGAGTATTTACTGTGGCCAGTTTAACCCGTTGTTCACTTTGAGATCAAAGCATATACCTGTTGTATGATTCGAATGGACATAAATTGACCAATGTGCAACTTTTTGTTAACCCAAATCAGCCAATTTTTTTGTGACATCTTAGTTTCATTATAGATTTGAAAGTTTGGTTTATTTCCTAAACATGCTATCAGAAAGTGCTATAAAATTTTATTTTATTTTACATCAAACAAAGCATTTTGTGTTTTTGTTCAAAGTTAAATTTCTTCATTAACCTTTTTCATTCCTCTAGTTACATTGAACCTTACACAAAACAGATAACCAACACCATGACAACGTTTTGTATTTAGAAAGAAATATCGATTAAACCGATCTTATACTTAATCATTATTATGATGCGTACACTATGAAAAGAAATATCTCTATTACACCATATTTTTTATAATCTTAAACAAGGTAACGTGGAGGCTTTTAACAATGAAAATGACATTGACACTCTGTTGCACCCGAGCATTCTCCCCAAGCGCCGCTCCCATGCAAATCGGTACACAGCGTGTGACAATCTCCTCTACCACAGTTACCGCTCGACAAATTCTCAAGTGCCTCACATGTGCGTCGATCTATGTCACCGTCCTCACCACCTTCATTAATAATCCCAACATCTAACACAATCCATAAAGTTAACAAAAATATCTGAAATTCTTATACGTAAATTAAAACATATTATAGGATGAGATTAATCTACATTTTTATTTAAAGATAACATATATTATAAACGGACACACATCTAAACTCACCTTTCTGTGCAGATGTTGTGATAACTAGTAAAAGGGTAATAAGCATGCTAATAATAAGCTTCATTGCTTGTGTGTTGTTGCTTAGTGTTCAAGTGTACTGCGATAAGTAAGTTGAAAAAATTTGGTTTACAAAGATGTGTATTTATAGGATGAGTTGGAGTAATAACATTAAAACGGTTGTATTGTCAGTTTAGCATATTAAATACTATATGTTATAAGTTCAGGTTTATGGTAATACTAAGTACAATGTTTGATGAAACAGATATAACAATAAATTACTTTCTTCTATTTTGATGAACATAACTTATAACAACAACTTATATTTCATTCCCTTATTTTTCAAATATGTTACATATATTACATTTTCAATTATTCCAAATATTTAAAAAATGGTATTTTAGTTATAACTATATCTAGTTAGTTTTTATTTTAAGAAAAATCATTTAAAAATTAAACGAGAAATGTCGGTAGAAATGCACGAAAGGCACGTCCTGAGAGACCTGCATTCTGTTCAATTTGTTTTTGCTAATAAGTGTTATAGTAACTTGAACAATCATATTATCTACTTGATAGTGATGTTTCAAACGTTTTCATCTAGTTTACGGATGAATTTTCTAACTTAAGAATCTACGTGCCATGGGTAGTTACAACGTATGAGGCCTCTCAGTTTTTAGCGTTTGAATGACAGAGGGTGGTGTACTATTTTTAGTGTCTTAGAATCGTAAATCTTATATTAAACGGTTGTTCTTGTATAGAAACATATTATTTTGAATTTTTCGTTTAGGTATTTGATTTTGTGAAAGAAGATTTTAGGGAGGTCTATATATTAAAACAACATAAGTCATGCAACATGCTGCTCGACACCAACGTGCCCATTGAAGATGACAAAATGGTGTTTTGACATGTCGTACACTTCATTAAATCAAGTAGAACCATTTTGATTTAGCGAGTATTTACTGTGGCCAGTTTAACCCGTTGTTCACTTTGAGATCAAAGCATATACCTGTTGTATGATTCGAATGGACATAAATTGACCAATGTGCAACTTTTTGTTAACCCAAATCAGCCAATTTTTTTGTGACATCTTAGTTTCATTATAGATTTGAAAGTTTGGTTTATTTCCTAAACATGCTGTCAGAAAGTGCTATAAAATTTTATTTTATTTTACATCAAACAAAGCATTTTGTGTTTTTGTTCAAAGTTAAATTTCTGCATTCCTCTAGTTACATTGAACCTTACACAAAACAGATAACCAACACCATGACAACGTTTTGTATTTAGAAAGAAATATCGATTAAACCGATCTTATACTTAATCATTATTATGATGCGTACACTATGAAAAGAAATATCTCTATTACACCATATTTTTTATAATCTTAAACAAGGTAACGTGGAGGCTTTTAACAATGAAAATGACATTGACACTCTGTTGCACCCGAGCATTCTCCCCAAGCGCCGCTCCCATGCAAATCGGTACACAGCGTGTGACAATCTCCTCTACCACAGTTACCGCTCGGCAAATTCTCAAGTGCCTCACATGTGCGTCGATCTATGTCACCGTCCTCACCACCTTCATTAATAATCCCAACATCTAACACAATCCATAAAGTTAACAAAAATATCTGAAATTCTTATACGTAAATTAAAACATATTATAGGATGAGATTAATCTACATTTTTATTTAAAGATAACATATATTATAAACGGACACACATCTAAACTCACCTTTCTGTGCAGATGTTGTGATAACTAGTAAAAGGGTAATAAGCATGCTAATAATAAGCTTCATTGCTTGTGTGTTGTTGCTTAGTGTTCAAGTGTACTGCGATAAGTAAGTTGAAAAAATTTGGTTTACAAAGATGTGCATTTATAGGATGAGTTGGAGTAATAACATTAAAACGGTTGTATTGTCAGTTTAGCATATTAAATACTATATGTTATAAGTTCAGGTTTATGGTAATACTAAGTACAATGTTTGATGAAACAGATATAACAATAAATTACTTTCTTCTATTTTGATGAACATAACTTATAACAACAACTTATATTTCATTCCCTTATTTTTCAAATATGTTACATATATTACATTTTCAATTATTCCAAATATTTAAAAAATGGTATTTTAGTTATAACTATATCTAGTTAGTTTTTATTTTAAGAAAAATCATTTAAAAATTAAACGAGAAATGTCGGTAGAAATGCACGAAAGGCACGTCCTGAGAGACCTGCATTCTGTTCAATTTGTTTTTGCTAATAAGTGTTATAGTAACTTGAACAATCATGTTATCTACTTGATAGTGATGTTTCAAACGTTTTCATCTAGTTTACGGATGAATTTTCTAACCTAAGAATCTACCTGCCATGGGTAGTTACAACGTATGAGGCCTCTCAGTTTTTGGCGTTTGAATGACAGAGGGTGGTGTACTATTTTTAGTGTCTTAGAATCGTAAATCTTATATTAAACGGTTGTTCTTGTATAGAAACATATTATTTTGAATTTTTCGTTTAGGTATTTGATTTTGTGAAAGAAAATTTTGTTGATGCAGATTTTGTGTCCGATGCTTGTCGAATAGATTAGTTATTATTTTACGCTGAATTTGTAATAGTTAGTGAAGCGGTCAAACGAACGTGTATTGACCCGCTCGTTTGAAGTGGTCAAACGAGAGGGTTATTTGTTTGACCGTGTGTGTTTGCAAGACAAGGGGTGTGACTATAAATAGAAAACCCTTGCCATTTGCAACACTTGGAGATTTTAGGAGGTTTGAGACCTCACCGGGAGAGATCACCACTTGGTCTCTCCCCGGATGTGTACTCCTTTGGTATTAGTTCGGTTATCTTGTAATCGGGCCGATTTGTAATGTTATACTACCGGATTAATACAAAGAAGTTGTTTGTTTATATCTAATCTCTCCCGTCTTGAACCGATCTCACACGAATCACGGTTTCGGTCACGAAACTCGGTCCTACAATTGGTATCAGAGCCATGGTGCCCGATTTAGTAAATCTAACCGTTTACTAAGTCACATGTGCTCTAGATCTGTGATTTTAGTGATTTTTGTTCAAGAAGAAAAGTTGGGTGAAAATGAGAAAAACTCAGATCTGGACCCGAATATTCAGATCTGTGCTGAAACAAGTGTTCCGTTTTATGTTTTTCCCCTATATAATCAAGTTATTATCATCAAAAATAAAAAATACAATGTTTTCGTCAAATCTGCAAAATTGAACAGAAGCTGTGTTCTTGAAGTTCTTGGCGGCTGCTTGAAGATTCGAAGGATATCTTTCGACCACCGAAGGATATCACCGAAGGATATCTTTCGACCACCGAAGGATATCACCGAAGGATATCACCGAAGGATAACTGGGGTTTCTTTACCGAAGGATATCACCGAAGGAGGGGTTTCAAAGATCTGCATAAGAACAACTTCGAAAGATGATCCTCGAAGGATATCTTTCCATCTTTCGACCTGATATCTTTCAACCTGCTGTTTGTTCATCGAAGGATATCTTTCCATCTTTCGACCTGCTGTTTGTTCATCGAAAAGATGATCCTCGAAGGATATCTTTCCATCTTTCGACCTGATATCTTTCGACCTGCTGTTTGTTCATCGATTGGGTTCTGATGTTTGTTAATCGAAGAGAAGAAGATGATGTTAGCTGCTGCTGCGATGTTGTTCTGATTTGGGTTTATCAGATGTATGGCAGAGATGAAGACACATAACGGCTGATTGCTGGAGTTTTGATTGTTGATGTTTGGTTGGTGGAATCGAACAGATGAAGAAGGGTTTGGATTTGGGACTTGATTGAGGAAATAGGAATGAGTTTTTGTGTTGCTGGGTAATCGATGAAGAAGGAGGAGGATTTGGAGTTTGTTGTGTTTGGTAAAGTTGGAACTTTGTCTGCTTTTGATGATAGGTATCGAAGAGAGAGATACAAAGTGGATGGAGATAAAAGTCAAAGCTAGGTTTTGAATTAATATCACTTTTGGGCCACATTCAAAGGTTATTACTACAACATTGGTGGCCTCGTTTTGTTTTCAAGCTTTGGGCCACGAACTATAGTAGCTTGGATTTATTTTCTAAGAGTATAAGACTATTTTAGTGGGCCAAGAATTTTAAGTGATTTGCAAAGAGGGGTCGGGTGTTCGAAAAGTTATCTATTTTTCAACGCCCAATTTGTACGAGTTCGGGAGCACGCGGGATGTTGCGGCATGATGAAAACAAGAGATGATGAAAACTTGATATTTTGAAAAATGTGGGGTAGTCACGGTTACCGATGCAAATGTCAAAAATGGTGACGCGACTATTATGGGCCAAAAACAAAACGGTATGTTCACTTCCGCACGTCAATGTTTATGATTGTTATCGGTTATTCGAAAATGTTCGAAAGCTTTTTGTTATTTGTCATATTCTCGCATTTGAAGATGAACGTATGAACCTGGAACGTCAATACTGGTCCTAACGAGTTCACAAAGTCTTTGGAGGGATACAAGTCGGATCCTACGGGGTACTAGGCGAAATTTCTTTATCAACTAGAATATGCAACGAAGAAATCTTTTTGTTTATTGTCATATTCTCGCATTTGGTAACGAATGCATGAACCTAGAATGTCAATACCGGTCCTAACGAGTTCACAAAGTCTTTGGAGGGATACAAGTCGGATCCAACGGGGTACTAGGGGACGTTCTTATTCAACTAGCATATGCAAAGAAGAAATTCGTTTTCGTGATTTTTCGAAAAACCAAGAACATTCAACGAAGATTGATGACAGTTCCGCTTAGTGGAGGGAACTGGTGAACATTTGACGACAGTTTCTTTGAAGTGGAAAGAATCTGTTAAGGTTTAGAGATTGTACCAAAGAAATGGGGGGATAAAAATTTTCGTATGTTGCATTTCTTCGGTAAATTTCTAAACGCAATCACAGGTGGTAGAGTTTGTGATTTTCTGGTGATACAAACGGTTCGGCGTGGAATGTTTTGCACATACACATATTTGAGGATTTTAATTAATTCTCCAGCCAGCGTGAAGGGTTTTGCACGGAAAAATACAGGTTTCTAAAGTCTACAGTAGTTACAAAAGCGCTGTTCACTGAAGACCTGGGGAATCTTTATGAAAGCTGATAGTTCAAGACTGAAGACCTGCAGGATTCGGTTTTGGGTTTGATGTTTCTTTGGGATTTTACAGGGATCTGGGGGTAACTCAATTCGTTGAGTTTGCAAACGATGTACTTGGTCTAGCTGACTTCCTGAGTACTGATGCTGAAGATCCGTAGTGCATTACGTGGTCAACTTCACAAAGGCGAGACAATGAGATCTGGATGTAGTTCAACTAAGCATGCTGGTTGAGCTTGCAAGGGATACACTTGGTCTAGCTGACTTTCCTGAGTGTTGATGCTGAAGATTAAAGTGCATTACTTGGTCGATTCCACAAAGACGGTTTACAGAAGACAGTTCACCAGAAATCTCTATCAATGTAGTATGCTTGTATGAAATAGAGTTCTTATGACAAGATCAAGACTTGATGCAGTTCTTAAAGATTGGAACCCTTATCAAATGCCGGTTGGAGTATTGGAAGATCAGCGGAAGATCGGTCAATTGAGGAAATTGCACAACACCCAACACGGATACGCGTACTTTAAGGGGGAAATATTTTACAAGGAGCGTCAAGATACTACTTACCTGGATCATCGGTCAAGGGGGAATTTGTTAACACAGAGAAGATGAATACTTGACTGAAGATCGATTGCAGTTGCATTTTCAGCATTCGACAGCAACGGACAAGGGGGAATTTGTTGATGCAGATTTTGTGTCCGATGCTTGTTGAATAGATTAGTTATTATTTTACGCTGAATTTGTAATAGTTAGTGAAGCGGTCAAACGAACGTGTATTGACCCGCTCGTTTGAAGTGGTCAAATGAGAGGGTTATTTGTTTGACCGTGTGTGTTTGCAAGACAAGGGGTGTGACTATAAATAGAAAACCCTTGCCATTTGCAACACTTGGAGATTTTAGGAGGTTTGAGACCTCACCGGGAGAGATCACCACTTGGTCTCTCCCCGGATGTGTACTCCTTTGGTATTAGTTCGGTTATCTTGTAATCGGGCCGATTTGTAATGTTATACTACCGGATTAATACAAAGAAGTTGTTTGTTTATATCTAATCTCTCCCGTCTTGAACCGATCTCACACGAATCACGGTTTCGGTCACGAAACTCGGTCCTACAAATTTTAGGGAGGTCTATATATTAAAACAACATAAGTCATGCAACATGCTGCTCGACACCAACGTGCCCATTGAAGATGACAAAATGGTGTTTTGACATGTCGTACACTTCATTAAATCAAGTAGAACCATTTTGATTTAGCGAGTATTTACTGTGGCCAGTTTAACCCGTTGTTCACTTTGAGATCAAAGCATATACATGTTGTATGATTCGAATGGACATAAATTGACCAATGTGCAACTTTTTGTTAACCCAAATCAGCCAATTTTTTTGTGACATCTTAGTTTCATTATAGATTTGAAAGTTTGGTTTATTTCCTAAACATGCTGTCAGAAAGTGCTATAAAATTTTATTTTATTTTACATCAAACAAAGCATTTTGTGTTTTTGTTCAAAGTTAAATTTCTTCATTCCTCTAGTTACATTGAACCTTACACAAAACAGATAACCAACACCATGACAACGTTTTGTATTTAGAAAGAAATATCGATTAAACCGATCTTATACTTAATCATTATTATGATGCGTACACTATGAAAAGAAATATCTCTATTACACCATATTTTTTTATAATCTTAAACAAGGTAACGTGGAGGCTTTTAACAATGAAAATGACATTGACACTCTGTTGCACCCGAGCATTCTCCCCAAGCGCCGCTCCCATGCAAATCGGTACACAACGTGTGACAATCTCCTCTACCACCGTTACCGCTCGGCAAATTCTCAAGTGCCTCACATGTGCGTCGATCTATGTCACCGTCCTCACCACCTTCATTAATAATCCCAACATCTAACACAATCCATAAAGTTAACAAAAATATCTGAAATTCTTATACGTAAATTAAAACATATCATAGGATGAGATTAATCTACATTTTTATTTAAAGATACCATATATTATAAACGGACACACATCTAAACTCACCTTTCTGTGCAGATGTTGTGATAACTAGTAAAAGGGTAATAAGCATGCTAATAATAAGCTTCATTGCTTGTGTGTTGTTGCTTAGTGTTCAAGTGTACTGCGATAAGTAAGTTGAAAAAATTTGGTTTACAAAGATGTGCATTTATAGGATGAGTTGGAGTAATAACATTAAAACGGTTGTATTGTCAGTTTAGCATATTAAATACTATATGTTATAAGTTCAGGTTTATGGTAATACTAAGTACAATGTTTGATGAAACAGATATAACAATAAATTACTTTCTTCTATTTTGATGAACATAACTTATAACAACAACTTATATTTCATTCCCTTATTTTTCAAATATGTTACATATATTACATTTTCAATTATTCCAAATATTTAAAAAATGGTATTTTAGTTATAACTATATCTAGTTAGTTTTTATTTAAGAAAAATCATTTAAAAATTAAACGAGAAATGTCGGTAGAAATGCACGAAAGGCACGTCCTGAGAGACCTGCATTCTGTTCAATTTGTTTTTGCTAATAAGTGTTATAGTAACTTGAACAATCATGTTATCTACTTGATAGTGATGTTTCAAACGTTTTCATCTAGTTTACGGATGAATTTTCTATCTTAAGAATCTACGTGCCATGGGTAGTTACAACGTATGAGGCCTCTCAGTTTTTGGCGTTTGAATGACAGAGGGTGGTGTACTATTTTTAGTGTCTTAGAATCGTAAATCTTATATTAAACGGTTGTTCTTGTATAGAAACATATTATTTTGAATTTTTCGTTTAGGTATTTGATTTTGTGAAAGAAAATTTTAGGGAGGTCTATATATTAAAACAACATAAGTCATGCAACATGCTGCTCGACACCAACGTGCCCATTGAAGATGACAAAATGGTGTTTTGACATGTCGTACACTTCATTAAATCAAGTAGAACCATTTTGATTTAGCGAGTATTTACTGTGGCCAGTTTAACTCGTTGTTCACTTTGAGATCAAAGCATATACATGTTGTATGATTCGAATGGACATAAATTGACCAATGTGCAACTTTTTGTTAACCCAAATCAGCGAATTTTTTTGTGACATCTTAGTTTCATTATAGATTTGAAAGTTTGGTTTTTTTCCTAAACATGCTGTCAGAAAGTGCTATAAAATTTTATTTTATTTTACATCAAACAAAGCATTTTGTGTTTTTGTTCAAAGTTAAATTTCTTCATTCCTCTAGTTACATTGAACCTTACACAAAACAGATAACCAACACCATGACAACGTTTTGTATTTAGAAAGAAATATCGATTAAACCGATCTTATACTTAATCATTATTATGATGCGTACACTATGAAAAGAAATATCTCTATTACACCATATTTTTTTATAATCTTAAACAAGGTAACGTGGAGGCTTTTAACAATGAAAATGACATTGACACTCTGTTGCACCCGAGCATTCTCCCCAAGCGCCGCTCCCATGCAAATCGGTACACAGCGTGTGACAATCTCCTCTACCACCGTTACCGCTCGGCAAATTCTCAAGTGCCTCACATGTGCGTCGATCTATGTCACCGTCCTCACCACCTTCATTAATAATCCCAACATCTAACACAATCCATAAAGTTAACAAAAATATCTGAAATTCTTATACGTAAATTAAAACATATCATAGGATGAGATTAATCTACATTTTTATTGAAGGCAAATTGGATTTAAATAATCCCAACTCACTGTTATTGGCCAATAATAATCCCAACTCATTTAATCACCAATAATAATCCGAACTATTCACTTTTGTTTGTAAAATACTCCCAGTTAAAAAAACACTAACTAGGTTAAAAAAATTGCTGACGTGGCAGGTGACGTGGCATGCCACATCAGCAATTTTGCTGACGTGGCAGTTGATGTGGCATTTTTTGATGACGTGGCAGCTGATGTGGCAGTCTGCATGGCATTTTTGATGACATGGCAACTGATATGGCAGGTGACGTGGCATGCCACATCAGCAATTTTTTAACCTAGTTAGTGTTTTTTTAACTGGGAGTATTTTACAAACAAAAGTGAATAGTTCGGATTATTATTGGTGATTAAATGAGTTGGGATTATTATTGGCCAATAACAGTGAGTTGGGATTATTTAAATCCAATTTGCCTTTATTTAAAGATAACATATATTATAAACGGACACACATCTAAACTCACCTTTCTGTGCAGATGTTGTGATAACTAGTAAAAGGGTAATAAGCATGCTAATAATAAGCTTCATTGCTTGTGTGTTGTTGCTTAGTGTTCAAGTGTACTGCGATAAGTAAGTTGAAAAAATTTGGTTTACAAAGATGTGCATTTATAGGATGAGTTGGAGTAATAACATTAAAACGGTTGTATTGTCAGTTTAGCATATTAAATACTATATGTTATAAGTTCAGGTTTATGGTAATACTAAGTACAATGTTTGATGAAACAGATATAACAATAAATTACTTTCTTCTATTTTGATGAACATAACTTATAACAACAACTTATATTTCATTCCCTTATTTTTCAAATATGTTACATATATTACATTTTCAATTATTCCAAATATTTAAAAAATGGTATTTTAGTTATAACTATATCTAGTTAGTTTTTATTTTAAGAAAAATCATTTAAAAATTAAACGAGAAATGTCGGTAGAAATGCACGAAAGGCACGTCCTGAGAGACCTGCATTCTGTTCAATTTGTTTTTGCTAATAAGTGTTATAGTAACTTGAACAATCATGTTATCTACTTGATAGTGATGTTTCAAACGTTTTCATCTAGTTTACGGATGAATTTTCTAACCTAAGAATCTACCTGCCATGGGTAGTTACAACGTATGAGGCCTCTCAGTTTTTGGCGTTTGAATGACAGAGGGTGGTGTACTATTTTTAGTGTCTTAGAATCGTAAATCTTATATTAAACGGTTGTTCTTGTATAGAAACATATTATTTTGAATTTTTCGTTTAGGTATTTGATTTTGGGAAAGAAAATTTTAGGGAGGTCTATATATTAAAACAACATAAGTCATGCAACATGCTGCTCGACACCAACGTGCCCATTGAAGATGACAAAATGGTGTTTTGACATGTCGTACACTTCATTAAATCAAGTAGAACCATTTTGATTTAGCGAGTATTTACTGTGGCCAGTTTAACCCGTTGTTCACTTTGATATCAAAGCATATACATGTTGTATGATTCGAATGGACATAAATTGACCAATGTGCAACTTTTTGTTAACCCAAATCAGCCAATTTTTTTGTGACATCTTAGTTTCATTATAGATTTGAAAGTTTGGTTTATTTCCTAAACATGCTGTCAGAAAGTGCTATAAAATTTTATTTTATTTTAAATCAAACAAAGCATTTTGTGTTTTTGTTCAAAGTTAAATTTCTTCATTCCTCTAGTTACATTGAACCTTACACAAAACAGATAACCAACACCATGACAACGTTTTGTATTTAGAAAGAAATATCGATTAAACCGATCTTATACTTAATCATTATTATGATGTGTACACTATGAAAAGAAATATCTCTATTACACCATATTTTTTATAATCTTAAACAAGGTAACGTGGAGGCTTTTAACAATGAAAATGACATTGACACTCTGTTGCACCCGAGCATTCTACCCAAGCGCCGCTCCCATGCAAATCGGTACACAGCGTGTAACAATCTCCTCTACCACAGTTACCGCTCGGCAAATTTTCAAGTGCCTCACATGTGCGTCGATCTATGTCACCATCCTCACCACCTTCATTAATAATCCCAACATCTAACACAATCCATAAAGTTAACAAAAATATCTGAAATTCTTATACGTAAATTAAAACATATTATAGGATGAGATTAATCTACATTTTTATTTAAAGATAACATATATTATAAACGGACACACATCTAAACTCACCTTTCTGTGCAGATGTTGTGATAACTAGTAAAAGGGTAATAAGCATGCTAATAATAAGCTTCATTGCTTGTGTGTTGTTGCTTAGTGTTCAAGTGTACTGCGATAAGTAAGTTGAAAAAATTTGGTTTACAAAGATGTGCATTTATAGGATGAGTTGGAGTAATCACATTAAAACGGTTGTATTGTCAGTTTAGTATATTAAATACTATATGTTATAAGTTCAGGTTTATGGTAATACTAAGTACAATGTTTGATGAAACAGATATAACAATAAATTACTTTCTTCTATTTTGATGAACATAACTTATAACAACAACTTATATTTCATTCCCTTATTTTTCAAATATGTTACATATATTACATTTTCAATTATTCCAAATATTTAAAAAATGGTATTTTAGTTATAACTATATCTAGTTAGTTTTTATTTTAAGAAAAATCATTTAAAAATTAAACGAGAAATGTCGGTAGAAATGCACGAAAGGCACGTCCTGAGAGACCTGCATTCTGTTCAATTTGTTTTTGCTAATAAGTGTTATAGTAACTTGAACAATCATGTTATCTACTTGATAGTGATGTTTCAAACGTTTTCATCTAGTTTACGGATAAATTTTCTAACTTAAGAATCTACGTGCCATGGGTAGTTACAACGTATAAGGCCTCTCGGTTTTTGGCGTTTGAATGACAGAGGGTGGTGTACTATTTTAGTGTCTTAGAATCTTAAATCTTATATTAAACGGTTGTTCTTGTATAGAAACATATTATTTTGAATTTTTCGTTTAGGTATTTGATTTTGTGAAAGAAAATTTTAGGGAGGTCTATATATTAAAACAACATAAGTCATGCAACATGCTGCTCGACACCAACGTGCCCATTGAAGATGACAAAATGGTGTTTTGACATGTCGTACACTTCATTAAATCAAGTAGAACCATTTTGATTTAGCGAGTATTTACTGTGGCCAGTTTAACCCGTTGTTCACTTTGAGATCAATGCATATACCTGTTGTATGATTCGAATGGACATAAATTGTAACACCTCGAAATTTCACGTCCTATAATGTATTGACACGTGTCATAAGTTTGAACGTGTGAAAGAATACTCTAGAGGGACTAAAGTTCACAAACATGGAAAGTATGTGATTATAGGGGTTCAAAATGTCAACAATGGATAAATATACTTTACAATAACCCTATATACTGTTTATACCTTCAAACGAATAAATAATGGATCATACAAAGCTAAATATGAAAGAAAGTGAGAGATTACAAACCACAGGGGTTAAATGTGTCAACATGTTTAAAGAATACCTCTGAGTGACCTTTTAGCAAACCCGGAGCTTTGTAACGATTAAATATGCTCACTAGAATGCGTGATAAAAATTTCACCAAGTTTCGTTATCGTATGAGAAAGTTATGATAAAATTCGTGTGCAAGGGGTTAAAAGCTTCAACGTTGAAATCTATGACTTTTCGGGTGACCAAAAGCTAACCAAGGACTTAACAAAGTTGGTATAAGTCTTGAAGCCCTAAGAATTCAACTTAGAGGGCCTAAAGTGCATGAAATAAAGATAAAATCAAGTTTGGAAGTCCAGGGGTCAAAACTGTCAACATTTGAAAGATTCATTTTGCTGGCCAAGGGCTTGCGCACCTCAACACCAAAAGCCTTACGGTGCGCAAGCAGGTCCCAGATGCAGCAACTCGTTTTTGTTGCCTGTTCAGCCTATGTAAACGTCATATTTTGCCCTTTAACACTTCATGGGCGCCCCCTAACAACCCCTAGACACTTAGGGACACTTGTGGATGAATTGTGGTCAGTTGTAGACTTAGATGTCAACAATCTATGGTGATTTAAACACTATAAAAAGGCCACTAAGTTGCAACCATTTAATCATTCACTTCTTGTGCAATTCTGGAGCTTTTGGGAGCTTAAGAGCATACACAAGACCTTCCTAATCAAGCATAGGACTTCAGTAAGTTTGCTTAACCTTTCTTAGTTAAGTTTTTGCTTAGTTTTAGCTTAAAAGTCAAACTGTCGTAATTAACGGTTGACTTAGTGATTAATCACTAATGGTCCAGTGATTATTCGAATTAAGAGTAGTTATAAGTTGGTAATTATGTGGGCAATAAACCCTTAAAAGGGCACCCTCTGATTCCCATTCTAACTAGATCAAATGTCGGGTCAAAGTTGTTTATAAAAAGTCAACAGGATCCTAATTTGCGATTTAAAACATAATTAGCAATGTAGAAGGCATGTAACCTATTTTATCACTCATATAACTTGTTAATAAGTATAAGAACTAGTCTAAGCTTGTTTGATCCGACAATTTTCTGTTTAGACCCGGTTCGGAACCGAAAGTCGCAAAACTTTGACTTTTGCATTGACTTCAGTTCTGACCTGTTTTAGTATGATTTGGAAATGCCTTAGAGCTTCCTTAGGACCAGGCTACATGTTAGCATGACCCTCTGTGGTTGGATCGTTGATTGTCCGATTCGTTTACTCGTTTCCGTTAAATGCCCAATGTTGACCAATATGCCCTTTCAACCATAAAACGAGAATTTTGGATATGTTAAAAGACAAAAATCTTTGTTACTGAATTATAAACATGTCCCTAAAGTTTCACATCAGTTGGAGGTCTATAATAGGTGTTATGCTAAAAAGCGCGATTAAGAAGCTTTTTGTTAATTAAACGGCGCAATTAGCATAAAGCCTATCTAAACCCAATTTTCGACACCAAACCTTTTACCCACTGATGTAATATAATATTTTGGAATTTTTGAAGATTTTTAATTATTTTTAACCTGCTCATAACCTACGGTTATGGCCTTGATTCGGTAAATACCGATTTTACCCTTTTCGTTCATAAAATGAGTTCTACATGATATTTTGACACCAATCCAATTGCTACTGATTTTATATAGTAAATAAAGTATTTTGAACTTTATAAACTGATCAGAAAACTCAGATTTCATGTATAACCCGGAAATCGCTTAAAATGGCTTTTAAAGCATATTAAACGCATAGTTTGGGTTTAAAACCATTTTTTCCATATAAGGCTTATTACCAACTGATATGACCTATTAAAATAATTTATTTTACTAATGTATTTGGACCCGAATCTCAGAACTTCATTTAAACTCTTTTATAACCTTTAAAATGACCAAAATACCCCTACGGGGCTTATTTTGAGATTAAACTCGTTTTGGGCATAATGGAAGATATCCTACTGATATCACAACATGTTTAAGGCATATTAACTTAGAAAATATGTATATGACTCTTATGGTTACCCGTTACGCCTCTTGCGCGTTCGGTTCGGTTTATGTAACTAGTTTGCATAAGTTAGCCGAAACGGGTCAAACCTTATCATTTTTATCTCAAAATCCAGAAGGTGTTTAGATTACCCATATTATACAAGTCTTCAAACTTGTCGGGTCTAAAACACATTCTATTCCGGTCTTCGCTTAATCATGAGTTTGAACCGTATATTTCCTTAAGACTAACCGGTCTAAGCTTAGGCTTAATTAAAGACCCGTTAGCATTCTAATTGGTTATTTATACCATCATTCCAGACTAGAGCCTTCCGGTAAATTGTACCTACGCTTACTTAAGTGAATACGGCTGAGTTACTACAATTCTTGCTATTTAAGACAGGAGCTAGCTCAGGTAAATACTCTTAACTTATTTTCCCTATACGGGCTTGGGATACGGTACTATAAAAGTACCGCTTGGTCGGGTATGTAGTCATTTAAATCGGATTGTGATTAATGTATTTACATAACTCGTTTTGTTATGTATTATTTGATGTATGGCCCTTGGGGGTTAAATGACCATGTCCCGGATATCCTTGGCATCATTTTACGAAATGGCCATGACCTAAGCACGGGTGTAGGCGTACACCTGACAGATGCATTATGTAAAAACTGGTAATCCACGTAAAGGAATCAACCTTGTGGGCATTATACCTGTGGCGTGTCAGTTAACTTAAACCGGCTCTTCTAACCGGTGCTAATGGACGACAAATAAGTAAAACTGTATACAAGATTATATACAAATAATTTTCCCAATTATAAAAGATTAATTTTGCCTTGTGCATTTTAATCCAAGTGTCGAAATATTTACGTGCCTTGTGCACCTAAACAAATTTTCATAAACATTTTCAAATGAGTCGGTTGAGTGTATTTACCAGTGAAAACTGACGTATTTTCAAAAGTCTAAGTGACAGGTACAAGTACGTAATAGGCTGGAAGCTGCTCAGGACGTTAATAAGGAATCTTGCAAGTTCTAGGCGTCTAAAGTCTGTTGAACAATGTTTATGTTTTAAGATCCGCCTGTGGATCCTTTACTTTCCGTTGTAATACTTGATATTACTTTATATTCGGATTGTAATATATTTATCTTTTGCTTCCGCTGTGCATTTATATATTGTGTTGTTTGACTATGATGATATCAACTACGTCACGATACCCCCCTACCGGGCCCATCGGTAATACGTGGAAAGTCGAGGTGTGACAGGTTGGTATCAGAGCCAACATTGAGTGAATTAAACACTAGCCTTTTTGGTGTTTAATCTCAATGACACAGTAGCACATTCCTTGACCTTCTGAGTCTAGACTTAACATAGGAATATTCTCAATCCTAATCTGGAAATTTTTGCTTCCAAATTTTTATATATACGTCGCCAAGCGAAGAAGCTGTAATAGAAATTCTCCACATCTGGAGCCCTGAAATGCTGAGCTTCGTACCGCGGCTAGAATGAAACGAGCATCCAAGGAGAGAACGTTCAGAAATAAAATGAAGAAGAAACTCCTCTTGCTGAAGATCGTTTCCATAATAAGTCCTTATAAGGACATATTTATCTTTTAGTCCCTTCGAGGGCAACATTATTCCTTTCAAGTCCCGTTTAGGGCAAACCTTGAACTTTTTAATTTTAGTGTGGAATGACTAAATATTCATCCTAATCAGGAAATATTAAATAAATGGAAAATAACATTCCTTTTATAAGATCTACCATTATAATAAAATGGCAAAATCTAAAAGGACAAGACCTAGCCTATTGTCATATTAAGACCCGGCCAAGATGGCAGTTCCTCAATTTAGATTCAGATCCTTATTAACATTCCTTTTGCAAGATCTACCATTATAATAAAATGGCAAAATCTAAAAGGACAAGACCTAGCCTCGTGTCATATTAAGACCCGGCCAAGATGGCAGTTCCTCAATTTAGATTCAGATCCTTATTAACATTCCTTTTGCAAGATCTACCATTATAATAAAATGGCAAAATCTAAAAGGACAAGTCCTAGCCTCGTGTCATATTAAGACCCGGCCAAGATGGCAGTTCCTCAATTTAGATTCAGATCCTTATTAACATCTCAATTTAAAATTTGTTCTGCGTTAATTATTAAAAAGATCTTAAAGGTAAAACCTAACCTAAATGTCAATGCTGACATGACCAAGATGGTAAAACCTAGCCTAAATGTCAATGCAGACATGGCCAAGATGGTAAAACCTAGCCTAAATGTCATTGCAGACATGGCCAAGACGGTAAAACCTATCCGAAAGATTCCAATCCCTGTTAACATCTGTAAGTATGTTAACATTTTTGGTAAACTGTGAATCGTTAAAGTCACACAGGCCATCTTTAAAAAAAAGGGGGGGGGGGGTTAATCTAAATTCCCTTATTTGAAATAAACAACCCTTAGAAGGGAAGTGCCTACGGGCTATAGTTAATGTCCTCTGAGACTAAAGACAGTGGTAGCCTACAACTCCCTGTCAAGAAAAGGTAATGAACTTTGATTCAAACCTTAATGCCTCGATTCTCTGAAATCATGGCTTATAAATTTAACTTGTCTACGCGACTAGGCCATTTGTGCTATTATTAACTTATAAATTAGGATTTATGATAAAAATCCTGAATAAAATAAATATTTTTCCTTTCCTGCCAGTATAAATATTAAAAGAGAATCTTAAAAGGTTTGACCTAGCTTGAATGTCATTGAAGACCTAGCTAAGATGGTAAAACCTGTTTAAAAAGAGATTCAGATCCTTGTTAACATCTGAAAATGTGTTAACATTCCTGGCAATAGTGATGCGATAAAATCGCACTTGTCATCTTTATATTAGGAAAATTTTTCCAAACCCCTTATTTTAGCATAAATGATCAATAGGAATCATGGCTAGTAAACGTCGAACATGATGTACACATCAAAACATCCATTTGGGATGTATACCTACGGGCAAAAGTGTATACCTGACAAGATAGTTTTTATTTTTCATAAATTCTTGTCAAGACAATGAATTATGAAATTTTCCGATCCAAAGGAATCATTGATTATGTTTTAAAATTCCTAAGTGACAAGGCCTCTGTGCCATCAAAAGTCCTTTGGAACAAGCCCTTGTGCTATATATAAAAGATGTCAGTATGACATTGGCAGTCGTGACTTATGTCCCCTGTCTAATAAATATGAAGGATTATATTCCGTTTAAACGCCAGAGATGGTTTATTTAAAAACCTAGGCAAAACATAATCAAATAAATCAAATACTATCTATAGGCCTATATGGTTTATTTACACCATGGCTAATTAATCATCAAATTCGACAATTCACTATATAATTAAACAAATTATTACTACTTGGATAGTAGCCTTCAAAGCTTCACCACGGCTGACTCCTCTGAAGTTCACAATCATCCAGTTAGTCAGAATGATGTCCATCGACTAGCCTTTGTGGCAAAATAAATTATCTTCCAAAGAAATGACGGCTGTAGTCTTTGACTCTCTGTCCAAAGGTGAAGAACTATGTTCGAACCTTAAGATCTCTGATCCAATAAGATTGCGGCTTATATGTCAATGCCTTAAGTGCCATATCTAATATGCCCCTGGTGATAAGGCCCTCGTGCCTATGACTATTAATGTCCTTCGTGACAAGCCTTCCAACTATCTAAAGATTGTTATTATGACAAGGACAGTTGTGACATTGAGTTTCTCTGTCCAAAAAGTAATGGATTTGGTCCAAACCTTAAACACAATTGATGGTCCTATTTGACCTAGGCTAAATATAATTGACGTACTTTCTAGTGGCATCGGCAAAAGAACTGGCCACCAGTCCCACGAATGTAGGGACATAAAGAATGCAAACTGTTTCGGTTGTGGCGAAAGGGGCCACATCAGTGCAAATTGCCCTAAGGCTGCCAAGGAAGGAGCAGCTAAGTCTGGGAAGGATAAGAAAGGAAACGCCTAAACTACCGGTTGAATGCCAGAGACAGTGCATATCAATAATAGCATTAGGTACGTCCTTACCTTTTAGCATCGATTGTATCTGCTAAGTATTTTACGTTAATGCAAGGGATAATAAACCTTTAGTAAACCATAAGCTTAGCAAACTTTTGATTACATTCATAAGGACTTCAGATATTAAAAATAAGGTATAATTTACCAATGGAATCTTTAATGACCCTCTCTCCCATCCTCGGAGATAATCCTTTCATAAGAATCTGGAGTACTCTTCCCCCAAAAGAGTACGACAATATATATTACCTTATTTTATTATTTTTCCCATTGTTTTCTATCGCCTGCGAATGCCAAACTATGTTTGATAAAGGTACCATATGAGGATTGGCGTATCCTAGTGCGTCCCATAGATTGCTTCCATGCCTGATCAGTATGGAGGTTTAATGCATGGAATCCCTAAGATATCCCAATGGTCATATCGTACCAAAGTCGACTAGTAGTATTCAAAGGAGATATCCAGAATGGAATTGTCCAAGTAAATGTTCCTGATTAAGAAATTCATGGACTAGTAACATAAATATGTCACTTATTTGACACAAGCAATGATGGATGAACCGAAGCCTGAGATTTGAAAAAATCTCTGTAACCTCCTTGTATCTTGATTATTCTCTCCTAAGACTACCCTGTTTACCTCCCAAGAGGCAAGTAGAGTTAAGATTAACATCCCGCTTTGGGTTGAAGTGTTGTAAGAACTCATGTTGATTATGGAATAACCGAAACCCTGATTAAGTAAATTTTAAGATATAGATTCATATAGCCTGACTCAATATCCGGAGAATTCGGTATAGTTAAGTATGAAAGACGGTTCATTTTGCTTATGCATTGTTACCGCAACCCTACTTAGGCAACGATTAAGAATTGCCATCAGCTGCCCAGGATCTTCGATTTGTTCGACTAACGGCAAGGATTAGCTATTCCTTAAAATTTGTTAAGCAGGGGTTGGAATAACCATTCCACCGTAAGATAAGCTTTTCTATAATAGTTGATATATAAGCATCAAGGTTGCTCCCTTGGAGACCTTGTATAAATGGAATGTTAAACATCTATTGTTAGGACAATAGATTGGTAAGTTCAATTATCAGGATCTGAAAGTTGCAATGGAAACAACAAATAAGATCACACAAATCCCTAATTATCGGTAAGTTGCCAGTATTCGGCAGAAAAATCAAGGATTAATGGAAAGTAGCAACCTTCCTAAATTCTTGTTAAGGAATAGGGTTCAACAAGGGATATCACCCAGGAAGGGTGTGCCAAATTGTTAAATTTTCAGGCTAGTTAAGCTCTGAATATATAGAACCATTCGAAGGAAATCGAATGTATCAAGATTAAATAGCTTACAAGCTAAAACCTATTTAAGGAGCTTGGCGGAGCTCGCAATACATTGCACACTAGTGACTGAAGGATGTGTTTCGCAAATAAGTCAAGAAGCACTATCCCATAATAATATGCAGATTTATGATGTGATGAGCATCCTGTATCCATTAAGGATCGACAGGATTAGAAGCTCCAAAAGAGAGATATGTACCTATTATAAAGGTCAATTGGAGTGCCTTAGAGGCTCAAAGGTACTGAGGAAGATTAAGCCCAATATAAGGCAGAAAATACTTCCTTACTTTAACAAATCTCGAGGTCGAGATTTCTTTTAAGGGGGTGAGGATGTAACACCTCGAAATTTCACGTCCTATAATGTATTGACACGTGTCATAAGTTTGAACGTGTGAAAGAATACTCTAGAGGGACTAAAGTTGACAAACATGGAAAGTATGTGATTATAGGGGTTCAAAATGTCAACAATGGATAAATATACTTTACAATAACCCTATATACTGTTTATACCTTCAAACGAATAAATCATGGATCATACGAAGCAAAATATGAAAGAAAGTGAGAGATTACAAACCACAGGGGTTAAATGTGTCAACATGTTTAAAGAATACCTCTGAGTGAACTTTTAGCAAACCCAAAGCTTTTTAACGATTAAATATGCTCACTAGAATGCGTGATAAAAATTTCACCAAGTTTCGTTATCGTATGAGAAAGTTATGATAAAATTCGTGTGCGAGGGGTTAAAAGCGTCAACGTTGAAATCTATGACTTTTTGGGTGACCAAAAGCTAACCAAGGACTTAACAAAGTTGGTAAAAGTCTTGAAGCCCTTAGAATTCAATTTAGAGGGCCCAAAGTGCAAGAAATAAAGGTAAAATCAAGTTTGGAAGTCTAGGGGTCAAAACTGTCAACATTTGAAAGATTCATTTTGCTGGCCAAGGGCTTGCGCACCTTAACACCAAAATCCTTACGGTGCGTAAGCAGGTCCCAGATGCAGCAACTCGTTTTTGTTGCCTGTTCAGCCTATGTAAACGTCATATTTTGCCCTTTAACACTTCATGGGCGCCCCCTAACAACCCCTAGACACTTAGGGACACTTGTGGATGAATTGTGGTCAGTTGTAGACTTAGATGTCAACAATCTATGGTGATTTAAACACTATAAAAGGTCACTAAGTTGCAACCATTTGATCATTCACTTCTTGTGCAATTCTGGAGCTTTTGGGAGCTTAAGAGCAGACACAAGACCTTCCTAATCAAGCACAGGACTTCAGTAAGTTTGCTTAACCTTTCTTAGTTAAGTTTTTGCTTAGTTTTAGCTTAAAAGTTGTTGACTTAGTGATTAATCACTAATGGTCCAGTGATTATTCGAATTAAGAGTAGTTATAAGTTGGTAATTATGTGGGTAATAAACCCTTAAAAGGGCACCCTCTGATTCCCATTCTAACTAGATCAAATGTCGGGTCAAAGTTGTTTATAAAAAGTCAACAGGATCCTAATTTGAGATTTAAAACATAATTAGCAATGTAGAAGGCATGTAACCTATTTTATCACTCATATAACTTGTTAATAAGTATAAGAACTAGTCTAAGCTTGTTTGATCCGACAATTTTCTGTTTAGACCCGGTTCGGAACCGAAAGTCGCAAAACTATGACTTTTGCATTGACTTCAGTTCTGACCCGTTTTAGTATGATTTGGAAATGCCTTAGAGCTTCCTTAGGACCAGGCTACATGTTAGCATGACCCTCTGTGGTTGGATCGTTGATTGTCCGATTCGTTTACTCGTTTCCGTTAAATGCCCAAAGTTGACCAATATGCCCTTTCAACCATAAAATGAGAATTTTGGATATGTTAAAAGACAAAAATCTTTGTTACTGAATTATAAACATGTCCCTAAAGTTTCACATCAGTTGGAGGTCTATAATAGGTGTTATGCTAAAAAGCGCGATTAAGAAGCTTTTTGTTAATTAAACGGCGCAATTAGCATAAAGCCTATCTAAACCCAATTTTCGACACCAAACCTTTTACCCACTGATGTAATATAATATTTTGGAATTTTTGAAGATTTTTAATTATTTTTAACCTGCTCATAACCTACGGTTATGGCCTTGATTCGGTAAATACCGATTTTACCCTTTTCGTTCATAAAATGAGTTCTACATGATATTTTGACACCAATCCAATTGCTACTGATTTTATATAGTAAATAAAGTATTTTGAACTTTATAAACTGATCAGAAAACTCAGATTTCCTGTATAACCCGGAAATCGCTTAAAATGGCTTTTAAAGCATATTAAACCCATAGTTTGGGTTTAAAACCATTTTTGCCATATAAGGCTTATTACCAACTGATATGACCTATTAAAATAAGTTATTTTACTGATGTATTTGGACCAGAATCTCAGAACTTCATTTAAACTCTTTTATAACCTTTAAAATGACCAAAATACCCCTATGGGGCTTATTTTGAGATTAAACTCGTTTTGGGCATAATGGAAGATATCCTACTGATATCACAACATGTTTAAGGCATATTAACTTAGAAAATCTGTATATGACTCTTATGGTTACCCGTTACGCCTCTTGCGTGTTCGGTTCGGTTTATGTAACTAGTTTGCATAAGTTAGCCGAAACGGGTCAAACCTTATCATTTTTATCTCAAAATCCAGAAGGTGTTTAGATTACCCATATTATACAAGTCTTCAAACTTGTCGGGTCTAAAACACATTCTATTCCGGTCTTCGCTTAATCATGCATTTGAACCGTATATTTCCTTAAGACTAACCGGTCTAAGCTTAGGCTTAATTAATGACCCGTTAGCATTCTAATTGGTTATTTATACCATCATTCCAGACTAGAGCCTTCCGGTAAATTGTACCTATGCTTACTTAAGTGAATACGGCTGAGTTATTACAATTCTTGCTATTTAAGACAGGAGCTAGCTCAGGTAAATACTCTTAACTTATTTTCCCTATACGGGCTTGGGATACAGTACTATAAAAGTACCGCTTGGTCGGGTATGTAGTCATTTAAATCGGATTGTGATTAATGTATTTACATAACTCGTTTTGTTCTGTATTATTTGATGTATGGCCCTTGGGGGTTAAATGACCATGGCCCGGATATCCTTGGCATCATTTTACGAAATGGCCACGACCTAAGCACGGGTGTAGGCGTACACCTGACAGATGCATTATATAAAAACTGGTAATCCACGTAAAGGAATCAACCTTGTGGGCATTATACCTGTGGCGTGTCAGTTAACTTAAACCGGCTCTTCTAATCGGTGCTAATGGACGATAAATAAGTAATACTGTATACAAGATTATATACAAATAATTTTCCCAAGTATAAAAGATTAATTTTTCCTTGTGCATTTTAATCCAAGTGTCGAAATATTTACGTGCCTTGTGCACCTAAACAAATTTTCATAAACATTTTCAAATGAGTCGGTTGAGTGTATTTACCAGTGAAAACTAGCGTATTTTCAAAAGTGTAAGTGACAGGTACAAGTACGTAATAGGCTGGAAGCTGCTCAGGACGTTAATAAGGAATCTTGCAAGTTCTAGGCGTCTAAAGTCTGTTGAACAATGTTTATGTTTTAAGATCCGCCTGTGTATCCTTTACTTTCCGTTGTAATACTTGATATTACTTTATATTCGGATTGTAATATATTTATCTTTTGCTTCCGCTGTGCATTTATATATTGTGTTGTTTGACTAGGATGATATCAACTACGTCACGATACCCCCCTACCGGGCCCACCGGTAATACGTGGAAAGTCGGGGTGTGACATAAATTGACCAATGTGCAACTTTTTGTTAACCCAAATCAGCCAATTTTTTGTGACATCTTAGTTTCATTATAGATTTGAAAGTTTGGTTTATTTCCTAAACATGCTGTCAGAAAGTGCTATAAATTTTTATTATATTTTACAACAAACAAAGCATTTTGTGTTTTTGTTCAAAGTTAAATTTCTTCATTAACCTTTTTCATTCCTCTAGTTACATTGAACCTTACACAAAACAGATAACCAACACCATGACAACGTTTTGTATTTAGAAAGAAATATCGATTAAACCGATCTTATACTTAATCATAATTATGATGCGTACACTATGAAAAGAAATATCTCTATTACACCATATTTTTGATAATCTTAAACAAGGTAACGTGGAGGCTTTTAACAATGAAAATGACATTGACACTCTGTTGCACCCGAGCATTCTCCCCAAGCGCCGCTCCCATGCAAATCGGTACACAGCGTGTGACAATCTCCTCTACCACAGTTACCGCTCGGCAAATTCTCAAGTGCCTCACATGTGCGTCGATCTATGTCACCGTCCTCACCACCTTCATTAATAATCCCAACATCTAACACAATCCATAAAGTTAACAAAAATATCTGAAATTCTTATGCGTAAATTAAAACATATTATTGGATGAGATTAATCTACATTTTTATTTAAAGATAACATATATTATAAACGAACACACATCCAAACTCACCTTTCTGTGCAGATGTTGTGATAACTAGTAAAAGGGTAATAAGCATGCTAATAATAAGCTTCATTGCTTGTGTGTTGTTGCTTAGTATTCAAGTGTACTGCGATAAGGAAGTTGAAAAAAATTGGTTTACAAAGATGTGCATTTATAGGATGAGTTGGAGTAATAACATTAAAACGGTTGTATTGTCGGTTTAGCATATTAAATACTATATGTTATAAGTTCAGGTTTATGGTAATACTAAGTACAATGTTTGATGAAACAGATATAACAATAAATTACTTTCATCTATTTTGATGAACATAACTTATAACAACAACTTATATTTCATTCCCTTATTTTTCAAATATGTTACATATATTACATTTTCAATTATTCCAAATATTTAAAAAATGGTATTTTAGTTATAACTATATCTAGTTAGTTTTTATTTTAAGAAAAATCATTTAAAAATTAAACGAGAAATGTCGGTAGAAATGCACGAAAGGCACGTCCTGAGAGACCTGCATTCTGTTCAATTTGTTTTTGCTAATAAGTGTTATAGTAACTTGAACAATCATGTTATCTACTTGATAGTGATGTTTCAAACGTTTTCATCTTGTTTACGGATGAATTTTCTAACTTAAGAATCTACGTGCCATGGGTAGTTACAATGTATGAGGCCTCTCAGTTTTTGGCGTTTGAATGACAGAGGGTGGTGTACTATTTTTAGTGTCTTAGAATCGTAAATCTTATATTAAACGGTTGTTCTTGTATAGAAACATATTATTTTGAAATTTTCATTTAGGTATTTGATTTTGTGAAAGAAAATTTTAGGGAGGTCTATATATTAAAACAACATAAGTCATGCAACATGCTGCTCGACACCAACGTGCCCATTGAAGATGACAAAATGGTGTTTTGACATGTCGTACACTTCATTAAATCAAGTAGAACCATTTTGATTTAGCGAGTATTTATTGTGGCCAGTTTTACCCGTTGTTCACTTTGAGATCAAAGCATATACCTCTTGTATGATTTGAATGGACATAAATTGTCCAATGTGCAACTTTTTGTTAACCCAAATCAGCCAATTTTTTGTGACATCTTCGTTTCATTATAGATTTGAAAGTTTGGTTTATTTCCTAAACATGCTGTCAGAAAGTGCTATAAAATTTTATTATATTTTACATCAAACAAAGCATTTTGTGTTTTTGTTCAAAGTTAAATTTCTTCATTAACCTATTTCATTCCTCTAGTTACATTGAACCTTACACAAAATAGATAACCAACACCATGACAACGTTTTGTATTTAGAAAGAAATATCGATTAAACCGATCTTATTCTTAATCATTATTTTGATGCGTACACTATGAAAAGAAATATCTCTATTACACCATATTTTTTATAATCTTAAACAAGGTAACGTGGAGGCTTTTAACAATGAAAATGACATTGACACTCTGTTGCACCCGAGCATTCTCCCCAAGCGCCGCTCCCATGCAAATCGGCACACGGCGTGTGACAATCTCCTCTACCACAGTTACCGCTCGGCAAATTCTCAAGTGCCTCACATGTGCGTCGATCTATGTCACCGTCCTCACCACCTTCATTAATAATCCCAACATCTAACACAATCCATAAAGTTAACAAAAATATCAGAAATTCTTATACGTAAATTAAAACATATTATAGGATGAGATTAATCTACATTTTTATTTAAAGATAACATATATTATAAACGAACACACATCTAAACTCACCTTAATGTGGATCTGAAACCCTTGCATAGACAAGCTTCTTTCAACCTCTCCGGGATTGGATTGATCTCCATCCTTTCTCTATATTGAGCTACATGTTCTTCTGGATCCGTTGAGCCATCATATAGCTTCATGGTTGGTATCTGAAACCTCTTTGGTATTTCTGCATCACAAATGGGTGGTGCAAAGCGAGATATCCTGTGGCTTTCATCTGCAATTTTAGGAATGGGCTTAACCACTCCTGGAACGCTGGATATCATATCCTTCAGTTTCTGTAATTCCCTAGCCATAGCTTGATTGATACCTGTATCCTGAACAAAGCCATGGTTAGTGTTATAAAAATTATTCAAAGTGTTACCTCCCGGAGGATTCAAGTTTGGAATCCCAGATGTGAATCCATATTGACGAGATTCTGGTATGACTGAAGGACCAGAAGAAGCAATGGTCTGCATTGGAATGAAGTCTCCTTGATGAACATCTGTACTTCCGGGTTGCACATTCCTTAAGGATCCTTGATCCTGAAAGATGTTGGATCCTTGATGTGCTGTGACTGGGGGTCTTGGAGGATAACTCATGGATCCGTAAACCTGAGATGAGGATCCTTGAACCTGAAAGGAGGATCCTTGAACCTGAGAGGATCCTTGAACCTGAGAGGATCCTTGAGTCTGAGGGGATCCTTGAACCTGAGAGGATCCTTGATGCTGGAAGAAGGATCCTGAAGGTTGAAAGTAGGATCCTAGAGCTTGAGTCATTGCCGATGATCCAGAGCGCATTCCTATTGATCCACCCCAGTATTGGATATCTAGAGCTGTAGATTGCTGGGCAATTACGACCGGGGTGTCAAAATTCAACGACCTTGGCAACAGAGGAGAGTGATCCCCCACTGATTTCTTCTGTTTCTTGATGTCACCAATCTCCCGGAGGATCCTTTCGTTGGTTTTATCCTGCTCTTGTATGTGATCCCTCATCTGCAAAATCAAAGTAAAAAGATCACTGTTAGTAGGGCTAGAAGAAACAGCAGAAGTTGGTGGTTTTGAGAAAACGGGGGTCGGTTTCTTCGCAGGATTCTCAGCATTCTTCTGAGATCCAAAAGGTGGTGGAGGCAAAGGTGGAACGCCTTGTGAAGAAGTGATTGCCGGCATGGAACTAGAAGTGTTCTTTGCTGAAGAAGCCATATGGTTGAATATAGTGAACCGAAATGAACACAATGACTAGAATTTTTTCAGAAATGAAGCACCAATTGCCCCACGGTGGGCGCCAAACTGTTTTGGTAAAAACTCAGGCTAGGATAATGCAACCAAATCTTTTGTTGTGAGGTATGATGCTTGAATCAATGAACAAATGTATGAACAACTTGCAAATGAAATGAACAAGTGACACAGGAATTTATACGAGGAAAAAGCCCTTGATCAAGAGTTGATCTCCGGCATAAAAAACCTCGGGTGATGGAAACTACCGATCACCAATTATGATTAAACAAAAGATTGTTACAACTCGGGATGATAACTAGCTTGTTACAAGGATCACTAGAGTGCAATGTGTATGAAATCGCCAATGTACTTCAGAGAACTTGCGAGTGTGTGTGTGTTAGCTAACTTGTTCTAATTCAAGCTGTTATCCCCTTATAAAATTAGAAATAAACTAAATAACTAACTATCCGCTAAATGTGCAAACTTCCCTCGATCTCCATAACGTTCACGAAGGCTATGCACGTGTGGAATATTTAAGCATATTCCCCTGGAATATCGACAAGACTTGGTCCATGCGTATACTCCTGCAAAACAAGCTCACATACCATGAAGACAACCGTTAGTGTTAGGATAACAATGAGGATCCTGGATCCTTAACTCTGCAACGTCTTCTGAGGATCCTTAATTCAAACGAAACTGAGGATCCGTGATCCTGGCTGCACTTGAGGATCTGTGATCCTTAAGATTGGAAAATCCACCCCTAACACATGGTATTCGAATTCCAGAGGCTGGGACAGTAGTTTTACATGCATAGGGACACTTGGGATTGATCTAAGATCAGTTATAGGCCTTGCTGTGATGATCTTGTTGCATCAAATCCACTATATAAGAAGAACACTTGTTACAACATTTTGACATTCACTTGAAATCATTCATAACTCTTTTTCTGGAGTCTCCTGGAGCTCAAGACCATTCCCTAAGGATCTTTAATCGTGCTTAGGACTATTGTAAGTGTCCTTGACCTCCCTAATTCATGTTTTATTAGTTTAATGGCCTAAAGTCATACCCGTCGTAATTAAGGTTTGACTTAGTGATTAATCACTAATGGCTCAGTCAATTCTCGAATTGAAAGTAGCTTTGAGTTGGTAATTATGTGGGTAATAAACCCTTAAAAGGGCACCCTCTGATTCCCATTCTAACTAGGTCAATTATCGGGTCAAACTTAATTGTAAAAAGTCAACAGAAAGCTAATTTTCAATTAAACACATAATTAACAATGTAGAAGCCATGAAACCTGTTTTATCGCTTGTATAACTTGGTAATTAATGTAAGAACTTGTCTAAGCATGTTCGACCCGACAATTTTCAGTTTAGACTCGGTTCGGAACCAAAAGTCACAAAAGTAGACTTTTGCTTTGACTTTCAGTTCTGACCCAATATAGCATGTTTTAGAAATGCCTTAGAGCTCTATTAGGACCAGGTTATAGGTTAGTGTAACCCTCTGAGGTTATACAACTTGGTTCCTTTGTTATCCGATTCATTTGCATGTTTCCGTTATATGCCTAAATGTTGACCATTATGCCCTTTTGACCTTAAAACAAGATTTTTGAAAATGTGAGAGGACAAAAACCTTTATTACTGATTTATAAACTTGTCCTAAAAATTTGAGATCAGTTTGAGGTCTAGATTAGGAGTTATGCTCAATATCGCAATTAAGAAGCTTTTTATTAATTAAACGGCGTAATTAGCATAAAGCCTATCTAAACCCAAATTTTTACACCAAACTTTTTACCCACTGATGTAATATAATATTTTGGGATTTTTGAAGATTTTTATTTATTTTAAGCTGAGCATAACATAGGGTTCTTGCTATAATTCGTTAATTGTCGGTTATACACTTTTCTTGAATAAAATGAGTTTTACATAATATTTTGATACCAAACTTTTTGCCACTGATTTTATATGATAAATAAAATATTTTGAACTTTATAAACTGATCAAAAACTCAGATTTCTTATTTAAACCCGAAAATCGCTTAAAACCGACTTTTATGCGTTTTAAGCGCATAGTATGGGTTAAAACTAATTTCGGCTTATAAAACTTGATACCTACTGTTGTTTTAAGTAAATTTTTATAATTAAACAGTAAGCAAAAGTTTTGAACTCAGAATTCTAATTTTGACCTTTAAAGCTTATGTGAAATTACCAAAATGCCCCTACGGTGCATAGTTTGGTTATAAAAGGTAAATTTCACATATATGCAATACCCTGCTGTTATGAATTATAAAAATAAATATTTTTACTGATTATATCAGACCTGAAACTCAGATTAATATATAAACTCTTTTATAAGCTTTAAAATGATCAAAATACTCCTACGGGGCATAGTTTGAGTTTAAATCCATTTTGGGCATAATGAAAGGTATCCTACTGATATCACAACATATTTAGGGCATATTAACTTAGGGAACCTGTTCATGACTCATTTGTTTACCCGTTATGCATTTTTCGCGCTCGGTACAGTTTATGTAACTAGTTTGCATAAATTAGCCGAAACGGGTCAAACCTTATCATTTTTATCTCAAAATCCAGAATGTTTTAGTTTACCCATATTATACAAGTATACAAACTTGTCGGGTCTAAACCACATTCTAATCCAGTCTTCGCTTAATCGTGCGTTTGAACCGTATATCTTCTTTTAAAACTAACTGGTCTAAGTTTAGGCTTAATTAAGACCCGTTAGGAATCTAATAGGTTATTAAAACCTTCGTTCTAGATTAGGAGACCAGTAAAAGATACTTGCACTCGCTGATTGTGATATATACTTGCTCAGGTAAATACTTTTAACTTATTTTCCCTTATACGGGCTTGGGGTACGGTATATAAAATACCGCTTGGTCAGGCATTGAATTTTTAATCATATAAAGGTTAATTTTTTGAGATGACCCGTTTAAACTGTTATGTTTGCTTAAAGCCTTTGGGGGGTTAATGACCATGTCCCGGATATCCTTGGCATCATTCATTGAAATGGCCACGACCTAAGCACGAGGTGTAGGCATACACCTGCCAGTGCATATATATATATAAAAAGGTATAACCGACGGTTCGAGAATAACTCGCCACAGGATTATATCATGTGGTGTGTCTATTAATCTTTAACCAGGTATTCAGCCCGGGCTACTGAACGTATAACGAACATGTAATTCTTTTACAAGTTTATATATAAATAATTATGCCAAGTTATAAAAGATTATTTTGTGCCTTTTGCATTCAAATCAATTTTCTTAAACATTTTCAAAATGAGTCAGTTAATTGTATTTACCAGTGTAAACTGACGTATTTTCCAAAAAGGCTAAGTGCAGGTTCTAAACGGAATAGGCTGGCTACTCCTAGCATCAATAAAGAGTCTTGCAAGCTTAGATATTATAAATTTGCTGAACAATATCTCATTTTAAATTTGATCCACCTGTGGATCCTTTACAACCGTTTTGTAATAAATGATATTACTTTCATTCGGTTTGTAATGATTTTATCTTTCGACTTCCGCTGTGTATAGAAACTGTGATAAATTGTCTATGATGATATCAACTACGTCACGATACTCCCCACCGCACCGGTAATACGTGGAAATATCGGGGTGTGACATGGGCAAAGGGGCATACACCCTAAAAAGACTCGACGGAACAACCGTTCCTCGCACCTGGAACGCGCAGCAACTGCGTAGGTGCTACATATGACCAAACCAAGCTATTCGCCACAAAGAGCCAGACTCATACAAGCAATGTCTTTTTTCCATTCCACTTTGTATCACTGGCCCTGCGCCTTATTAATACGAAGATTATCTTTACCTGTGATATTGTTTATTACAAATTGCATGTAATTCCTTTTGGTACACGTGAAAACAATATGGTGAAACATTGAAAGCCTCATGAACGGTCCAACGGGCATAAATTCCGCGCACAGTCCAGACCTACGTTCACACATGAGTTCAATACCATTCTTATTCGCTTTACCTAAACAAAGTAATTATACACATGCACGTATTCTAATTCAAACATAACACAAACATATATGCATAACATTGCATCAAAAAAAGAAAGTTATTGGTGCAACAAAGCACTTTAACAACATTTATAGCACACGACAGTGCATCAAAACATCATTTACAAAGTAAGCAAAATGAGCACCAAGAAACATAGCTAAAACCTCGGCAGAGGAATACAGTATTTCCCCTACCACCCTAACTGGAGGGATCAACAGTCAGCTCATTATCACCCTCAGCAGCTACTGTCACCTGATTTCTGGCAGGAGGTACAGAACAGCACCTATTCCGATGCCGTCGATATACTATCAAACATTGACTTTTCCGGTTAACCAGAAAATGTTGCGTCAGGGCATCAGCACATAGCCGGATAACCCCCTCATCATTAGCATCCCTAGAAAGAAGGGAACCACAACCCATGTCCACAGATTTATGAGGAACGGAACCAGAAGATTCCTCATCTCCGGTGACCTCTTTCGGCGACGGACCAGCAAGAAGAAGTAAACCTTCGGCTGCTTCGTAAACCTTCAAGACTTCCAAAAGTCTTCGAGAACGAGATGATCGCCTAGTTTTCAAATTGCCAAATCTGGTAAAGGTTTATAATTTCCACATGTATATATAATAAAGTAACGCCATCATCGATAAGAGGGAAAGCAGAAATCGTAATGATTAACTATCAAATCGTCTCCCTGTGAAACGGCGCAACCAGGATAAACGTCATATCTCATTAAATGCATTCTGACAACGTCTGCACATATCCCAAAGGAAGAAGATGAAGAGGTACTACGTATATACATTTTTTATTTATGAATGACGTAATAAAGGTCAGATCATAGATCATGACTAAACAAGCTCAAAATAAAGAAGAAATTCACAAATCTTCTTCAACAAGAAGTCAAGATTTTCAAAATCAGAATAATGAGCAAGAGTATCTTCTCTAAAAAAAATCCTCCACTTTCGTGCCAAAAACTCTACAGCAAAACAACATCTCTCTCATAGTCCAGTGCTCCACTTATTTGCATAAGAGCAACACTAGACTGGGGGGACTTGAAGGGGTAAGGTCCCAAAAACCTCGCTTCGAGTACTTGGGACCATACCACAACCTCATCCTTCTAGCCCTCTTTAAACCTTGCGCGGGCGCACACTGGTCCTACAAAGAGAACTTAGAAGAAAAACAACAAGCAACACCTGCGCGCCAAAATGGTACTAACAAATCCTTGCGCCAACCTCCATAACAAATAAGGATGAAAATCCCGATAAGCACTCCCGCATAAATAATATCCAGACTTGGATATTATTTACTTCACCGATACCATACATTAAGGAGTCACACAGGATTACAGCTGTGCTTCTTCTTGAAGGCTCCATCGTGCATCACCAGACGGTTATAACCGTCTGGCCACGTGTCATCATCCCAGGCTCTTTTGAAGTCACGATGATGGCATGGAATTGAAGAGAGATCTTTACTTGCCTACTTTCCACGTGGCAGTACCCCAGCCGTTGATCAAAGATCGCGATCCGTGTGCTCTCACATTCGTTAAAGTCATTAACGGAGGGAAAATAACTGCTTACAGAATTAACACTTTCGGTCAATATTTCACCAACAGGTTTTCCCACCCAAACTTCGGCTATAAATAGAAGGATAATTCAGGTATAATGACCAAGCTACATTCACTTCACTTACACTTCTTCTTCTTTATAAACCCTGTACTTATTCTCACGCCGGAGGGCGGTCACGGAGAGAACCCCCATTCTCCCCGTGGCGAGTCTAACGGTGGTTGTTTTGCAGTTACTGTGAAGAGAAGAAGACCTATCACCCACGAACCGAACGAGGAGAAACCAACCCTTTTATGCAGAATCAGACCCCCTGGTTTAGTTGATTCCAGTCAATTAACCAGTGTTTCTTCAAGTACCATAAGTCTAAAATTCAAAATGAGAAGTCAGAAATAACCACTCCACATTACAATTTAATATTTTTAGGGTTAGAAATATATTGATAGATTTGTTACTTAGGTTTTAGTTATGGGTAATGTAGTGGGTTTGATAATGGGTAATTTTAATACTTTGAATAAATTTTGAAGATAATTTATAGTATAGCCCAATAAAAGTTATATATGTATTATATATAAAAATGTGTAAATTTTATTCGAATTTTGAATCAAATCGAATTTGAAATTATACATTCGTAATTGATTTACTTGACTCGAATTCAAATTTGAATGCTTATAATCCTCGACGGCAGTCTAACGGTCCGGCCACCCTATCTCATCATCTTTGTTGATACATGATATTGTGGACGCGACTCGGTTCGGCACGTATTGTGACGACTTTCCTCCGTCGTGTGCAAGACCTCAAGCCGACACCAGAGAAAAGACAAGGACTGGGCTCAACATTAAAGTCCTTGGGCTGATAGAAGATGGCGAAACAGGAATTGGGCCTCAACTGTTTGGGCCAAAGGCCACATCGGCGAATCAGCCCAGAAGTCGACGAAACAGATGTGTTTCGTCGACCATGATTCTGATTCGTCGCCTATATTCTGTTTCGTCGTATGTATGTGTGTCTGTTAGTATAAATAGAACACAGGAGATGAACAAGAGAGGACATAAGAACAGAGCACACACACACGAGAGCTTTGAGAGAGTTTGCAAAATACATTTGTAAACATTGCTTTGTAACTGAACTTTTCATAGTATTAATACAGAGGTGTTAATCGGTGAATCTTGCGTGTCGTGTATTTACGTGTTCGATCTCGGTTTGCTATTCCGGTTGGATTCCGCACAACCGGAGTGGTTCGTATACAAGGATTAGGCGACTAGATCCTCCCCTAGCCGGACCTACAAGTGGTATCAGAGCCTTAGCTCTTCTCCTTGTTAAAACCGAGGTGTTCTTGGTCGTGTTTCGGGTTTTTGAAAAGTTCACATTTTCTGGAAAAATTTGTTAAAATCGGCTGTAATCTTGTTATTTTGCTTCATGTTTTGTTAAAAACCTTGTTAAAATTCACATTTACATGTTTGTTATGGGTTTTTATTAAACTTTTTAGCAAAATCGCACTTTCGGAAAACTTATCGTCACCGGAAAACTCATATTTTTTTTCAGAAAGTCATAGAGTTCATCCTCACATTCAAAGTGTTCTTGCTTATTCTACTTTTTGATCTTCAAAAGTGATTTATAAAAGTTGTTTGTGTGTACTGAAAATTGAAATTGAAAAAGGTAATAATTAAAATAATACACACCTTACCGAGTTAGTAAGCTCTCCATACCAGTTGTTTGAAAAGAGAGTGGTGTGTCAGACTGAACTCACCTACCTGATCATACCTTTTCGACGAAACAGAACCCGACGAATCTACAAACCAATTCATTTCTGTTTCGCCAAATAGTGTTTGACGAAACACAATAATCAGTTTCGTCGTTTATGAAGTGGGCTTAGTAACTGGGTTTCATTTTTAAGATCATTTTCGTCCACTTGTTGGGCTCAAATCTGTTTCGTAGAAGCCCAAAAGGACCCCTTGTTTCGTCAAGAACATCACACCCAATCTGTTTCGTCAACTGATAAGCTCCTGTTTGTTTCGTCGACTAGGATTGGGCTCCCTATTTCGTCATTTTAAAGTCCAAGACAGAATTGGTTGTCTAGTTGTTTCGTCGACACAAGTTTAAAGTATTATTTTTCTTGATCAAAAATGAATCCAAGGTGGAATACTCTGGTAAATACAGATATGTACTATGGTACTCCGTCTCCCGCACCGAAACAACCTATCAGAGCAACTGATATGTTCGGAAATCCATTACCTGTTCGATCTACCGGACCAACAGACATGTATGGCAATCCTATCCAAGTTCCGGTTCCTCCAAAAACAGACATGTACGGAAATCCGCTTCAACCAGTTCCTCAACCGGTGACTCAACAGCAAACCCAAAGGCCTCCTGTGACAACAAATTTACATGGCAATCCCATTCAAGTTCCTGTTAAGCTAGCTCAGCATGGGAACCAGAACCCTTTCAGAAATCAAGGAGACCAGCAGAATCAGAACAGGAACAATGAGCGTACGTTGATACCTGTCAACAACCAAAGCCAAGCAGGACCATCAAATGCTAACCAGGCACTTGTGGTTCAAGTAAATGATTGCGGTGATTGGTCAATCCAGCTGAGTAGTGATGCTCCAGATGGAACAGCTTGTTTTGCTGAGGTTGTAAAGGATTTAAATCACGCCAGTGGTGGAGAATCTTCTGCCAATGGTGATGAATCTTCGGAGGATGAAGACTCTTCTGGTTACAGTAGAAGCTTAGATGAAGAATCCTCAACTTCAGGCAATGATCATTTGGATGACACGTCAAGTGCGTCAGTTGAAGCAGAAGTTGATGAGGTATTGGGAGACACTGCAGCAGAAAATCATAGGAGATCTATATTGGTGGATCAAGCTGCTTCTTCTTCTTCTTCTTCTCTCCATTCAACCATTATGGCTAATGTCGACAGTTCATCATGTCAGGTATGTGTCGATGAACCCACTGCTGTTATTTGTGATAATTGTGATAGATTGCACGTTAAATGTGCTGATTTGGATGCAAACATGTCTGAGTTGCAAGGCAAACATGATGCTTTACAAGCTAGTTTGTTTGACTTGCAAGACAAACATGTTTCATTGAATGATAAGTGGTGTGATTTGCAAAGCAAGCATGAGGATTTGCAAAAGAAGTATGATGTGACATTCATTCACAATCAAAAGTTGACCGTGGATCTTTCTAAGTGCACAGAAGCCAACATGTTTTATGAAAACCATGAAAAGGAATTTAAAAGGATGATTGAAACATTAAAGAAAGATAAAACAGAACTGACAAAAATGGTTTCCAGAAAACAAACTGACATAAATTTGTATATCACACGTCTTGAGATAATGCAAAAGGAAATGGCTTGTGTTAAAACTGAAAGTGAGGCGATCCGACTCAAGTTAGACAGCTATTTAAGCTCTAGCTATGTGTTGGATCACATCATTGACGTACAGAAAGAGAAAAAGGATGTCACATGCATAGGTTACAAAAATTGTCCACCACCTGTGAGACACAATTACGATGCCATGCCTGATGAGGAGTATAGAACTCACTTTGAACCATCTGTTCCTTTAGACGTTGAGGAATTTGCAACAGGACTCGGATACAAGAAGGAAGTATCGTCAGATTCGGATGTGTCAGCAGATACATGTGTGTCTTCTGCTGAACAGAATCAGGATCCTCCAGTTGTTGTTGAGGATGCTGATTCTTCTGATGATGAATCCGATGATACTGACTCAACAAAGTCTGATGCGGTGATCAAAGAAGAGGACATACCTCTTGAGAATCACATTCTTTGTGATCCACCTGCAAAACCGTCTGTGATTGCTACAGCCAAGTCTGTTGAATCCTCGTCTGGAAGTTGTGAAAGGGTGAACTTGCTTTACACATTGATTGGATCTGATAAAATATATTCAGACAAGGACTTCCCTATCAAAAATGTCAATCAATCTTTGATTGATAAAGTTTTCGAAGATTCTACCAGTAAGTTTTTGGGAAAGTCGAGCCCAGGAGTTGTAGTAACTCAGTGTGCTCCTATCCCAAAATCCGAAGTTAGAAAGAAATATGGGAATCAAAAATTGCAAAAACAAAACAATCAACGAAAGCAAAATCACGCTGCCCAAGGAAATGGAAAAGGCAAACAGAGCCAAAACAAGAAAAAGGACAAGAAGGTAAACTTTGTGAAATCAAAGGGAACGGACAAAATTGCAAAGTTTGAAAATCAATCTAATTTAGATTTTGTCAAGAAAGCAACCGTGATGAAAAGGAATGAACCAAACTGTTCGAAACCTAGTACCTCGAGATCACAAAGTTCATCATCATCGGCAAGACGATCACATGATACTTCGGGGTTTGTTGAACGAAGATCATGTTTTGAATGTGGGACAATTGGTCATATAATTCGAAATTGTCCGTATCTTCATAAATTAAAAGCCAAAGAAGATGATCCCCGTGAACGAAATTACCGAAAGAGATTTGTTTCACCAAAACAGGACCCTCGTCTTGTTAAACAACAAGAAGTGAAACAGAGAAAGAAACAACAGAAAAATGTTGAAAAGGTTTTAAAACCGGACGTTGTCCAAACAAAATCTGTTGAATCAAATGTTAAACTTGAAAACCAAAAACAGATTTGGAAACCAAAATTGGAAATTGTTTCAGGGGGAGCTACATCAATTCCGAATCATCGGGAAATGGATGTCACAATCCTCGATGATGACGGACGACCCAAGTCTGTGAAGGCTTGGGTCCCCCTCTCCAACTAATCTCTGAATGAGTGTGCAGGATGTTCCAGGAGGAACTATTGATAGTCTTAGGATTGTTGATAGTGGAGCGTCCATGCACAAGATTGGCGACAGAAGGCTCCGAAATATTGTTACATCTAGGAGAATATTGTTGCCATTGGTGGAGAGAAAAGAAAAGGGAAAGAAGACAAAAATGTCTGATGAAAGAATGTTGTTGAATGAAGTTGAAAAATTCGACCAGTTGAAATATGTGCCAAAATTTGGTTGTCATGGTTTTTGATCGGGTCCTCAGGGAAGATTCGAATGAAAAGTACGCACCTGCAGCACGTTTGAAGTTCAAAATCAACAAGATGAACGTGCAGTGTACATTTTTTCGCGGTGTGATTGAAGAAAATGTGTTGGTTGATCAAACCAACCGGGTGTGCGGATGCCTTGGCGTGGATTGAACAACCGCACACTACTTCTCAAAGAGAAAGACAAAGACCTTCGCTGGTACAATGTGGAAGACCAGCCGGACCCAGAGGTCTATGATCTTGTTGCTGTGAAGGGATTGAAGTAGCTACTAAATCGACTTTGAAGTCCACAACGGGTGGATATCCAGTTTGGGAGAGCACTCAGATTCCTGGCAATGCACGAAGCAGTTGCAGGATACGGTTTTAAATTTCTAATCTCGATACTTAAGCTGCTTTATGAATTATTTTCATCTCGTACAGCACTCTCTGGCCAGACACATTGATCTCGAATATCACTTCACAAGTGATTGTTTCAATATGAAACTCATCGATGTTGTCATGATCCACACCGATGACCAACGTGCCGACCTTTTTACCAAAGCATTTGACAAACCAAGATTTGACTTTTTATTGATGGTAAACGGCATTAAGGTCAAGCAAGAGTAAAACCAACATCGGAAAATCATTTTTGTAAATACCTTTGTGTTTTAAATTTATCTTAGTTTATTGATTTTAGGGGGAGTAATTCCAAAATTTGAAAATCCAAAAACATCGAAAATTTTCAAAAACACAAAAACAATAGAAAAGCAAAAATGAGTTTCCTGGCGGGCAAAAGAGAAAATGATAGTACATCAGTGGTCTATCCAAACCTCTTTAAACCTGAAATGCAAAGTGAAAAACGATAAGCAGCTCTATATAAGATGTATCGGTAGGCTCACAATCATTTTAAAGTGTGCAGGGTGATATAAACTTAAATCGACTGAAGACTGGGTGGGAACCATTCATTGGCATATGGTCTTAGTACCGAAATTTCGTTTGAGAGATTGCCGAGGTTCTGAGATATTCGGTCTTTATGCTGCTTATCATCTGGGTATCATGGTTGTATCTTTTACCGAAAAATAACGGGGACGCAAGTCTAGATCTTCCATGATACTATACATACGTGTACATATTGCATACGACCTCAATAAGTGATCAACAATCACGTGTCCAAACAAAATAAGTGATAAAATATCACAAATTCTTTCCGGGAGTCAAGTTCGTCTCTTTGCTGTACGAAAGTACTGACCTGTTCACGGACTTGCTCCTGTGCCCTCATGCATATGAAAATCAAGTTCCTCATCAATAAGTGATTCTATCACATAGGGCTTGTTTTCAAATCAAATAAGTGAGAATCTCACATCATTTACGGTCAAACAGATGATAATCGGTATACTCACCGGTAAGATGAACCCTCGTGCATACCTTGATACGGGAATGTGTCGTGATGTGGATGAACACCGGTCGGTAAGTATAAATCATACCTTAACGTATCCCCTCGCCATGATTACATCTGATAAGTTGAGCTTAAGTGGACAACAATACCGATAATTGTTATAGGATGCTTATCTAAATGTGAACTAATTGAACAAAGAGAGTGTTTTGACATGACCGTACACTGATATGATTCTCTTACCCTCGAAACTCACAAAAAGAATGTCTGTAAATATTTATTTACTGCTTTCAGTCTTTACATTTGTAATTTTCAAAAATTTCAAAAAGATTTTATGTGTGTTTTAATATAAACCTTATAAAAGCCAAAAAGATTTTATTTCTATTTTATTTTCGATCGTACGATGTTGGAGCTCGAGTCTTCGTTACCTGAAACCTGAACGAAAACCGAAAACGACTGAATCTTCATAAACGGTCGAAATTTGCAAGTGTTGAAAGTTAAAATTGAAATTGATAAAATACTTTAAACTTTCAAACTGTCGGACGGTGTTTGTTTAAACAATGGTCACACGTGTGTCGTTTGTTTATTTTATATTCCAGGCGGTTGTTCTCATTACGCGTTTAGATTTCTTGCATGTGCAGATTCTAAAGGCAAGGAGAACATGGTCGATGACAAGCTTCGGAATGAAGACACAATGTGAAGGCACTCAAATGATGAAGATGATCGAGTTGCCGCTGACCATCATCAACACCACAAGGATCTCAATTCATAAAGAACAAGTATTTCACGAGCATAACTCAAGGGGGAGCTTATGTTAAGGGGGAGTTTGTCAACACACTTCCTACATGAAAATGGGAGTTTGTCGATACACTCTTTGCCTTCAAGACGTGAAGACTTTGAGGATCCTCCGACATAGAAGATATGAGAAGCGAATCTCACGAGTAGCGTCCAAGGGGGAGTTTGTTGATACATGATATTGTGGACGCGACTCGGTTCGGCACGTATTGTGACGACTTTCCTCCGTCGTGTGCAAGACCTCAAGCCGACACCAGAGAAAAGACAAGGACTGGGCTCAACATTAAAGTCCTTGGGCTGATAGAATATGGCGAAACAGGAATTGGGCCTCAACTGTTTGGGCCAAAGGCCACATCGGCGAATCAGCCCAGAAGTCGACGAAACAGATGTGTTTCGTCGACCATGATTCTGATTCGTCGCCTATATTCTGTTTCGTCGTATGTATGTGTGTCTGTTAGTATAAATAGAACACAGGAGATGAACAAGAGAGGACATAAGAACAGAGCACACACACACGAGAGCTTTGAGAGAGTTTGCAAAATACATTTGTAAACATTGCTTTGTAACTGAACTTTTCATAGTATTAATACAGTGGTGTTAATCGGTGCAAAAAAAAAAAAAATTTCTTGTAGGTCCGGCTAGGGGAGGATCTAGTCGCCTAATCCTTGTATACGAACCACTCCGGTTGTGCGGAATCCAACCGGAATAGCAAACCGAGATCGAACACGTAAATACACGACACGCAAGATTCACCGATTAACACCTCTGTATTAATACTATGAAAAGTTCAGTTACAAAGCAATGTTTACAAATGTATTTTGCAAACTCTCTCAAAGCTCTCGTGTGTGTGTGTGCTCTGTTCTTATGTCCTCTCTTGTTCATCTCCTGTGTTCTATTTATACTAACAGACACACATACATACGACGAAACAGAATATAGGCGACGAATCAGAATCATGGTCGACGAAACACATCTGTTTCGTCGACTTCTGGGCTGATTCGCCGATGTGGCCTTTGGCCCAAACAGTTGAGGCCCAATTCCTGTTTCGCCATCTTCTATCAGCCCAAGGACTTTAATGTTGAGCCCAGTCCTTGTCTTTTCTCTGGTGTCGGCTTGAGGTCTTGCACACGACGGAGGAAAGTCGTCACAATACGTGCCGAACCGAGTCGCGTCCACAATATCATGTATCAACAATCTTTGACCATTCAATTTGGAGAATCTGGTACGCTTTAATGTCTAAGTTCACTGTTAATCTTGTAATCTACAAACCCTAAACTATGAGAAAAAAATTGTTAATATCATCTATGTAATCTGTAAACCCCTAAATAGTACTGTGTCTATCTTTGTATTCTCATGTAATTGCTCTCTATTTGATAATATTGGACATTGGTACACCAGGTGTTCGACATAATACTCCACACAAAATGTACTAGTTTTACATATTATTAATATTGCATTCACCTTTGCAGGCGAAATAAGTGATTGATTTTGTCGAATTTGCTACTTTAATCGGATGCTGAAATGGTTGTTACTTTTTTTTTTTGGGTAAAGGGGTTACCCCGGTGAATTTTATAAATCAACCAACAAATAAAACAGGGTGTGCCAAGACATCGACACACACTACTAGTCTAGGCATACCAAGACTAGGAATCAATCCCACAAAAACTACAAAAAAAAAAACACACCCACAACTAAATCGCTTTTCATTAAACGGTTTCGATCATAGTTGATACCAGCCTTACCCTCTCCAAAAATTCCTAGAAATTCATACCCTGAAATCAAAATGTGTGATCACATACCTTTAGACATAGATGTGAAAGTTTGGTTTATTTCCAAACTGCTGTCAGAAATTGCTATAAAATTTTATTATATTTTACATCACACAAAGCATTTTGTGTTTTTGTTCAAAGTAAAATTTCTTCATTAACCTATTTCATTCCTCTAGTTACATTGAACCTTACACAACATAGATAACCAACACCATGACAACATTTTGTATTTAGAAAGAAATATCGATTAAACCGGTCTTATACTTAATCATTATTATGATGCATACACTATGAAAAGAAATATCTCTATTACACCATATTTTTGATAATCTTAAACAAGGTAACGTGGAGGCTTTTAACAATGAAAATGACATTGACACTCTGTTACACCCGAGCATTCTCCCCAAGCGTCGCTCCCATGCAAATCGGTACACAGGGTGTGACAATCTCCTCTACCACAGCTACCGCTCGGCAAATTCTCAAGTGCCTCACATGTGCGTCGATCTATGTCACCATCCTCACCACCTTCATTAATAATCCCAACATCTAACACAATCCATAAAGTTAACAAAAATATCTGAAATTCTTATACGTAAATTAAAACATATTATAGATGTTGGTGCACTACATCTGTCGACTTCGTCTTGTATCGAGTCTTAGTTTTAGATTGTTAGATCAGGGCGCGTTTTACGAGAAAACCGGAGAGTATATGTGTTTTAGAGAGTAGGTCCGCTTATACGGACATAGTAGGTCCGCTTATGTGTCAGGTCCGTTTATACGGACATAGTAGGTCCGCTTATGTGTCAGGTCCGCTTATACGGACATAGTAGGTCCGCTTATTTGTCAGGTCCGCTTATACGGACATGTCCGTATATGCGAACCTACCTGCACTATATATACCTCATAAGCGGATCACATTTGTAACCTTCTGATTTCCATACCGAGGTGCTGCCGGTGTGAGAATTGAATGTAAATGCTGTTATATCAATCAACAAAGTGATTTAAGTGAAGATTTAGCTATTTCTACGTCAGGTACTTGTTTTCCGCACCTGTATCTGATCAAAACTCCTCTGATAGACTCGTTCGGGTCAAAACACGATCCTACAAGTGGTATCAGAGCTTCAGGAGGAGGAGTTCTATAGAGATTTGCTGGATTTCATCTATTATTCTTACTTCTACACCTTCTTTCTTCATCAGAACGAGATTTTACGGTCGGATTTCGCTCAAAATTTTACAGATTGTGTATTACTGATCATTGTCAAATCCCTGAAAATTTGAGCTTAAAATTCACACTAAAAATGGTCCAAATTAATCTCCGATTTAGGTCCGTTTTTATGAACAAGGTGTAGATCCGCTTCAAAGGTTCGCTTTTAGCGGCATATTTGATCAGGTCCGTTTCAAATTACTTGATAGGTCCGTTCCAACGACACATATTTGAACAGGTCCGCTTGTTTGAACATCAAACAGATCCGCTTGTTTGAACAAACAGGTCCGTTTGTTGAACATCACTTAGGTCCGCTTTTGTGAACAAAGCTATAGATCCGCTCTTGTGAACAACTCTGGTTCGCTTTTATGTCACTCCTTAGCACCAAGGTTCGCTCATAAGACAGGTCCGCTTTTAATAAGGTTTGCTTTTATGTCAGACCACCCAAGACACGTAAAGGTCCAATGAGCATGTAAATGATTTAAAAGTGTCGGACATTGAAACTTGTTTGGTAAAAGAAATTGTTTAGCATGATGTGAATTTAAATGGAGTTGTCAGCCCATGTGATCATTATTATGGACGGTCCAATGAGATGTTTGTGATAAATGGATTTGTCGGTCACATTTAAAAGATATTGATCAGATCAGATTTTTGTGATGTTATTGTTTTAATGGAATTAACGGCCCAATGAGAGAAGTGGATTTTAAGGCTCAATAATAGTAATCAGTTTTCATAGTTGGCGAAATCACCATCAATTTTGAATAAAGTCAATTGGTTACACTTTTGGTCCAATGAAAATTTGAGGTACAATACTAGGCCCAATCACAATAAAGTTTCTCGGTTCAATGGTTTTATTGTTGTCATCCCAAGCCCAAGTTTCATAATCGTTTAACGGATCAATTATAATTCAAATTCCATATCACTAAAGTCAAGTTTGGTGATATCTTTTCAAGTTGTCAGATTGTGTGGCTTAAACAGTCAGTTCGCAAGTTGTCAGGTCACAAGGTTTGGAGTGTTTGTCCGTTTGCACGTTTCGATCAGTCGTTTTGTCAGTCAAGTCGCGTATTAAAGTCATCGACTCGCTTGAAAGTTTCGTACGGTTTGGAGTTCAAAAGTTTCAAGGGTCAGGTTAATCGAATTCAATTCGGGTCATTCAGTCTATACAGTTGGTCAACATTCTGTTCGCACAGTTCGTCAACATTCAGTCCGCTCAAAATTGTCGTCAGTTCGAGTACCAGTTTGTTTCAGTTAATTGATAAACTGTTAAACTGATTGTATTTTGTTTGATTGTATCGTCAGGTACTTGTCGGTTTTTACAAGAGATTCAAGTTGCTAAAAAGGAATGGATTCTGAGTTCTACAACGCATTTGCTACATCCTCGACTACTCCAGCTTCCATTGCCCAAAACATGAATGCAGAAAATGAAACCGGAACAATGCAAAAACCCCCAAAACTCATGGGTATTGAAGATTATCACGGATGGAAGAAAAGGTTTGAGAATTGGGTACAAGCAAATCTTCTAAAAGCTTGGGAGAGCATTGAAACTGAGTATGAGAGACCAAAGAATACAATGGGAGCTGATAAAATCATATCTGAATTTACTGAACAAGAGAGGGAAAGTTATAGAGGAGAGAAAATGATGATCAATTTGCTACAACAAGCGATAAAAGAAGATATATTTGTGTTGCTTCAGCATGATGAAAACGCTTATTCTATTTGGGAAGCACTTGAAAAGAAATTTGAAGGAAGCACTGAAATGTTACAGAGTAAAGCAGCTTTGTTGAAAAAGGAGTTTGAACTGTTTACGTGCATGCCTGGTGAAACAACAAAGAGTCTTATTGAAAGATATTGTCATCTTGTACGTACCATGTCACAGTTGAAGATAAAGAAAAATGCAGCAGAATGGGTTGAAAAGCTTGCTGATGCTTTACCGCAACAAGAATGGGGTACATATATGATGATATTGAAAAATTCAGGACAGTATAAAAAGCTATCAATTGCACAGTTTATAGAGAAGTTGGAGGCACAGGATCTGGAGCAGCAGAAAATTGCTAGAATGAACAGTTCTACTCATCAACAAGATATCAAATTGTATTATAAAGGAAATGTTCAAACTGCTGAAGTTAGTCCAAAGATACAAACTGCATTTAGTGCTGGAAATCAATCTACACCAAGCAGTCAAGGATCAGTCAACACTAGTGGGTTCTCAACGGTGAATCCTCCAAGTGTTCAAAGTTCATCTGCTGGAAATGGGCATTTAATTCAGTGTAATGTAGCTCTACATCTTCGAAATGGTCAAAATTATTCTGAAGAAGTTGTAAAGCATCATATGGGATTATTGGTCACTGCATTAGAGTCTTATGAAGGGTTGATTGCCAGAAAAATTGGCAATCCGATGCTCACAAAGGAAGATTATGACCAGATCGATGCAGAGGAGCTGGAACTGATGGATATTAAATGGGCTTTAGCTAGTGTTTTGAGGAGAGCAGAAAAATTTAGATTGGTTACAGGAAGAAATGATTTCTTGGATGCAAATCTTTCTAATCTAGGATTTGATAAATCTAAAGTTGTTTGTTTTCGTTGCAGGGAGAAAGGCCACTTTAAAAGAGAGTGCAAAAATCAGGAACCGAGAGGAGCAAAGGAGTCTGTTGGGAAAGATGATTATTATCGGAAGACCATTTATCAGCAAATTACTCACCAACCGCATCAACAAAAGGAACCTCAAACGGCACATGGAAGAATGATCGAGGATGCAAACAAGAAGGCTTACTATGGCATCATGGATCAAGATGACGAGAAAGTAGCTGATGGTTTTAGCTGGGACAAGTACATTCCAGCTGATCCTAATGTTAAAGCTTTTATTGCTCAGATTGTTCAAAAGCCAGAGTTGATAAAGGAATGGATGGCTGTGATGTCGGATGATGAGGAGAGTCAAGATGGAAAATCTGTTTCTTCTGAAAGCAGTGATAGTGATGAAGAGATGGAACAGATAAATTTGGGAAAAACTCATTTATCTTCTGACACTTTTGAATTTTATTTTGCAGAAAAATTGAAGAAACTGAAAGAAAGGAAAGCTGCAAAGGAAATGAAAGAGGTCAAAGTGATTGAGAAGATTGTGGAAGTTGAAAAGATAGTTGAAGTTGAGAAGATCGTTGAAATCACAAAACCTTGTCTTACATGTTTAGAGTCTTGTAAACAATGTATAGAGAAAGATGAGAGGTTTAGTGAGTTAGAAAAGTTGAAAGAAAAGTTGTTGTTTGATGTAAAAAATTTGAAACAGTCATATGATGTATTGAACAGAACTGTGAATAGTCTGGAAAAGACTAACTCTGAAAGAGAGAAAGCTTTGAAGATGTTGAATGCTACTATGATGACAAAGCAGAAAGAGATCAACATGTACATAGAAGAATGTGCAAAGTGGAAGAAAGAGTTGAATAATGAAGCAGCTGAGAATGAAAGAATCAGAAGATTGCTGCAAAGTTACAAAGGTTGTGACTACGTAATGGATAGAATTTATCCAACAGTTGAAGGTTTCGAGGCATTTAAAGATGAAGATAAAACCAAAAAGCCAAAGGAAAAGGATACTGGTAAGAAACAGGGTGTATGTTATAATAAGTGTCCGCCTCCGATTTGGGAAGGGTACTCATCTAGGAAACCTAACGAGGAAGAACTAAAAAAGGCGGTCAATATTAAGTTAGAATCTGAGATAACCGATGTTTTACCGGACAATATTGATGTCACGTTCACAGCGTCCGACACAGATCATGAGTCAGAACTGATAAAAAGAGTGGTTGATCAGGTGTTGGATAAGGATGAGGAGTCAGAGTCAAAGTCCGAGTCCGAAAGTTCATGTCAGTCAGTCGGGAGTTCAAATTCATCCGAAAAGAGTTCAAAATCGTCGGGAAAAAGGGTTTACAGTAAAGAGTTTTTGTTGTCAAAATCTAATTTGAATGACGAAACATTTGAAGTTGCATATACTTTGAATGGTTCTGACAAATTATATTTTGATAAAGAATTTCCAATAAGAAGTGTTCGTTTTGACATGATCAAAAAGGTTTTCAAAATGACAGAAATTAGTATTTCTGAAATAAAAGATTTAAATCTTACTGAAAAACCTAAAAAATACACTTCAAGAGTTCAACAACGGATAAACAAGAAAAGGGGTTACAATTCTGGTTCTGGTTTTCAAAAGAAATCAAACCACAATCGTAGCTACAAAAAGAAAGGACTTGGTTTTATTCCACCTGAAAACTATAAAAATGAAAAATTTGTTCGAGATTTTAAATAAAAAATGGCATATGTTGCAGGAAATAGCCATGAAGAAGAAGCAAAGAGCTCATTCTGGAAACAGTCAAACCAGGAGTTTCTTGCTGAAAAGATGAAGCATGGAGCTTATCAGAAGAAAGAAACAAGAACCTGTTTCCGATGCAATGAAGCTGGTCACATCGCGTGGAACTGTCCGAAAGCGACAAATACAAAACAGGGAGTTTCTGGAAAACTGAAAGATGTTGTTGTTGACAAAGCTGAACCACCAACTGAAAGATTCAAAGTGTTCAAAAATTCAACATATGAAGTTGGAGAGTGTTCGAAAAAGTTTTACAAAAAAAGGGAAATCTTGACAATCAAGCTTGGGTTGTTAAGAAATCAGAGGTAAAATCTGGCAATGAATCTGATTCCACAAAATCAGAGGAGCCACAGTTTGATGAGAGTGATGAAAACTCAGTTCCTTCAATGGATGATGAGAACTTTCCACCATTGAGGATTGAGAATTTTAAATCAAAAGTTGGGAAAGTTGAGATCTCTAATCAATTTTATTGTGACAAGAATGAATTTGATGTTGAGAAAGCGTTTAATGGGAAAGTTAAGAAGATTTTCGGAAAAATGGTTGAAGGGAAAGTAAAAGGGGTAAAAGAGTTTTATGCTAAAAAGAAAGCAACTTACACTCCAACTGCTTCTGAATTGAAAACACCCAAGGCTGGTCAGGCTTGGGTGGACATTTTCTTTGCTTGAAAAACCTGACTTGCCGGAGATCCCAAGTTTGTAATTGCGGATCAGGAGTCGGCACTTTTTATGATTAATAAGGTTGTTTTTGAAAATGCTTGAAATTGTTAAAAATTTTACAGGATAAGAGTGACTTGCCGGAGCTTCCAGGTTGGTAAGTGTGAAGCAGGAATCGGCATCTTGATTGGTAAAATGGTTTGTGTAGATGTTTTATTCCTACATGTGATTAATTGTTTTGGATATACTTACAAGTGGTAAGAGGTTGATTCTGACAAAGTGATTACTCAAGGTCATTTGTTTGAACTTGATGTAATCCTGATACAAGAGATTGAATGGACAAAATGATGAACCATTCCCCTAACCTACAAGTGGTTTGAAAATTAACAAAACTTATTTTCCGGACAAATCATTTTGGTTAAAACAAACTTGAGTGTTTTGAAATCATAATGAGAAAATAGTTTTGTGAAAGGGGGAGTTCTGATTGTTTATGCCAAGTGGATGGCGAATTGAGGTGATTTGATATCAGTTGTCAATTTCTGTACAGTTTGTTTTTTTTTCAAATTTCCTGAAATGTGTTTGCATTTTAGGGGGAGTAAAAATTTCAGAAAATCCAAAAACATTTGAAAATTTGAAAAAGGCAAAAACATGATAAAATCAAAAATGAGTTTTGGTGTCAAAGAAGAGGAAATGATAGTACATCAGTAGACAGTCACAGTATGCTAAAGAAATGTAATGTTTGAATAGCGTTAAACAGTCTCACTGATGATATGCCGATAGGTTTTTACACATTTAGTAAACTTTTTCGGGATATAAACTAAATTTCAAACTTGCTTATTTCGTGGGGAACACTACTTGGATATATAGGTAACCCCTGAAATCTCGTTTGAAAGGTCCCTCTTTCTGAGATACTAGGTCTTTATGCTCAGTGATATCTGGGGTATTATCCCGGGACTTCTGATTTTGCGGAAGCAATGGCCTAGTCCCCGGAGAATACTTTCCGCATGCTTGAAATATAGCGCAGCCCTCAGCAAATTGATGAAACAATAAAATTGATAGTCATTGCTGTTGTAATCAAAAGATCCTCTAAAGGGGACACGCCAAAAGTTGAAGCCGTCATCTCTCTGCGTATCGAAAGATCGACCTGAGCTCTCACGGCCCTCGTACTATAATTTATTCCCCTGACAGATATCATCTGTGGTATACTCACCTGTAAGACTGAATATTGGGATCTGGATACGGGAGTATATTCAAGAGGTGGGACACATGAATGAGTTTAAGTTCTTAAAACAACTAACTCATATCCTGAATCAGTTGAAATTTGTGTGAAAATTTAAGTGGATCAGTATATTGGCAATCTAAGTGAATTGTTTAATTCTTAATGTGTAACTAAGCTCAACGGTACTTGTGACTTGTCAAAATCTGATATGATCCTCTTACACAAAACTCACAAAAATATTATCTGTAAATATTTCTTTACTGCATTTCTTTACATTAAAAAATTCAAAAAGATTTTGAGTGTGTTTTAGCATAAACTTTTGAAAAAATCAAAAAGATTTTCGACAACTGATGTTGGAAAGCTGATTTTCAAAATTCCAAGTGCTAAACATGATGACATTGTTGTGAGGGGGAGTGTGTTTTAAAATGTCAAAATGTATTTTCTAAATCATCAAGTGGTTCATCATGAGTTTGTGATCTGAGGGAGAGTGATTGTTGGTTCATATGATTATGAGATGAGAGTTGTCTGATTATTTCAGAGTGTTGGTGCATACAAATTGTTAAATTTAGAAATTCATTTCTGGGTTAAGAATGTGCAGGAATAGCCAAGTTTCGATCCTGGAAATTGAAGATTGTATAGAGTGCCAGGTTTAAGATTCTGAATACAAAGAAAGCCAGACATTGATCCTGAAGCAGATATTGCTGAAGAACAAAGGAATGCCAGCAAATCGTTAGGTGAAGTCTGAAGATTTTCAAGTCAAGAGGAGTCTGTTGAAGAAGATAGAGAGAGAAAAGCCCAGAGACTGATCAAGACTGAAGAAGTGAAGACACTGCATTGTCGTGACTCGATAGTCGACTCGTCAACATCTGAGGGGGAGTCTGTTGGTGCACTACATCTGTCGACTTCGTCTTGTATCGAGTCTTAGTTTTAGATTGTTAGATCAGGGCGCGTTTTACGAGAAAACCGGAGAGTATATGTGTTTTAGAGAGTAGGTCCGCTTATACGGACATAGTAGGTCCGCTTATGTGTCAGGTCCGCTTATACGGACATAGTAGGTCCGCTTATTTGTCAGGTCCGCTTATACGGACATGTCCGTATATGCGAACCTACCTGCACTATATATACCTCATAAGCGGATCACATTTGTAACCTTCTGATTTCCATACCGAGGTGCTGCCGGTGTGAGAATTGAATGTAAATGCTGTTATATCAATCAACAAAGTGATTTAAGTGAAGATTTAGCTATTTCTACGTCAGGTACTTGTTTTCCGCACCTGTATCTGATCAAAACTCCTCTGATAGACTCGTTCGGGTCAAAACACGATCCTACAATAGAATGAGATTAATCTACATTTTTATTTAAAGATAACATATATTATAAATGAACACACATCTAAACTCACCTTTCTGTGCAGATGTTGTGATACTAGTAAAAGGGTAATAAGCATGCTAATAATAAGCTTCATTGCTTGTGTGTTGTTGCTTAGTGTTCAAGAGTACTGCGATAAGTAAGTTGAAAAAACTTGTTTACATAGATGTGCATTTATAGGATGAGTTGGAGTAATAACATTAAAACGGTTGTATTGTCGGTTTAGCATATTAAATACTAAATGTTATAAGTTCAGTTTTATGGTAGTACTAAGTACAATGTTTGATGAAACAGATATAACAATAAATTACTTTCTTCTATTTCGATGAACATAACTTATAATAACAACTTATATTTCATTCGCTTATTTTTCAAATATGTTACAGATATTACATTTTCAATTATTCCAAATGTTTAAAAAATGGTATTTTAGTTATAACTTTTTCTAGTTAGTTTTTATTTTAAGAAAAATCATTTAAAAATTAAACGAGAAATGTCGGTAGAAATGCACGAAAAGCAGGTCCTGAGAGACCTGCATTCTGTTTAATTTGTTTTTGCTAATAACTGTTATAGTAATTTGAACAATCATGTTATCTACTTGATAGTGATGTTTCAAACGTTTTCATCTAGTTTACGGATGAATTTTCTAACTTAATAATCTACGTGCCATGGGTAATTACAATGTATGAGGCCTCTCAGTTTTTGGCGTTTGAATGACAGAGGGTGGTGTACTATTTTTAGTGTCTTAGAATCGTAAATCTTATATTAAACGGTTGTTCTTGTATAGAAACATATTATTTTGAAATTTTCATCTAGGTAATAGATTTTGTGAAATAAAATTTTAGGGAGGTCTATATATTAAAACAACATAAGTCATGCAACATTCTGCTCGACACTAACGTGCCCATTGAAGATGACAAAATGGTGTTTTGACATGTCGTACACTTCATTAAATCAAGTAGAACCATTTTGATTTAGCGAGAATTTATTGTGGCCAGTTTAACCCGTTGTTCACTTTGAGATCAAAGCATATACCTGTTGTATGATTTGAATGGACATAAATTGACCAATGTGAAACTTTTTGTTAACCCAAATCAGCCATTTTTTTGTGACATCTTAGTTTCATTATAGATTCGAAAGTTTGGTTTATTTCCTAAACATGCTGTCAGAAAGTGCTATAAAATTTTATTATATTTTACATCAAACAAAGCATTTTGTGTTTTTGTTCAAAGTTAAATTTCTTCATTAACCTATTTCATTCCTCTAGTTACATTGAACCTTACACAAAATAGATAACCAACACCATGACAACGTTTTGTGTTTAGAAAGATATATCGATTAAACCGATCTTATACTTAATCATTATTATGATGCATACACTATGAAAAGAAATATCTCTATTACACCATATTTTGATAATCTTAAACAAGGTAACGTGGAGGCTTTTAACAATGAAAATGACATTGACACTCTGTTGCACCCGAGCATTCTCCCCAAGCGCCGCTCCCATGCAAATCGGTACACAACGTGTGACAATCTCCTCTACCACAGTTACCGCTCGGCAAATTCTCAAGTGCCTCACATGTGCGTCGATCTATGTTACCGTCCTCACCACCTTCATTAATAATCCCAACATCTAACACAATCCATAAAGTTAACAAAAATATCTGAAATTCTTATACGTAAATTAAAACATATTATAGGATGAGATTAATCTACATTTTTATTTAAAGATAACATATATTATAAACGAACACACATCTAAACTCACCTTTCTGTGCAGATGTTGTGATAACTAGTAAAAGGGTAATAAGCATGCTAATAATAAGCTTCATTGCTTGTGTGTTGTTGCTTAGTGTTCAAGTGTACTGCGATAAGTAAGTTGAAAAAAATTGGTTTACAAAGATGTGCATTTATAGGATGAGTTGGAGTAATAACATTAAAACGGTTGTATTGTCGGTTTAGCATATTAAATACTATATGTTATAAGTTCAGGTTTATGGTAATACTAAGTACAATGTTTGATGAAACATATATAACAATAAATTACTTTCTTCTATTTTGATGAACATAACTTATAACAACAACTTATATTTCATTCCCTTATTTTTCAAATACGTTACAGATATTACATTTTCAATTATTCCAAATATTTAAAAAATGGTATTTTAGTTATAACTTTATCTAGTTAGTTTTTATTTTAAGAAAAATCATTTAAAAATTAAACGAGAAATGTCGGTAGAAATGCACGAAAGGCACGTCCTAAGAGACCTGCATTCTGTTCAATTTGTTTTTGCTAATAACTGTTATAGTAACTTGAACAATCATGTTATCAACTTGATAGTGATGTTTCAAACGTTTTCATCTAGTTTACGGAAAATTTTCTAACTTAAGAATCTACATGCCATTGGTAGTTACAACGTATGAGGCCTCTCAGTTTTTGGCGTTTGAATGACAGAGTGTGGTGTACTATTTTTAGTGTCTTAGAATCGTAAATATTATATTAAACGGCTGTTCTTGTATAGAAACATATTATTTTGAAATTTTCGTTTAGGTATTTGATTTTGTGAAAGAAAATTTTAGGGAGGTCTATATATTAAAACAACATAAGTCATGCAACATGCTGCTCGACACCAACGTGCCCATTGAAGATGACAAAATGGTGTTTTGACATGTGGTACACTTCATTAAATCAAGTAGAACCATTTTGATTTAGCGGGTATTTACTGTGGCCAGTTTAACCCGTTGTTTACTTTGAGATCAAAGCATATACATGTTGTATGATTCGAATGGACATAAATTGACCGATGTGCAACTTTTTGTTAACCCAAATCAGCCAATTTTTTGTGACATCTTAGTTTCATTATAGATTTGAAAGTTTGGTTTATTTCCTAAACATGCTGTGAGAAAGTGCTATAAAATTTTAATATATTTTACATCAAACTAAGCATTTTGTGTTTTTGTTCAAAGTTAAATTTCTTCATTAACCTATTTCATTCCTCTAGTTACATTGAACCTTACACAAAACAGATAACCAACACCATGACAACGTTTTGTATTTAGAAAGAAATATCGATTAAACTGATCTTATACTTAATCATTATTATGATGCGTACACTATGAAAAGAAATATCTCTATTACACCATATTTTTGATAATCTTAAACAAGGTAACGTGGAGGCTTTTAACAATGAAAATGACATTGACACTCTGTTGCACCCGAGCATTCTCCCCAAGCGCCGCTCCCATGCAAATCGGTACACAGCGTGTGACAATCTCCTCTACCACAGTTACCGCTCGGCAAATTCTCAAGTGCCTCACATGTGCGTCGATCTATGTCACCGTCCTCACCACCTTCATTAATAATCCCTACATCTAACACAATCCATAAAGTTAACAAAAATATCTGAAATTCTTATTCGTAAATTAAAACATACTATAGGATGAGATTAATCTTCATTTTTATTTAAAGATAACATATATTATAAACGAACACACATCTAAACTCACCTTTCTGTGCAGATGTTGTGATAACTAGTAAAAGGGTAATAAGCATGCTAATAATAAGCTTCATTGCTTGTGTGTTGTTGCTTAGTGTTCAAGTGTACTCCGATAAGTAAGTTGAAAAAATTTGGTTTACAAAGATGTGCATTTATAGGATGAGTTGGAGTAATAACGTTAAAACGGTTGTATTGTCGGTTTAGCATATTAAATACTATACGTTAAATGTTCAGGTTTATGGTAATACTAAGTACAAAGTTTGATGAAACAGATATTACAATAAATTACTTTCTTCTATGTTGATGAACATAACTTATAACAACAACTTATATTTCATTCCCTTATTTTTCAAATATGTTACATATATTACATTTTCAATTATTCCAAATATTTAAAAAATGGTATTTTAGTTATAACTTTATCTAGTTAGTTTTTATTTTAAAAAAAATCATTTAAAAATTAAACGAGAAATGTCGGTAGAAATGCACGAAAGGCACGTCCTAAGAGACCTGCATTCTGTTCAATTTGTTTTTGCTAATAACTGTTATAGTAACTTGAACAATCATGTTATCAACTTGATAGTGATGTTTCAAACGTTTTCATCTAGTTTACGGAAAATTTTCTAACTTAAGAATCTACATGCCATTGGTAGTTACAACGTATGAGGCCTCTCAGTTTTTGGCGTTTGAATGACAGAGGGTGGTGTACTATTTTTAGTGTCTTAGAATCGTAAATCTTATATTAAATGGTTGTTCTTGTATAGAAACAAATAATTTTGAAATTTTCATTTAGGTATTTGATTTTGTGAAAGAAAATTTTAGGGAGGTCTATATATTAAAACAACATAAGTCATGCAACATGCTGCTCGACACCAACGTGCCCATTGAAGATGACAAAATGGTGTTTTGACATGTCGTACACTTCATTAAATCAAGTAGAACCATTTTGATTTAGCGAGTATTTATTGTGGCCAGTTTAACCCGTTGTTCACTTTGAGATCAAAGCAATACCTGTTGTATGATTTGAATGGACATAAATTGACCATTTTTGTTAACCCAAATCAGCCAATTTTTTGTGACATCTTAGTTTCATTATAGATTTGAAAGTTTGGTTTATTTCCTAAACATGCTGTCAGAAAGTGCTATAAAATTTTATTATATTTTACATCAAACAAAGCATTTGGTGTTTTTGTTCAAAGTTAAATTTCTTCATTAACCTATTTCATTCCTCTAGTTACATTGAACCTTACACAAAACAGATACCAACACCATGACAACGTTTTGTATTTAGAAAGAAATATCGATTAAACCGATCTTATACTTAATCATTATTATGATGCGTACACTAAGAAAAGAAATATCTCTATTACACCATATTTTTGATAATCTTAAACAAGGTAACGTGGAGGCTTTTAACAATGAAAATGACATTGACACTCTGTTGCACCCGAGCATTCTCCCCAAGCGCCGCTCCCATGCAAATCGGTACACAGCGTGTGACAATCTCCTCTACTACAGTTACCGCTCGGCAAATTCTCAAGTGCCTCACATGTGCGTCGATCTATGTCACCGTCCTCACCACCTTCATTAATAATCCCAACATCTAACACAATCCATAAAGTTAACAAAAATATATGAAATTCTTATACGTAAGTTAAAACATATTATAGGATGAGATTAATCTACATTTTTATTTAAAGATAACATATATTATAAACGAACACACATCTAAACTCACCTTTCTGTGCAGATGTTGTGATAACTAGTAAAAGGGTAATAAGCATGCTAATAATAAGCTTCATTGCTTGTGTGTTGTTGCTTAGTGTTCAAGTGTACTGCGATAAGTAAGTTGAAAAACTTCTGTTTACAAAGATGTGCATTTATAGAATGAGTTGGAGTAATAACATTAAAACGGTTGTATTGTCGGTTTAGCATATTAAATACTATATGTTATAAGTTCAGGTTTATGGTAATACTAAGTACAATGTTTGATGAAACAGATATAACAATAAATTACTTTCTTCTATTTTGATGAACATAACTTATAACAACTTATATTTCATTCCCTTATTTTTCAAATATGTTACATATATTACATTTTCAATTATTCCAAATATTTAAAAAATGGTATTTTAGTTATAACTTTATCTAGTTAGTTTTTATTTTAAGAAAAATCATTTAAAAATTAAACGAGAAATGTCGGTAGAAATGCACGAAAGGCATTTCCTGAGAGCCCTGCATTCTGTTCAATTTGTTTTTGCTAATAACTGTTATAGTAACTTGAACAATCATGTTATCTACTTGATAGTGTTGTTTCAAACGTTTTCATCTAGTTTACGGAAAATTTTCTAACTTAAGAATCTACATGCCATTGGTAGTTACAACGTATGAGGCCTCTCAGTTTTTGGCGTTTGAATGACAGAGTGTGGTGTACTATTTTTAGTGTCTTAGAATCGTAAATATTATATTAAACGGCTGTTCTTGTATAGAAACATATTATTTTGAAATTTTCGTTTAGGTATTTGATTTTGTGAAAGAAAATTTTAGGGAGGTCTATATATTAAAACAACATAAGTCATGCAACATGCTGCTCGACACCAACGTGCCCATTGAAGATGACAAAATGGTGTTTTGACATGTGGTACACTTCATTAAATCAAGTAGAACCATTTTGATTTAGCGGGTATTTACTGTGGCCAGTTTAACCCGTTGTTTACTTTGAGATCAAAGCATATACATGTTGTATGATTCGAATGGACATAAATTGACCGATGTGCAACTTTTTGTTAACCCAAATCAGCCAATTTTTTGTGACATCTTAGTTTCATTATAGATTTGAAAGTTTGGTTTATTTCCTAAACATGCTGTGAGAAAGTGCTATAAAATTTTAATATATTTTACATCAAACTAAGCATTTTGTGTTTTTGTTCAAAGTTAAATTTCTTCATTAACCTATTTCATTCCTCTAGTTACATTGAACCTTACACAAAACAGATAACCAACACCATGACAACGTTTTGTATTTAGAAAGAAATATCGATTAAACTGATCTTATACTTAATCATTATTATGATGCGTACACTATGAAAAGAAATATCTCTATTACACCATATTTTTGATAATCTTAAACAAGGTAACGTGGAGGCTTTTAACAATGAAAATGACATTGACACTCTGTTGCACCCGAGCATTCTCCCCAAGCGCCGCTCCCATGCAAATCGGTACACAGCGTGTGACAATCTCCTCTACCACAGTTACCGCTCGGCAAATTCTCAAGTGCCTCACATGTGCGTCGATCTATGTCACCGTCCTCACCACCTTCATTAATAATCCCTACATCTAACACAATCCATAAAGTTAACAAAAATATCTGAAATTCTTATTCGTAAATTAAAACATACTATAGGATGAGATTAATCTTCATTTTTATTTAAAGATAACATATATTATAAACGAACACACATCTAAACTCACCTTTCTGTGCAGATGTTGTGATAACTAGTAAAAGGGTAATAAGCATGCTAATAATAAGCTTCATTGCTTGTGTGTTGTTGCTTAGTGTTCAAGTGTACTCCGATAAGTAAGTTGAAAAAATTTGGTTTACAAAGATGTGCATTTATAGGATGAGTTGGAGTAATAACGTTAAAACGGTTGTATTGTCGGTTTAGCATATTAAATACTATACGTTAAATGTTCAGGTTTATGGTAATACTAAGTACAAAGTTTGATGAAACAGATATTACAATAAATTACTTTCTTCTATGTTGATGAACATAACTTATAACAACAACTTATATTTCATTCCCTTATTTTTCAAATATGTTATAGATATTACATTTTCAATTATTCCAAATATTTAAAAAATGGTATTTTAGTTATAACTTTATCTAGTTAGTTTTTATTTTAAGAAAAATCAATTAAAAATTAAACGAGAAATGTCGGTAGAAATGCACGAAAGGCACGTCCTGAGAGACCTGCATTCTGTTCAATTTGTTTTTGCTAATAACTGTTATAGTAACTTGAACAATCATGTTATCTACTTGATAGTGATGTTTCAAATGTTTTCATCTAGTTTACGGATGAATTTTCTAACTTAAGAATCTACGTACCATGGGTAGTTACAACGTATGAGGCCTCTCAGTTTTTGTCGTTTAAATGACAGAGGGTGGTGTACTATTTTTAGTGTCTTAGAATCGTAAATCTTATATTAAATGGTTGTTCTTGTATAGAAACAAATAATTTTGAAATTTTCATTTAGGTATTTGATTTTGTGAAAGAAAATTTTAGGGAGGTCTATATATTAAAACAACATAAGTCATGCAACATGCTGCTCGACACCAACGTGCCCATTGAAGATGACAAAATGGTGTTTTGACATGTCGTACACTTCATTAAATCAAGTAGAACCATTTTGATTTAGCGAGTATTTATTGTGGCCAGTTTAACCCGTTGTTCACTTTGAGATCAAAGCAATACCTGTTGTATGATTTGAATGGACATAAATTGACCATTTTTGTTAACCCAAATCAGCCAATTTTTTGTGACATCTTAGTTTCATTATAGATTTGAAAGTTTGGTTTATTTCCTAAACATGCTGTCAGAAAGTGCTATAAAATTTTATTATATTTTACATCAAACAAAGCATTTGGTGTTTTTGTTCAAAGTTAAATTTCTTCATTAACCTATTTCATTCCTCTAGTTACATTGAACCTTACACAAAACAGATACCAACACCATGACAACGTTTTGTATTTAGAAAGAAATATCGATTAAACCGATCTTATACTTAATCATTATTATGATGCGTACACTAAGAAAAGAAATATCTCTATTACACCATATTTTTGATAATCTTAAACAAGGTAACGTGGAGGCTTTTAACAATGAAAATGACATTGACACTCTGTTGCACCCGAGCATTCTCCCCAAGCGCCGCTCCCATGCAAATCGGTACACAGCGTGTGACAATCTCCTCTACTACAGTTACCGCTCGGCAAATTCTCAAGTGCCTCACATGTGCGTCGATCTATGTCACCGTCCTCACCACCTTCATTAATAATCCCAACATCTAACACAATCCATAAAGTTAACAAAAATATATGAAATTCTTATACGTAAGTTAAAACATATTATAGGATGAGATTAATCTACATTTTTATTTAAAGATAACATATATTATAAACGAACACACATCTAAACTCACCTTTCTGTGCAGATGTTGTGATAACTAGTAAAAGGGTAATAAGCATGCTAATAATAAGCTTCATTGCTTGTGTGTTGTTGCTTAGTGTTCAAGTGTACTGCGATAAGTAAGTTGAAAAACTTCTGTTTACAAAGATGTGCATTTATAGAATGAGTTGGAGTAATAACATTAAAACGGTTGTATTGTCGGTTTAGCATATTAAATACTATATGTTATAAGTTCAGGTTTATGGTAATACTAAGTACAATGTTTGATGAAACAGATATAACAATAAATTACTTTCTTCTATTTTGATGAACATAACTTATAACAACTTATATTTCATTCCCTTATTTTTCAAATATGTTACATATATTACATTTTCAATTATTCCAAATATTTAAAAAATGGTATTTTAGTTATAACTTTATCTAGTTAGTTTTTATTTTAAGAAAAATCATTTAAAAATTAAACGAGAAATGTCGGTAGAAATGCACGAAAGGCATTTCCTGAGAGCCCTGCATTCTGTTCAATTTGTTTTTGCTAATAACTGTTATAGTAACTTGAACAATCATGTTATCTACTTGATAGTGTTGTTTCAAACGTTTTCATCTAGTTTACGGAAAATTTTCTAACTTAAGAATCTACATGCCATTGGTAGTTACAACGTATGAGGCCTCTCAGTTTTTGGCGTTTGAATGACAGAGTGTGGTGTACTATTTTTAGTGTCTTAGAATCGTAAATATTATATTAAACGGCTGTTCTTGTATAGAAACATATTATTTTGAAATTTTCGTTTAGGTATTTGATTTTGTGAAAGAAAATTTTAGGGAGGTCTATATATTAAAACAACATAAGTCATGCAACATGCTGCTCGACACCAACGTGCCCATTGAAGATGACAAAATGGTGTTTTGACATGTGGTACACTTCATTAAATCAAGTAGAACCATTTTGATTTAGCGGGTATTTACTGTGGCCAGTTTAACCCGTTGTTTACTTTGAGATCAAAGCATATACATGTTGTATGATTCGAATGGACATAAATTGACCGATGTGCAACTTTTTGTTAACCCAAATCAGCCAATTTTTTGTGACATCTTAGTTTCATTATAGATTTGAAAGTTTGGTTTATTTCCTAAACATGCTGTGAGAAAGTGCTATAAAATTTTAATATATTTTACATCAAACTAAGCATTTTGTGTTTTTGTTCAAAGTTAAATTTCTTCATTAACCTATTTCATTCCTCTAGTTACATTGAACCTTACACAAAACAGATAACCAACACCATGACAACGTTTTGTATTTAGAAAGAAATATCGATTAAACTGATCTTATACTTAATCATTATTATGATGCGTACACTATGAAAAGAAATATCTCTATTACACCATATTTTTGATAATCTTAAACAAGGTAACGTGGAGGCTTTTAACAATGAAAATGACATTGACACTCTGTTGCACCCGAGCATTCTCCCCAAGCGCCGCTCCCATGCAAATCGGTACACAGCGTGTGACAATCTCCTCTACCACAGTTACCGCTCGGCAAATTCTCAAGTGCCTCACATGTGCGTCGATCTATGTCACCGTCCTCACCACCTTCATTAATAATCCCTACATCTAACACAATCCATAAAGTTAACAAAAATATCTGAAATTCTTATTCGTAAATTAAAACATACTATAGGATGAGATTAATCTTCATTTTTATTTAAAGATAACATATATTATAAACGAACACACATCTAAACTCACCTTTCTGTGCAGATGTTGTGATAACTAGTAAAAGGGTAATAAGCATGCTAATAATAAGCTTCATTGCTTGTGTGTTGTTGCTTAGTGTTCAAGTGTACTCCGATAAGTAAGTTGAAAAAATTTGGTTTACAAAGATGTGCATTTATAGGATGAGTTGGAGTAATAACGTTAAAACGGTTGTATTGTCGGTTTAGCATATTAAATACTATATGTTATAAGTTCAGGTTTATGGTAATACTAAGTACAATGTTTGATGAAACAGATATAACAATAAATTACTTTCATCTATTTTGATGAACATAACTTATAACAACAACTTATATTTCATTCCCTTATTTTTCAAATATGTTATAGATATTACATAACTTATAACAACAACTTATATTTCATTCCCTTATGTCTCACCCCCGAAAATACCCCAAGCGGAAACCCCCGCGAGGCGTGTGACATACCAGGATCTAGCCACCAATCACATTGAACTCATACAAGATTTAAAATAAAACTTTCATTCATTAACATAAAGTGTTACAAAACAGTAATTATAATTCATCGTATTCAGCGGAAGCATAAATCATTAGTTAAGTGTTACATAAACCATATGTATGATAATCATTAGACTTGTCTCGCAATTCCATGTATCTCGACCCATGACCACCCCAGCTTCCCATACAGCAAGTTCTACGTTCCACATATCTATAACCTGCGAGCATGCACACAAGTGTATCAGACAACGCTGGTGAGTCCACGGTTTTATGAAAATGTTTGGTTACCAAGTGTATAATCCAGTTTAATAACAATTCTTAAAATAATGTTGATAATAACTCGAGTACCGAAGAAGATGGCTCCTGATTATTTTTGCCCTTCCCTAATGCCCCTATCTAAGCATTGGTCATGACTGGGTCATTAGTTCACACCCGTCCTCTCAGGTACGGGGTGAGGGTGCCAAACCTAAATAGCGCTATCAACTAATACCCCGTTACCTCTCAGGTAACAAACAAGATGGGACTTAATGGTGATAGGAATTGAGTGTATTATTCAACATTCCAGATTTTACCCAAAAGACTTATCCCTCTCAGGAATACCCACTGATTTACCCAAAGACTTATTCTTCTCAGGAATACCCATTTGACTGTCCCACCCACAGGGACGCATGCTCAAGAGTAGTGAACTCACCTTAGATTTGCTCGGTAAGACAGATCACACGTTCAAGTTAGTCAATCAAAGACATTTGCTTGGTTAGTGTGTCTTATCCTGGACGAGACACGTCTTCCAAAACCTGGTTTTATTAAATGCCTTATGTCGAGTCCTTGTGAACTCTAAAAACAAGTTGATGGTTTGTACTCGAATTTGAATTCTATGTTTTAAAACAATGTTGTTGTTATGTTTTTAAACTTATTTAATGGATGAACATCTTCTGTTTTAACATATAGTTGTTGTTATGATTGAATGCAATGATATTAAGCAAGTCACACATAATCACACTTCCACAAAAGTCAGGGTGTGACAGTTTGGTATCAGAGCTTCGATTGTAGCGAACTAGGATTCCTTCTCGAGTCTAGACTACAATCATTAGGACTCTCACGAAAATATTTTTACAACATGTTTTCATTGCATACACGAAATGCCCAGATCCAGGAAACAAACATTTTTACAAAATAAAAAGACGAGAAACACAATGCACAGTTACTTTGTTGGTTTAGTCTGGGAGACCAGGTAGTTCAGTCTGGGAGACTGGGTGGTTTAGTCTGGGAGACTAGGTGGTTTAGTCTGGGAGACTAGGTGGTCTAGTCTGGGAGACTAGGAAGGATAGAAAAGATTTGTGAAGGATGATAAGAATACATGATTACATGGTTACATTGTCTTTGTTTTCATGCTAAATGATAGTGGTTAAATATGTGCATATATTGTGATTGTTTTGTTACAAACACTATGTCTTCATCCGAGAGTGGATTGTCTGATATTGATAACCCCATGGCTACTAACTCCGGTGTGAGTGAGCCAGAGATCTTTACCTCGGATATTGAGAATGACCCAGAGATGGTGTCAGACGACGACGACGACTTTTAGCCATTTGCGTTGCCTGATTTTGGAGTTGACTTACCGCTTGCTGATGGTATTCCAGACAAGGATCCTTTTGTTATTCCCATTCCTGTTCACGATCATCTTATCATCGGGCACCCCGATGGTGAGCATGTCGTGGCACCGATCCTCGCTCCCGTTCCTCTCATAGTTATCCCACCTGAGGATTTTCCATTTAATGATCTATTTGACGATGATTTTGATCTATTTGTTGATGGTCCTCCCGATGACGCTCATGGTGATGGAGAGCTAGATGAGGACGTTGTTGCTAGTCCACTTCCAGAGATCCCTGTTATTGAGATTTCCTCTGATTCTAGCTTACACTCTGTCTCATATTCCTTTGAGTCTGTGACTTTTTCCGCCTTGCAGGCAGTTGGATTGCGACGTTATGCCACTGATTCTGATGATGACACAGCCATGTCAGCTGCACCATCCCCTCCACACGAGCTTGAGCCTGGTCTTGAGCTAGACTTTGTTCCTATTGATCTGCCTGTTGATGCATCCGCTGACCCTGAGCCTTTACCTGATCATGACCCTATTTCATTTGGATTACCTGACATTGCACCCCTCATACCGAACCCAGTTCCTGCACCCACAGACCCTCCTGTTATTGAGCCATTCGTTCCTCCACTTGCACTTGCACCTGCACCCGTTGATGTTGCTCCTTTTCACCCAGTGGAGTCTGATGTACACCGTGTTGACCTACCTAACGTTTTCTTGCAGGACATACCCACACCCCATCTAGGGGAAGGCACTTCAGGCCAGCAGCCAAGTCATGACCCTCATGTTTCAGCAGATTTCCCACACATATCTCAGTCTGCACCCTTTGCTCATTTTACTTCTTCACCACTCGATGAGCCATTTCGATGGTTCCCACCATACACTATGCCAATTTCTGATCCCTACCATCCCTCGCACTTTGCTGGTTATACACGGGATGAGCTACTCCTATCACTTCAGCTTCAGTTCGAGATTATGAGTCGTAGGATTTTGGAGCTTGAGATGACACCGCATCCTTTACCATGTCCGTGTCAGTCAGCTTTTGTTCCCCCTCGTTCATCACCGTCCCCATTTTCACATCCTCCTGCACCTCTCACTCCATTTCCAGAGTTTGATACTCGATTTCTTACCTTTGAGCAGCATATCAGTTATCTGTTGCCTCATGTTTATGATCTTGAGGAGGAGCTTGCACATGCGCGCAGCTTGCTTTTCTTCCCTCCACCTCCTCCTCCACCACCATCAGCATAGTTGGTGTTTGGTTTTATGTAGGTAGCTTGTTTTTGATGAGAGCACCACTATTGAGCTGAGCTAGTGAAGCCTTTTGGAGATCACCTTGTGACTGTATGATTTTTGTAGACTGATAGACTTGTTGAACAAGGGTAGTGTGACCCTGTGTTCCTTTCGATATGATACACTTTGTAAACCATGTAACAATACTTGTGGTTGACGATTAATTAAAGCTCAATCGTCATGTTCTCATTAAATACGTTGTTAAATTTACATGTTTGTAATTTGATTGTGATGCTAAATGACATGCTTGCTATATGCTATTATATACGTACTATATAGTCATTATACGAATTAAGACCTGACCTATACAATCTTCTTTATAGAAGATGCCTCCTCGAAGGAACACTAAGTTGCCCACAACAGAGGCCGAACTGCAAGAACGGATTTCACAGGAAATCGCACAACATGAGGCCTTACGCTCTGAACACAACGGAGGTACCTCAGGAAATAACCCACCTCACGGTAATGTTTAAGTCACTTAAGACACATTACGATACGTTTGGACATTCCATGTGCGTTTGCTAATGCTTTCTGTGAATGATGTTGCCTGTACAGGCTGTACTTACAAGCAGTTCTGTTGGTGCACTTGTGTCTGTACTTTGTTTGTATTTAGTCTTAATACGAAACGATGACTTTGTAGTCCTGTAAGTTTGACCAAGTCAACCTTATGTTTGTAAGATGTTGGGTCGAAGGATGTGCCATCGAAGGATTGCCTATATCCTTCGATGACCTGCTCGAAAGATGACTTTCGATGGATGGACCACGAAAGATCACATCTTTCGTGGTACATGTTGATCCTTCGAGTTGTTTCTGGTCGATAGATGATCCTTCGATCATTCTATCTGATCCTTCGACCAGACCTGTTGTATTGGGTATAAATACCCGTGTGTTGTGTTCAGTTCGATAGTTAGACGTTAGACACACAGACAGATAAGGAACACACACACACACACTAGAGAGTTTGCAGAACTGATTTGTAAACATTGAGCTTGTAACCAGACCTTTCATACGTTTAATACAAGTGGTGTTAATCGTTGAATCTTGCGTGTTGTGTTTATCATTGTGCTTGTTCTATCCCGGTTTGCATGCTAGCTTGGATTCCGCACTCGCTAGTGTGTTAGACATAACAAGGAATAGGTTAAACCTCAACCTCCGAGGGACCTACAAGTGGTATCAGAGCCGTGGCTCTTTTCCTTGTTAAAAACCGGGTTTTTACAAGTCTTTGGAGTGTTTGGATAAAGCTCACTGTTTTAGCATCCGTTTGTAACTGTTTTTCTCGATTTTCTTGACGTTAAAACGTGTCTAAACTTACCGGGTGTGTTAAAAGACGGTTTGGGTAACTTGAAAACTTGTTTTTAAGTTGTTTGGTATTTTCCGGCCATAATTCCGGCTTCTCCGGTGACCGGCTGTTCTGGATAGGTTTATTGTATTTTAGGTTTCAAATCATGGTTTTGGCAGAAAGCATGGTCTGACCATATCTTCCGCAGAAAGTTTCTACCAACCCATCACCTTTTTCACCAACCTGTCATCCTTTGTCAACTGTGTCAGAACCGTTCGAAAGATATCCTTCGAACTCGAAAAACCATCTTTCGATCAGTGGAGGTTCGATAGATCAATCATCATTCGAACCAAGGAATCATTTCGAAAGACCATCTTTCGATCAGTGGAGGTTCGATAGATCATCATCCTTCGAACCAAGGAATATTTTCGAAACATACATCTTTCGGTCTACTGTTCATTTTCGAAAGACAAGGATTCTTCGACTGGGGAGTCTTTCGAAGTCATTGTTCGACACTCAACAGTGTTCATCTTTCGGTCTACAGTACGTTTTCGAAGGATAAGGATCCTTCATTGGAGAATCTTTCGAAAACATTGTTCGAAACTCAACAGTGATCTTTCGAACCCTGTTGATCTGTCGAACAGGTGTTGATCTTTCGATCCTTAGCCTGTTTGTGTTTAACAGTTTGTGTTGTTCAAGTCTTTCGAACAGGTATCCTTCGGCTGATCAAAATGAATTCGATGTGGGGTGTTCCGGTAAATGCAGAAATGTATTTTGGTACTCCAGCTCCGGATTCGGGTTCGCAAGCTAATGCTACATCTACCGGTCAATGGGCATTTGTATCAAATCAAGCTCCAAGTGTTCAAAGCATTTTGCTAAGCGAAAGTGAAACAGGAAGTTTGAATAGGCCTCCAAAGTTAATGCATTTAAGTGAATATCCGGGATGGTTTGACAGATTTCATACATATGTCCTTGGTCAAAATACAGAACTGTGGTTGCGCTTCATCACAGATTTTGATCAAACGATAGAGGTTGCCGCTTCATCTGCTGCTACATTTGCTGATCTTACGGAAGATCAGAAGAAGGTTTATGACTTAGAAAAGAAAGCATATGCCATTCTTACTCAGGCGTTAAGCAAAGACATTTATCATCAATTTGTCAGTTTCAAGACAACGAAGCAGTTGTGGGACGCATTGAAGATAAGGGGCATAGGAAATGAAGCAACACGCCAATTAAGAAAAGATCTGCTAAAGAAAGAGTTTGATGGTTTTGTGTGTATGCAGAATGAATCTCTAGGAGATTTGACAAGTCGATTTACTCATTTGCTGACTGAATTGGCAAATACTGGGGTTGTAACAACTTCAGAAGAGATAGTGAAGAAGTTTGCAGATGCACTGCCACCTCAATGGAGTAATTTCTTAGAAATCATGAAGTACAATGGCACTTTGGATATAACAAGCTTCAGTGATTTTGCTCAACTCCTGGAAAACAAGAATCAGGAAGAAACTTTAAAGGCAAAAAGAGTTGCAGTGCCACAAAATCCTGAAATTTATTATGGAACTTCTAGCACTTCTACAAAACCTTCTTCACACGCTCCAATTCAAACAGCATTTGTGTCTAGCACGAGCTTGTATGGCACTCCTCCTCCAACAACAGATATGTTTGGAAATCCGCTTAATCCAGCTCCTCAACCAGCACCACAACCGCAACAGCAAATCAGAACAACTGATATGTTCGGGAATCCACTTCCTCCTCAACAGCAAGCGTGTTATGGAAGCACATCATCTGCTGGTCAACAATCAAAGCCAAATACAGTACGGCTCGACACCTCAAGCTTTTCTAAAGTCAGTGTGGAAGTAGCAAAGGAACACATGGAGCTGCTAAACACTGTGGTGAGCGCATACTGTGGATTAGTGGAAGGTCAGATTGGTAATATTAATCTGACACAAGAAGACTATCAGCAGATTGATAAAGAGGAGATGGAGATGATGGACATTAAGTGGGCCTTTGCTAGTGCAGTTAGGCGAGCAAAGGATTTCATGGAAAGAACAGGCAGAACCAGCTTGGAGAGCAAGAAAGACACCAAGTATGGGTTTGATAAACAGGCTGTTAAATGCTTCAACTGTGGTGAACGTGGTCATTTCAAGCGTGAATGTACTAGACCATCTCAGCATGGAAACCAGAATCCCTTCAGAAATCAAGGCAACCAGCAGAACCTGAACAGGAACAATTGTAGGTCCCGAAATCTGAGGATCGATTACGAACCGAATCTCTTGTTTATAGTAAACACGGTTACGTGTGCGGAATCCACGTAACTATGCCAAATCAAACATATATAGCATAAATAACAACGGATTAATCAATGAAACACAATCTATTGATTAACGGGATGAGAACCGATAACAACTGATACAAACACAGTTCAGACTAAATTTTGGCAGAGTTTTGTTACTATGGTCTGTTTCTCATCTCTGAGTTCAAATGAACACAAAGTGTTGCTTATATAGTCCCTGGGTCACAGATATCGACGAAACACAGAAGTGTTTGACGAATCTGAACATGGGCCAGACATTGGGCCTGGAACAGCCCAATACATGACGAATCAGGGTCTGATTCGTCATGACCTTCAACGAATCAAAAGTCTGATTCGCCATGAAGTGTTACGACGAAACAGAAGTCTGTTTCGTCGAGGACTGCAACTGTTGTGTTTGTTCCTGTTATCAGACAGCAACAATCAGCAACACATAAACATAGTAATGACAAAACTACCCTTTAATGCAACATGCATTGTTCATAATACATTACATACCAAAAGAGACAAATAAGTTGTACACAAGTAGATAGGAGGATATCTGACTTGGTCAACATAACATACAGACTCGATAATTAATAAAAGACCATTCAAAATACATCGTTTAAACAAGACTAGTTACAGACACTAAAAAAAATGCATCAACAAACTCCCCCTTGTCTGTTACTCGTCTTTGGTCTTCTAATCTTCCTTCAGTGTTGTTCGGACCACGTACTGCCCGAATGAATACCCCTGTAGTAGCAAAAACACGCTACTCTCTGAAACTTTAACGCTTGACGTTCATCTTGGTCTTCATAGAAAATATCATGACGATATAATCTTCCAATATCAGCTTCAGACATGTTGACGATCCACATCGGATCCAACATCCTGTAGTTAGCACGACCATCTCTGAACACAATAACAGCTTCATGAGTATCCGAGTCGTAGCACCACAATGCCATGTCTTCCAGAAAATCCTGCTTCATAGGCATCAATGGGATTTTATCTACTACCCTCGGTGGCTGATAAACAAGTTTATATCTGCAAGTGTTGGTGTCCGGATCAAGAGTAAACTTGATCGGTTGATAAACAGGAAATTGTGGCTTGTAGGATTCATCCTTCCAGCCTGACTTCTTGTTTACTTTCACCAGACGCTCAAATAAAGTAGCGCCATCGTATTTTGCACGATTGATAAGCTTAAGCCTTGTCAACGCAGAAACATCATAGAATGGTAAGGAAAGAATGCTCAGTAGTGAATTGAAATACAGAATTCCATATTCACGTTTAATAGCAATGCAGTGAATATCTTGAACAAACATCCAGCATAAGATCCTTCCACTAGGCTTCTTTTCAAATTGCATATAGTCTACTTGAGCTTTTTCAGGTAACGGCTTGGACACTTTGGATAAAAACTGTTTTCTCCATTCAGCAAAAGCATTTGTGTCTTTTTCAGATGAATTCCGATTCTTCAAGTGCTCGTCTATGTCATCAATGTTTTCTTTCATCCAATTTTCATCAAATGATGCAAATTCAGTACCATCTTCTCTGACATATGTTGATTTTGGAGCTTCACTTTCAACCACAATTTCATCAATCTCTTCAATATTCGTTGTATCAGTTTCAGTAGACATTTTGTCTATCTCAGCATCATCTACTTCTCTCATAGATTGTAAAATACTCAATTGCTCCGGAGAAAGATCTTCTATCAACTCCCCTTCTTCAAGCAACTCTCCAGTAAATGGATGAACAACTTGTAGAGCAATATCAGCACTGCTAAATATAGAAGAAGTACCTTCTATCTGTTGTACTTTTCCAGTAGATGTTCCCTGAGATGATTCAACAACGGTAGGTTGAACTGTAACAACTTCAGAAGCAAGTGTGGTTGGTTGTTTCTGTGATGTACCAGAGGTATCAGGATTTCCTTGATCTTCTGTATCATCATCCTTTTTCTTTAACACCTCTTGTTGTTTACAATGATAGTCCCACAGAATGGCAAGCCTTCTCTCTTTCTCTTCATCAATAGCCTTCAAGCGAGCATTTTCAGCTTTAAGCGCATCAATTTCACCTTGTTGTCTCTCTATAACTGTTTGCTGTTGACCAACCATTGACTTTAACTTGTTAATCTCCACTGATTGTTTAAGTTGATCATGCTTCGTGAGATTTCCAAAATGAGATTGCCTTTGAAGACGATCAGCAGCCGCTTCAAGTGTAGAAAACAGATAGTTGATCTTTTCATTTTGAGAAAATCCGGCAAAAGTTCTATGTCGTTCAGCACTGATTTCCGAAGTAGTTGCCCGGATTGCTGAAGCCATAGATCTTATAGGAACTTCCTGAGGACGAACAGATGGAGTAGCAGTAGCTGGTGTAACAACTGGATCAACTGGAGTTTCCATAGCTGAAGTACAGATTGTACAGGCTCCTGAGCAATAGATGAAGACTCCTGAGGCACAGATTTCCGAGTATAAGTACTCAGATATCTCCTAGCTTTCTTCTTTTGTACTTCAACAGCTTTCTCCGCTCTTCTTTTTGTTCTCCTTTCACCTTCAGGATCTTCTGGAACATACTCTGGATCATCCTCTGTTCTAATCTTTCTATACCTTTGTACTCCACGTATATCAATATACATTTCATAACCAGGTTCAACTAAATGATCACTAGAACTCGAATCAGTTCCATCATCACCACTCGCTGACGAACTACTATCTGATGTACCAGAAACAGCACCCTTGCTTGATGTACCAACAGCAGTACTAACAGCACCTGCATCACCTGCATCACTATCTCCACCACTTTCATCATCATCACTACCAGATTCATCTGAATCAACTGGGTCAGGACCAAATTTTTCTATCCTTAACCTTTCCAACTCAGGTTCTTCATTGTCTGATTGGCTATCTTCATGACGCCATTTGTCATTTGCAGGGGCAACATAATCAGGATTCACTAGAGCTCCAAAAAGCTTCCTTGGAGGAACACTTTCTGTGTATCTTTTGGCCGCCATAGTCTTGATTAGTCGTAAGGAGTTGAAATTCATTGCCTCTATTTTCAACAGATCATTTTCATCTTTTGGAAGGTCTGGATGCTGAACATTCATTATCATTTTCAGAAACCGTGGATACATCCAAAATTTGTTCCCTGTGGTTCTACTACCAGTCCTTGTCATGTTCTCTTTCATGTTGCTAAAAATGTACTTCGAGATGCTAAACGGTTTGTTTAACACCAGAGCAACCATGAACCCAACAAGATCATCTCCCGCCATATCATATCCAGCTCGTCTATTGCTGAGACTCTGAATAAGCACATGTAATAAAAACTTGTATCTTAATGGAAGATCACCTTTGTTGATTTGTTTGACGAAAAGATCTCCTTTGCATTTCATCCTTAGTAAACAGCCTCGCGAACACATGATTGGTATTGAATATGGTGCATTCGGTTGATCTTGTAATTGAAGAACTTGATTCAATATCTCCGGAGTAACAACGACATACAGATCATTAACACGACCTCTGATAATATCCTTTCCATCGATTTGAACGACGTTTGCAGAATCCCAGAACGCTTTAATGAGAGATTTGTAGACTGGTGTCGAGTATGTAACAGCATAATTGATGCGTGACTCCCTAATCCACTTCGTCATATCTTTAAATTCAACGAGCTTGTCTTCCGGATCCAAATATGCAACTTGATTATGGCGTTTTTCTGACATAATCTCTTCTTCTGTTTTGTTTTCTTTCTTGATCGCTTTCTTGCGTTTTCCTTTTTCTTGCTGTGCTTTAGGAGCCATCTGTACATGAAAATGTCCAGAATAAGTCACAATATATATAACATAACATTTAGACATGTATGAATACACTTTCATGTATTCACATAACAGATAACTGATTTAAACATGTCTACTGTGAACAAACAGCAACATCAGAAAACAGCTAAGGCATTGACGACGAAACAGATGATCAGCGACGAAACAGAACATTGAACGACGAAACAGAGGTTTGACCATTGACTGGTTTGATTCGTCGACTTTTTGATTCGTCGAGTCTATTTCATTCCATTTTGATTCGTCATGTTTGATTCGTCGTCTGATTCGTCTAATGTGTGATTCGCCGAAATTAGGGTTAAATCAGATTCGTCGATTTGGGGGTTTTCTCAGTTTCGCCGGATTGGGTTTAAAAACAAACATCAGATATGAACATAAACACATTCAATCAACATTATTTACCCAACCCATTTATAAACACCCATAAATGTTTTTCCGAACAAAAACCTTGTAAAAACAGATAATACCATCATTAAGTACAAACCCCTGTTTTTGGTTATAAAAACCACTAACAAATCAAAGCAAATCAAACACAGATAACCTAAATATATCAGATTATAATGAAAACACAACAACATGCAACAACAACACATATTTAATCAAAGAAAAACAATGATTTCAAAAGGGTTTTTGAGGGTTTTCGGATGAAAAACCCGACGGTTCAAAGTGTTCGGAATGAGAATCAGAACATGTTTCTACCTTTGAAGTTTGTGAAATTTTGATTAAAAACAGAGTTTTGAGCGTTTTGAAGTGAAACCGTAGGTTTGGGTGTTTGGTTGTGTGAAGAAGAAGATAACTGTGATGTTTTGAAAAAGTGAACAAGTGGGACCTATTTATATACTACCTTGTCTCGACGAATCAGAGGATTCGACGAAACAGAAAAGGGCCCGGCGAATCAGAACTTTGGGCTTGAACTTGGGCCTAAACTTTAGCCCATGACGAAACAGAATTGGGCTCCTGTGATTCGTCGTCTGATATGACGAATCAGATTTGATTCGCCAACTAAGGTCTGATTCGTCGACAAGTGTGATTCGTCAACACTTGTGATTCGTGACAGGTCTGTTTCACCAACAGATTTTTCAAAACAACAACACCCAGGCTGAAAATATTTTGCAGTCAAAACAGATTATGAACACAATTACATTCAGTTTGAATTTTCAAATGCAAGAACGCTTTTATGAAGAAGGTTTCAGGCTTCCGGTATAAAACACCAAGCAACAACTTCGGCTTAATCAGAAACGAACTTTACACAAATATACTAAAAACAAATTTAAAGCATAGTAAACTAAATGAAAATGCGGAAAACTGTTAAAAAACACTAAACAACTGTACAAGTGCAATCTTTTTGCGAATCTCAAGGACAAGGAATCATACCAGCTTACGGTCTTAGTCAACATGATTTTGATTTCTGTTTAAAGCTCTGGATAAGTATACTACCTCGATTATCGGTATTGTGGTCCACATAAGCTCAAACTGATCAGACATAATCATAATTTAAGAGATACGATTAACGGTAAGGATTATACTTACAAGTCGATGTAAATCCACTCACGACACATTCCCGTATCAAGGTATGCACGAGAATTCATCTTACCGGTGAGTATACCGTTTATCATCTGTTTGACCGTATAAAAATGTGAGAGACTCACTTATTTGATTGAAAACAAGCCCTATGTGATAAAATCACTTATTGATGAGGAACTTGATTTTCAGATGCATGAGGGCACAGGAGCAAGTCCGTGAACAGGTCAGTACTTCCGTACAGCAGAGAGACGAACTTGACTCCCGCATAGAATCTGTGATAATTTATCACTTATTTTGATTGGACATGTGATTGTTGATCACTTATTGAGGTCGTATGCAGTATGTACACGTATGTATAGTATCATGGAAGATCTTAGACTTCGTCTCCGTTATTTTAACGGTTTGATACAACCATGATACCCAGATGATAAGCAGCATAAAGACCGAATATTTCAGATCTCGGCAATCTCTCAAACGAGATTTCGGTACTAAGACCATATGCCAATGAGCAGTTCCCACCTGACTTGAAGTCTGTTAGGTTTGTATCATCCTGCACATTTTAGTCTGATTGTGAGCCTACCGATACATCGTTAGTAGAGATACTTATCATTTTTCTTTTTATTTTGCATTTTGAGCACATTGACCGACCACACCAGTGAATTTCATCATTTTCCTTTATCCAAGAAACTCATTTTTGGTTTTTCTATTGTTTTTGAATTTTTGAATTTTTCAAACGAAACGACAGAAAGTAAAGACATCTTTTTGGATTTTGAACTTTTTCAATGTTTTTGTATTTTCTTGAAATATCTCCCCCTAAAATTCGCAAAGTTTACGAAAACTAAAATCTTTTTGAATTTTCAAAGATTATAAAGAAAATATTTACAAAAACGATCAGCCAAAGAAGTTTACTCGGGTATCACCTTAATGCCATTGACCAAAAGTAGATAATCAAAACGTGATTTATCAAAAGCTTTTGTAAACAGGTCGGCACGTTGGTGATCAGTGGGGACATGAACGACATCGATTAACCTCTTATCAAAACAGTCACGGATAAAGTGATATTTAATGTCGATGTGTTTAGTCTTAGAATGTTGCACAGGATTTCTAGTGATTTGCAAGGCAGCATTATTATCAACAAAAATACGAGTAGATAGGAATTCTAAACCGTAGTCGCGCATTTGTTGTTGTATCCAAAGAACTTGGGAGCAACAACTCGAGGCAGCAATATATTCTGCTTCACATGTTGATGTAGCAACACACGTTTGCTTCTTGCACTGCCACGTTACGAGTCGATTTCCTAGGAACTGACATCCTGCTGTTGTCGATTTGCCATCGATTTTGCAACCACCGAAATCAGAATCACTGTATGCAATTAATTCAAAACTATCATCCCTAGGGTACCAAAGACCGAGGTCTGGGCATCCCTTCAAATAGCGTAGAATCCTTTTGACAGCTGACAGATGAGAGGCCTTCGGGTTTGCTTGATATCTGGCTAGTAAGCATGTTGGGTACATGATATCAGGCCTTGAAGCGGTAAGATACATGAGAGATCCGATTATGGCACGATAGTACGAGGAGTTGATGCTTTCTCCCTTCAAATCCGGAGTAATCCCGTGATTCTGCGGAAGTGGGGTACCAATGGGCGTTGCATCTGACATTTGGAATCGGCTCAAAATGTCACCAACATATTTAGTCTGATGGATGAATATCCCAGACTCTGTTTGTTGAACTTGAAGGCCCAAGAAGAAATTCATCTCTCCCATAGCACTCATTTCGAACTTTTCTTGCATAACACGTTCGAATTGCTTGCACAAAGAGTCATTAGTAGACCCAAATATTATATCATCAACATATACCTGCACCAGCAGAAGATCGTCATCTTGTTCTTTGATAAAGAGTGTGCAATCAATAAACCTCGTCTAAATCCATTCTCCAGAAGATAGTTTGATAAGGTTGCGTACCAAGCCCTAGGTGCTTGATCTTTTTGAATTGGTTGAGTATCACTTGCTTACACTAGTTTGCCATACTCTAATATTATCACTGGCTGTTCTTTTCTTGTGGTCTAATGCTGCCAGCTTCATCAACAAGTCTGCACCGAAGTTCCCAGAAGTTGCTCTCCCAGAAGATATTGTTCTTGGTGTTGCTTCTGCTATCAGGACTGAAATCAACACTGGTTTAGCAATCCTTAGGAACATTGCTTCTGGCAAAGATTTGAAGAAGTTTCTTGCTGTGATTGCTGGTTTGTGGGTGCTATCGATTTTGGGAAGCTGCTGGAATTTCTTGACCTTGTTATACACAAGCTTTGTTTTGCTGCACACGGTGCCTTATCTATATGATAGATATGAGGACAAGGTTGATGCGTATGCTGAGAAAGCAGAGGCCGAGATCAAGAAGCAGTATGCAGTATTCAATGTTAAGGTTTTGAGCAAGATTCCTGTTGGGACATTGAAGCAAAAGTTTGCGTAAAGATGATCTAGCGGCGCCACTAGTTTCAGGTGACTGGCTAGTCGGGTCTTTGGACTTGTTTGTTATATTTATAAACTAGGAACCGTGTATTTCATTGATTTGCTGATATGTTTTGGTGAATCCGTGATAATTTAAACATGTTCGGTTATCATGTGATGAAGTTTTAGACGTTTAAATCCCTTTTTGTATTGTAGCTGTGGGCAGATGGTTCTGAATGAAAGGGGATGTAATTTTGTATCCAAAAAAAAAAAAAAAAAAAAAAACTTGTAGGTCCCGAAATCTGAGGATCGATTACGAACCGAATCTCTTGTTTATAGTAAACACGGTTACGTGTGCGGAATCCACGTAACTATGCCAAATCAAACATATATAGCATAAATAACAACGGATTAATCAATGAAACACAATCTATTGATTAACGGGATGAGAACCGATAACAACTGATACAAACACAGTTCAGACTAAATTTTGGCAGAGTTTTGTTACTATGGTCTGTTTCTCATCTCTGAGTTCAAATGAACACAAAGTGTTGCTTATATAGTCCCTGGGTCACAGATATCGACGAAACACAGAAGTGTTTGACGAATCTGAACATGGGCCAGACATTGGGCCTGGAACAGCCCAATACATGACGAATCAGGGTCTGATTCGTCATGACCTTCAACGAATCAAAAGTCTGATTCGCCATGAAGTGTTACGACGAATCAGACCCTGATTCGTCATGTATTGGGCTGTTCCAGGCCCAATGTCTGGCCCATGTTCAGATTCGTCAAACACTTCTGTGTTTCGTCGATATCTGTGACCCAGGGACTATATAAGCAACACTTTGTGTTCATTTGAACTCAGAGATGAGAAACAGACCATAGTAACAAAACTCTGCCAAAATTTAGTCTGAACTGTGTTTGTATCAGTTGTTATCGGTTCTCATCCCGTTAATCAATAGATTGTGTTTCATTGATTAATCCGTTGTTATTTATGCTATATATGTTTGATTTGGCATAGTTACGTGGATTCCGCACACGTAACCGTGTTTACTATAAACAAGAGATTCGGTTCGTAATCGATCCTCAGATTTCGGGACCTACAAGTGGTATCAGAGCTTTGTTGAGCAACCAAACCCGATCGGGGTGAATATGATCTTCAAAACCTGGAGGTTGTTCTACATGCACCTCTTCTTGAACAATACCATGAAGAAAAGCACTTTTAACGTCCATCTGGTAAACTTTGAATCCTTTGAAAGAAGCATAAGCTAAGAAGATTCGAATAGCTTCCAGACGTGCAACAGGTGCATAAACTTCATTGTAGTCAATGCCTTCAATCTGACGAAAGCCCTGAACAACCAGTCTCGCTTTGTTGCGAATAACAACTCCACGATCATCTTTCTTGCATTTATAAACCCATCGTGTTCCAATTTTCTTGTAATTCTCCGGTTTTTCAACAAGCTTCCAAACACCAAGCTTTTGAAATTGCTGCAGTTCGTCCTGCATGGCTTCAACCCATGAATTATCTTTTAAAGCTTCCTTATAAGATTTTGGTTCTTCTTGTGAAACGTAACACGCGAAAGACCAATCATTTTGTAGACCAGATTCTCTAATAGCTGAATACAAACCAGCACTCGGGTTGTTTCTCAGCTGATTACGTGTCTGCACACCTTGTTGGACATCTCCTATGATATTCTGCTGTGGATGGGTATCGTGTATCCTCATTTCAGGATTTTCAGGAACACGAGCATTAACACCCAAATTGTTAATATTAAGATCAACAACCAACTCTACACCTGGAATATGCGTAGAAGTGGATGCATTTCCTTCAGCAGTATCATCGACTTGCACATGAGGAGTATCAACAGAAATACCATGAACAGGAACAACTGGAGATTTAGTACCTTCAGTCGCATCCAGATTTTCTTCATCTTCTTCTGATGACTCATTGTATTCAGTAACATTCTCAACTTCCTCATTTTGAACCGTGTTGTTAGACGAATTAGAACTTTGTGAGTTAACAACAACAGGTCTAACTAATGATGACTCAGCAGCATTGTCACTATCAAATATCATTCTAGCAGCTGCAGAATCTTCATCAAAAGTTGGCAGGTCAAAGGAATTGAATAGCCCATCATAATCGAACATCCAAGGATCACCTGGAGCTTTAACAGGATCTGTATATCTCTGAACCCGTACTTCACTCCATAGTTCAATCTTTTTGGTAGTCAGATTCCAAACACGAAAATTTGGTGTAGCATATCCAAGGAAGAAACCCTCGATAGCTTTCGCTCCAAACTTTCCATCCGGATCAATCATAGTGCATGGACCACCAAAAGGTTCTAGAATTGAAAGATCTGGTTTCCTTTTCTGTAGAAGTTCGAAACAAGTCTTGCCATGTCTCTTAACCGTAAGAACTCGGTTTAATGTGTAGCAAGCAGTCGACACAGCCTCTGCCCAGAACTGAACAGGAAACGACGACTCTACCAGCATAGTTCTTGCAGTTTCAATTATCGTCCGATTCTTCCTCTCCGCGACACCATTTTGTTGTGGAGTGTAAGGAGAACTGTATTCATGAAGAATGCCTTTAGAGGTACAGAACTCGTCCATAATCCGGTTTTTGAATTCAGTTCCATTGTCGCTTCTGATCCTCTTAACTTTCAACGAGTAGAGATTTTCCAACATTGTAAGAAGATCCTTGAGGATTTGAGGAGTATCACTCTTGTGTGCCATAAAAGCTACCCAAGAAAATCTAGAGTAGTCATCAGTAACTACTAAACAATACACATCTCCGAACGTTGTTTTGTGTCTCATAGGTCCAAAGAGGTCCATATGAAGACGTTCGAGAGGCATGCCAACAGTGTTGATTTTCTTTAAAGGGTGAGACTTCTTTGTTTGTTTCCCTTTCTGGCACGAAACACAGATATCTTGTAGATGAAAACTTCTCACGGGTACGCCATTCACAAGATTGTTTTTCACCAAATGGTTCATTTTTCTCAAGTGAATGTGTCCCATTCTTCTGTGCCAAGATATAGACTCCTTCTCCGTGGCTTTCGAGACAAAACATGTGACTTGTGCAGAAGTCGTAATCGCTTGACTCATATCAAGAACATAAAGATCATTGATTCTTGGAGCCGATAAGAGAATCCATTCATCAGGAATTGTGAAACCAGGTTTAAGCACATAACAACCGGCATCATCAAAATGCACGGTGAACTTTTTATCGCAGATTTGCGACACACTGAGAAGATTATGATCAATTTGACGAACATAATTGATCTTATCGAAACATACCACACCATTGGAAATCATTCCCTCTCCAGTGATGTAACCGCCTTTGTCTCCAGCGAAAGCAACATAGCCTCCTTTAATGTTTCTCACATCATATAGAAGTCGTAAGTCGCCCGTCATGTGCCTAGATGCCCCACTATCAACAATCCAATGACTATTAATAGTTCCTCCTGGAACATCCTGCACATATCATCCAATGATTAGTTAAGGATGGGGACCCAAGCCAATGTGGTCTTGGGTCGTCCCTGAGCATCACGAATAGTGATCTCGATTTGTTGATGGTTTTCCAAACAAACAGCTCCCCCTGAACCTTTACTCTTCCTAGGTTTCCAAGTTTGTTTTTGTTTACCAGATTGAGTTTTGTAAACAAATTTTGAAATTTCTGATTTTACAGGTGAACTTGGTTCCCTTGGAAAAGAATTGACCTTAGGTTTTAAAGCCTTTTCTATTTTCTTCACATTTTGATGTCGTTGTTTCGATTCCTGTTCTTTAATAGTTCTTTTATCATGTTTAGGTGAAACAGGACGACATTTAAGGTGAATCGATTCAGGTGATGCTCTTTCAACAAATTTCGCTTTCGGAGTGTTAGCACAATCTTTGATGATGTGCCCAAACTCTCCACATTTAAAACACGTTCTCCTTTCAACAAACTTAGGAGAACTGGATCGACGATCAGATGTCGGACTTGTGTAACCCGAGGTACTAGCTTTTTCATCACACCCGTTTGAATGTTGAGTGTAATTGTTTTGATTATCACGTTTTAAAATTTTGACTTGTACAAAATCAGTGTTTGACTTGTTAGCAAAAGTCTCAATTTTATCTGTACCCCTCGATTCCACAAATTTAACATTGCTGTTTTTCTTCTGATAACGAGCCCCTTTTGTTTCAAATTTTGATTTAGAAACATTTGACACTTTAGCTCGTTGAACTGATTGTGTACTCTTAGAAGCAATAGGTTGTTGCTTTGAAGGTGATATCTGATTTCCAAATTTCTTTTTAATTTCATTCTTAGGAATTGGATTACATTGAGTCACATTAACTCCCTGAATCAACTTTCCCACAAACTTACTTGTGTTATTTTCAAAAACATTATCAATCAATGAAGGATTGACATTTTTAATTGGAAAATCATTATCTGAATAGATTTTAAAGTCACCAACCAAAGTGTACAACACAATATTACTTTTAACAGTAGACACAGGATTTATCACTTGTTGAACAACAGGTTGAACAGCAGGGGTAGGAGGATCACACAGAATATGATTCTCAATTGGAACTTCTACTCCTTTAAGTTTGTCAAGTGATTTATCCTGTTTACTCACATCTGATTCAGATTCATCATCCGACGACTCATAGTCCTCAATGGTTGGAGGACCTTGTTTCGTAGATGTTGACTCTTTTTGCTCAGAATTTGTACTTGGAGAATTGTCTGATTTGAATCCTAGGCCAGTAGTTACTTCTTCATAATCAAGAGGCACACTGGATTCAAACCGTGGCATTTCTTCTTCATCAGGCATATAAGTATAATCATGTCTCAAAGGGGGCGGACACTTCTTATACCCAACACCTTTCTTGTTTCCCTTTAGTTGTTGAACATCAATAATGTGATCGAGCACAAATCGGGAGTTAGAGTAACTCTCCAATTTTTGCTTGATTGCATCATGTTCACATTTGGTAATGGCTAGTTCCTTTTTAGTTTCCTCAACAATGTTAATGTATTCATTTATACTAACTTGTTTATGATAAACAGTTTTTGTCACTTCGGAAACATTTTTCTTTTGAATTTCAATCATAGATTTAAATTCTTTTTCGTTTCGAATCAAAGCCATATTCGCTTCTTTGCATTTAGCCATTTCAACAACTAAACTCTGATTGTGAATATGAATCGTATCACATTCAAGTTTTATTCTATCAAATTCACTTTTCATATACTCACAATCTCTACAGTTGATAAGAATTTCAGATTTTACCTGACTTGTAGAAGCTGAGACATTTGCCATAAAGGCAGTCTGATAAGAGAAAGATCCGTCTTCAGAAAAGAACTTCTCCATTTCTTTAGATACTACCTCAGCCTTCTTGATCAGAACTGATTTCTGACATTTCAAATCTTCTGCTTCATTCAATAAGTCATCAAGATTAGAACTTGCTTCTTTGCTCACATCAGATTCAGAACTCGAAGTAGAACTTTCTTCATCAGAACTCCCGGAATTACCAGAAATGTCGTCACTATCAGAAAATTCTTCCTTATGAACGTGCTTGATGTGATTGATTATTTTTGCATAACACGCCGTTCCTCCTTTACCTTGATCACTTTCCCCAAGTTGTAAAGACCAATTAAACCCTTCATCAGCTTGTACGGTTAATGCACGACTTTCATTTGATGGTCCAGACTGATTCTGGTTAGTGGTGTTGGTTACAGCCACTATCCCTTTTCCACGATTGTCTTGATTAGCATTTGAAGTACTCGTCTGATTACGGAATGGGTTCTGATTGCCTTGTCTGCTTGGTCGAGTGCACTCACGTTTGAAGTGACCCTTTTCCCCACAATTGAAGCAAGTAACTGCTTCTTTATCAAAACCGTACTTTGTATCTTGTTTGCTTTCCAAAGAACTTCTTCCTGTTCGAACCATAAAGTCCTTCGCCCTTCTAACAGCACTTGCGAATGCCCACTTTATATCCATCAACTCCATTTCATCACGGTTGATTTGTAGATAGTCTTCGTTGGTTAAATTGATGTTTCCAATTTGACCTGCGACCAAACCGCAGTAAGCACTGACCATGGTATTAATAAGTTCCATATGTTCCTTTGCTACTTCAATGCTAACATTTGAGAGGTTTGATGTATCAACTTTGACTGTGTTAGGGTTTGGAGTTGGAGGATTGTTGGTATAATGAGCTTGCTGTTGTTGTTGTGGTTGGACTTGTTGTTGTGGTAGGACTTGTTGTTGTGGTAGGGATGGATTAAAACCTCCTCCTAAATATGCTTGAGGTGGAGTAGTATTTACTGGAGGTATAAAAGGAATAAAACCTCCTCCAGAATAAGTCTGAGTTTGTTGAGGAAACGGAGAAGAGTTTGTATCTGATACAAACGCCGTTTGTAACTTTGGTTGCCTCAGACTAGCTGACGGGTCAAAACCTCCACCATTATACATTTCAATGTTCTGAGGAGCAGCAATGCGTTTTGCTTTTCGGATTTCTTCATCATTTTTATGTTCCAGCTTCTGTACAAATTCATAGATAGTTATGGTGTCAGCATCTAGAATACCTGTATGTTTTAGAAGCTCAATGTATGGACTCCACTTTGGTGGTAGAGAATCAGCAAATCGTGCACAAACTTCCTTTTGAGTTGCATTAACAGCATAGGCATACATCTCACTAATCAAATGATAAAACCGTGTGGTCATTTCATTTAGAGTTTCGTTTTCCAAGAACTGGAATGATTCGAACTCTTTCTTTAATAAATCATGCCGTGTCTTTCTGGAAGCTGCGTTTCCTTCTCCTCTTGTCACCAAACAATCCCATAGGGCTTTCGTGTCCGTACAATAAGAAAACTGATGATAGATATCTTTATGAAGTGCTTGAGTAAGAACAGCAAATGACTTTTTCTCAAATTCATATGCTTTCTTGTCATTTTCCTGCATGTTAGTATAACCTTCGGCCGTTGACGCTGCTACTTCAAGAGCATCATTGCGTTGAGTAATGAAACACCTCCAAATATCCGTGCTTTGACCTTGAACATATGTAATGAATCGACCTTTCCATGATGGAAACTCGTTCATATGATTCAACTTTGGCGGGCGATTGTTACTACCCGTTTCGCTCTCGCTAATCAGAAGATTTTGAATGTTTTGGTTCTGATTGGATGCCAAAGCCCATTGTCCGGCACTTATAGTTGGTTGACCATAAACACTCTTCACCCACGCTGCTGCGGACGACGGATCTTCACGTGGTCTAGAATCCATACTCCAATCCCATGGACTAGTACAACTCATAGTTGATGTATGTATGATAGTACCTGCACAACTTCTTGAAAACAAACAGTAAGCAAGCTGATATAAGTCTTCTGTTTAAAACAGATCTGTTTTCGACGAAACAGAGTTCACGAAACAGGTTTGTTTCGTCTGAATGAATGACGACGAAACAGACTTGTGATAATTGTGATTCTTGGCGAAACAGAATTTTGATTCGTCAAAGGGGTTGCGACGAAACAGATGTGATTCGTCGGCTGTGTGTTTCGTCAAAACTGGGTAAAAGTCAGTTGGTTTAGATATTTAAAATATCTACTGATCAGTCAAGGATAAGAAGAGACAACAAGATATTTAACCTGACACAAGGTATGTTTGTTACTTCTTATTTTCAACGAAACAGGAACTGTGACCAATAATCAACTTTTACACAAAAGTCAAGTAATATTATTTTAAGTTCAACACTTGTTTTAAACAATTGAAACAGATCAAATTCTCAGCTTATCTAAGAACAACTACACATCCAAGAACATGAGTTTTCCGATGAGTTTTCCGATCACCGATAAATTTCCGAAACACGAAAATATACTAGATTTTCACTAAAAACCCGGTTTAAAGCATAAACAAACAATCTAACTTAGGTTTTTGATAAAAATCTGTAGCAAACAACACTAAAACAACAGATTTATGAATATTTTTCAGAAAATATTAATTTTTCAAGAACAAGTTTTTCAGAAAAACACACACAAAATACTTGATAAAAACCGAAGAAGTTTGATTTTAAACAAGGATAAGAGCCAATGCTCTGATACCACTTGTAGGTCCCGAAATCTGAGGATCGATTACGAACCGAATCTCTTGTTTATAGTAAACACGGTTACGTGTGCGGAATCCACGTAACTATGCCAAATCAAACATATATAGCATAAATAACAACGGATTAATCAATGAAACACAATCTATTGATTAACGGGATGAGAACCGATAACAACTGATACAAACACAGTTCAGACTAAATTTTGGCAGAGTTTTGTTACTATGGTCTGTTTCTCATCTCTGAGTTCAAATGAACACAAAGTGTTGCTTATATAGTCCCTGGGTCACAGATATCGACGAAACACAGAAGTGTTTGACGAATCTGAACATGGGCCAGACATTGGGCCTGGAACAGCCCAATACATGACGAATCAGGGTCTGATTCGTCATGACCTTCAACGAATCAAAAGTCTGATTCGCCATGAAGTGTTACGACGAAACAGAAGTCTGTTTCGTCGAGGACTGCAACTGTTGTGTTTGTTCCTGTTATCAGACAGCAACAATCAGCAACACATAAACATAGTAATGACAAAACTACCCTTTAATGCAACATGCATTGTTCATAATACATTACATACCAAAAGAGACAAATAAGTTGTACACAAGTAGATAGGAGGATATCTGACTTGGTCAACATAACATACAGACTCGATAATTAATAAAAGACCATTCAAAATACATCGTTTAAACAAGACTAGTTACAGACACTAAAAAAAATGCATCAACAACAATGTTCGCACATTGGTGCCTGTCAACAACCAGAGTCAAGCAGGACCATCTAATGCCAACCAGGCACTTGTGGTTCAAGTAGATGAAGGCTGTGATTGGTCAATCCAATTGGGAAATGATGCTCCGGATGGAACAGCGTGTTTTGCTGAGATTGTCAAGGATCTTAATCACACCAGTGGTGGAGAATCTTCCGCCAATGGTGGTGACTCTTCTGAAGATGAAGACTCTTCTGGTTGCAGCAGAAGTTCGGATGAAGAATCCTCGAGCTCAGGCGATGATCATGTGGATGAGACATCAAAGGCGTTAATCGATGCAGATATTGATGAACTCTTGGAAGAAACTGCAGCAGGAATTCAAAGAAGATCTATTTTGGTGGATCAAGCTGCTTATTCTTTGTCTTCTCTCCATTCAGCCTTTATGGCGAATGTCGACAGTTCATCAAGTCAGGTATGTGTCGATGAACCCACTTCTGTTAGCTGTGATAATTGTGATAGATTGCATGCTAGATGTGCTGATTTGGATGCAAACATGTCTGAGTTGCAAGGCAAACATGATGCTTTACAAGCTAGTTTGTTTGACTTGCAAGACAAACATGTCTTAGTGAATGATAAGTGGTGTGAATTGCAAAGCAAACACGAGGCTTTGCAAGAGAAATATGATGTGACATTCATCCACAATCAAAAATTAACCGTTGATCTTTCAAAGTGCACTGAAGCCAACATGTTTTATGAAAACCATGAAAAGGAATTTAAGTCAATGATTGAAACGTTAAAGAAAGATAAAACAGAGTTGACAAAAATGGTTTCCAGAAAACAAACTGATATTAATTTGTATATAACTCGTCTTGAGGTAATGCAAAAAGAAATGGCTTGTGTTAAAACCGAAAGTGAGGCGATTCGACTTAAGCTAGACAGTTATTTGAGTTCTAGCTATGTGTTGGATCACATCATTGATGTTCAGAAAGAGAAACGGGATGTCACATGCATAGGTTACAAGAAATGTCCACCACCCGTGAGAAACAATTTTGATGCACTGCCTGATGAGGAGTATAGGACTCATTTTGAACCATCTGTTCCTTTGGATGTTGAGGAATTTGCAACAGGACTCGGATACAAGAAGGAAGTATCATCAGATTCAGATGCGTCAGCAGATACATTTGTAACTGCTGAACAGAATCAGGATCCTCCAGTTGTGATTGAGGATGTTGATTCTTCTGATGATGAGTCTGATGATACTGACTCGGAAAAGTCTGATGCAGTAATCAAAGAAGAGGACATACCTCTTGAGAATCATATCCTATGTGATCCTCCCACAAAACCTGCTAAGACTGTTCCAACTGAGTCCACATCAGCAAAAGAGTCGGAGAGTGTGGATTTGCTGTACACTCTTGTTGGTGATAATAAAATTTATTCAGACAAAGATTTTCCTATTAAGAATGTTAATCAATCCTTAATCAGTAAAGTCTTTGAAAATTCGACAAGTAAGTTTTTGGGAAAGTCAGGACCACATGTTACAGTCACACAGTGTCCTCCTATCCCAAAGGCTGAAGTTAGAAAACAATTTGGGAACAAGAAATTACCAACAGTGGAAAAACAGCAAAATCATACCAAACCCAAAGGTAAGGCACCGACTCAAAATCAAAGGAAGCCGAATCAGAAGAAAAAGAAGAATGTAAACTTTGTGAAGTCGAAGGGAACGGACAAAATTGAAAAGTTTGCAAATCAATCTAACTTAGATTTTGTCAAGAAAGCAACTGTGATGAAAAGGAATGAACCAAGTTGTTCAAAACCTAGTACCTCGGGATCACAAAGTTCATCATCGGCAAGACGATCACATGATACTTCGGGGTTTGTTGAACGAAGATCATGTTTTGAATGTGGTACAATCGGGCATATCATTCGAAATTGCCCATATCTTCATAAACAAAAAGGCATAGTTGATGATCCCCGTGAACACAATCGCCAAAAGCGATCTGTTTCTGTAAAACAAGATCCCCGCCTTGTAAAAAAAAAGGGAAAAGAAACAGAAACGCCAACAGGTGAAGAAAATTGAAAAAGCAATTAAAACTGATGCAATTAACAAACCATCTGTTTCTGTCAAACCAGAAAATTCAAAAACTTCTGACAACCATGAAGTTAAAATTTTAAAGAATAACACTGGTATAACAAAACAGACGTGGAAACCAAAAACGGTTAAAGAATCAGGGGGACCATCACAATTTTCGAATCATCAAAGAATAGAGGTTATTGTCATTGATGAAAATGGAAGACCCAAGACCACAATGGCTTGGGTCCCTATCTCCAACTAATTATGTGAGTTCGTGTGCAGGGTGTTCCAGGAGGAACTATCAGTAGTCATTGGATTGTTGATAGTGGGGCATCCAGGCACATGACAGGCGACATGAAGCTTCTCTACGACGTCAAATCTATTAGAGGAGGTTATGTTGCTTTTGCTGGAGATAAAGGCGGATATATAACGGGTGAAGGAATGATTTCCAACGGGGTTGTTAGCTTTGATAAGATCAACTTCGTACAACAACTTGATCACAATCTTCTTAGTGTTTCTCAAATTTGTGACAAGCAGTTCTTAGTACACTTTGATGCAAATGGATGTTATGTGCTGAAACCCGGCTTCAAAATTCCAAAAGAATGGATTCTCTTGTCGGCTCCAAGGATAAATGATTTGTATGTCCTTGATATGAGCCAAGCTATCACAACGTCTGCACAAGCAACATGTTTCGTTTCCAAAGCCACAGAAAAAGACACAATCTCTTGGCACAGACGAATGGGTCACATTCACTTACGCAAAATGAATCATTTGGTATCAAATGAATTGGTGAATGGTGTTCCTATTAAAAATTTCCATCTTCAAGACGTCTGTGTCTCGTGCCAGAAAGGAAAACAAACGAAGAAGCGACACCCTACAAAGAAAGTCAACACGGTGGCTGTTCCTCTTGAACGTTTGCACATGGATTTGTTCGGTCCTGTCAAGCACAAAAGCATTAGGAATGATCAATATTGCCTCGTGATAACTGATGATTATTCAAGATTTTCTTGGGTGGCGTTCATGGCACATAAGAGTGAAACCTTCGGTATTATAAAAAATTTGATCATTCAAATTGAGAATCTTTATAACTTGAAGGTTAGGCGGATACGCAGCGACAATGGTACTGAATTCAAAAGTCATGCCATGGCGGAGTTTTGCACTTCAAAAGGTATTCTTCACGAATTTAGTGCAGCTTATACTCCTCAACAGAATGGCGTCGCTGAACGTAAGAACCGCACATTGATCGAGACTGCTAGGACTATGTTGGTAGAGTCGCAGCTGCCCATTCCATTCTGGACTGAAGCTGTGTCCTCTGCATGTTATACGTTGAATCGAGTCCTTACAGTCAAAAGGCACAACAAGACCTGCTTTGAGCTTATTAACAAACGGAAACCAGACTTGTCGTATCTTGAACCGTTTGGAGCTCCGTGCACAATAATCGATCCTAATTGAAAGTTTGGGGCAAGGGCAATTGAGGGATACTTTCTTGGGTATTCCACCCCGAACTTAAGAGTCTGGAATCTAGAGACTAAAAGGGTCGAGGAATGGTCTGAAGTCAGAGTACAAAGGCACACTTTACCAGTTAGAAATCCTGGTCAGCCTTGGATGTTTGAGTACGATGACTTTTTCAATTCGATCGATGTTGAAGCCGTTGAAGAAAGTGCTGCGGCAAGGATGTTGTTCGAGAGTGATAACGCAACAGATTCTCCGTTGGTTCGTCCCATTATTGTCAATCAAGAACCATCTTCGGTGAACAATAATGCTCTCGACAATGAGGATTTTCATGATGCTTCCGAATTGAACGAATCTTCAGAGGATGATGAATTTCTAGATGCAGATCAAGAGGCCCCAACAGCAGTTCATGGTATTTCAGTGGGTACTCCTCCAGTGGTTGTCCCTCGAACAGCTGAAACTTCTGCATCATCCTCTTCGTCAATTCCGGGCCTTGAATTGATTGTTGATCTCAATCTCAACAATCTGGGTACAAATATTCCAGTTCCAGATAATCCAGAAACAAGGATTCACAATACCCATCCTCAACAAAACATCATCGGAAATGTACAAAGTGGCGTTCAAACAAGAAACATGTTGCGAAACAACAGCAATGCAGGCTTGTATGCAACTATCCGAGAATCTGGTCAACAAAATGATTGGTCTTTCGCGTGTTATGTCTCACAGGAAGAGCCAAGAACTTGGAAAGATGCTTTGAAAGATAGCTCTTGGGTTGAAGCAATGCAGGAAGAACTGCAACAATTCCAGAAGCTAGGTGTCTGGAAACTCGTAGAGAAACCTGCTGGTTATAAGAAGATTGGTACCCGTTGGGTGTTTAAATGCAAAAAGGATGACCGTGGAATCGTTATTCGAAACAAAGCAAGGCTAGTCGTTCAAGGTTTTCGTCAGATTGAAGGAATCGACTACAACGAAGTATATGCACCTGTTGCACGTCTAGAAGCAATTCGGATCTTTCTGGCTTATGCCTCATTCAAAGGTTTCAATGTATACCAGATGGATGTGAAAAGTGCATTCTTACATGGTGTGGTAGAAGAAGAGGTGTACGTCGAACAGCCTCCAGGTTTTGAAGATCCTATCCATCCCGATCGGGTTTGGTTGCTCAACAAAGCTCTTTATGGTCTACATCAAGCACCGCGAGCTTGGTACGCAACCTTATCTAATTATCTGCTGGAGAATGGATTTCGCAGAGGTCTTATCGACTGTACTCTTTTCATCAAAGAACAAGATGGAGATCTTCTACTGGTACAGGTATACGTTGATGATATTATATTTGGGTCTACTAATGATGTTTTGTGTAGGGATTTCGAGCGTGTGATGCAGGATAAATTCGAGATGAGTGCTATGGGGGAAATGACTTTCTTTTTGGGCCTACAAGTACAACAAACCGAGTCTGGGATATTCATCCATCAGACTAAATATGTTGGTGACATCTTGAGCCGATTCCAGATGTCAGATGCAACGCCCATCGGTACCCCATTGCCACAAAATCACGGAATTACTCCAGACTTGAAGGGTCAAGATGTTAGCCCCTCATACTACCGCGCGATGATCGGATCTCTTATGTACCTCACAGCATCAAGACCAGATATAATGTACCCAACGTGCCTTCTTGCCAGATATCAAGTCAACCCGAAGGCCTCACATCTTGCAGCTGTAAAAAGGATTTTTCGTTATTTGAAGGGTTACCCTGACACCGGTCTATGGTACCCTAGGGATAATAACTTTGACTTGATCGCATTCAGTGATTCTAATTTTGGCGGATGCAAAATCGACGGCAAATCCACAACGGCTGGATGTCAGTTTTTGGGAAATCGCCTAGTCACATGGCAGTGCAAGAAGCAGACGTGTGTCGCTACATCAACATGCGAAGCTGAATACATTGCTGCCTCAAGTTGTTGCTCCCAAGTCCTATGGATCCAACAACAAATGCGTGATTACGGTTTTGAATTCCTAACTACTCCTATTTACGTTGATAATTCTGCTGCCTTACAGATCACTAGAAATCCTGTGCAGCATTCAAAGACTAAGCACATCGAAATAAAGTATCATTTCATACGTGATTGCTTTGAGAAAAGGCTAATCGATGTTGCTTACGTCCACACTGATGACCAACGTGCCGACCTTTTTACCAAAGCATTTGACAAATCAAGATTTGACTATTTATTATTGGTAAACGGCGTTAAGGTCAAGCAAGAGTAATCCACATCGGAAAATCATTTTTGTAAATACCTTTGTGTTTTTAAATTTGTCTTAGTTTATTGATTTTAGGGGGAGTAAATCCAAAATTTGAAAAATCCAAAAACATTGAAAAATTTCAAAAACACAAAAACAATAGAAAAACAAAAATGAGTTTCCTGGCGAGCAAAAGAGAAAATGATAGTACATCAGTGGTCTGTCCAAACCTCTTTAAACCTTAAATGAAAAACGATAAGCAGCTCTATATAAGATGTATCGGTAGGCTCACAATCATTTTAAAGTGTGCAGGGTGATATAAACTTAAAATCGACTGAAGACTGGGTGGGAACCATTCATTGGCATATGGTCTTAGTACCAAAATTTCGTTTGAGAGATTGCCGAGGTTCTGAAATATTCGGTCTTTATGCTGCTTATCATCTGGGTATCATGGTTGTATCTTTTACCGAAAAATAACGGGGACGCAAGTCTAGATCTTCCATGATACTATACATACGTGTACATACTGCATTCGACCTCAATAAGTGATCAACAATCACATGTCCAATCAAAATAAGTGATAAAATATCACAAATTCTTTCCGGGAGTCAAGTTCGTCTCTCTGCTGTACGAAAGTACTGACCTGTTCACGGACTTGCTCCTGTGCCCTCATGCATATGAAAATCAAGTTCCTCATCAATAAGTGATTATATCACATAGGGCTTGTTTTCAATCAAATAAGTGAGAATCTCACATCATATACGGTCAAACAGATGATAATCGGTATACTCACCGGTAAGATGAACCCTCGTGCATACCTTGATACGGGAATGTGTCGTGATGTGGATGAACACCGGTCGGTAAGTATAAATCATACCTTAACGTATCCCCTCACCATGATTACATCTGATAAGTTGAGCTTATGTGGACAACAATACCGATAATCGTTATAGGATGTTTATCTTAATGTTAATTAATTGAACAACAAGAGCGTTTTGGCATGACCGTACACTGATATGATTCTCTTACCCTCGAAACTCGCAAAAAGAATGTCTGTAAATATTTATTTAATGCTTTCAGTTTCTGCATGTTTGTATATATTTATTTACTGCTTTCAGTCTTTACTTTTGAAAAATTCAAAATACCAAAAAGATTTTATTTCTATTTTATTTTCGATCGTACGATGTTGGAGCTCAAGTCTTCGTTACCTGAAACCTGATTGAAAACCGAAAACGACTGAATCTTCATAAACGGTCGAAATTTGCAAGTGTTGAAAGTTAAAATTGAAATTGATAAAATACTTTAAACTTTCAAACTGTCGGACGGTGTTTGTTTAAACAATGGTCACACGTGTGTCGTTTGTTTATTTTATATTCCAGGCGGTTGTTCTCATTACGCGTTTAGATTTCTTGCATGTGCAGATTCTAAAGGCAAGGAGAACATGGTCGATGACAAGCTTCGGAATGAAGACACGACGTGAAGGCACTCAAATGATGAAGATGATCGAGTTGCCGCTGACCATCATCAACACCACAAGGATCTCACTTCATAAAGATCAAGACTTTCACGAGCATAACTCAAGGGGGAGCTTATGTTAAGGGGGAGTTTGTCAACACACTTCCTACATGAAACGGGGAGTTTGTTGATACACTTTCTGCTTTCAAGACGTGAAGACTTTAAAGATCCTCCGACATTGAAGACTTGAAAGGACATCAAAGATTTGAAGTCACAAAGATCGAGACAAAGCTACAGCCAGACAAAGCTACAGCCAAGGGGGAGTTTGTTGGTGCACTTGTGTCTGTACTTTGTCTGTATTTAGTCTTAATACGAAACGATGTCTTTGTAGTCCTGTAAGTTTGACCAAGTCAACCTTATGTTTGTAAGATGTTGGGTCGAAGGATGTGCCATCGAAGGATTGCCTATATCCTTCGATGACCTGCTCGAAAGATGACTTTCGATGGATGGACCACGAAAGATCACATCTTTCGTGGTACATGTTGATCCTTCGAGTTGTTTCTGGTCGATAGATGATCCTTCGATCATTCTATCTGATCCTTCGACCAGACCTGCTGTATTGGGTATAAATACCCGTGTGTTGTGTTCAGTTCGATAGTTAGACGTTAGACACACAGACAGATAAGGAACACACACACACACACTAGAGAGTTTGCAGAACTGATTTGTAAACATTGAGCTTGTAACCAGACCTTTCATACGTTTAATACAAGTGGTGTTAATCGTTGAATCTTGCGTGTTGTGTTTATCATTGTGCTTGTTCTATCCCGGTTTGCATGCTAGCTTGGATTCCGCACTCGCTAGTGTGTTAGACATAACAAGGAATAGGTTAAACCTCAACCTCCGAGGGACCTACAAGTTCCTCGACTGTAGGCCTCTAAACTTTGACAGTACTGGAGGTGCTGTAGCTTTTGTAAGATGGGCCGAGAAGATAGATTCTGTGCTACGAATGAGCAAGTGCGCACAAGAGCACCAGGTCACCTACATTTCTGGACTATTCCTTGATGGAGCCCTATCGTAGGGGAACCTTCAGGTTCAGACCCTAGGTGAGGCGGCAGCGTATGGTATTACATAGGATGAGATGAAAGAGCTGATGCGCAGGAAGTACTGTTCAAGGGCTGAGATTTAGAAGTTGGAAACCGATTTTTGGAATCTGAAGATGGACGGACCTAAGATTGCTGAGTATGTACAGAGATTCCACGATTTGTCTCGAGTTATCCCCTATATGGTAGAGCCAGAATTCAAGCGAGTTGAACACTTCATTTGGGGATTGGTACCCCAAATAACGAGCATGGTGACTACTTCGAAGCCTCCAAAGATCACTGAGGCCATTGATTTAAGCGTGGCACTGACCGAAGAAGCGATCAGATTGAACAAGTTCTCTATCTCTGACACCAAGAAGAAGGAGACTCATGTCGAGTCATCTGGAGAGAACAAGAGGAAGTTCTCGAATTTCAAGAAGGGTACCCAAGGAAGCAGTAGTGGTAACAAGAAATGAGATGCGAACCCAGCAGCCGAGGTCAGGACTGGTGCTGCAAGTTCTGAAAACAATGGGAAAGGATACATGGGCACCCTGCCCAAGTGTGATGTGTCCCAGTTTCATCATGCCGGCCAGTGTAGGTTTAGGAAGTGTGAAAACTGTGGAAAGAATGGTCATTCGAAGGAGACGTGCTGGGCTGGTAATGGTCATGGGAATGGTGGTCATAGAGCTAATGGGAACGGTAATGGAAACCGTGGTGGAAACGGCTATGGGAATAGGAACCAAAGTGGAAGCAATAATCAGGGAAGCAATAATAATCGTGGTGGTTCCAGAAATCAAGCTGGTAACGGGAACCGTGGAGCAAACAACAATTAGGGCGGTACTGGAAACAGACAAGGTTGCTTTAGTTGCTGAGATGTTGGGCATTTCAAGCGGGATTGCCCGAAGAATAATCAAGCCCAAGGAAGAGTCTTCAACATTGGAGCTAGGGAAGCTTGTTAGGATCCGAACGTAGTCACTGGTACGTTCCCTATCAACCAACACTTTGCATCTGTACTGTTTGATACTGGTGCCGATTATAGCTTCATGTCCCTAGAATTTAAGAATATACTTTGGTTAGTTGCAAGTAAGTTAGATATTCCATACTCCATAGAACTAGCTAATGGAAAGCTAGTAGAAGCAAATGAAGTAATTAGAGGTTGTGTGATTGAGCTTGGAGAGCGTGAGTTTACGCTCGATCTTCTACCAGTTGAGTTGTGAAGCTTTGACATGGTAGTTAGAATGGATTGGTTGTCAAGTAACCGAGCTGAGATCGTATGTCATGAGAAGATCATTCGCATCCCGATGGTGAATGAAGAGACGATAGTAGTGCACAGAGAAAAGCATGATACGCCTCTATGGATTATCAGTTGCCTGAAGGCACGAAAGTTTACGCGGAAAGGATGTGTTGCCTTTTTGGCTCATGTTATTGATAAAGAAGCAGAAGAGCCGAAACTGGAAGATATCCCTGTGGTAAGGGAATATCCTGAAGTCTTCCCCGAAGACTTGCTAGGATTGCCGCCGCAACGATAAGTCGAGTTCCATATTGACTTGGTTCCAGGCGCCGCGTCTGTAGCCAAGGCACCTTATCGACTTGCGCCTTCTAAGATGCAAGAGTTGTCAACGCAGCTTCAGGAGCTTCTGGACAAGGGATTCATTAGACCAAGCTTCTCGCCTTGGGGAGCTCCAGTCCTATTTGTCAAGAAGAAGGACGGTAGTTTTCGAATGTGCATTGACTACCGAGAGCTGAACAAGTTAACCATCAAGAATCGGTATCCTTTGCCGAGGATTGATGATTTGTTCGATCAACTTCACGGTTCAAGTTACTACTCCAAGATCGATCTTCGGTCAGGTTATCACCAGCTGCGGATTCAAGAAGAGAGTATACCAATGACTACCTTTAGAACTCGTTATGGACATTACGAGTTTCTAGTAATGCCATTTGGTTTGACAAATGCACCGGCAGTGTTTATGGATTTGATGAACCGAGTTTGTAAGCCATATCTCGATAAATTCGTGATTGTATTTATCGATGATATTTTGATTTATTCGCGGACGAAGGAAGAGCATGAGCAACACCTTAGAGCCATTTTAGAGCTGCTCAAGAAGAAGAAACTGTATGCTAAGTTCTCGAAGTGTGAGTTCTGGTTGCGTGAAGTACAGTTCCTTGGTCATGTAGTGAATGAAGATGGAATTCATGTGGACCCCACGAAGATCGAGGCGATTAAGAATTGGGAAACTCCAAAGATGCCAATCGAGATCCGTCAGTTTTTGGGTTTAGCAGGGTATTATCGCCGATTCATTGAGGATTTTTCTAAAATCGCTCAACTGCTGAGCTCCCTTACTCAAAAGGACAAGAAGTATGAATGGGGAGATAAACAAGAAGAAGCTTTCCAGCTGCTAAAGAACAAGCTTTGCGATGCACCTATTTTATCCCTACCCGAAGGCACCGATGACTTCGTGGTATACTGTGACGCCTCGCGTCAGGGATTGGGCTATGTGCTGATGCAGCGACAGAAGGTTATCGCTTATGCTTTGCGCCAATTGAAGGTCCATGAGAAGAACTACACCACGCATGATTTGGAATTAGGCGCAATGCTGTTTGCTTTGAAGATTTGGCGGCATTACCTTTATGGTACCCAATGCACGATCTTTACAGATCACAAGAGCCTACAACACATATTCGATCAGAAAGAGCTTAATATGAGATAGCGGCGTTGGGTAGAGCTGTTAAATGATTATGATTGCGAAATCAAATATCATCCAGGAAAGGTGAATGTGGTGGCAGACGGCTTAAGTCAAAAAGAGAGGATTAAGCCTATAAGGGTTAGAGCCTTAGAGATGATAATACAGACAGACCTCTCATTGCGAATTCATGCGGCACAAAGGGAAGCCCTTAAGAAGGAGAACCTTAAGGATGAATATCTCCGTGGGATGGAGAAAAAGTTGGCACCCAATGAGGAAGGAACTTTGTGTTTTATGGGACGAATTTGGGTTCCGGTTTTTGGTGGTCTTAGAGATGTTATCTTTGATGAAGCTCATAAATTGAGGTACTTGATCCACCCAGGATCGGACAAGAAGTACCAAGATTTGAAGGATTATTATTGGTGGCCAAGACTGAAGGGCGATGTTGCTACCTATGTTGGAAAATGCTTGACTTGTGCCAAAGTGAAGGCCGAGTATCAGAAGCCTTCAGGTATTCTACAGCAACCTGAGATACCCATGTGGAAGTGGGAACAGATCTCAATGGATTTCGTAACGAAGTTGCCCAGGACACCCAGAGGTCATGATACAATTTGGGTAATCGTGGACTGGTTAACAAAATCCGTGCACTTTCTGCCAATCAGAGAGAAGGATAACACAGGTAAGCTAGCTGAGTTATACCTAAGGGAGATAGTCGTACGTCATGGAGTGCCTATCTCGATTATATCTGATAGAGACGGACGATTTGTGTCAAGGATTTGGCAATATTTCCAAGAAGCGTTTGGTTCTCAGTTGAATCTGAGCACAACATTTCATCCACAGATGGACGGTCAAAGTGAGAAAACGATTCAGATGCTAGAAGACATGTTGCGTGCTTGCGTAATGGACTTGGGTGGCAGTTGGGACACTCACCTGCCTTTGGTTGAGTTCTCCTATAACAACAGCTACCATACAAGCATTCAAGCTGCACCGTTCGAGGCTCTCTACGGACGCAAGTGTCGATCACCGTTATGCTGGGCAGATGCAGGTGATAGACAGCTGGTTGGTCCCGAATTGGTCCAAGAGACGAAAGATAAGATCATGCAGATCTGAGAGCGCATCAAGGCGGCTCGTGATCGACAAAAGAGCTATGCGGACCAAAGAAGGAAACCTTTGGAATTTGAAGTGGGTGATATGGTTTTGTTGAAAGTCTCACCATGGAAAGGTGTGGCACGCTTTGGGAAGCGTGGAAATTTAAACCCACGATTTATCGAACCGTTCAAAATCCTGGAAAGGATTGGTCCTGTAGCTTACAAGTTGGAGCTACCGACAGAACTTAATGGTGTTCATGATACATTCCACATATCTAATATGAAGAAGAGTCCAACAGAGGAAACCATGGTTATCCCTGCTGATGAAGTTCACATTGACGACACACTCCACTTTACCGAAGAACCTGTTGAGGTCACTGACTGGAAAGTTAACAAGACTCGGAGGAGTAGTGTTAAACTCGTCAAGGTTCGCTGGAATGCGTGTCACGGCCCAGAGTTTTTACTTAGGAGCGTGAAGACCGCATGAAAGCTAAATACCCGCATTTTTTCCCTAACACCCCTGCAGCTAGTAGTAAAGCTTAAAATTTCGGGACGAAATTTTCTTAACAGGGGGACAATATGACAACTGTCAAAATTTCAGGTATCCGTACAACCATTAAACCATGATTAGTGCTTAATGACTGTGCTGAATTACAATTAACTGCTTACTGATTATTGTCATATACATACATGTGCATCATATGTTGCTTAATGTCATATCATTATTGCATGAGAACTTTATTTGATGCATTAAATACGGTTAGCACAGTTATCAGACAAATCCGGAAATTGCTGACGGAGTTCAATAAATAGACAGACGTTGTATTGAGACCTAGAATGAGCCTGAAACCAAGTACTAGACTAGTATAGTGTGTAGGAAAGTAAGGATCATAAAACTGCCTTCCTAGAGATAGTTTAAGTGCCGGAAAGTGCCTAAAACTCACATAAAGTGCTAAATTCAGCAAAAATAGCAATTATCAGCATTTAAACACACTAATATCATGCAGAAATATGCTTAAATGGTCCTGAATGCTTTCCTAAGTGTCGGGAATCAAAACTGTCATAAAAGGGTACATAAAGCACACTAAACTGCAAAGTTTAGCACCTTAACAAACCAGTAACCAACCGAACAACCGGACACTACCCGAAACACCAATTTTTCACTAGAAGCACCATTTTAACATTACCAAGCTAGTTATGGTCCCCGAACATCATAACACTACATAAATATCTAGTAACTAAAGTATCTAACAAAATACTTGGATTTTTACCAAGCTAGTTGTGGCCATTGAAGGACCTCTTTCATTTGCTTTTATCCATCTCTTATCTTCACTTGATCATCCCTAGCCTTGAGCTAGTGGTAAGAACATCATACACTCCATTTTACATCTTATATTAGTGGTTAAAAGAAGATTCATGATGATAATCTTGAAGAACACTAAGAAACTTGAACTTGAAACATGAACATAAGCTTGAATACATAAGAAATCTTAATGATTATGTGTTGTAATACTTGTTGATTGTTGATTGCTTGTGAAAATGATGTTGATCATCATATGATCTTGCTAGATCATGATTAAAAACATAGTCTAGCAAGATGAGAGGATGAACATGGTAGAAGTTAATGGATCATCCTCATGAGAAGCGTGAACTTGAAAGAATATGTGGTTTTCTTGTAAAATAATGATCAAAGTAAGTTGTAATACTTGTAGATCTAAAATTTCATGGGTGGTTTTTCAAAGAAACCAAGTTAAAAACACAAGATTTACTTGATCTTGGTTCTTACGCAAACAAACCTTATTTTTGGTGATTAATAAAGTGTAGAAACACTTATGTAACAAGAAGGGTTTTTACATATTTCCCCCTTCTAAGCCGGCTTATTACGTATTTCCCCAAACAAAAAAAAAACAATTACATATTTCCCCTTCCTAACCCACATATATTACATATTCCCTCTTTTCATTAAAATTACTCTTAAAATGACTATTTTACCCTTAATAAACTATTAAATGAATATTTACATATTTCTCATATCTAATATCATCAATTAATTACATATTTCCCCGATCCATAACACACATTCCCCTTTTCATTGAGCATGCCGGACAATAATGATGACTACTAAATGCTCAATACACAATTTTCTTTATCAAATTAATTAATTAGAAGGAAACTTCGTCTAAAGAGTCATAATGGAGGACTGGAGGTCACTTTAATTTTCTACAGCAAATTGGTTATTTAAATCATAAAGCATGCATCTTCGTAGGCTCTTGTGTTTTCATTAATTCTTAAGCATGATGCCACAATGGATGTGTTATTATTTTCCTTGTTTCTCATCGTAAATTGCTACTCAACCACTGCCGATTACCCCACTACAAATCTTTACACCACATGGGCCAACAGTGAATCTTTGCCCCAAGCCATCGTCCTTAGAGGATCATTCGGGCCCAAATTCGCATGTGGGTTCTAGTGCAACGGAACCTGCACCTCTTGCCTCTTCTCCATCTTCATTGTTCAAAGTAGTAGTGCTAGTGATATCATTCTACCATGTAGCAGGTTCCCTCCAGTGGTGTGGTCAGCTAACCGAGACCATCCGGTTAGCTATGGCGCAATATTGAATCTCACTGCAACCCGAGAATTGGTCCTACAGGATGCTCAATGAAAAGGGAAATATGTGTTATGAATTGGAGAAATATGTAATTGATTGACGATATTGTTGGTGCAGTCATCTGTCGCCTACGTCTTAATATCGAGTCTCAGTCTCGTTGCGGTTACGATCGAGCATGACATCACATGTGACATCACCTTGATGACATCACATATGATGTCATGAATGAAAGATTTCTACACAAATTGATAACATGTTCACGTGAATGTCAATATCAAGTAAAGACAAAAGAATGTTGGTCCAATAATGTTTTACCTATTGAATATCCAATCACAAAAGACAAATGCATGTGTTGGTCCAATAAGAGCTCATCTTGAAAGTTCAAAGTGGCTGCCTTTTGAAGAACCAATGATATGAAAGTCAATCGTTTGAAGATATGAAGTCCACCGTTTGAAGAAATCCAATCGTTTGAACCATGTAATATGTTGTCGTTTGAATTAGGTGTTCGTTTGAATACTTTCAAACGGTAGGGCTTGTACTATAAATAGCTTGTTGTCAATGTCATTTGTAACGGTCAGGAAAAACGATACCGAAGTGCTGCCGGTATTTCCTCTCGCTGTAAACACTGTTAATCGATTATACAAGAGGTTTAAAGTGTAGATCAAGTTGTTTTGTAGTGCGTTTCTTAGTTTCCGCATCTGAAACGTACAAGAGCTCTTCCGAACGACTCGTTTAGGTCGCGAAACGATCCTACAATTGGTATCAGAGCTCAGGACGAGGAGTTCTTGCCATATTCAGCTTGAAAATCTCATTTTCTACACCTTCTTTCTTAAAACCGATACTTTTTACGGTTGAAATTGGCTGAAACGTTCACAAAGTGTGCGTAATGATAGTTTAACAAAGCCTTAGAAATTTCAGACTAAAACTCGAACTAAAACTTGATAAAAATATGGTTTCCGTTTGAAACTGTTCGCGAGTTGATGATGTCATAGATCTGTCGTTTGAAAAGATATTCCATCGTTTGAAAATTCTATCCTATCGTTTGAAACAAAGAGTCATCGTTTGAAAATGTGTTCCGTTTGAAACCAACATCGTCTGATCCCACCGTTTGAAACTTGACCGTTTGAAAACATCGTTTGACCATTTGAAAGGTGCATTGTGTCATGTGAAGTACATCGAGTGGTGTGAAATTGTATCAGTTCACATGATTCAAATTTGAACGGTCCTATTATATTTCATGCATTGTTGTCGTCCACTATATGATTGTGTCAGGCCCATGTGAGATTTGAAAGCTCTATTAAAAACGAATCTGGATAAAAGTGTTGATCAAATCATACCCATTTAAAAATAGTAGTTGGTTGGTTTATTAGACTTAGAGGTCCAATCATAGTTAACCACATATCGGTTCATTAAATCATCAACTTGCTTGAAATATGATTGATCTTGATTGTGAATGATGACAGCTTGATAACAATGTACGATTGAATTGCTTTTCACGTGATAGTGCATAGAAGTGATAAAATCAAAAATGAGTTTTGTTGTCTAAAAGAGGAAATGATAGTACATCAGTGGACTGTCACAACATGCTAAAGAAGGTATAAATGTGATAAACAAGCTCACTGTGGATGTGTCAGTAGGTTTTTGCACATTTAGTAAATTGAGACGAGATATAAACATAAAATTTACTTGCGTCTACGTGGGGAACACCTCCAGGATATATAGGTAACCCCTGAAATCTTGTTTGAAGGGTCCCGTATTCTGAGATACTAGGTCTTTATGCTTAGTGATATCTGGGGTATTATCCCGGGACTTCTGATTTTGCGGAAGCAATGGCCTAGTCCCCGGAGAATACTTTCCGCATGCTTGAAAAATAGCGCAGCCCTCAGCAAATTGATGAAACAATAAAATTGATAGTCATTGCTGTTGTAATTCAAAAGATCCTCTAAAGGGGACCCACCAAAAGTCGAAGCCGTCATCTCTCTGCGTATCGAAAGATCGACCTGAGCTCTCACGGCCCTCGCAATTAACCCCTTACAGATATCATCTAGGTATACTCACCTGTAAGACTGAATACTGGGGTCTGGATACAGGAGTATATACTGAGGTGGGACACATGTAGATGTTTAAGTTCTAAGACATTAATCTCGTATCTCGAAACTGTTGAACTTTGTGTGAAAATTTAAGTGGATCAGTATACTGACAATCTAAGTGAATCGTTTAGAACTTAAAATGTTTTAAGCTTAACGGTGTTGGTGATTTGTCTCAAAAACTGATATGATCCTCTTACGCAAACTCACAAAAATATTGTATGTAAATATTTCTTTACTGCATTTCATTCCAGTTACAAAAAATCCAAAAAGAGTTTCAGTGTGTTTTAGCATAAATTTTGAAAAATTCAAAAAGATTTTAGACAACTGATGTTGAAAAGCTGATTTTCAAAATTCCGAGTGTTAAACATGACGAACAAGTTTGGGAAAGTGTGTTTTGAAGATGTGTGAAATGAAAATGATATATATTCAAGTGGTTCATCAGAATTTGACATGATAAATCTTTCTATTCAGGGTTGTGTCTTCAAGGGATTAGCAAAGTTTCTAAATTTGTTATATCTTATTTTTTATGAAACTTATTTTTGGGTAGAGGTTGTGCAGGTTTCAATAAGATAGAGAACCAGGTTCCGATACCTGAAGAATTTGTGATTACAACATGCCAGACTGCGATCCCAGCATATCGAAAGGGGGAGTCTGAAGACATCCGAGTAGAGATTGTGAGTGGTGAGTCTGTTGGAGATGACGAGAAGAGAAGAGTAAGAGTTGAGGATGCTTGCACTGTGAGAAAGACAGAAGTCGTTGAAGACTCGACACTTAAGACTCGTCAACATCTGAGGGGGAGTCTGTTGGTGCAGTCATCTGTCGCCTACGTCTTAATATCGAGTCTCAGTCTCGTTGCGGTTACGATCGAGCATGACATCACATGTGACATCACCTTGATGACATCACATATGATGTCATGAATGAAAGATTTCTACACAAATTGATAACATGTTCACGTGAATGTCAATATCAAGTAAAGACAAAAGAATGTTGGTCCAATAGTGTGTTACCTATTGAATATCCAATCACAAAAGACAAATGCATGTGTTGGTCCAATAAGAGCTCATCTTGAAAGTTCAAAGTGGCTGCCTTTTGAAGAACCAATGATATGAAAGTCAATCGTTTGAAGATATGAAGTCCACCGTTTGAAGAAATCCAATCGTTTGAACCATGTAATATGTTGTCGTTTGAATTAGGTGTTCGTTTGAAGACTTTCAAACGGTAGGGCTTGTACTATAAATAGCTTGTTGTCAATGTCATTTGAAACGGTCAGGAAAAACGATACCTGTCACACCCTCAAATTACCACCTAGGGAGTGTCCCTGATAAGCGTGTGACGACTAGCAATGAGCCACCAATTACATTGAATCACAAGTTTAGAATAAAGTTCCATTGTTTAATAATACTGAAATCCCAATCATAAGTTATCCAAAACCATAAGTTCAGCGGAAGCGTAAAGATGCCATAAAGTAAATACTAAACGAACGTAATAAATAAGTGTGTGATAAACAAGTTCATCAGCATGACCACGACCACTCTTGCTCTCCAGCCAACAAGCTTCTGTTTCAATCACCTAACGACCTGCGAGCATGTAACAAGTGTATCAGACAAAGCTGGCGAGTTCACAGTTTTAGAAAACGCTTATTACCAGTTGAATGTAAAACAGTTCAATAACCAATGCAAGTAATATTGTTAATATCTCAATTCCGAACAAGACGGCTCCTGATGTACATGACTGCCCTATCCCACATACTCCTATCTAGTACTGGGCCCGACTGGGTCATTAGTTCACATCCGTCCTATCCAGGAGCGGTGTGAGGGTGCCAAACCTAAGTAGCGCTACCAACTAATACCCGAATAAGGGACTTACAAAAATGATAGGTGAGAATATTAACCAATATACCCGTTTTTACCCAAACCACTGACTGTCCCCAACCACTGGGACGCATGCTCGAATGTAGTGAACTCACCTTTGATTGCTCGGTAGATTATTTACCCGTTTGACTATTTGATCAATCACGCCCTAAAAGGATTACCGGTAACAGTCAGTTTTCATGCACTTTGTATACCATTAATTAATTAATGCATTCAAGGTTCACATCACACATATTTATTGCTCACCTAGCGTGCACATACTGTCCAGTTCACAATGGTTTATTCATGCATTTCTAGTAATAACCAATTACTTAACTTGTAATCACCCAAGCATGTTGTATGTATACACACATAGTCTGCTTATCCATGTTTTAATCCAACTATTAAACACATATGATCCAAATAATAAAGTATGCATATAACCCACTTATCAACACAACTAAACACACATTGCTCATCAAAACATGTTACTCGAACTCACAGCCTTGGCAGTCTTAATCGGCCCCATGTTGCTGGCCCAAATCCGTTCACGTGGCTCAGTGAGTTCCGGCCCAGCTGAGTTATAAAAACCACCAGGCTAGCGGCCCAGCATCATCATAGTGACCCTGGTGCAAGCCGTTTTGAATGCAGCCCAAATTAACAACCCAACATGGTTTGTGTGTGTTCAATCACCATGTGCAGCCCATATACCAACCGACCCAACTAAAAAAAAACATTTTAATCTTATAATTGTTGCAATCCAGTTAACTTGTTTCAGCTCATTAAATAATTATCATTACCTAGTATACATTTATCATTATAAATTTTATCTAGTCAACTAACATATATCCTATTCTCATACTAGAAGTTTGTGCAACCGAACAACATCATCATTATCACCATCAATAACTATCTAATCAAAGCAAACATTCCATTCATCCATCATATTTTTTTTGAATGGCCAACGGAACTTTCATTTCATAAAAACCACAATACAAAAGATTCAGCCAGCAGCTGACCAAAAACATAAAACAAAAAATAACAAAGGGACAGAGCAAAACAGAGAAAGAAATAAAAGGGAAGAAGACGTGACTTTCTCTACAAGATAAAATTGAAATCCCACCACTCTTGTTTTGTGATCGAGCTGTGTTTTGAACGTAGTTTCACACCTTGGAATGTTGTATCTTTTATATCCTCGGTAATAAGCTGGGCCGATCTCACTTTTCCTGAAAAGACTTTTTCGTTTATGTTTTTCCATAGAGTCCACATCGTCTGTATTGCTATAGCGTGCATCAATTTCCTCCTTTGTCGACTCCAATACCCTTCGAGTATTGATTGTAGTAGTTCCGCAATATTACCATTTATGTTAACCGACTGGAATTTGGTCCAGTCCTTCACAGCCCCCCAAACTCTTGCTGCCAGGTTGCATTGTAGTAAAATATGATCTGCGGTTTCGTCTCCAGCACCACAAATCTTACAGGAAACTTCCTGTAGGTTTATGCCTCTGTCTCTCAAAGCTACCGCCGACGGAATCCTGTTATCTATCGCACGCCAAACAAAAGCTACACTTTTCCGGGTTGCCCAACTGTTCCAGCAGAACGTACTCGGAGGTGAGTTCAAATCCAGATTTCGGCATAATGAGAGTTTCACATTTTTCACGCTAAAATCCTGATGTTCATAATTCTTCCAAACCCAAACGTCTCCCGCCTGTGACATTACTTGTTGTTGTAATTGTGCCTTTAACGATTCCATCTGTTGTTTCTCCTCCTCGGTATTCGGGGTCCTGGTCCATGACCCATCCCAGAACGAGCCCCCGTTTATATTTTTATAAAGTTCCTTGATCTTTGCTTTCTTTTTAGTCGCCAATACATAAAGATTTGGATATTGCACCATCAACGGATCATTGCCAATCCACGTATCTACCCAAAATAAAGTTTTATCTCCCACACCCACTTTGCTTTTAAGGCTATTCTTTAAGTTGATGTTGCATTTCATGAAATCTTTTGCAATTTCTCCGATATTTCTCCATACCCCCGTTAAGGATTTTTTAAAAGGTATAGACTCCACTTTCCTTTGGCTATCATGTAAAGAACCAATTACCCTTGCCCATAAACTGTCTGCTTCCATCTTTATCCTCCACCACCATTTAGCAAGTAGAGCTAGGTTGGTATCCTTTAAGTTTCCAATACCTAGACCTCCAAAATCTTTCGACGCCACTACCTTTTCCCATCTTACCCATCTGATTTTTTTATTTATATTGCAGCCTCCCCACAGGAATTTCCTACGGATCCCTTCTAGTACCCTTAGTACCCCATTCGGACATTTGTAGAGAGATAGATAATAGTTAGGTAAACTTCCCAAAACTGACTTCACAAGAATAGCTCTACCGGCGAAAGAAAGATTTTTGGCCTTCCAATTAGAAAGCCTCTTGTTAAACAAATCAATTATTTCTTTCCAATTGACGATTCTATTCATGTTTGCTCCGACTTTTAACCCGAGGTATACAAATGGAAATTTGCCTTCCCTGCAGTTGAAAAATGATGCCATGTTCTTTACTTCCTCCTGACTGGTTCCTACCCCGTATAAATGGCTCTTTCTAGCATTCACTTTTAATCCTGAGATTAAGTAAAAAATCCGGAGAATTCTTTTGAGATTTCTCACATTTTCATTCTCCCACTTGCCAATGAAAATAGAATCATCTGCGTATAACATGTGGGTCAAATAGGGGCCGTTCCTTGGTAATTTTATACCATGAAAAATATTATTCTCCTTAGCGTTTTCCATCATAACATGTAACGCTTCCATGGCGATAATAAAGAGGAAAGGGGATAAAGGGTCGCCTTGTCTAAGCCCTCTTTTGTACTGAAATTCCCTTGTTGGTGAGCCGTTAACCAATATTGATCCTCTACCTGCGAAGAGTATCCCCATAACCCAATTTCTCCACTTTGGAGGAAAATCCATGTGTGTTAGGACAGAAATCAGAAACTTCCAGTTTAAAGTATCGTAGGCTTTCTCTATGTCCGCTTTGAAAACAAAAAGATTCTTACCCGACTTTTTCGCCCAACCCACCACTTCATTTATAACTAGTGGACCATCGATTATGTTCCTGTCTGACATAAAGGCCGATTGTACATTCGACACAATGCTCTTAATGACACCTTTGATTCTATTAGCTAATACCTTCGAAATTATCTTATTAACCACTCCCACTAGAGATATCGGTCTGAAATCTGAAAAAGTGATCGGATCAACTACCTTTGGTATAAGGGCTATGAACGAGGCACTGCACGAATGGTGAATCGAACCGTGTATAAAGAACTGATTCATTACCTCCATAATAAGCCCCTTCATATCCTCCCAGTATGTTTTAATTAGTTTAAAAGTAATCCCATCCGGACCCGGCGACTTGTTACTACCACAATCCCACACCGCCCCACGTACCTCTTGAATCGTGAATGGAACGATAAGACCTTCAGCTTGAACCCCGGAAAGCTTTTTGAATCCCACTGCACTGATTCTCGGTCTCCTACTGAACGGTTCTTTGAATTTTTCTTGAAAGGCCAACAGGAATTTTGCTTTGATCTCCATTGGGTCCGAGACCCATACCCCATCTATCCATAACCCATTTATCTTGTTTCTGGCGATGTGATTATTGACAATGTTGTGAAAGTAACTAGTGTTTTCGTCCCCAAGACCTATCCATCTCAGTTTCGCCTTTTGGTGTAAGTCTGCTGCTACTTTGTCATGCCACTTTCTTACTTTGTCTTTGCATTCCTGCCAAGTGCCAATTTCCGAATCCGAAAGTAATCTATTTTCCGCCAAACTGTCCAGGTATACCATTTTATTATACATATTCATATTATATACCAACAATATAATCAACAATAATCATATACAATATTCATGGATTGCTGGTGTATTGTGTCACGTTTTCACAGTTCCGATTAGTAATCCGAGAATCGATACCCCCTGATCACTCAGTTACTCGAACAATCATCCGGCACGTTATATATATACACTAACTAGATACTTGCCACACATATTGATTCGATCGATTCAAGCAACAACCAATCATATTGACACATAATCAAGTATTATCACATAATCATGAAACAAGTAAACAAAGATTACTAACCAGGTATGCTACTCGACCAAAGTGAAACCGAACAGGAATATTAAGATGCAAACGGTACAGAATAGGGGAACTCGTTGCTGTTGTCGATCCAGAACAAGGGTAGGGTTTTTCTAATACAATTCTTGTTACGTAACCCCCCATAACCGTCCCTTAATTTGTGCCTATAATGATTATTGTGGGCCAAAGTATTGTGGGCCGGTTCACTTATGTTTGGTGTGGGTCGGATAATTTGTGGTCGACTTAAACCAGATTGACATAAGTGTAGTCCCTGGACATTTTTGGCCCATCTCAATTGTTTAAGACTTAAAGTAGCACAAGAATTCATATCATGATCCTACACAATTCACGTTTTCGTTTAATATCAAATAAAATGTCTAACCAATCTATCTTAGAAGGAAGCGTTTGCGATGAATAGCGAAAAATTAAGATTAAGAAACGAAACGACACTAACCTTGGAAGTCAGGTTGTCACATCATCCCCAACTTGAAAGAAATTTCCTCCCGAAATTTGACAAGTGAACACGAAAGAGTGACATGAGGAATCAAGGTTGTTGCAGATTTTGCTCGGGTGTCACATCATCCCCAACTTGAAGAGGAATCTCGCCCCGAGATTCACCAGCTTTACTAGATTCCGGTTTGTCTTTAGGAAAAAGGTGAGGATACTTGAGCTTCATTTGGTCTTCTCGTTCCCATGTGAACTCCGGTCCTCGCCGCGAGTTCCAACGGACTCGAACAATCGGAATACGACTATGCTTGCGTACTTTAACCTCTCGATCCATAATCTCAACGGGCTCCTCGACAAACTGTAGCTTGTCGTCGATCTTCAGCTCTTGGAATGGTACAGCCAGTGGGTCTTCAGCATAGCACTTCTTCAGTTGCGATACATGAAAAACATCGTGAACATTACCCAATTCAGTAGGTAATTCCAATCTGTAAGCCACCTTACCAATGCGTTCAAGAACTCTAAACGGTCCAACGTAGCGTGGATTAAGCTTGCCACGCTTTCCAAAACGTACAACGCCTTTCCACGGTGAAACTTTCAGCATGACACGATCATTCACTTCGAACTCTACCTCCTTAGCACGTTTGTCGGCATAGGCTTTCTGACGATCACGAGCTGCCGCCATACGTTCCCTGATCTTCACAATCATCTCTGAAGTCTCTAAAACCAACTCAGGACCTGAAATCTGACTATCACCTACTTCAGCCCAACAGAGAGGTGAACGACACTTCCTCCCATACAATGCTTCAAACGGAGCTGCCTTGATGCTAGTGTGATAGCTGTTGTTGTAAGAGAATTCTACTAATGGCAAATGTCTCTCCCAACCCTTCCCAAAATCAATAACACACGCCCGCAACATGTCTTCAAGTGTCTGAATAGTGCGCTCACTCTGACCGTCGGTCTGTGGGTGATACGCAGTACTCATATCGAGACGCGAGCCAAACGACCTGTGCATAGCCTGCCACAACTCCGAAGTGAAACGCGGATCCCGATCCGAAATAATAGAAGTTGGCACCCCGTGCCTAGAAACCACCTCCTTAAGGTATATCGCTGCGAGTTGGGAGTGCTTGTCTGTTTCTTTAATTGGTAAAAAGTGCGCTGATTTCGTAAGACGGTCCACAATTACCCATATCGTATCATTCCCAGCTTGGGTTCTTGGTAGGCCTGTGACAAAATCCATGGATATCTGCTCCCATTTCCACATCGGTATCTCAGGCTGCTGTAGTGGACCCGAAGGCTTCTGATACTCAGCCTTGACTCTGGCACAAGTCAAGCATTTGCTCACATATGTGGCTATAATAGCTTTCATATTCGGCCACCAATACAAAACTTTGAGATCGTGATACATCTTATCAGATCCCGGATGAACAGAATACCTTGACTTATGTGCTTCATCCATTACCAGTTCCCGAAGGTTGCCAAACAGAGGAACCCACAATCTCTCCATAACATAGTAAATGCCATCAGACTTTAGCTCGAACTTCTTGTTCATACCCCGCAAACCCTCTGCTTCAATGTTTTCATCCTTTAAGGCCTCGACCTGTGCTGAACGAATCCGTGTGGGTAGATCAGAGTGAATAGTAAGCTGTAGAGCACGAACACGCTTCGGTTTCGGTTCCTTGCGGCTAAGAGCATCTGCTACAACGTTAGCTTTACCCGGGTGATACTTGATGGCACACTCGTAATCATTGAACAATTCTACCCAACGACGCTGGCGCATATTTAGTTCTTTCTGGTCGAAGATATGATGAAGGCTCTTGTGATCGGTATAAATGGTGCATTTCGTACCATACAGATAATGCCTCCAAATCTTCAATGCAAAGACCACTGCTCCTAGCTCCAAGTCATGTGTCGTGTAGTTCTTCTCGTGTACTTTCAACTGTCGAGAGGCATAAGCTATCACCTTGTTGCGCTGCATCAGCACACAACCAAGACCCTGAATCGATGCATCACAATGTACCTCAAAATCCTCGGTACCCTCTGGTAGAGACAAAATCGGCGCGCTACACAATTTCTGTTTCAACAATTGGAAGGCATCCTCCTGTTTTGCTCCCCACGAATAAACTACTTTCTTCTGTGTCAAGGATGTGAGGGGTTGAGCAATCTTCGAGAAATCCCGAATAAAACGACGATAATACCCTGCTAGACCGAGAAATTGACGCACCTCCGAAGGATTCGTTGGTGCCGCCCAATTTCTAATGGCATCGATCTTGGCAGGATCCACATGTATGCCCATTTCATTAACGATATGCCCCAAAAAATGTACCTCCCATATCCAAAAATCACATTTAGAAAATTTCGCGTACAGCTGCTCCCTCCTCAGGAGCTCTAGGATAAGACGTAGATGCCGCACATGGTCCTCCTTGTTCTTGGAATAAATTAGAATGTCGTCGATAAAAACGATAACGAAGTCGTCGAGGTATGGCTTGCACACGCGGTTCATGAGATCCATGAAGACCGCTGGTGCGTTGGTCAACCCGAATGGCATGTCCAAGAACTCATAATGACCGTATCGCGTCCGAAATGCCGTTTTGGGAACATCTTCCTCTCTAACCCGTACCTGATGATAACCCGACCTTAAGTCGATTTTGGAGTAGAAACTTGACCCTTGCAGCTGGTCAAACAGGTCATCAATACGTGGTAAAGGATAACGATTCTTGACCGTCGCCTTATTGAGCTCACGGTAATCTATACACAGGCGAAAAGACCCATCCTTCTTTTTCACAAACAGAACTGGGGCTCACCAAGGTGAAGAGCTGGGTCGGATAAAACCCCTGTCTAATAGCTCTTGAAGTTGATTTGACAATTCCTGCAACTCCCCTGGTGCCAGGCAGTAAGGAGCACGAGCAATCGGTGCTGCTCCTGGGGTGAGATCGATCTGAAATTCCACCTGTCGATGTGGAGGTAACCCAGGGAGTTCCTCAGGAAATACGTCAGAAAATTCCCGAACAACTGGAATATCCTCAATCCTCCTCTCGTCAGTCTGCGAATCAGTGACAAGGGCTAGAATAGCGGGATAGCCCTTACGAAGATACTCCTGAGCCTTCATTGACGAAACAATACTGATCGGGGTCCCACTGCGATGACCCTGAACCGATAAAAATTCTCCGCTAGGGAGAGGAACACGCACGATTTTCTCCTTACAGAGAATTTCCGCCTGATACTTGGACAACCAATCCATGCCGATAACTACGTCGAAACTTCCAAGAGTAATGGGGAGTAGGTCAATGTCGAATACCTGACCCAAAAGATCGAGTTTACATCCAACCAGAACATGCGATGCTTCGATTGCTTTACCATTTGCTATCTCCACTATGTGTTTCGTTACAAGAGGTGTAGGACTTAACCCTAACTGACGACTGAATCTCAAAGACACGTAACTCCAATCGGCACCAGAGTCGAACAAAATAGAAGCATATACATCGTTTACCGAAAACGTACCAGTAACCACGTTGCCGTCATTCCGTGCTTCCCCAGCTCCCAGAACAAATCCGCGTCCACGTGCCACATTGCCCCCATTGTTCCCAGCATTGTTGTTTCCATTATTATTGCCCCCTGTATTCTGTCTCAGCTGAGGACAGTCTCGCTTGAAATGCCCATCAGCCCCACACTGGAAGCACCCTTTCTGTACACCCTGATTCGGCTGATTTTGTTGCCTACCCTGCTGCTGTACTGGCTGCTGCTGAGCTGGAAGTGTAGCCCTACAATCCTTAGCCATGTGCCCTGATCGGTGACACCTATGACAAACCCGATTACAGTGACCCTTGTGATGATAATTACACTTGTTGCACAAAGGTAATTTCCCCGCATAAGATCCCTGCCCCGAACTGTTACTCTGGTTTTGATTCACTGACGATGTCTGGCTGAAACTGCGATTGCTGCCAGTATCTGCTTTCTTCTGAGGCTGGGCAGAGTTGGACCCCTTGTCCATATCGTTCCACTTACGCTTGCTATCAGTAGCAGGAGTAGTGGAAGTAGCAGCGGCTGTAGTAGTACTAGAAATACGTGGTGGTAGTGAGTTACTTTCCACCTCCTGATCCACAATCTTGTGAGTCATACGGACAATATCAGTTATGTTGTTGAGGTTTGCCGCAGTAACCAAACCCTTCACTCGTGGAGGTAATCCCTTGATAAACAACTCAATTCTTCGAGACATAGGTCGGGACAAGTTTGGACACAAGTCAGCCAACTCATACGACCGCTTCACGTATGCTTCAACCTCAGATCCCGCTAACTTCAGATTATAATATTCGTTCTCTAACTTCTGTATCTCATCACGAGGACAGTACTCTTCCCTCATTAATTCCTTAAAGGCTTCCCACGTAGTGGCGTTCGCCACCTCGATGCCTAACAACTGAACCTGAGCATTCCACCATGTCAGGGCACCATCCTCAAGTGTGCCCGTAGCATACTTCACTCTGTCCCCAACTGGGCAGTTACACATCGCGAATACGGACTCCGCCTTTTCAAACCAGCGCAGGAGTCCCACAGCCCCTTCAGTCCCGCTGAAGGTCTAGGGCTTGCAATCCATAAAAGACTTAAACGTGCAGACAGGTGGGTGAGGCTGATTTTGTGGTGCTGGCTGACCTATTAACAGGAGAAAAGATAACAAACAAGTAAGGCTCAAGTATATGACTCAACAGGAAGAGTGTTTGGTACATATCGTACGAGCCTGATAAGCCGCCAAGGCTGCAGCCACCTGGGCGTTGATTAAGTCAGTCAATTCGGCTTGAGTCATATTGATTTGGCCACGTCCACCACCACGGCCTCCACTACGTCCACCACGACGGCCTCCACCACGTCCGTTCATGATTCTATAAGTATGGATAAAAAGGACGAATTAACAAACAAGCTCAAGTAGAAGTCAAGTACTTATGTAGTATCCACAGATTTCAAAATTCTAATACAAGACCAACTAACAACGCGGAAATCCTTTTCACACTTGTCAAGGTTCACTGGGACTCACATGCACCCCACATTATTATTATGTGTGCACCCACAATAATAATCTAGTTTGCATGTTCATCTCAATTCCCCTTAACTCATGTTAAAAGGCTTCCTAATCTTCCAGTAACACGAACACGAGCGTTATAACACGTAACATGCAAATTCAAGAAGAATCCCACTTCTAAAACACGTAACATTGTCTGCTTTCATAGAAACTCGTGATGTAGTGTCAATTGTGCATTTAAGTGCAATACGAGTCATAAGTAAGTTCTTAACACCCTATGCAATAGTAAATAAGAGACGAACCTTGCTGTCTGGAGCTGAGTGTCATGGTCGATGTCGAATCAGTTCAGTTATAGTCTGGTTTTATAAAACATTTTAAAACCAAGTTCACTATAACCAGTGGCTCTGATACCAAACTGTCACACCCTCAAATTACCACCTAGGGAGTGTCCCTGATAAGCGTGTGACGACTAGCAATGAGCCACCAATTACATTGAATCACAAGTTTAGAATAAAGTTCCATTGTTTAATAATACTGAAATCCCAATCATAAGTTATCCAAAACCATAAGTTCAGCGGAAGCGTAAAGATGCCATAAAGTAAATACTAAACGAACGTAATAAATAAGTGTGTGATAAACAAGTTCATCAGCATGACCACGACCACTCTTGCTCTCCAGCCAACAAGCTTCTGTTTCAAACACCTAACGACCTGCGAGCATGTAACAAGTGTATCAGACAAAGCTGGCGAGTTCACAGTTTTAGAAAACGCTTATTACCAGTTGAATGTAAAACAGTTCAATAACCAATGCAAGTAATATTGTTAATATCTCAATTCCGAACAAGACGGCTCCTGATGTACATGACTGCCCTATCCCACGTACTCCTATCTAGTACTTGGCCCGACTGGGTCATTAGTTCACATCCGTCCTATCCAGGAGCGGTGTGAGGGTGCCAAACCTAAGTAGCGCTACCAACTAATACCCGAATAAGGGACTTACAAAAATGATAGGTGAGAATATTAACCAATATACCCGTTTTTACCCAAACCACTGACTGTCCCCAACCACTGGGACGCATGCTCGAATGTAGTGAACTCACCTTTGATTGCTCGGTAGATTATTTACCCGTTTGACTATTTGATCAATCACGCCCTAAAAGGATTACCGGTAACAGTCAGTTTTCATGCACTTTGTATACCATTAATTAATTAATGCATTCAAGGTTCACATCACACATATTTATTGCTCACCTAGCGTGCACATACTGTCCAGTTCACAATGGTTTATTCATGCATTTCTAGTAATAACCAATTACTTAACTTGTAATCACCCAAGCATGTTGTATGTATACACACATAGTCTGCTTATCCATGTTTTAATCCAACTATTAAACACATATGATCCAAATAATAAAGTATGCATATAACCCACTTATCAACACAACTAAACACACATTGCTCATCAAAACATGTTACTCGAACTCACTGCCTTGGCAGTCTTAATCGGCCCCATGTTGCTGGCCCAAATCCGTTCACGTGGCTCAGTGAGTTCCGGCCCAGCTGAGTTATAAAAACCACCAGGCTAGCGGCCCAGCATCATCATAGTGACCCTGGTGCAAGACGTTTTGAATGCAGCCCAAATTAACAACCCAACATGGTTTGTGTGTGTTCAATCACCATGTGCAGCCCATATACCAACCGACCCAACTAAAAAAAAAACATTTTAATCTTATAATTGTTGCAATCCAGTTAACTTGTTTCAGCTCATTAAATAATTATCATTACCTAGTATACATTTATCATTATAAATTTTATCTAGTCAACTAACATATATCCTATTCTCATACTAGAAGTTTGTGCAACCGAACAACATCATCATTATCACCATCAATAACTATCTAATCAAAGCAAACATTCCATTCATCCATCATATACATATTCATATTATATACCAACAATATAATCAACAATAATCATATACAATATTCATGGATTGCTGGTGTATTGTGTCACGTTTTCACAGTTCCGATTAGTAATCCGAGAATCGATACCCCCTGATCACTCAGTTACTCGAACAATCATCCGACACGTTATATATATACACTAACTAGATACTTGCCACACATATTGATTCGATCGATTCAAGCAACAACCAATCATATTGACACATAATCAAGTATTATCACATAATCATGAAACAAGTAAACAAAGATTACTAACCAGGTATGCTACTCGACCAAAGTGAAACCGAACAGGAATATTAAGATGCAAACGGTACAGAATAGGGGAACTCGTTGCTGTTGTCGATCCAGAACAAGGGTAGGGTTTTTCTAATACAATTCTTGTTACGTAACCCCCCATAACCGTCCCTTAATTTGTGCCTATAATGATTATTGTGGGCCAAAGTATTGTGGGCCGGTTCACTTATGTTTGGTGTGGGTCGGATAATTTGTGGTCGACTTAAACCAGATTGACATAAGTGTAGTCCCTGGACATTTTCGGCCCATCTCAATTGTTTAAGACTTAAAGTAGCACAAGAATTCATATCATGATCCTACACAATTCACGTTTTTGTTTAATATCAAATAAAATGTCTAACCAATCTATCTTAGAAGGAAGCGTTTGCGATGAATAGCGAAAAATTAAGATTAAGAAACGAAACGACACTAACCTTGGAAGTCAGGTTGTCACAATACCGAAGTGCTGCCGGTATTTCCTCTCGCTGTAAACACTGTTAATCGATTATACAAGAGGTTTAAAGTGTAGATCAAGTTGTTTTGTAGTGCGTTTCTTAGTTTCCGCCTCTGAAACGTACAAGAGCTCTTCCGAACGACTCGTTTAGGTCGCGAAACGATCCTACAATTGGTATCAGAGCTCAGGACGAGGAGTTCTTGCCATATTCAGCTTGAAAATCTCATTTTCTACACCTTCTTTCTTAAAACCGATACTTTTTACGGTTGAAATTGGCTGAAACGTTCACAAAGTGTGCGTAATGATAGTTTAACAAAGCCTTAGAAATTTCAGACTAAAACTCGAACTAAAACTTGATAAAAATATGGTTTCCGTTTGAAACTGTTCGCGAGTTGATGATGTCATAGATCTGTCGTTTGAAAAGATATTCCATCGTTTGAAAATTCTATCCTATCGTTTGAAACAAAGAGTCATCGTTTGAAAATGTGTTCCGTTTGAAACCAACATCGTCTGATCCCACCGTTTGAAACTTGACCGTTTGAAAACATCGTTTGACCATTTGAAAGGTGCATTGTGTCATGTGAAGTACATCGAGTGGTGTGAAATTGTATCAGTTCACATGATTCAAATTTGAACGGTCCTATTATATTTCATGCATTGTTGTCGTCCACTATATGATTGTGTCAGGCCCATGTGAGATTTGAAAGCTCTATTAAAAACGAATCTGGATAAAAGTGTTGATCAAATCATACCCATTTAAAAATAGTAGTTGGTAGGTTTATTAGACTTAGAGGTCCAATCATAGTTAACCACATATCGGTTCATTAAATCATCAACTTGCTTGAAATATGATTGATCTTGATTGTGAATGATGACAGCTTGATAACAATGTACGATTGAATTGCTTTTCACGTGATAGTGCATAGAAGTGTGTAAAACTTTAAAAAAATATTGTTGTGGGTTTGTATGTGTTTACATTTGATCAAATAAAATTGACCTTAAAAAAAAAATATTGTCGATTATATGCATTGTGTGATTTGAAATTGCTTGTGATATATTAGTTTATATGTGCTAGTTGATCGAGTCTTGTGCGATTTTGGTTCAAAGTGTTTGAGTTGTCAGGTCACAAGGTTTGGAGTTTAGTTGGCTCGCACGGTGTGATCTATTTGTTGATCAGTCAGGTCGTTTTGTGTGTTCAAGTCGGTTAAAAAGGTTCAGTTCGTACGATTTGGAGGTCAAAGTTTTCAAAGGGTCAGGTTGTTTGGATTCAATTCGGGTCATTCAGTCAACACAGTTGGTCAACATTCAGTTCGCACAGTTCGTTAACATTCAGTCCGCTCAAAATTGTTATCAGTTCGAGTACCAGTTTGTTTCAGTTAATTGATAAACTGTTAAACTGATTGTATTTTGTTTGATTGTGTTGTCAGGTATTTGTCAAGTGTTTGCCGAAATATATCAAGTTTACCAAAGACATGGACGAGGAATTCTACAATGCCTTTGCAACACCGGTTGCACCTGTCACTGCTGCTGAGAATTTATACAGTGAGAATGAAACGGGGACTCATCAAAAGCCGCCAAAGCTCATGTATATTGAAGATTTTCAGGGTTGGAAAAACCGTTTTGAGAATTGGATTCAGGCTTACAGATTCGATGCTTGGTGTTCTTTACTGAAAGATTATGAGAATCCAAAGAATGAACGAGGGTTGGAAAAAGGTTTCAATGATTTTACTGAAGCTGATAAGTTGAAATACACTAGTGAGAAGATGATGATCAGCATTTTACAGCAAGCAGTTAAAGAAGACATCTTTGTCCTACTTCAACATAATGGAACTGCTAGATCAATCTGGGAAGCTTTACTTCAGAAATTCCGAGGGAGTGCTGATATGATCAAAAACAAAAAGGCCTTATTGAAGAAGTCGTTTGATATATTTACTGCATTTGATCATGAAACAACAAAGGAAACAATAGATAGATACTGTCATCTGGTTCTAGAAATGAAAAGATTGGGTATTCAGAAAGATGATGATGAGTGGGTTGATAAGTTAGCAGAGGCATTACCCCAATTGAAGTGGGGAACTTATCTGATGATTGTGAAACTCTTGAGAAAGACTGAGAGTATGAACTTGGCACAGTTTATCCAGAAGATTGAGGAACATGAGCTGGATATTCAAAAGACTGCTATAATGACGAATCCAAATGCCAAACAAGATGTCAGTTTGTATTACAGAGGTAACAAGTTTGAGGCTACTCCCAGTCCTAGTCCAAAGATTCAAACTGGTTATAGTGCTGACAGTTCATCTGGAACAAAGAGTAGCAATGTGACTCAAAGTGGTGGATTTTCTTCATCATTTTCAAGTTTTGATCCAAATAGCGCAACATCAACTTCTCAACGACAAAATTCAACACATCTTCAGTGCAATGTTACCTTAAACATTCAAAATGGTCAGAATCTGTCTCCAGAAGTTGCCAAGCAGCACATGGCATCACTGGTTACTATGTTAGAATCTTATGAAAGTTTGATCAGTGGGAAGATTGGGAATCCGATGCTTACCAAAGAAGATTACGACCAAATTGATGCTGAAGAACTTGAATTGATGAATATCAAATGGTGCTTAGCAAGTGCTTGGAGGAGAGCTGAAAAGTTTCAAGAGATTACTGGTAGGGATGAATTTCGAGGAATGGCTACTTCTCAACTGGGTTTTGACAAATCGAAAGTTATCTGTTTCCGTTGCAAAGGAAAAGGACATTTTAAAAGAGAGTGCAAAAGTAAAGAAGCAACCGGAAATCAAGAAAAGAACAACTATTATCAGAAAGCAATTTTCCATCAGATTGCTCAACAACCACAAACTGCACATGGTCATGTTATTGAAGATGGAAAGAAGAAAGCTTTACTTATCAATCAAGATGATGAATTTGTTGCTGAAGGATTTAGTTGGGACAAATACATACCTGGTTCAGCTTGTGTTGCAAGAATACTAGGTGAAGAGGCTAGTGAGAAAAGAATCCCGATATTTCCTGATCTTGGAAGCGATGTGGATACTGATGATGAAGAAGAACATCTCAACAGAGCTAGAAAAGGCATTGATCCTACTAGTTTTAATTTGTTTTTTGCAGATAAAATGGAGATGCTGAATCAAAAGAAGATTGCAAAATTGAAGAAAGAGCTGGAAGTAGCAAGAAGGCTAGCTGATGAAAAGACAAAGACAGAAGCTGGAGAAGAAAAGGTTGATCAAGTGATTGAGAAAGTTGTGGAGAAAATTGTTGAAGTAGAAAAAGTTGTTGATAAGATTGTCGAGATTGAAAAGATTGTTGAAATTGAAAAACTTGTCGAAGTTGAAAAAATAGTTGAAGTTGAAAAATTTATCGAAGTTGAAAAGACTGTCGAAGTTGAAAAGATTGTTGAAAAAATGGTTGAAGTTGAAAAGCCATGTTTGAAGTGTTTAGAATCTTGCAAAGCTTGTGAAGAAAAAGATATAAAGATTGCTGAACTTGAGAAGATTAAGGAAGATTTACTGTCTGATGTGAAGTACATTAAATAATCATATGATGTATTAAACAGAACAGTTGACAGTTTGAAGAAAACAAATTCTGAGATTGAAAAAGCAATGGAGAAAATGAGTGGAACGTTAATGACAAAACAAAGCGTCATCAATGAGTATATTGAAGATTGTGCACAGTTAAAGAAAGAAGTGGAGCTTGAAAAGATCGAAAGTGAAAGGATTAAACGATTACTGTTGAGTTACACTACTTGTGATTATCTGATTGATCGTGTTTATCCTACTGTTGCAGGTCTGGAAGCTTTCATGGATAAAAAGACTGAAGATACTGATACTGGTAAGAAACCAAGTGTCAAGTATAACAGATGTCCGCCCCCGATCCATGAAACTTATTCTCCAAGGAATCCTAACGAGGAGCGTCTAAAAAAGGCAGTCAACATCAAGTTAAAGTCTGAAATCATTGATGAATTACCAGACAATATTGATGTTACATTCACAGCGTCTGACACTGATCATGAGTCTGAGTTAGTAAAGAAATTTGTCGATCAGGTGTTACATATGGATGAAGAGTCAAAGTCGGAGTCTAAGTCTAAGTCAGATAGTTCGAGTTCGTCTGAGAAGAGTCCGAGTTCACCGGTTAACAGGGTTTACAATAGAGAATTTCTGTTATCAAAATCTAATTTGAATGACGGATTAATCAAAGTGGCATATACTTTGTTTGATTCAGACAAATTATATTCTGATGAGGAATTTCCAATAAGAAGTGTCAAAACTGAAATGATCAAACAGGTTTTCAAATTGTCAGAAATTAATATTTCTGAAATAAAAGATTTAAATCTTGCTGAAAAACCTAAAAAGTACACTTCAAGAGTTCAACAGAGATTGAACAAGAAAAAGGGTTACAGTTCTGGTTCAGGTTATCGAAAGAAACCAAACCATAACCGTAATTACAAAAAGAATGGATTAGGTTTCAATTCTTCAGAAAATTATAAAAATCAGAAAACTTATAAACCAAAAACAAAATTTGTTTCAGGAGGAAGTTCAGAGGATGAACAGAAGAAACCGTTTTGGAAGCAGTCGAATCAAGAGTTTCTTGCTGAAGTGAAAAAGAATGTGAGAAAGTTTGCTTCAAGAGTTGACAGAAGAACCTGTTTCAAATGCCAAGAAGTTGGACATATAGCTTGGAATTGCTCCAAGACCAACTATCAAAAATAGGGAGTTTCTTCTAACTTTGATTCGAGAAGAAAATTTGTTGATAAGAAAGAACAACTTGTAAAAAATGTTAAAAAGTTTGAAAATTCTACTTCTGAGGAAGGAGAAAATTCAAAACGGTTTTACAAAAGAAGAGGTGATTTGAGTAAACAAAAGTGGGTGGTTAAATCTGAGGGTAATTCTAACAATGAATCTGATTCCATAAAATCAGAGGAGTCTTTGATTGATAAAAAGGTTGTGAATTCCGTTCCAGAAGTGAACGATGAGAAATTTCCTCCATTGTCAAAGGAAAATTTAATGAAGAAAGTGGGTAAAGTAGAAATCTCAAATCAATTCTTCGCTGATGAGGGAGAATTTGATGTTGAGAAGGCTTTCAATGGGAAAGTCAAACATATTTTCGGGAAGATGGTTGACAGGAAAGTGAAGGATGCTAAAGAGTTTTACAAATCAAAATGTTGGTGGGACATATGTTTGCAACCAAAATCACCCAAGGTTGGTCAGGCTTGGGTGACAGCATTTTCACCATAAATTCCTGACTTGCCGGAGCTCCCAGGTTGGTAAGAGTGGAGCAGGAATCGGCATCTTTCTTAGCAAATGATCCTACAAGTGGTACAGTTGATAAAGTACAGGTGGTATATTTAAGTTGTTATATTTCGATTTACAAGTGGTTATGATTGTTGAGTGAATCTGTTAGTGGTTGAAAGAGGTTTTCATTGACAAGTGGTTAATCAAGGTCATTAAGTTGAACTTGATTGGACCATTCTTACAAATGATTGTTTGGAAAACAACATGATGAACCCCTAACTTTACAAGTGGTAAAATCAATCAAACTAATTTTCCGGAAAAACCATTTGATTAATACAAACTTAAGTGTTTTGAAATCACAATGGGAAAATAGTTTGTTGTAAGGGGGAGTTCTGATTGTTTATGCCAAGTGGATGGCGATTTGATGTCAGTTGTCAACTTTATTGTATAGTTCGTTTTCAAATTTCCTAAAATGTGTTTGCATTTTAGGGGGAATAAAAATTTTCAGAAAATCCAAAAACATTAGAAAATTTGAAAAAGGCAAAAACATGATAAAATCAAAAATGAGTTTTGTTGTCTAAAAGAGGAAATGATAGTACATCAGTGGACTGTCACAACATGCTAAAGAAATGGAAGGTATAAATGTGATAAACAATCTCACTGTGGATGTGTCAGTAGGTTTTTGCACATTTAGTAAATTGAGACGAGATATAAACATAAAATTTACTTGCGTCTACGTGGGGAACACCTCCAGGATATATAGGTAACCCCTGAAATCTTGTTTGAAGGGTCCCGTATTCTGAGATACTAGGTCTTTATGCTTAGTGATATCTGGGGTATTATCCCGGGACTTCTGATTTTGCGGAAGCAATGGCCTAGTCCCCGGAGAATACTTTCCGCATGCTTGAAAAATAGCGCAGCCCTCAGCAAATTGATGAAACAATAAAATTGATAGTCATTGCTGTTGTAATTCAAAAGATCCTCTAAAGGGGACCCACCAAAAGTCGAAGCCGTCATCTCTCTGCGTATCGAAAGATCAACCTGAGCTCTCACGGCCCTCGCAATTAACCCCTTACAGATATCATCTAGGTATACTCACCTGTAAGACTGAATACTGGGGTCTGGATACAGGAGTATATACTGAGGTGGGACACATGTAGATGTTTAAGTTCTAAGACATTAATCTCGTATCTCGAAACAGTTGAACTTTGTGTGAAAATTTAAGTGGATCAGTATACTGACAATCTAAGTGAATCGTTTAGAACTTAAAATGTTTTAAGCTTAACGGTGTTGGTGATTTGTCTCAAAAACTGATATGATCCTCTTACGCAAACTCACAAAAATATTGTATGTAAATATTTCTTTACTGCATTTCATTCCAGTTACAAAAAATCCAAAAAGAGTTTCAGTGTGTTTTAGCATAAATTTTGAAAAATTCAAAAAGATTTTAGACAACTGATGTTGAAAAGCTGATTTTCAAAATTCCGAGTGTTAAACATGACGAACAAGTTTGGGAAAGTGTGTTTTGAAGATGTGTGAAATGAAAATGATATATATTCAAGTGGTTCATCAGAATTTGACATGATAAATCTTTCTATTCAGGGTTGTGTCTTCAAGGGATTAGCAAAGTTTCTAAATTTGTTATATCTTATTTTTTATGAAACTTATTTTTGGGTAGAGGTTGTGCAGGTTTCAATAAGATAGAGAACCAGGTTCCGATACCTGAAGAATTTGTGATTACAACATGCCAGACTGCGATCCCAGCATATCGAAAGGGGGAGTCTGAAGACATCCGAGTAGAGATTGTGAGTGGTGAGTCTGTTGGAGATGACGAGAAGAGAAGAGTAAGAGTTGAGGATGCTTGCACTGTGAGAAAGACAGAAGTCGTTGAAGACTCGACACTTAAGACTCGTCAACATCTGAGGGGGAGTCTGTTGGTGCAGTCATCTGTCGCCTACGTCTTAATATCGAGTCTCAGTCTCGTTGCGGTTACGATCGAGCATGACATCACATGTGACATCACCTTGATGACATCACATATGATGTCATGAATGAAAGATTTCTACACAAATTGATAACATGTTCACGTGAATGTCAATATCAAGTAAAGACAAAAGAATGTTGGTCCAATAATGTGTTACCTATTGAATATCCAATCACAAAAGACAAATGCATGTGTTGGTCCAATAAGAGCTCATCTTGAAAGTTCAAAGTGGCTGCCTTTTGAAGAACCAATGATATGAAAGTCAATCGTTTGAAGATATGAAGTCCACCATTTGAAGAAATCCAATTGTTTGAACCATGTAATATGTTGTCGTTTGAATTAGGTGTTCGTTTGAAGACTTTCAAACGGTAGGGCTTGTACTATAAATAGCTTGTTGTCAATGTCATTTGTAACGGTCAGGAAAAACGATACCGAAGTGCTACCGGTATTTCCTCTCGCTGTAAACACTGTTAATCGATTATACAAGAGGTTTAAAGTGTAGATCAAGTTGTTTTGTAGTGCGTTTCTTACTTTCCGCATCTGAAACGTACAAGAGCTCTTCCGAACGACTCGTTTAGGTCGCGAAACGATCCTACAGATATTAGATAGGGAAAATATATAGATATTCATTTAATAGATCATTAAGGGTAAAATAGTCATTTTAAGAGTAATTTAAATGAAAAGGAGAAATATGTAATATATATAGGTTAGGAAGGGGAAATATGTAATTGTTTTTTTTGTTTGGGGAAATACGTAATAAGCCAACTTAGGAGGGGGAAATATGTAAAAAATCCTAACAAGAAAGATCCATGAAGAAATATTTTTGAAAAATATGATTATAAGTTGTGAAGATCCATTTTCTTTAAAAATGAAGTTTTTAAAGAATCAATCACACTTTAAACGGTAACAAGGCTTACTAAGAACGCTAGTAAGTTATTACAAATTTTTATAAATTTTCAAGTTCATGAAGTAGTAATTTATGCTTGTTTTGGCAAAATGGGTAAGTAAAGATTGTTTATTGTTGATTTTTGATTGATTGTGTTGATTTTACAAAAGAAAATGATATACCTTCAAGGTATGGAAACCTCCATTTTTAGGGGAAACTATGACAAGATTTTTCTAAAAATTAAACACGTAGAAAAATATTTCTAAATAAATATTTACAAGTGTATTTCAAACCATAAATCTTTACATAAACTTTGCCATAATTTTTGTTACAAAAATTATAAATATTGGAGGTTGGTTTTTACAAATAAAAGTGACTAAATATGTATTTAGGAAATATATATTTAGATGTCACCATGTGTGTGATTATTTGTATACTTTGTGAATTAGTTATATTATTTTAGGACATGAAATAATATAACTCACTAAAATACCAAAAAATACAATCCAAAATATTACCAAAATTCCAAGAATATGAATATACAAGTTATACACAAAATATTGGTGAAACCGAACCAAAGAATGTAACTCACAAAATACTCCGAAAATAATATTCATGTGTATATTTTGGCAAATAATATTTTGGACACCAAAGGAAACAAAAATATGATTTTTACAATTATTACAAAGTTATATCATATTTTTGAGAGTGAATTACATAGTTAGTCCCTGTGGTTTGCACAAAACAACATACTTAGGTACTAATAGTTTAAAATCACCTTTTAGGGTATTAACTTTTCATTTTGTAACGTTTGGAGGTATTAACTTTTAGGGTATTAACATAGTTAGTCCCTGTGGTTTGCATAAAATAATACATTTAGGTACTAATAGGATGTGATTTTAAACCTACAAATAACGTTAATACCTCCAACCGTTACAAAATGAAAAGTTGATACCCTATAATGTGATTTTAAACTATTAGTACCTAAGTATGTTACTTTGTGCAAACCACAGGGACTAACTATGTAATTAACTCTATTTTTTATAAGAAGAAAATATATTATTTTTGGGTGAATAAAAATATATATATTTTTCTTGGAATTATTAGAAAATATATTATTTTTTGGAGGAAATATATATTTCTTAGACAAACATGAAATACAATATTTTTTTGGGAGAAAGATATATTTTCTCAAATAAATATGAAATATATCATTTTTGGAGAAAAATAAGTTTATGTATAATTTCCAAGTTAGACTTGAAAATATATTATTTTTGGAAATTATATGAAAATACAAATATTTTTGCCAAAGAAAAGTTATAAATAATTTTTCTAAGCAATATTTATTGGAATATATATTTTGGAAATATATATAGGTGAACTTCTATTAAAGATAATATTCCGGAAAAAATTAATACGAAATTAAGTATAAGAATACTTAATGAATACAATAAAGATACGTATTCTTGTACGTATAAATACACACCAGAATACGACCCCGATAAATGGCAAAAATATACAAATACAAGAATACAAATACACCCATCCCTTGGAAGGAAATACATGAGTAAATACTTAAGAAGTATTAAGTTAAATATATTGTTTTAACAATTATTCCAAAATTTAATAAATATGATTCAAGTTAAAATATTTAATATTTTAACAAATAATTATATAACTTGGAATAATAATAAAGACACTAAATTACACTAAGTCAAGGCATGACCCGCTCGTCTAATAGATCATAGTACGTTGTAGGTAGTCGTGTTTATCCGAAGGAGCTTGAGTTATCGATTGAAGAACGCAATGTTCCCCCTTTTCTTTTAACTGTTTTCGATTTCATAACTTCGGGGGTGAAGTGCATGTTACAAACTGTTTACAAACGTTTATACGTGGTATGGATAGCTAATGAAGGGTACTGCTAGATCAAGTGAGTGGTGGGTATGACGCTTAAGACCATCAATTCTCTTTATAGGGCCGAGGGACATGAGTGATAGATCTATTTAGGTGTAGCGAGCCACGCCCATGTTGGACTAGGGTTTGGCCCATGGGATGACTATGTCTTACAGCCGGAAGCCCGGTGCAAAGTCTGCTAGGTTTGAGTCTTCCTGCATCACGTCACACATATTAATGGCCTTGCAAACCATTAATGATCTGTTTTCCTTGTTGCTTTCATACCAGGAGTTTACAAACATACATATATACTTTCAATGATTACAAAGGTTTATTCGAGCACACAAACACACACATGAACTCGCTCAACTTTTGTTGATGTTTTCAAACTACATGTATTTCAGGGAATTAAATGTGGATCTGGCGGGCGTTTGGAAGTTTCAAGTGTTGTTTGAGAATAAAAGATGTCATCTAAGGTCTTAGGGTTTGGTTAGTGTGTCTTATCCTGGACGAGACACGTCTTCCAAATCCTGGTTTTATTAAATGTCTTTTGTCGAGTCCTTGTGAACTCTAAAAACAAGTTGCATGGTTTCTACTCGAATTTGAATTCTATGTTTTAAAACAATGTTGTTGTTTTTGTTGTTGTTGTTTTAGAACAATGTTGTTGTTATGTTTTTAAACTTATTTAATGGATTAACATCTTCGGTTTTAACATATAGTTGTTGTTATGATTTAATGCAATGATATTAAGCAAGTCACACATAATCACGCTTCCACAAAAGTCAGGGTGTGACAAATATAACTTACAACAACTTATGTCTCACCCCCGAAAATACCCCAAGCGGAAACCCCCGCGAGGCGTGTGACATACCAGGATCTAGCCACCAATCACATTGAACTCATACAAGATTTAAAATAAAACTTTCATTCATTAACATAAAGTGTTACAAAACAGTAATTATAATTCATCGTATTCAGCGGAAGCATAAATCATTAGTTAAGTGTTACATAAACCATATGTATGATAATCATTAGACTTGTCTCGCAATTCCATGTATCTCGACCCATGACCACCCCAGCTTCCCATACAGCAAGTTCCACGTTCCATATATCTATAACCTGCGAGCATGCACACAAGTGTATCAGACAACGCTGGTGAGTCCACGGTTTTATGAAAACGTTTGGTTACCAAGTGTATAATCCAGTTTAATAACAATTTTTAAAATAATGTTGATAATAACTCGAGTACCGAAGAAGATGGCTCCTGATTATTTTTGCCCTTCCCTAATGCCCCTATCTAAGCATTGGTCATCACTGGGTCATTAGTTCACACCCGTCCTCTCAGGTACGGGGTGAGGGTGCCAAACCTAAATAGCGCTATCAACTAATACCCCGTTACCTCTCAGGTAACAAACAAGATGGGACTTAATGGTGATAGGAATTGAGTGTATTATTCAACATTCCAGATTTTACCCAAAAGACTTATCCCTCTCAGGAATACCCACTGATTTACCCAAAGACTTATTCCTCTCAGGAATACCCATTTGACTGTCCCACCCACAGGGACGCATGCTCAAGAGTAGTGAACTCACCTTAGATTTGCTCGGTAAGACAGATCACACGTTCAAGTTAGTCAATCAAAGCCTATAACGTTTACACATACCCAATCAGTTCGTATGTGATTTACTTTTCATGCACATAATCTAGCACTTTACACCAAGCATACACAGTTCACATTTCATACACATATAAACAAGCAGGTAGCATAAAATATAATCCATCACTATGCGGCCCATTTAGTATAACAGGCCTGTGTAACATAAGGCCCGAAAGGGCTTGTGCGATCCCTCTACTGTTATACGATCAGGATCACTTGTGCAATCCCATACCCTTGTGCGATCCTATGCGTGGTCCGGCCCAACATGACTGGCCCAGTAACAGATTGTGTGGCCTACCCCTCTAATCGCACAACTTGTGCGATCCACCCTTCCAGTCGCATAACCCAATGGGCCTGGTCGCTATAGGTGCGGCCCAGATAAGATAATGTGGGTTCAAATCAGGTTGGAGGCCCCTTGTGCGACTAGGTTATCTTGTGAGACTGGGTTATCTTATGCGACTCATACAATATCAGTTATACCTTTCCTTAATACCCGATAAATCAGTTACATTCCATAATCACAAAATCAACCAACTTCCATAGTTTTAGTAGGTTATCAATGGCAGTTTCATCTTAACACATAATTACAATCATGAGCATAATCGTTATTCAATCATACATAATTAATCGAATTCATAATCACGAAACATCAACCATCTAATCAACTAACATACCAATTATCATCCACCTTCGGCTAGTTCAACATATCTTGAATTTCCTAAACATACTCATGAACATTTGCTATCATACGAATCTAGTTTATCATACAACCTTCAGTACACAATAACATTCAATCTAAACACGTTGATCCTCAATAGTTTGCGTACCAATCAACCCTAAATCATTCATTTAACAACAACCAGCATATCCTAGATCACACCAGAACTCATGAACATCAACGCAATCTAATAACAAACCGCACGTAGCCGTGAACAATCAATCAGGATTAAAATGAGTACATGCATACTAACCAAAAGATGAGTGTTGCTAGACAAGAGAGACTGATCCGAGAGGGAAGGTGTGCTTCGATGGGGATAGTCTGCCGTCGGCTTCGAAGCAAAGGGAGGGGGTAGGCTGCTGTATAATTCGAAGAGAGAGGAGAGAGAGCTAGGGTTTGTTGTGTTGGTGAAAACTAAATCACGAAAACCACACACAACCTTTTGTGTGTGTGCGATTACCACAAGAACCGGGCCAAACCTTGGGCTGTGTGGGTTTGGGCTGCGCATTCGGGATACAAAAGAGGATTTTGGGCCAAGATAGAACATGGAACAAGGGTGTGCGGCCCAATTTTTTTGGTGCGACGAGACTTATACGTACATACAATATTCTCATAACACATGACACGTAAACACGCAATCATTTACTAATAATCAAACATGTAATATTCAGGTAACATACGTCGCAAGACAAAGGATCAGTACAGTGAATGGATTCTGGAAATTACGGGTTGTCACATCATCCCCAACTTGAAAGAAATTTCGTCCCGAAATTTGATAAGCAAACTCAGAAGAGTGAAGTGATAGATCAAGATGACTGTGGACTTTCCTCGAGTGCCACATCATCCACAACTTGAAAGGGAATTTCGTCCCAAAATTCACCAGTTGCATCAGAATTGATTTAACAAGTTTTGATCAGTAGAGAATACTTGAGCTTCATCTGATCCTCGCATTCCCATGTGAACGCCGATCCACGTCTTGAGTTCCAACGAACTCTTTCATGATTGGAATCCGACTAGGCTTACGAACCTTAACTTCCCGGTCCATGATTTCGATGAGTTCTTCGACAAACTGAAACTTGTCGTCGATTTTCAGTTCTTGAAAGGGTACCATAAGTGTTTCATCTGACAAACACTTCATTAGATTTGAGACATAAAAGACATCGTGAACGTTACCCAACTCGTCAGGTAACTCAAGTCGATAGGCAACCTTGCCGATTCCTTCCAAAATTTTGAACGACCCAACGTAATGTAAATTAAGTTTGTCACGCTTCCCAAAGCGTACCACACCCTCCCAGGGTGAGTCTTTCAACATAACACGATCGCCTGCAGCAACTCCCAATGGTTCCTACTGTAGGATCGTTTCGCGACCTAAACGAGTCGTTCGGAAGAGCTCTTGTACGTTTCAGATGCGGAAACTAAGAAACGCACTACAAAACAACTTGATCTACACGTTAAACCTCTTGTATAATCGATTAACAGTGTTTACAGCGAGAGGAAATACCGGCAGCACTTCGGTATCGTTTTTCCTGACTGTTACAAATGACATTGACAACAAGCTATTTATAGTACAAGCCCTACCGTTTGAAAGTCTTCAAATGAACACCTAATTCAAACGACAACATATTACATGGTTCAAACGATTGGATTTCTTCAAACGGTGGACTTCATATCTTCAAACGATTGACTTTCATATCATTGGTTCTTCAAAAGGCAGCCACTTTGAACTTTCAAGATGAGCTCTTATTGGACCAACACATGCATTTGTCTTTTGTGATTGGATATTCAATAGGTAACACACTATTGGACCAACATTCTTTTATCTTTACTTGATATTGACATTCACGTGAACATGTTATCAATTTGTGTAGAAATCTTTCATTCATGACATCATATGTGATGTCATCAAGGTGATGTCACATGTGATGTCATGCTCGATCGTAACCGCAACGAGACTGAGACTCGATATTAAGATGTAGGCGACAGATGACTGCACCAACAGACTCCCCCTCAGATGTTGACGAGTCTTAAGTGTTGAGTCTTCAACGACTTCTGTCTTTCTCACAGTGCAAGCATCCTCAACTCTTACTCTTCTCTTCTCGTCATCTCCAACAGACTCACCACTCACAATCTCTACTCGGATGTCTTCAGACTCCCCCTTTTGATATGCTGGGATCGCAGTCTGGCATGTTGTAATCACAAATTCTTCAGGTATCGGAACCTGGTTCTCTATCTTATTGAAACCTGCACAACCTCTACCCAAAAATAAGTTTCATAAAAAATAAGATATAACAAATTTAGAAACTTTGCTAATCCCTTGAAGACACAACCCTGAATAGAAAGATTTATCATGTCAAATTCTGATGAACCACTTGAATATATATCATTTTCATTTCACACATCTTCAAAACACACTTTCCCAAACTTGTTCGTCATGTTTAACACTCGGAATTTTGAAAATCAGCTTTTCAACATCAGTCGTCTAAAATCTTTTTGGATTTTTCAAAATTTATGCTAAAACACACCGAAAATCTTTTTGGATTTTTGAAATAACAGAAATGAAATGCATCAAAGAAATATTTACAGACAATATTTTTGTGAGTTTGCGTAAGAGGATCATATCAGTTTCTGAGACAAATCACCAACACCGTTAAGCTTTAAACATTTTAAGTTCTAAACGATTCACTTAGATTGTCAGTATACTGATCCACTTAAATTTTCACACAAAGTTCAACTGTTTCGAGATACGAGATTAATGTCTTAGAACTTAAACATCTACATGTGTCCCACCTCAGTATATACTCCTGTATCCAGACCCCAGTATTCAGTCTTACAGGTGAGTATACCTAGATGATATCTGTAAGGGGTTAATTGCGAGGGCCGTGAGAGCTCAGGTCGATCTTTCGATACACCTACGCTTATGCGCTTTCTTGGTGGTCACGCGCTTTCGCCACACGATTTACGATATAAACAATCTTCTCAGGAGTTTTGAGTACAAGTCCTGGACCTGTAATTAGGTTGCCACCCACCTTAGTCCAACTAGGAGATTGGCATTATCGTCCATGCAATGACTTAGATAGAGCTGTCTGAATAATAGAATGGTAACTGCTGCTGTAGAACTCACCAAAGGTAAGTGTCCTTCCAATTTCACTAAAGCCAATCACACGCATGCTCGCAGCATGTCTTCGAGTGCCAAGATGGTTCGTTTACTCTGACTGTTTGTCCCACGGCGATAAGCAATGCTCGTGTCTAGACGTGGGCAGAGGATGTTGTGTACTGCCTGTCGTAAATCAGGTATAGATCAAAATCAGATGTAAAAGGAGTTGGCACCCCATGCCTAGAAACCGCCCTTCACAGGTAATTATTCACTGGAAACGAAGACTTGTCAATTTTTCCTTACTTGCAAGAAAGTATACTGGTTACATGAGACAATCAATGATCACCCAGGTGATATCATCCCCGTTTCGGGTTTCAAGTAGGCCAGTGAAAAAATCCATGGCAGTCTGTTCTCATTTTCATATGGGTGTTTCCGGTTCCTGACACAAACCAGAAGGTTTCTGATATTCCACCTTGACTTTCGCACAAGACAAACATCGTTCACATACTTGGCTATGTAGGCCTTCATGCCTGGTTGCCAGTACCAAATTTATAGATCCTAATATCTCCTATCAAAATCCAGACGACTAGAATATCAAGGCTGGTGTGCTTCGCTCAACACAAGTTCCCTTGGATCGCTGTATAGTGAGTCTCCTATTCGCTCCATGGGGTAGTGGGTATCGCCCGATTTGCCAAAAGTTGCTCCTCCATGCCCTGTATGGACTCATTCTTGAAAATTCTCTTCCTTCAATGCTTTGGTTGGAACAGGATGAATCTGATCGGGTAGGCTAGAGTCGATGGTGTGATGCGAGGCTCGTACACGTCTAGGTTTCACAGTCGAAATCATTCAAAGGTTCCATCCAGCGATGCCATCACATGTTTAGCTCTTTCGAAACAAGGGTACACGGGAGGCCCTTGTGATCGGTCTAAGTAGTGCATTTGGTACCATCCAAGTAATGCCTCCAACTTAAATCCAAAGACCTTGGCTTCCATCGCAGGTTGTGACTCATGCAATTCCTCTTGTAAATCCACCACGTAAGCCAACACCTTCTCGTGTTGCATTGGCGTGTGACTGGGCACTGATTCGAACCATCATGGTACACCACTAGATCACCCGCACCCTCAGGTAAAGACGATGTTCAGCACACTAGGGAGTTAGGATTAAAAAAGCTGAAAAGACGTCCTCCTGTTTTGTCTCTCACGAATACACAACACCCTGCTGTGCTAAAGAGGTTTAAAGCTGCACGATCTTTGAAAATCACACAGTGAATCTGCGATAGTATCTAACGAGACCAAGAAATTGCTGTATCCCTAAAGAATTCTTTGGTGTCGACCAACTTCTATCAAAAAGGATCTTAGCGAGATCCACATGTATCCCCACTTTGTTGACTACGTGACCAAGGAAAGTGTACTTCTCGACTCCTGAAGCCACGCTTAGGTAGACTTCACATGGAGTTGCTCCTCCCCTAGGGGCTCTAAGATGAAATAAAAATTCCGTTCATGGTGTTCCTTTCTCCTGGAAGTGATTCAAATCGTCATAGATAAACACGGTTGGCGGATCTGGCGAGACGAGGTTGACACATACTACTCATGTGATCCCTAAGGCTGCTGGTGTGTTGGATAATTTAAACAACATGAACAGAAAATCATAGTGGCCGTACCGTGTCTGTAACACCGTGTTAAGAGGAATCCTCCCCTGGTCCTTCCATCAGGTAACAGTCCGATCTTAAGTCGGTTTCCGAATAGAAGCTTGATCATTGCAGCGGGTCAAGCACGTCGTCGATGCGAGATAGAGGGCGACGGTCTATGATTGCCACCTTGTGGTAGTCTGTACACGTATGAAAGGATTCATCCTTCATTTCCACAATAGAACTCGGGCTCCCCAGGACAAGGAGCTAGATCATTAAAACTCCCACACGGTAGTTCCTGAAGTTGATTAGACAGTTCTTGCAACCCTCCTGGTGCAGACGGTAACGAGTACGAGTAATCTAGGCTGCCTCTGGCGTGAGATCAAACTGAGATTCTACCTAATCAGTTGTGGAAGTAAACCTGGAAGTTCCTCGGATAGCACACTGAGAGGAATCTCGAACAATTGGTGGATCCTCGATCCTCTTTTCCTTAGCCTTAACATTAGTAACGGTTGCCAACATAGAGGGGTAATTCCTCCGTCGACACTTCTGGGCTTTCATTGCTGAAATGATGCTAACCTTTACAGCACTCTGACACTTTAGGACAGACGACGATTCTCCACCAAGGAGAGGGATACGCAAAATTTTCTCCTCACAGGGTATATCTGCGCCATATCTGGATAACCAACCCACACTAACTACTACATCGAAACTATCAAGGATAACAGAGGGAAGGTCGATGTCGAACACTTGTCCCACAAGGTAGAGTTTGCATCCCAATGAGCATATGGGGTTTTAATTGACTTGCCATCAGCCGATTCCGCAACAGGTTAGGTTTCAAGTAACATCAGGGTTAAACAGAACAGAGACGAAGCGATTATCTACCCATACAAGCTACCATGTTGCTATTATGCCTGGCGTCGCCTATGCCAATCCTAAATGCCCTTCCACGAGCACCACTACCAGTGTTGTTGTTACGGTTACGAGGATTCGCAATAGTGTCATTGTTCCCTTGGTTGTTGACATCTTAACTTAACAACAGTCAATCCTTGTTGAAGTCACCTTTGTTTCCATACCGTAGGCTACGATTACGAGTACCTGATGTTGCCGTGACTGTTGCTTCTATTGTCGTTGCTTGTAACGGAGTCCTGCGACCTTTCATCAACAGGGTCCATCTTTTCACATTCTGTGTCACGTCCTAAGGCACTACTCATTGTGAGGGCAGTTACACATTCCACTCTATAGTTAATTGTCATCGTTTATGTCCTGATTGTTTCGTAAGAGTTGACTCCCATAAGTCGCTGACTAGGGTTAAGGATTCGATTGCAGTTAATTTGCTGGTGTTCGTTGCCGGTAATCAGGGTCGTCCTATTACGGAGGTCGATACGATATTACGCTCCCCCTTTTGTCCATCGATCTTGCAAGTTGATTGAGTAATACACGGTATGTTGCTAGAGTGTTGCAGAAGTGATCGCACTTCGGGATCTAAGGCGTCAATACGTTGAGTTCTAGCAAACTAAGAAAAGTGAGGAAGATATAGACCAATCATTCGATGCTGCGTCATCCAACTCAGAGACGTTCGTACTAGCACCTAACATTCTACACAGTTCGCTAGACGTTCAGATGAGCGTTTAGGTATTACTCGATAGCATCGAGATTCATAAGGATTCAGAGAGGAGTGAAAAGATCACATTTGAGTAGGAGTCAAGCACTGCTAGGACTCCTATAGACTTGTTACGTTTCTCATTAATCGAAATAACGGAACAGAACCCCTTTTCCACTTGTTAAGTCTCACTGGGACTCACATGCACCCCACATTATTATTATGTGTGCACCCACAATAATAACAAGATTTGCATGCTCATCTCAGTTCCTCCTAACTCATTTCAAATGGTTCCTCAAACTCGGATGTCAAACGGAGGTAGTCAAAATGATAAGATCACAGAAATCCAAAGACTATGACATACTATCAACGCGTCATAATGTAAGCAAGCAATTCATGTAATCAAGCTATAGTGACGAGTGTGTGTTTGTACGCTACATCATAAACAAATGTGTACTAGTCATGTGATGTATGCAGCAGGTGAAAAAGACGAACCTTGCAATCTGGAGCAGAGTGTCATGGTCGTATTCACGTATTCAGAACTGTTCGGTTATAGTCTAGTTTTATAAAAACATTTTTAAAACCAAGTTCACTATAACCAGTGGCTCTGATACCAAACTGTCACAACCCCAAAAATACCCCAAGCGGAAACCCCTGCGAGGCGTGTGACGTACCAGGATCTAGCCACCAATCACATTGAACTCATACAAGATTTTACAAAACTTTCATTCATTAACATAAAGTGTTACAAAATAGTAATTATAATTCATCGTATTCAGCGGAAGCATAAATCATTAGTTAAGTGTTACATAAACCATATGTATGATAATCATTAGACTTGTCTCGCAATTCCATGTATCTCGACCCATGACCACTCCAGCTTCCCAGACAGCAAGTTCCATGTTCCACATATCTATAACCTGCGAGCATGCACACAAGTGTATCAGACAACGCTGGTGAGTCCACGGTTTTATGAAAACGTTTGGTTACCAAGTGTATAATCCAGTTTAATAACAATTCCGAAAGTGATGTTGATAATAACTCGAGTACCGAACAAGATGGCTCCTGATTGTTTTTGCCCTTCCCCAATGCTCCTATCTAAGCATTGGTCATCACTGGGTCATTAGTTCACACCCGTCCTCCCAGGTACGGGGTAAGGGTGCCAAACCTAAATAGCGCTATCAACTAATACCTCGTTACCTCTCAGGTAACAAACAAGATGGGACTTAATGGTGATAGGAATTGAGTGTATTATCCAACATTCCAGATGTTACTTAAAAGACTTATCCCTCTCAGGAATACCCACTGATTTACCCAAAGACTTATTCCTCTCAGGAATACCCATTTGACTGCCCCACCCACCGGGACGCATGCTCAAGAGTAGTGAACTCACCTTAGATTTGCTCGGTAAGACAGATCACACGTTCAAGTTAGTCAATCAAAGCCTATAATGTTTACACATACCCAATCAGTTCGTATGTGATTTACTTTTCATGCACATAATCTAGCACTTTACACCAAGCATACACAGTTCACATTTCATACACATATAAATAAGCTGGTAGCATAAAATCCAATCCATCACTATGCGGCCCATATAGTATAACAGGCCCGCGAAACATAAGGCCAGAAAGGGCTTGTGCGATCCCTCTACTGTTGTGCGATCAGGATCACTTGTCCTATCCCATACCCTTGTGCGATCCTATGCGTGGTCCGGTCCAACATGACTGGCCCAGTAACAGATTGTGTGGCCTACCCCTGCAATCGCACAACTTGTGCGATCCGCCCTTCTATTCGCACAAACCAATGGACCTGGTCGCTATAGGTGCGGCCCAGATAAGATAATGTGGGTTCAAATCAGGTTGGAGGCCCCTTGTGCGACTGGGTTATCTTATGCGACTCATACAATATCAGTTATACCTTTCCTTAATACCCGATAAATCAGTTACATTCCATAATCACAAAATCAACCAACTTCCATAGTTTTAGCAGGTTATCAATGGCAGTTTCATCTTAACACATAATTACAATCATGAGCATAATCGTTTTTCAATCATACATAATTAATCGAGTTCATAATCATGAAACATCAACACTCTAATCAACTAACATACCAATTATCATCCACATTCGACCAGTTCAACATATCTTGAATTTCCTAAACATACTCATGAACATTTGCTATCATACGAATCTAGTTTATCATACAACCTTCAGTACACAATAACATTCAATCTAAACATGTTGATCCTCAATAGTTTGCATACCAATCAGCCCTAAATCATTCATTTAACAACAACCAGCATATCCTAGATCACACCAGAACTCATGCACATCAACGCAATCTAATAACAAACCGTACGTAGCCGTGAACAATCAATCCGGATTAAAACGAGTACAAGCACACTAACCGAAAGATGAGTGTTTCTAGACAAGAGAGACTGATCCGAGAGGGAAGGTGTGCTTCGATGGGGATATTCTGCCGTCGGCTTCGAAGCAAAGGGAGGGGGTAGGCTGCCGTATAATTCAAAGAGAGAGGAGAGAGAGCTAGGGTTTGTTGTGTTCGTGAAAACTAAATCACGAAAACCACACACAACCTTTTGTGTGTGTGCGATTACCACAAGAACAGGGCCAAACCTTGGGCTGTGTGGTTTTGGGCTGCACATTCGGGATACAAAAGGGGATTTTGGGCCAAGATAGAACATGGAACAAGGGTATGCGGCCCAAGTGTTTTGGTGCGACGAGACTTATACGTACATACAATATTCTCACAACACATGACACGTAAACAAGCAATCATTTACTAATAATCAAACATGTAATATTTAGGTAACATACGTCGCAAGACAAAGGATCAGTACAGTGAAAGGATTCTGGAAATTACGGGTTGTCACAACTTATATCTCATTCCCTTATTTTTCAAGTATGTTACAGATATTATATTTTAAATTATTCCAAATATTTAAAAATGGTATTTTAGTTATAACTTTATCTAGTTAGTTTTTATTTTAAGAAAAAAAATCATTTAAAAATTAAACGAGAAATGTAGGTAGAAGGGCACGAAAGGCACGTCCTGAGAGACCTGCATTCTGTTCTATTTGTTTTTGATAATAACTGTTATAGTAATTTGAACAATCATGTTATCTACTCGACACCAACGTGCCTATTGAAGATGACAAAATGGTGTTTTGACACGTCGTACACTTCATTAAATCAAGTAGAACCATTTTGATTTAGCGAGTATTTATTGTGGCCAGTTTAACCCCTTGTTCACTTTGAGATCAAAGCATATACCTGTTGTATGATTTGAATGGACATAAATTGACAAATGTGCAACTTTTTGTTAACCCAAATAAGCCAATTTTTTGTGACATGTTAGTTTCATTATAGATTTGAAAGTTTGGTTTATTTCCAAAACATGCTGTCAGAAAGAGCTATAAAATTTTATTATATTTTACATCAAACAAAGCATTTTGTGTTTTTGTTCAAAGTTAAATTTCTTCATTAACCTATTTCATTCCTCTAGTTACATTGAACCTTACACAAAATCGATAACCAACACCATGACAACGTTTTGTATTTAGAAAGAAATATCGATTAAACCGATCTTATACTTAATCATTATTATGATGCATACACTATGAAAAGAAATATCTCTATTACACCATATTTTGATAATCTTAAACAAGGTAACGTGGAGGCTTTTAACAATGAAAATGACATTGACACTCTGTTGCACCCGAGCATTCTCCCCAAGCGCCGCTCCCATGCAAATCGGTACACAGCGTGTGACAATCTCCTCTACCACAATTACCGCTCAGCAAATTCTCAAGTGCCTCACATGTGCGTCGATCTATGTCATCGTCCTCACCACCTTCATTAATAATCCCAACATCTAACACAATCCATAAAGTTAACAAGAATATCTGAAATTCTTATATGTAAAAACATATTATAGGATGAGATTAATCTAAATTTTTATTTAAAGATAACATATATTATAAACAAACAAACATCTAAACTTACCTTTCTGGGTAGATGTTGTGATAACTAGTAAAAGGGTAATAAGCATGCTAATAATAAGCTTCATGGCTTGTGTTTTTTTGCCTAGTGTTCATGTGTACTGCGAAAAGTAAGTTGAAAAAATTTGGTTTACAAAGATGTGCATTTATAGGATGAATTGGACTAATAACATTAAAACGGTTGTGTTGTCAGTTTAGCATATTAAATGATATATGTTATAAGTTTAGGTTTATGGTAATACTAAGTACAATGTTTGATGAATCAGATATAACAATAAATTACTTTCTTCTATTTTGATGAACATAACTTATAACAACAACTTATATTTCATTCCCTTATTTTTCAAATATTTACAGATATTACATTTTCAATTATTCCAAATATTTAAAAAAATGGTATTTTAGTTATAACTTTATCTAGTTAGTTTTTATTTTAAGAAAAATCATTTAAAAATTAAACCACAAATGTCGGTAGAAGGGCACAGAAGGCACGTCCTGAGAGACCTGCATTCTGTTCGATTTGTTTTTGCTAATAACTGTTATAGTAATTTGAACAATCATGTTATCTACTTGATAGTGATGTTTCAAACGTTTTCATCTAGTTATCTAGTTTACGGATGAATTTTCTAACTTAAGAATCTACGTGCCATGGGTAATTACAACGTATGAGGCCTCTCAGTTTTCGGCGTTTGAATGACAGAAGGTCGGTTGTTCTTGGATAGAAACATATTATTTTGAAATTTTCTTTTAGGTATTTGATTTTGTGAAAGAAAATTTTATGGAGGTCTACATATTAAAACAACAGAAGTCATGCAACATGCTGCTCGACACCAACGTGCCCATTGAAGATGACAAAATGGTGTTTTGTCACGTTGTACTCCTCATTAAATCAAGTAGAACCATTTTCATTTAGCGTGTATTTATAGTGTCCAGTTTAACCCGTTGTTCACTTTATGATCAAAGCATATACCTGTTGTATGATTTGAATGGACATAAATTGACCAATGTGCAACTTTTTGTTAACCTAAATCAGCCAATTTTTTGTGACATCTTTGTTTCATTATAGATATGAAAGTTTGGTTTATTTCCTAAACATGCAGTCAGAAAGTGCTATAAAATTTTATTATGTTTTACATCAAAAAAAAGCATTTTGTGTTTTTGTTCAAAGTTAAATTACGAGTTGTGTAGGATAAATTTTTACGTGTAGGATGAATTTTGAAATATGTAGGATAACTTTTGATGTGTGTAGGCAAAAAAAGTTAGTGTGGAGGATTATAGTCTTTATGACTAATTAATTAGTCAAAAATGATAATAAATGAGATAAGTGAAAAAACTATTTAATATTTTACAAAATTACCCTTTGTTCTTTTTCTTCTCAATTAAATTTTCTTCTCAAATGAACCTTCCCCAAGGGTAATAAGCATGCTAATAATAAGCTTCATGGCTTGTGTTTATTTGCCTAGTGTTCAAGTGTACTGCGAAAAGTAAGTTGAAAAAAATTGGTTTACAAAGATGTGCATTTATAGGATGAGTTGGAGTAATAACATTAAAGCGGTTATATTGTTGGTTTAGTATATTAAATTACTAGTGGGATACCCGCGCGTTGCCGCGGAGTCGACAATTGTAAGGCGCTAACAGTTCATGGATCGGTTGATGAAATGCATTAACTATGAATAGATTAAAACAGATTAGAAATATACACATTTTAAACACATTATATTTTAACTATAAACCGAAAGATACACTCAAGTGTAGGTACCAAAGATTGCTTCTGATACGGAATCGGCTGGTTACAGTTACAATTAACATGTGCCACATAACCGTCCCGTTTGCAAATGCTGCAGCTAACGCATTCTTTCAAATTCGACAAGATACTAAGTGATTGTTGGTGCACTTATGTCTGCACTTTGTCTGTATTCGGTCACGATGTAAAACGATGTCTTTGTAGTCATGTAAGTTTGACCAAGTCAACCATCCTCCTGGTTTGACTTGGCCAAACAGTCAACATTTTGGTTGTAATGTGTTGGGTCGAAGGATAAGTCATCGAAGGATTGTCTTATATCCTTCGATGATCAGCTCGAAACATGAACCTTCGATGGATGGACCACGAAAGATCACATCTTTCGAGGTACATCTGGATCCTTCGAGCTCTTTCTGGTCGACAGATGATCTTTCGATCATCCTGTCTGATCCTTCGACCAGACCTGCTGTATTGGGTATAAATACCCGTGTGTTGTGTTCATTTCTAGAGAGTTCGAGGAAGAGACAAGTGAGACACACAGACAGATAAGGAACACACACACACACTAGAGAGTTTGCAGAACTGATTTGTAAACATTGAGCTTGTAACCGGACCTTTCATACGTTTAATACAAGTGGTGTTAATCGTTGAATATTGTGTGTTGTGTATATCATTGTGCTTGTTCTATCCCGGTTTGCATGCTAGCTTGGATTCCGCACTCGCTAGTGTGTTAGACATAACAAGGAATAGGTTAAACCTCAACCTCCGAGGGACCTACAAGTGGTATCAGAGCCTTGGCTCTTCTCCTTGTTAAAACCGAGCGTTTTCGGGTTGTTTTTCGGGTTTTTGAAGCTTATATTTTCTGGAAAAACTGTTTGAATCTTCGAAATTTTTGATGTTTGGCTGCTAGTTCATCAGAAAACCTTGCTTAAAACTGATTTGTTTATGGTGTGTTAAGGTTTTTAGTGAAGTTTCTTGCAAAATCGGGTTTCGGAAAGTTGTCGGTTTACCGGAAAATTCAAATTTTCTGGGTTGTTCTTCATATCTTCAACAAATAATCAAAGTGTTCTTCATGTTTTCAACCTTTTAATCTTGGTCAAGTATTGGTATAGTTGTTTGTGTTTTGAAAATTGCAACTTGGATTATTATATTGGAAGACATCATTCGGTTGGTAGACTTGGGGATGGTGAGCCGAAAGTAGATTTGAAAAAGAGTTACTTTGTGTCAGGAGGATTAAAAGTCAAGAGGCTTGAATCGCACAACAATTAATTAGTTGGAACGTACAAGAATTCATCAGTCGCACAAGCATTGGGCCTTTCATCAGTTCTGGGCCGAATCACTACTTGTTACCCAAAAGACTTAACAGGCCTAATTCACATCTGGGCCTGGACTGTTTCGATTAACTGGGAGCCCAAAAGAAATTGAATCGTACAAGATTATTTGTTGCACATTTTGTTTCAGTCGCACAAGATTTACTTTGTTCAGTCGCACAAGAATTGATATTGGGATCGCACACGACATCCATTTCCCAATCGTACAAGATTTGATGATTTGGCTCGCACAAGAATTATCAATCGTACAAGATTTGATGATTTGGCTCGCACAAGAATTATCAATCGTACAAGTTTGACTTGCTCGCACAACAAAATTGGGCTTCTGTTTGGGCTCGTTTTCGTTGTCTATCTTTCAAGAAGTGTGGTTCATCGCGTTGTATCACAAGACTTGTTCCGTCGGATTTTTGTTTCGTGGGATTTTGTGTTGTCTAGATATTTAAAAAAAAAAAAAATTATTAGTGGTTTAATTGCTTGTTTTGAGGTGTGATTTTCAGGTATTCATTTTTCTTGATCAAAAATGAATCCGGCCTGGGGTACTCCGTCAAATACAGAAAACAAGTATAGAAGCAGTGAGGATTTATTTACAGAGATTTATTTTGGTACTCCGTCTCCGGATACAGCTTCCTCAAGACCAACGGCGTTTGTCACAATCACAAATTGTTTTGGCACTCCAATACAAGTTCCAGTCCCTCGAAAAACAGACATGTATGGAAATCCGCTTGAACCAGTTCCTCAACAAGTACCACAACAGCAAAGCCAACGACTTATCAGAACAACAGATATGTACGGAAATCCGCTTCAACCAGTTCCTCCAACAGTTGCCTCACAGTGCCATCCTTCTACGGTAGCACCATCATCTCTTGATACAAGGAACTGTAGTCAGACAAAAACGGCGTTGTATGCTGAAATTGTCAAAGATGCCAGCAATGGTGAATCCTCGGGAAATAATGACAGTTCTGAACATGACAGTAGTTCAGATGAAGATGTTTTAACTTCAGTTGAGGATGATACAACTTCAAGTTCAAGCGAGGATGGATCTGAATATGAATCATCAAGGGAGGTTGTTGATTCTGATGCAGAAAGGTCAACATCTGAGAGTGATTCCAGTCAGGTATGTGTCGATGAACCCACTGCTGTTAGTTGTGATAACTGTGATAGTTTGCGTGTTAAATGTGCTGATTTAGAGGCAAACATGTCTGAGTTGCAAGCCAAACATGATGCTTTACAAGCTAGTTTGTTTGACTTGCAAGACAAACATGTTTCATTGAATGATAAGTGGTGTGAATTGCAAAGCAAACACGAGGCTTTGCAAGAGAAATATGATGTGACATTCATCCACAATCAGAAATTGACTGTTGATCTTTCGAAGTGAACTGAAGCCAACATGTTTTATGAAAACCATGAAAAGGACTTTAAATCAATGATTGAAAAATTAAAGAAAGATAAAACCGAGCTAACAAAAATGGTTTCCAGAAAACAAACTGACATAAATTTGTATATCACACGTCTTGAAATAATGCAAAAGGAAATGGCTTGTGTTAAAACTGAAAGTGAGGCGATCCGACTCAAGTTAGACAGTTATTTGAGTTCTAGCTATGTGTTGGATCACATCATTGACGTTCAGAAAGAGAAACGGGATGTCACATGCATAGGTTATAAGAAATGTCCACCACCTGTGAGAAACAATTATGATGCCATGCCTGATGAGGAGTATAGGACTCACTTTGAGCCATCTGTTCCTTTGGACGTTGAGGAATTTGCAACAGGGCTTGGATACAAGAAAGAAGTATCATCAGATTCGGATGTGTCAGCAGATACTTTTGTAACTGCTGAACAGAATCAGGATCCTCCAGTTGTGATTGAGGATGCTGATTCTTCCGATGATGAATCTGATGATACTGATTCAGCAAAGTCTGATGCGGTGATAAAAGAAGAGGACATACCTCTTGAGAATCACATTCTTTGTGATCCACCTGCAAAACCGTCTGTGACTGCTACAACCAAGTCTGTTGAATCCTCATCTGGAAGCTGTGAAAGCGTGAACTTGCTTTACACGTTGATTGGATCTGATAAAATATATTCAGACAAGGATTTCCCTATCAAAAACGTCAATCAATCTTTGATTGATAAAGTTTTCGAAGATTCTACCAGTAAGTTTTTGGGAAAGTCGAGCCCAGGAGTTGTAGTAACTCAGTGTGCTCCTATCCCAAAATCCGAAGTTAGAAAGAAATATGGGAATCAAAAATTGCAAAAACAAAACAATCAACGAAAGCAAAATCACGCTGCCCAAGGAAATGGAAAAGGCAAACAGAGCCAAAACAAGAAAAAGGACAAGAAGGTAAACTTTGTGAAATCAAAGGGAACGGACAAAATTGAAACGTTTGAAAACAAATCTAACTTAGATTTTGTTAAACAAGCAACAGTGTTGAAAAGAAATGAACCAAACTGTTCGAAACCTAGTACCTCGAGATCACAAAGTTCATCATCATCGGCAAGACGATCACATGATACTTCGGGGTTTGTTGAACGAAGATCATGTTTTGAATGTGGGACAATTGGTCATATAATTCGAAATTGTCCGTATCTTCATAAATTAAAAGCCAAAGAAGATGATCCCCGTGAACGAAATTACCGAAAGAGATTTGTTTCACCAAAACAGGACCCTCGTCTTGTTAAACAACAAGAAGTGAAACAGAGAAAGAAACAACGGAAAAATGTTGAAAAGGTTTTAAAACCGGACGTTGTCCAAACAAAATCTGTTGAATCAAATGTTAAACATGAAAACCAAAAACAGATTTGGAAACCAAAATTGGAAATTGTTTCAGGGGGAGCTACATTAATTCCGAATCATCGGGAAATGGATGTTACAATTCTCGATGATGACGGACGACCCAAGTCTGTGAAGGCTTGGGTCCCCCTCTCCAACTAATCTCTGAATGAGTGTGCAGGATGTTCCAGGAGGAACTATTAATAGTCTTAGGATTGTTGATAGTGGAGCGTCCATGCACAAGATCGGCGACATGCGGCTCCGAAATATTGTTACATTTAGGAGAATGTTGTTGCCCTTTGATGGAGAGAGGAGAAAAGAAGACAAAAATGTCTGATGAAAGAATGTTGTTGAATGAAGTTGAAAAATTCGACCAGATGAAATATGTGCCAAAATTGGTTGTTATGGTTTTTGATCGGGTCCCCAGGATAGATTCAATCAAAATGTACGCACCTGCAGCACGTTTGAAGTTCAAAATCAACAAGATGAACGTGCAGTGTACATTTCTTCGCGGTGTGATTGAAGAAAATGTGTTGGTTGATCAAACCAACCGGGTGTGCGGATGCCTTGGCGTGGATTGAACAACCGCACACTACTTCTCAAAGAGAAAGACAAAGACCTTCGCTGGTACAATGTGGAAGACCAGCCGGACCCGGAGGTTTATGATCTTGTTGCTGTGAAGGGATTTCAGTAGCTACAAAATCGACTTTGAAATTCACACCGGGTGGATATCCAGTTTGGGAGAGCGCTCAGATTCCTGGCAATGCACAAAGCAGTTGCGGGATACGGTTTTTAAATTTCTAATCTCTCCTATACTTGTCGATATTTAAGCTGCTTTATAAATTGTTATCCTCTCGTAGCACTCCTTGACTTGACACGTTGATCTCGAATATCACCTCACACGTGATTGTTTCACTATGAAACTCATCAATGTTGTCATGGTCCACACCGATGACCAACGTGCCGACCTTTTTACCAAAGCATTTGACAAATCAAGATTTGACTTTTTATTATTGGTAAACGGCATTAAGGTCAAGCAAGAGTAATCCACATCGGAAAATCATTTTTGTAAATACCTTTATGTTTTAAATTTGTCTTAGTTTATTGATTTTAGGGGGAGTAAATCCAAAAATTTTAAAAATCCAAAAACATCGAAAAATTTCAAAAACACAAAAACAATAGAAAAGCAAAAATGAGTTTCCTGGCGAGCAAAAGAGAAAATGATAGTACATCAGTGGTCTGTCTAAACCTCTTTAAATCTTAAATGAAAAAGCGATAAGCAGCTCTATATAAGATGTATCGGTAGGCTCACAATCATTTTAAAGTGTGCAGGGTGATATAAACTTAAATCGACTGAAGACCAGGTGGGAACCATTCATTGGCATATGGTCTTAGTACCGAAATTTCGTTTGAGAGATTGCCGAGGTTCTGAAATATTCGGTCTTTATGCTGCTTATCATCTGGGTATCATGGTTGTATCTTTTACCGAAAAATAACGGGGACGCAAGTCTAGATCTTCCATGATACTATACATACGTGTACATATTGCATACGACCTCAATAAGTGATAAACAATCACATGTCCAAACAAAATAAGTGATAATATATCACAAATTCTTTCCGGGAGTCAAGTTCGTCTCTCTGCTGTACGAAAGTACTGACCTGTTCACGGACTTGCTCCTGTGCCCTCATGCATCGAAAATCAAGTTCCTCATCAATAAGTGATTATATCACATAGGGCTTGTTTTCAAATCAAAATAAGTGAGAATCTCACATCATATACGGTCAAACAGATGATAATCGGTATACTCACCGGTAAGATGAACCCTCGTGCATACCTTGATACGGGAATGTGTCGTGATGTGGATGAACACCGGTCGGTAAGTATAAATCATACCTTAACGTATCCCCTCGCCATGATTACATCTGATAAGTTGAGCTTATGTGGACAACAATACCGATAATTGTTATAGGATGCTTATCTTAATGTTAACTAATTGAACAACAAGAGCGTTTTGGTATGACCGTACACTGATATGATTCTCTTACCCTTGAAACTCGCAAAAAGAATGTTTGTATATATTTATTTAAATGCTTTCAGTCTTTACTTTTGAAAAATTCAAAATACCAAAAAGATTTTATTTCTATTTTATTTTCGATCGTACGATGTTGGAGCTCAAGTCTTCGTTACCTGAAACCTGATTGAAAACCGAAAACGACTAAATCTTCATAAACGGTCGAAATTTGCAAAGTATTGAAAGTTGAAATTGAAATTGATAAAATACTTTAAACTTTCAAACTGTCGGACGGTGTATGTTTAAACAATGGTCACATGTGTGTCGTTTGTTTATGTTTACTATATTCCAAGCAGTTGTTCTCATTACGCGTTTAGATTTCTTGCATGTGCAGATTCTAAAGGCAAGGAGAACATGGTCGATGACAAGCTTCGGAATGAAGACACGACGTGAAGGCACTCAAATGATGAAGATGATCGAGTTGCCGCTGACCATCATCAACACCACAAGGATCTCACTTCATAAAGATCAAGACTTTCACGAGCATAACTCAAGGGGGAGCTTATGTTAAGGGGGAGTTTGTCAACACACTTCCTACATGAAACGGGGAGTTTGTTGGTACACTTTCTGCTTTCAAGAAGTGAAGACTTTGAAGATCCTCCGACATTGAAGACTTGAATAGAAGTCAAAGACTTGAAGACACGAGAACCTACAAGATCGAAGATCGAGACAAAGCAACAGCTGATTGTTGATAAGCCAGACAAAGCTACAGCCAAGGGGGAGTTTGTTGGTGCACTTATGTCTGCACTTTGTCTGTATTCGGTCACGATGTAAAACGATGTCTTTGTAGTCATGTAAGTTTGACCAAGTCAACCATCCTCCTGGTTTGACTTGGCCAAACAGTCAACATTTTGGTTGTAATGTGTTGGGTCGAAGGATAAGTCATCGAAGGATTGTCTTATATCCTTCGATGATCAGCTCGAAACATGAACCTTCGATGGATGGACCACGAAAGATCACATCTTTCGAGGTACATCTGGATCCTTCGAGCTCTTTCTGGTCGACAGATGATCTTTCGATCATCCTGTCTGATCCTTCGACCAGACCTGCTGTATTGGGTATAAATACCCGTGTGTTGTGTTCATTTCTAGAGAGTTCGAGGAAGAGACAAGTGAGACACACAGACAGATAAGGAACACACACACACACTAGAGAGTTTGCAGAACTGATTTGTAAACATTGAGCTTGTAACCGGACCTTTCATACGTTTAATACAAGTGGTGTTAATCGTTGAATATTGTGTGTTGTGTATATCATTGTGCTTGTTCTATCCCGGTTTGCATGCTAGCTTGGATTCCGCACTCGCTAGTGTGTTAGACATAACAAGGAATAGGTTAAACCTCAACCTCCGAGGGACCTACAGTGATCGGTCCAACGACTTCAAATATGATATTGCATCATCATATTTATGTATAAGAGATGCAAACGGGCCCTTGATGAAACGGTTAAAATCTGCATCAGGGTCACACGTATAATCTTTTTTAGGATTTTTTGAGGAAAGAAGCATAGCTTCTTTGCAGAGAATTTCTTCATAAGGGATAATGGGCTTCTTTTGAAGAAATGTATATCGCTCATTAGCAGACCCACCAAACGGGAACCAATCACGAGCTGCAAAATTCACCGCCTCTCCACAATTGAAGCCTGCATGCAAAGTTAAGCTGGTTGGTCAAACTTTTGACTTGAAAAGTAACTCCTGAATGTATAATATCACATACCGTGACTGAAACCGGCATGATACGCTCTAGGAAACGTGCCAACGAACTCCTCCAGTAATTCTACAGGATCTTTGGAGAAAACATAGTTGTTTTTTCTGCAAGCATCTCAAAGGTTCCTTCTGACCCGTTTGTTGATAATATTTCTCTAGTGTAAACATGATTCTGGTTAACTTTCTCAAACTCATCAGCAGCACTACCGGGAACTCCGTACCATGTTTTTGGTGCCCCACAGTGATGATAATTTATGCTGGGAAAAAAAAAGACGCGTTCAAGTCTTATACCAGAAACCAAGTTACCAAAAAGTTTCAGGCTCACCGTTAACGGCCATCCCTTTAAAGGCATATTATTTAACGTTCCAGCTGCTGCTGAAACATCCAACAAAAAAAGTGATGAAACAAGGATAATTAATGGGCTGATTAAAATATTAAATCAAATCACTATCTAAGTTTAATCTAAACGGATCTAATTTAAACCATGGCCCGACTAAACATATCAGGATCAAATTCTAAAGAGCTCAATTTTCATAACTGTCACCTAAAATAGAGTATTAAAATAAATATTATTCAAAAAGTACCATGTCTTCGGCTCGGATGTCTTGAACGCTTCATGGTGTGCATGTCTTCGGCTCAGACATCAACTCCGAGAATAAGTTTGTGAAAATGCAACCCAACAACATGATATATGGGATTCTGTGCCCATTTCATGGTGTGCATGGTGAACCCTTTTACGTATATGTCCTTCACGAACCCGCCTCTTCCGACACCAGTTTTGATCTGGACTCCTGACTCGGAGTTGATGACTACAATGTCTTCGGCTCGGACGTCTTGAACGTTGCCCGACATTTCACTTCCTAAAGCAATGACCACACTCGTTTGATGAAATAGATATAACATTAAATTAATTTCTTCTATTTTGATGAACATAACTTATAACAACAACTTATATTTCATTTCCCTATTTTTCAAATATGTTACAGACTTTACATTTTCAATCATTCCAATATTAAAAAAAAAATGGTATTTTAGTTATAACTTTATATAGTTAGTTTTTATTTTAAGAAAAATCACTTAACAATTAAACGAGAAATGTCGGTAGAAGGGCACGGAAGTCACATCCTGAGAGACCTGCATTCTGTTCGATTTGTTTTTGCTAATAACTGTTATAGTAATTTGAACAATCGTGTTATCTACTTGATAGTGATGTTTCAAACGTTTTCATCTAGTTTACGGATGAATTTTCTAACTTAAGAATCTACGTGCCATGGGTAATTACAACGTATGAGGCCTCTCAGTTTTCGGCGTTTGAATGACAGAGGGTGGTGAGCTATTTTTGGTGTCTTAGAATCGTAAATCTTATATTAAACGGTTTTTCTTGGATAGAAACATATTATTTTCAAATTTTCTTTTAGGTATGTGATTTTTGAAAGAAAATTTTAGGGAGGTCTACATATTAAAACAACAGAAGTCATGCAACATGCTGCTCGACACCAACATGCCCATTGAAGATGACAAAATGGTGTTTTGACACGTCGTACACCTCATTAAATCAAGTAGAACCATTTAGATTTAGCGAGTATTTATTGTGGCCAGTTTAACCCGTTGTTCACTTTGAGATCAAAGCATATACCTGTTGTATGATTTGAATGGACATAAATTGACCAATGTACAACTTTTTGTTAACCCAAATCAGCCAATTTTTTGTGACATCTTAGTTTCATTATAGATTTGAAAGTTTGGTTTATTTTCTAAACATGCTGTCAGAAAGTGCTATAAAATTTTATTATATTTTACATCAAACAAAGCATTTTATGTTTTTGTTCAAAGTTAAATTTCTTCATTAACCTATTTCATTCTTCGTAACTGACAAAAAGAGGAATTTTCTAAATGTTTTCAAAGGTAAATAACATTAATTTTTCTTATAAACCCAAGACATAATAGTCCAGCTTTCTTAGTACAAGAAAGGTCAACATATAGCTGCATTCACAAGTCAAAGGACACTCGCAGAAGGCCATACCCAAGTAAAACGTATGTGACACTTAGTCATTTTCAATAGATCATGGATTGTGAACTCGAATATGGTATTTCATTTTTAGTGCTTTTAATGTCCATCATTTTGAACTTTTAAATAGTTAGAATCTTATGAAGTGTTTGTTTTTCATTTACAGCAACTGTTCAATCTGTTTTGTTGTTTCACTAAGCCACACCACACATTACACAAACACACAATAAACAAGAAAGGAACATTAAACATATAAAAAAGGAAAATGAAAATATTATTGAAAAATCTCATACATATTGGATAAAAGTTGGGTGTGAACAGGCCTTTGGCCAAATGGCATTCGTGAATTCCCTAAATGGCATATGGCCATAAACGCAGCCGTTTAACGGCTACGAACGGGCCGTAAACGCAGCGGATAACCGCTGCGTTTGCAACCGTTAAACCGCTGCGTTTACAGCCCATGCGCAGCCGTTATACGGCCATAAAGTGTTAGTAGAGATAGGTTCTCACGCTCTTTTACCCTTAAATTTTTGTGTTGAAAACATATCCATTTCAAAGGAAACTTTTGTGCAAGATCGAGGAGTGACAGATTACACTATATGTTTGCAAGAAAAAAACTATGTTACCATGTCAATTCCTTAAGGCTTGTGTGTAATTATCAAGGTATACTCTAATCAAAATTAAGACAACCATAACAACTATCAATAGTAGAACCATTAATATGAATAATCAGTTAGATGTATCCAATAAATAGGTAACGTTAAACCTTGGAAAAAATATCAGTTAGATGAATAATCAATCCCGCTGTAAACGCAGCCGTTTAACGGCTGCGAACGAGCCGTAAACACAGCGGGTTAACGGCTGCAAATGCAGCGGTTAACCGCTGCGTTTACGGCCCGTTCGCATCCGTTATACAGCCGTAAACGCAGCGGATAACCACTGCGTTTGCAACCGTTAAACCGCTGCGTTTACGGCCCATACGCAGCCGTTATACGGCCATAAACGCAACCATTTAACGGTTGCGAACGGGTTGCAAACGCAGCAGTTAACCGCTGCGTTTACGGCCCGTCCGCAGCCGTTATACAGCCGTAAACGCAGATACATGATAAGTGTATATTAATAAGAGTTTTAGCGGAGACATTTGTAATTAGACAAACACGTGCAGCAAGAATTTGTATATAAACTAGCTACTTATTTAACTTATACCATATTGTGGCAGTAGCTGACTCCTGAAATGAGCTGCTGAAAGAAGAAATGAGCCAACAACAAGAACCATCAGTATATTTATTTAAAATAAGTGGCGGTTGATGTGAATGCAAAAACAAATAAAAGAACATACCTTGTGTTCTAGATACTGGTTAGCATTTCGCGAGTATCAATAGGCTTTATTTTGCATATTCAATACCTACATTCTTTTAGTTTTACCTCATTGAACTCCCCAGCTTGTGGCAGCATATTCAGACCTGTCGTTCCATCCAAAATGAGTAAAAGTAGTAAATGAACCAGCGCTTCGCGACGGAATGATTTGCTAAAGTAATTAAACCAACTTCAAATGCACATGAACATTTCAAACTAACAATAACCATACCATAACCATACCCAGTAAATCCCACAAATAGCAGAGCTATTTATAGGGTCTGAGGAGGGTGGGATGTAGACAGACCTTGCCTCTATCCATAGGGATAGAGAGGCTGCTTCCAGAGAGACCCTCGGCTCGAAAATTTCAAACTAACAATCCCTTTGCTAAAAACCACTAACATAGATGGAATCAACATTAATGTGTAATGAAATGAACATGAGATACCCTGTAGCCGAGTTTGACCAAAATCCTAATTTCTAAAGTACCTTAAATCATCATTATGTGTGTGCAGATATTAATTCCAGTCAATGAGAAAAGGAAAACTAAATTCCGTTGAATCTAATATGAGCAGAATTCCAAGCATCATCAGTTTAAACTAGGGTTTAAACAAATCACTAAAATTAAAGGATGCAAGCACAAGGATTCGGTTATTTACCTGTTGCAAAGAAGCCACAAACCACTTTCACACCAGAAAAAAAGCTTCACGTCTGAAAAAGGCATAATGCCGGAAAAAGGCAGATTGTTTAGATATCTAACCTCATCAGACCACTTAGAGATCATTATTAGAGCATGTGAGGTACCCTGTGATTATTGATACATCGATAGCATAAGTATGCAATGCTAATACATTAGATAACTTTTGTAGTTCTGGTATTGCTAGTTCACTGTCGATAACAAAGAAAAGCCTGCGTATTGGTTTCGAAGGACCTAAAGACTAAGAGTTTATTTTTTTACAGAAAACATAACCAGCATTTTGTGACTAGTTCGAAATGGAAACCATGCTCTGATATATCCAATTTTCCCGAACCGACCCAAACCCGATCTCATAAGAATTGACGAACCGACCATTGTACCTACCTTATTAGGTTCGGGTCGGTTTGGGTATTTTTTTCGGGTCGTCTATTAGGTTTTATCTGTCCGTACCAAAATACGCTCACCTAATGAACTCTCACTAAAGAAAATAATAAATTAACCAGAATCATCTCTTGAAACTCCATACCTGCAACTTCAGAACCCAATTATTTCACTCATCTACGTCTCTCAATCTAATCCTCCACCACTACAGACCCCCCGACCGAGACCCACTTAAGCTACTATTTCGAAGCAAATTTCAAGCTCAAAAACTTAATTTACCACTTTATTACTTTTCTGGCACATTTACAAACCTGGATCGAAGGTTTTTTTTTTCCTACAATTGTTAATCCATAGAAGTTTTGACCTACTCACAACCAACCCTAGTGTTCTGAAAAATGGTTAAAAAGATAGATTCAAGACTAAGGAGGAAGAGGAAAAGTACCTGGTGGTCCAATAGTGTTGAGATGATGATGCGGCGGCGGCGCTAGGGAGGTGGTCCGGCGAGGTGGCGCGGCGTCAATCGAGGGTTCGGGGAACAATATGGGTGTGATTTGGGAGGGAATTGGTGAATTTGTTGCCCGCCCAAAGGTTTTGATAACCTTTTAGCAAGCGACATGCTTTAACAAAACACCAACCCTTAGATTTCTTATGATCGAACGGCTAAGACTTGATTAAAACCAGGGGACACGGATAGGACCTTTAGCGGCGACTTTTTGGAAGTCGTCGCTAAAGAGGTCGCCACTATTGCAGGTTTTTCTTGTAGTGATGCAGGTCTCTCAAGACGTGCCATTCGTGCCCTTCTACTGACATTTTTCGTTTAATTCTTAAATGATTTTTCTTAAAATAAAAACTAACTACATAAAGTTATAACTAAAATACCATATTTTAAATATTTGAAATAATTGAAAACGTAATATCTGTAAAATATTTTAAAAATAGGGGAATGAAATATAAGTTGTTATACGTTATGTTCATCAAAATAGAAGATAGTAATTTATTGTTATGTCTTTTTCATCAAACAATGTACTTAGTATTACCATAAACCTAAACTTATAACATATATCATTTAATATGTTAAACCGACAATACAACCATTTTAATGTTATTTCTCCAACTCATCCTATAAATGCACTTCATTGTAAACCAAATTTTTTCAACTTACTTTTCGCAGTACATTTGAACACTAAGCAACAAAACACCAGACATGAAGCTTATTATTAGCATGCTTATTACTCTTTTACTAGTTATCTCAACATCTGCACAGAAAGGTGAGTTTAGATGTGTGTTTGTTAATAATACATGTTATCTTTAAATAAAAATGTAGATTACTCTCATCCTATAATATGTTTTTACGTATAAGAATTTCATATATTTTTGTTAACTTTATAGATTGTGTTAGATGTTGGGATTATTAATGAAGGTGCTGAGGGTGATGACATAGATCGACGCACATGTGAGGCACTTGAGACTTTGCTGAGCGGTAACTGCGGTAGAGGAGATTGTCACACGCTGTGTACCGATTTGCATGGGAGCGAAGCTTGGGGAGAATGCTCGGGTGCAACAGAGTGTCAATGTCATCTTCATTGTTAAAAGCCTCCATGTTACCTTGTTTATGATTATCAAAAATATGGTCTAATAGAGATATTTCTTTTCATAGTGTATGCATCATAATAATGATTAAGTATAAGATCGGTTTAATTGATAGTTCTTTCTAAATACAAAATGCTGTCAAGATGTTTATCTATTTTGTGTAAGGTTCCATGTAACTAGAGGAATGAAATTGGTTAATGAAGAAATTTAACTTTAAACAAAAACACAAAATTCTTTGTTTGATGTAAAATATAACAATTTTTTATAGCACTTTCTGACATCATGTTTAAGAAATAAACCAAACTTTCACATATATAATGAAATGAAGAAGTCACAAAAAATTGGCTGATTTAGGTTAACAAAAAGTTGCACATTGGTCAATTTATGTCCATTCAAATCATACAACAGGTATTTGCTTTGATCTCAAAGTGAACAACGGGTTAAACTGGCCACTATAAATACTCGCTAAATCAAAATGGTTCTACTTGATTTAATGAAGTGTACGACGGGTCAAAACACCATTTTGTCATCTTCAATGGGCACGTTGGTGTCGAGCAGCATGTTGCATGAATTCTGTTGTTTTAATATGTAGACCTCCCTTAAATGTTCTTTCACAAAATCACATACCTAAAAGAATATTTGAAAATAATATGTTTCTATCTAAGAACAACCGTTTATTATAAGATTTACAATTCTAAGACACCAAAAAATAGCACCACCACCCACTATCATTCAAACGCCCAAAACTGAGAGGCCTCATACGTTGTAATTACCCATGGCACGTAGATTTTTAAGTTAGAAAATTCATCTGTAAACTAGATGAAAACGTTTGAAACATCACTATCAAGTCGATAACATGATTGTTCAAATTACTATAACAGTTATTAGCAAAAACAAATCGAACAGAATGCAGGTCTCTCGGGACGTGGCATCCGTGCCCTTGAACCGACATTTCTCGTTTAATTTTTAAATGATTTTTCTTAAAATAAAAACTAACTAGATAAAGTTATAACTAAAGTACCATTTTTTAAATATTTGGAATAATTGAAAATGTATTATCTGTAACACATTTAAAAAATAGGGGAATGAAATATAAGTTGTTATAAGTTATATTCATCAAAATATAAGAAAGTAATTTATTATTATATCTATTTCATCAAACAGTGTACTTAGTATTACCACAAACCTAAACTTATAACATATATCATTTAATATGTTAAACCGAAAATACAACCATTTTTATGTTATTACTCCAACTCATCCTATAAATGCACCTCTTTGTAAACCAATTTTTTTCAACTTACTTTTCACTATACACTTGAACACTAAGCAACAAAACATAAGCCATTAAGCTTATTATTAGCATGTTTATTACCCTTTTACTAGTTATCACAACATCTGCACAGAAAGATGTGTTTAGCTGTGTGTTTGTTAATAATATATGTTTTTACGTATACGAATTTCATATATTTTTGTTAACTTTATTGATTGTGTTAGATGTTGGGACTATTAAAGAAGGTGGTAAGGGCGATGACATAGATCGACGCACATGTGAGGCACTTGAGAATTTGCCGAGCGGTAACTATGGTAGAGGAGATTGTCACATGTTGTGCACCGATTTGCATGAGAGCGACGCTTGGGGAGAATGCTCGGGTGCAACAGAGTGTCAATGTCATTTTCATTGTTAAAAGCCTCCACGTTACCTTGTTTATGATTATCAAAAATATGGGCTAATAGGGATATTTCTTTCATAGTGTATGCATCATAATAATGATTAAGTATAAGATCGGTTTAACCGATATTTCTTTCTAAATACAAAACGTTGTCATGGTGTTGGTTATCTATTTTGTGTAAGGTTCAATGTAACTAGAGGAATGAAATTGGTCAATGAAGAAATTTAACTTTAAACAAAAACACAAAATTCTTTGTTTGATGTAAAATACATAAAATTTTATATCACTTTCTGACAGCATGTTTAGGAAATAAACCAAACTTTCACATCTATAATGAAATGAAGAAGTCACAAAAAATTGGCTGATTTGGGTTAACAAAAAGTTGCACATTGGTCAATTTATGTCCATTCAAATGATACAACAGGTATTCGCTTTGATCTCAAAGTGAACAACGGGTTAAACTGGCCACTATAAATACTGGCTAAATCAAAATGGTTCAACTTGATTTAATGAAGTGTACGACGGGTCAAAACACCATTTTGTCATCTTCAATGGGCACGTTGGTGTCGAGCAGCATGTTGCATGACTTCTGTTGTTTTAATATGTAGACCTCCCTAAAATTTTCTTTCACAAAATCACATACCTAAAAGAAAATATCAAAAGAATATGTTTATATCCAAGAACAACCGTTTATTATAAGATTTACGATTCTAAGACACCAAAACTAGCACCATCACCCTCTATCAATCAATAATACATGTTATCTTTAAATAAAAATGTAGATTAATCTCATCCTATAATATGTTTTTACATATAAGAATTTCATATATTTTTATTAACTTTATGGATTGTGTTAAATGTAGGGATTATTAATGAAGGTGGTGAGGGCAATGACATAGATCGACGCACATGTGAGGCACTTGAGAATTTGCCGAGCGTTAACTGTAGTAGAGGAGACTGTCACACACTATGTACCGATTTGCATGGGAGCGGCGCTTGGGGAGAATGCTCGGGTGCAACAGAGTGTCAATGTCATTTTCATTGTTAAAAGCCTACACGTTACCTTGTTTATGATTATCAAAAATTTGGTCTAATAGAGATATTTCTTTTCATAGTGTATGCATCATAATAATGATTAAGTATAAGATCGGTTTAATCGATATTTCTTTCTCAATACAAAACGTTGTCATGGTGTTGGTTATCTATTTTGTGTAAGGTTCAATGTAACTAGAGGAATGAAATTGGTTAATGAAGAAATTTAACTTTGAATAAAAAAACAATTTTTTTTGTGTGATGTAAAATATATAAAATTTATAGCACTTTCTGACAGCATGTTTAGGAAATAAACCAAACTTTCACATCTATAATGAAATGAAGAACTCACAAAAAAATTGGCTGATTTGGGTTAACCAAAAGTTGCACATTTGTCAATTTATGTGCATTCAAATCATACAACAGGTATTTGCTTTGATCTCAAAGTGAACAATGGGTTAAACTGGCCACTATAAATACACGCTAAATCAAAATGGCTCTAGTTTATTTAATGAAGTGTACGACGGGTCAAAACACCATTTTGTCATCTTCACTGGGCACGTTGGTGTCGAGCAGCATGTTGCATGACTTCTGTTGTTTTAATATGTAGACCTCCCTAAAATTTTCTTTCACAAAATCACATACCTAAAAGAAAATTTCAAAATAATATGTTTCTATCCAAGAACAACCGTTTATTATAAGATTTACGATTCTAAGACACCAAAAATAGCACCACCACCATGTATCATTCAAACGCCCAAAACTAAGAGGCCTCATACGTTGTAATTACCCATGGCACGTAGATTCTTAAGTTAGAAAATTCATTTGTAAACTAGATGAAAACGTTTGAAACACCACTATCAAGTCGATAACATGATTGTTCAAATTACTATAATAGTTATTAGCAAAAACAAATCAAACAGAATGCAGGTCTCTCAGGACATGCCATCAGTGCCCATCAACTGACATTTCTCGTTTAATTTTTAAATGATTTTTCTTAAAATAAAAACTAACTAGATAAAGTTATAACTAAAATACCATTTTTTTAAATATATGGAATAATTGAAAATGTAATATCTATAACATATTTGAAAAATAGGGGAATGAAATATAAGTTGTTATAAGTTATGTTCATCAAAATAGAAGAAAGTAATTTATTGTTATATCTATTTCATCAAACAATGTACTTAGTATTACCATAAACCTAAACTTATAACATATATCATTTAATATGTTAAACCAACAATACAACCGTTTTAATGTTATTACTCCAACTCATCCTATAAATGCACATCTTTGTAAACAAAATTTTTTCAGCTTACTTTTTGCAGTAGGCTTGAACACTAAGCAACAAAACACAAGCCATGAAGCTTATTATTAGCATGCTTATTACCCTTTTACTAGTTATCTCAACATCTGCACAGAAAGTTGAGTTTGGATGTGTGTTTGTTAATAATACATGTTATCTTTAAAGAAAAATGTAGATTAATCTCATCCTATAATATGTTTTTACGTATAAGAATTTCATATATTTTTGTTAACTTTACGGTTTGTGTTAGATGTTGGGATTATTAATGAAGGTGGTGAGGGCGATGACATAGATCGACGCACATGTGAGGCACTTGAGAATTTGCCGAGCGGTAACTGTGGTAGAGGAGATTGTCACACGCTGTGTACCGATTTGCATGGGAGCGGCGCGTGGGGAGAATGCTCGGGTGCAACAGAGTGTCAATGTCATTTTCATTGTTAAAAGCCTCCACGTTACCTTGTTTATGATTAACAAAAAATCGTCTAATAGAGATATTTCTTTTCATAGTGCATGCATCATAATAATGATTAAGTATAAGATCGGTTTAATCGATATTTCTTTCTAAATACAAAACGTTGTCATAGTGTTGGTTATCTACTTTGTGTAAGGTTCAATGTAACTAGAGGAATGAAATTGGTTAATGAAGAAATTTAACTTTAAACAAAAACACAAAATTCTTTGTTTGATGTAAAATATATATAATTTTATAGCACTTTTTGACCGCATGTTTAGGTAATAAACCAAACTTTCACATCTATAATGAAATGAAGAAGTCACAAAAAATTTGCTGATTTGGGTTTACAAAAAGTTGCACATTGGTCAATTTATGTCCATTCAAATCATACAACATGTATTTGCTTTTGTGACACTCTAGGTTTTCCCGAGCAACCTTCTTGTATTAAGCATTGTGTGTATATATATTATTAAATGAAAGTTTGTGATTTATCTTGATGTGCTATGTGTATGTAGTATAAATATATGTATATACTGGTGAACCGAAACCACAAGGACCCGACTCGAGACCACGCGGTCTTGAGTGAACCAAACCAGTTGGGCCACGCACCCGTGAAGCCCACTCGGAAACCCATTAGGGTGCACCGACCTTAGAACGGGTATAAAACCCTTACCCAAGCCAACACATCCCTATTTTGGGCACTCCATCATTAGCTCAAATCCCCGAACATTCCCTCACACTCACTCCCACACTCTCCTACATTCTCTCTCACTAAAACCTTAGCCGCATCACCCTTCACCTCCCTCTCGGACTCATCCGGAAGCATCAAGACCCTCGGATCAGCTTGTAATCATCACTAGGGGACTCCCTTCATCGTCTCACACGCATTCGCCCCCAAGCAAGCTCCGGTTAGTCCCATTTATCTCGGTTGTTTAGTGGTAGGATGTGTTATGGATATCGTTGAATGGTAAATATGTTTCCTTGATGATGATAAACATGTTTGAACATGAATAATGTGCACATTTGAATGATAATATGAGATGTTTTCATATATGTGTAGAGTAACAATGTCAAGAAGATAACTAGGGTCTCACATGATTAGGGTTAAACACTTGTTTGATAACATTGTCTATATGAGGATTAAGTGTGGATAATGGAATAGTTACATATGCTTGAATGATGAAATAAACCGAACTATGAATAGATTTTAGTAGATGATGTATGCTTATTGTCACGGCCCCTGACCCGGTTTGACCCGTTTCAAGAGCCGTGGAACAGAAAATCCCGTGGTATTTATTTAACAGCGGAAGTTTCTTCAGGATCTTTTTAAAACTGTAATTTCCCGATTATTTTATTTCACAACTCGGGATAAAACCCCGGTAATTTACAATCTTAAGATTTCACGGAGAAATCTATATTTTACAAAACATGTTTCTTTATTTTTATATTGAGCCACTTCCTTAAGCTTGTAGTGCTACGCGGCACTTTTCCTGGATCACAACAGATCACCTGAAACATGTTTGAAAAAGGTTTTGTCAGCGGGAAATACTGGTGAATCATTCTTTTTAGTAAAACGACCCGTTTATAATTTACAGTATTAAGGGTGATTACATTGTTTCTATATATCAACCAACTACCCACAGTATTTGTCACTCGACCGGATCTGTGACTATGGTCATATCACCATTGGCCACCCGTTTGTCCGATGGCAAAGATTATCAAGTAATGTATACAAAACCTCACATACTGGCTGTAATTTGGTGATTACAAAGACTTAATCCCTGTAATTATAACTTTGAAAACATTTAGGAATTTATAAAGCACTTTGATAAAAAGAGAATGACTCACTTTGCAGATTTAATATGAACAGAGCTTAGCCTGCTGATTAGCCTTGATAACCTAGTTTAAATAACAATGACACAAACTAGGTTAGTAACTAATACAGCATTTACGATAACTCACGAGATTAAACCCTCACATCGAATGATAAAGTGCGATACTTAAACATCCATTGAATTAACAACGAATGACAAAGCATAAACCCTAATGTGCGCAGCACTTAAACATCCATTGGATAGTTTAATCGATCGGACATTGAATCGTAGCAGCAATTGAGTTATTACCCTGTTTTGTGGCAGCACTTTGTGAATTGTGTGTGTTTTAAGACTGTTATTACTATAACTCAGAGTACGAAATGACTTTGATCGTCGAACTAACGCACAATTGCATGTAACAGACTCTACTATTTATACCCAAAATTTGTCCCTCACGCGCCACGCGAAAGGTTCTCTTGTGCGTGTCGCGTGGCGCGAGAGACCCTATTCTACCCTAGGGTTGCTTCGTGTCCAGGTAGCTCAGCTGAGTTGGTCTCGCGTTCATTTTCAATTTCGACAACAAACTATGTGGATATTACCGATTAGGGTTTAACCCCCTGAGTTTTAGGGGTCCTGATCCTGATTCCGATTGTTCTGAAAATTTTAGGGTTTATGCAAAATCACTTGGGTTTCTCAATTAGGGTTTCCTATTGGATAATTAAAATAATAAATAGGACTTTTTAATAAGAGTTGTTACACTTATTTTGAATAATCAAGTGTGCAAGATGAAAACCCTAAGGATGAACCATATGAACATATGATGAACATGTGTAGAATATGATATGAATATTTGAAATTGTTGTGTTTGATCCGTTTGATTGAGAATTAGACAAGGAAACATGTTTATGCAATTCTATTGGATAGTACAAGAAATCATGTCTATGAAATGTAATTGGATAGTACATCAGAGGTTCTACAAGGATCTCCTCATCAGAAAAACGAGTCGAGACCCCCGGTTTCAACTCGAGACCATCTAAGTGGTCACTCGAGACCAGGCAGCAGACATCAACATCTCGAGACCAGCAGCCACACTTTCGGGACTCAAGACTGGTACAATCTCGAGTCGAGACCCCCTGATCTGCACTCGATATGGGACTCGAGACCCGCATGATTTCGAGTTGGACATTCACTATTCGAGACCCGCTGGTTGCGACTCGAGACCACGTGCTCTCGAGTCGAGGCCGCCTGGTCTCGACTGGGCTGCCTACCTTAGTTATTGGGCCACAATGTGTTTTGTCATGTTTGGGCTGCAAGTTTAAATGGACTATGTGCTAACTGCTGATTAACTGTTTAAGGATTAGAACAGGCCCAATAACTTAAAGGATAATTGTATGTTATGCATGCTCTGTGTTAGTTATGTGTAGAATATACGTGACTTCTCTGTAGCCAAACCTGACCCATACTGGTAACCATGTTAGGAAGTGGTGACCAGCGTGCTTGAGCAAGTAAACTAATCTACCGAGCAACCCAAGGTGAGTTCACAACTTTTAAAGCATGCGTTCCCGGTGGTTGGGAAACGGAACTTATTAAAACGCTATCCCCTTGTAAGGGATACAAACCTACTTTTCTTCCCTAATGCGGGACCCTTAGTTAATTACTATTTATACTGGATGCAACAAGCAACACTAAACGCAACTCTATCACTCAAGTCCCTACTACTTAATACCGATTAGTCGTCGGGGCATGGCGAACGGGTTATTAGTTGATAGCGCTATTTAGGTCTCACCAGCCTCACACCGTGCCCGCGTATGGGATCGGGAGTGAACTAATAGACTCTGGAAAACCGTCAAATGATGATAGAACATTGACAAACGGGGCACTCTACGGAAACGTACGATCGCATAGTATTCGGTATTCTAAACAGTTTAGTAGCTTACTTATGAGGTAGCTCCCCATGGCATGTATAAATGAGTAAAATAACTGTAGAAATAAGTTTTTGGAATTAAAAACTGGACAAACTCATGAACTCGCCAACATTATGTTGATACCCTACTACATGCTTTGCAGGTACCCAGTGACTCAGGAGCTTGCAGCTTGAGGATGTTTAGTGGTCGTCTTAACCCGTGTGTTGGGTTCCATAATAAACTTAAACTATGAACTTTGTTTGAACCATTTGCCTATGCTTCCGCTACTTACTTAAACTGTTATTTGAACTTAAAACTTTTGAACTTTAACTATGGTATTCACTAGCCCTTATGGTTGGTGAATTCTCTTATTAATAACTAAATGCTCAGTAAAATTGGTGGCTGGATCCTGGTCAGTCACATGCCCCGCGGTAGTACTCCGCATGTGGATTTGTGGGTGTGACAGCTTTGATCTCAAAGTGAACAACGGGTTAAACTGGCCACTATAAATACACGCTAAATCAAAATGGCTCTACTTGATTTAATGAAGTGTACGCGTGTCAAAACACCATTTTGTCATCTTCAAAGGGGCACGTTGGTGTCGAGCAGCATGTTGAATGACTTCTGTTGTTTTAATATGTAGACCTCCACAAAATTTTCTTTCACAAAATCACATACCTAAAAGAAAATTTCAAAATAATATGTTTCTATCCAAGAACAACCGTTTATTATAAGATTTACGATTCTAAGACACCAAAAATAGCACCACCACCCTCTATCATTCAAACGCCCAAAACTAAGAGGCCTCATACGTTGTAATTACCCATGGCACGTAGATTCAACAGTTAGGAAATTCATCTGTAAACTAGATGAAAACGTTTGAAACATCACTATCAAGTCGATAACATGATTGTTCAAATTACTATAATAGTTATTATCAAAAACAAATCGAACAGAATGCATGTCTCTCAGGACGTGCCATCTGTGCCCTTCAACTTACATTTCTCGTTTAATTTTTAAATGATTTTTCTTAAAATAAAAACTAACTAGATAAAGTTATAACTAAAATACCATTTTTTAAAAATATTTGGAATAATTGAAATGTAATATATGTTACATATTTGAAGAATAGTGGAATGAAATATAAGTTGTTGTTATAAGTTATGTTCATCAAAATAGAAGTAAGTAATTTAATGTTATATTTATTTCATCAAACATTGTACTTAGTATTACCATAAACCTAAACTTATAACATATATCATTTAATATGTTAAACCGACAATACAACCGTTTTAATGTTATTACTCCAACTCATCCTATAAATGCACATCTTTGTAAACCAAATTTTTTCAACTTGCTTTTCGTAGTACACTTGAACACTAAGAACCAAAACACAAGCTATTATTAGCATGCTTATTACCCTTTTACTAGTTATCTCAATATCTGCACAGAAAGGCGATTTTAGATGTGTGTTTGTTAATAATACATGTTATCTTTAAATAAAAATGTAGATTAATCTCATCTTATAATATGTTTTTACGTATAAGAATTGCATATATTTTTGTTAACTTTTTCGATTGTCACACCCCCAAAAACACCACAAGCGGTAACCCCCGCGAGGCATGTGACGTACCAGGATCTAGCCACTAATCACATTGAACCATAAGTAAAATAAAACTTACCATTAAACAAAATAGTATAATTCAAACACCAGTCTAGAAAATCAAACATGTTTAGCAAAAGCATAGTAGTTTATTCAATAAGTTTAATGAAAATGTTCAAAACAATGCGACATCAAGGAGCATTCCAATTGCCACAACCCATGACCACTCCAGCTTCCTAGACAGCAAGTTCCATGACAGTGTACCTAAGGATCTGCAAGCATGCAGAAAAGTGTATCAACGAAAGCTGGCGAGTTCACAGTTTGTTTAACCGTTTGTTACCAAGTATTGACTTATGTTATGTTGATAATAACTCGATATCGCAGACGGCTCCTTTTTGCCCTTCTCCAATGCTCTATCAAACAATGGTCATGATTTTAAAGTTATTAGTTCACGCCCGTCCTATCCAGGTACGTCATGAGGGTGGCAAACCTAATAGCGCTATCAACTAATAACCCTGTTGCCCTACAAGCAACTTTTTCAGTAGTATGATGGGACTTTAGTGATAGAAAGTGAGTGTATTATCCAACATCAACATTTACTGAAAACTGCCTCATATCCCCTACAAGGATATGGGTTTGTGAAAGTCTGTTCGTTGTTGAAAACTTCCGCATATCCCCTACGAGGATATGGGTTTATGAAAACTGTTTATTTGTTTTCTTGTTTGATTGTCCCCACCGGACGCATGCTTGTATTGAGAGTAGTGAACTCACCTTAGTTTTGCTTGGTTTGTTAAGTTACCCGTTCCAAGTTAGTCAACCAAATCCTACCGTTGTTACCAATGAAATCAGTTTCATAATCAATTGGGTTACGTATATTCACATTGTGCATTCAAAGAAAAGATCACAGTATAACACATAGCATTTATTCAATCTCATACAAGTCATAAACTATTGACACCCTACTGTTTAAAAGGTTAGGTTTGTTTGTTCACATTGCAGCATCTCCACGAAGAACCAGTTCTTCGCGGTATGTCCTCATGGCGAAAGATCCTCTCGACGAAGGACAGTACTTCGTCAAGAAGTGTTGTGACGAAAAACCTAGGTTGTTCGTCAAAAGGCCAGCCGACGAAGGATCTGGTCCTTCGTTAACGTGGATTCTTCGTGAGGTGATCTTTCATCGCTGCACATCAACAATTCATCGACTACAATTTTTATGGCACACAAACACCCTAATCAATATTGAATCATGTACAATCAGAACCATTAGTTTCTCAACACAACATGACATAAATCCAACTAAGACAATGATTATCAAAGCACACATGAATCATCAACACTTTCGTCATGCAAACCCTAATCTTGGCAGTTTCATATTATCGCATAATCACCACTATGATCCCCCCTAATTTGAACCCTTCAAATCAGATCCAATGAATAATTAACTTTATTAAACCCTAGTGAGTATGCCAATCATGATCGACCATCATTATCACTTGCATATTCAAAATAATCACATCATTCAATCAAGCCAAGATCACTCAACAGGTTAACACGACTAACCACCATTACAAAGGACTCGTTTACAGGAATGATAACTAACCGAAGAATAGGTGTGCGAGGAACAAGAATAGTCTTCACGAGCGAAGAGAAAGCTTCGATACCCACAATTGCCGTCACACAGGAGGAGGAGGAAGGGAGAGAGTGTTTAGGGTTTTGTGTTTACGGTTGCAAGTTATGAGAGGTTATACAAACAATATGACAATCGGGCCCAGCCTGGGCCGCGAATAATCTTGGGCCGAGACCCTTTTTGGCGAAAGACCTCACGGCGAAGAACCTCCTTCGTCATGGGGTGCTTGGCGAAGAACCCTAGTTCTTCGTCGACATGTGCTTGGGACTTGGGTTTTTCGTCGACATGAGTGTGGTACGCACATGATAAGACAAAACATCAAACATTAAACAATTCTTAAGTTTCATGCAACCACCAAACATAACAATACTTTACTCATTCGAATATCGTGCACATGATACAACGTAAAATAAATTGCGAAAACAAACAAGTGATGCGTAGAGGAAAGACCTTGAATTCTCGGGTTGTCACATCATCCCCAACTTGAAAGGGAATTTCGTCCCGAAATTCACCAGTTGCATCCGGATTAGATTGGTCTGTCGGGAAAAGTTGAGGATACTTGAGCTTCATCTGATCTTCGCGTTCCCACTTGACCTCCGGTCCACGTCTTGAGTTCCAACAGACTCTCACGGTCGGAATTCGGCTATGCTTACGGACCTTGACTTCCCGATCCATAATTTCGATAGGTTCTTCGGCAAACTGCTACATGCCATCGATTTTCAGTTCTTGCAACGGTACCATAAGTGTTTCATCAGACAAACACTTCTTTAATTGCGAAACATGGAAGACATCATGAACGTTACCCAACTCAGCAGGTAACACGAGCTTGTAGGCCACTTTACCAATTCGTTCCAGAATTTTGAATGGCCCAACATAACATGGATTAATCTTACCGCATTTCCAAAAGCGTACGACACCCTTCCAGAGTGAGACTTTCAACATGACACGATCACCAACAGCGATCTCCAAAGGTTTCCTACGCTTATCAGCGTAGCTTTTCTGGCGATCACGCGCTGCCGCCATACGATTTCTGATCTGGACAATCTTCTCGGAGGTTTCGAGCACAAGTTTTGCACCTGTGATTTGGCTGTCACCCACTTCAGCCCAACAAAGAGGAGAACGACATTTTCATCCGTACAATGCTTCGAACGGGCTGCCTGGATGCTAGTATGGTAACTGTTGTTATAGGAGAACTCTATCAACGGCAAGTGTTTCTCCCAACCTTTACCAAAATCGATCACACATGATCACAGCATGTCTTCAAGTGTCTAGATGGTACGTTCGCTTTGACCATCCGTCTATGGGTGATAAGCAGTGCTCATGTCGAGATGTGAGCCGAATGATTTATGCATCGATTGCCACAAATCAGATATGAAACGCGGATCACGATCATAGATAATAGAGGTTGGCACCCCGTGCCTTGAAACCACTTCCTTAAGATAAACAGAAGCAAGTTATGAGAACTTGTCAGTTTCCTTGATTACTAGGAAGTGTGCCGACTTCGTGAGACGGTCAATGATCACCCAGATGGTATCGTTTCCGTTTTGAGTTCTTGGCAAACCAGTGACGAGATCTATAGCAATTTGCTCCCATTTCCACATGGGTATTTCTGGTTGCTGAAACAGGCCAGAGGGTTTTTGATACTCCACCTTGACCTCCGCACAAGTCAAACATTTACTCACATACGTTGCGATGTGGGCTTTCATCTTCGGCCACCAGTATAAGACTTTAAGGTCCTGATACATCTTATCCGAACCTGGGTGAACAGAGTATCGAGACTTCTGCACTTGGTCCATCACGAGCTCTCTAAGGTTACCATACAAAGGAACCCATATCCGTTCCATGAAATAATAAATGCCGTCAGATCTTTCCACGAGCCGTTTCTCCATGCCCCGCAATTATTCAGCCTCCAGGTTTTCTTCCTTTAACGCTTCGGTCTAAGCAGAACGGATCTGATCAGGTAAATTAGAGTGGATAGTGAGCTGCAGAGCGAGGACACGCTTGGGTTTCGTTTCCTTTCGACTCAGGGCATCAGCTACAACGTTAGCTTTACCTGGATGGTACTTGATTGCACAATCATAGTCGTTTAAGAGTTCTACCCAGCGACGCTGTCGCATATTCAATTCCTTCTGGTCAAAGATATGCTGAAGGCTCTTGTGGTCGGTATAAATAGTGCACTTAGTACCGTACAAGTAATGCCTCCAGATTTTAAGCGCAAACACCACGGCCCCCAACTCTAAGTCGTGAGTCGTGTAATTCTTTTCGTGGACCTTCAACTGTCGAGAGGCGTAAGCTATCACTTTCTTGTGTTGCATCAGCACATAACCGAGACCCTAAATAGAGGCGTCACAGTATACGACAAAATCTTCAGTACCCTCCGGTAAAGACAGAATCGGTGCACTGCAGAGTTTTTGCTTCAGAAGCAGGAAGGCGTCTTCCTGTTTCGTCCCCAGGAATACACTACACCTTTCTGTGTCAGAGCGGTGAGAGGTTGAGCGATCTTTGAAAATCCCTCAATGAATCTACGATAGTACCCTGCGAGACCAAGAAATTGTCGCACCTCTGAAGGATTCTTTGGTGCTGCCCAATTCCTGATAGAGTCGATTTTAGCGGGATCCACGTGTATTCCCAGTTCATTGACTATGTGACCAAGGAAGTGTACTTCTCGAATCCAGAAGTCACACTTAGAAAATTTCGCGAAAAGCTGCTCCATCCTCAAGAGCTCCAAGATAAGATGCAAGTGCCGTTCGTGGTCCTCCTTGCTCTTAGAGTAGATCAGAATGTCATCGATAAACACGATGACAAAATTGTTAAGATATGGTTTACATAGGCGGTTCATGAGATCCATGAATACCGCTGGTGCGTTGGTTAACCCGAATGGCATAACCAGAAACTCGTAATGGCCATATCACGTTCTGAAGGCTGGTTTGGGCACATCCTCTTCTCGGACTCTCATCTGATGATAACCCGACCTTACATCAATCTTTGAGTAGAAGCTTGACCCTTGCAACTGGTCAAACAGATCATCAATGCGAGGTAGGGGATAACGATTCTTGACGGTCGCCTTGTTGAGCTCACGGTAGTCGATACACATGCGAAAAGATCCGTCCTTCTTCTTTACAAACAAAACTGGGGCTCCCCAAGGTGAAGAACTGGGTCAGATAAAGCCTCTATCCAACAGTTCTTGGATTTGATTGGATAATTCTTGCAACTCTCCAGGTGCAAGACGATAAGGTGCACAAGCAATCAGAGCTGCTCCTGGTGTATGATCAATTTGGAATTCCACCTGACGGTGTGGAGGTAAACCTGGAAGTTCCTCGGGAAAAACGTCAGGAAACTCACGAACAACAGGTAGATCCTCAATTCTTTTCTCTTCAAGCCGAGTATCAGTAACAAGCGCAAGAATAGCAAGATAGCCCTTCCTTGCAAATGAGACTAACGGTTGCACCACTTCGATGACCCTGGATAGACAACGATTCCCCACTAGGGAGAGGTATACGCACGATTTTCTCCTTGCAAAGTATATCGGCTCGGTGTTTTGACAACCAATCCATACCAACAACTATATCAAAGCTACCAAGTGTGACGGGAAGGAGGCCAATGTCGAACACTTGACCCAAGAGATTAAGTTTGCACCCAAAGAGAACATGTGAGGCTTCAATTGACTTCCCATCAGCCAATTCTACTACGTGCTTGACCTCGAGTGGTGTTGGAGTTAACCCTAACTGACGACTGAACCCCAAAGACACATAACTCCAGTCGGCACCAGAGTCGAATAATACAGAAGCGAAAATACCATTGACAGAGAATGTACCAGTCACAACATTGCCATCGTTCCTTGCGTCGCCAGCTCCAATCGTAAACACTCTCCCACGAGCGCCATTTCCACCATTATTCCCATTGTTGTTATTTCCCGCATTGTTGTTATTCTGGCAATTATTGTTCCCACCGTTATTGTTGTTAGCGTTCTGATTCAGTTGTGGGCAATCCTTCTTGAAATGCCCTTTGTTGCCACATTGATAACATCCCCTTTGGTTACCCCGATTCTGATGGGGTTGCTTCCTCTATTGCTGTTGTTGGGGCTGTTGTTGTTGTTGTTGCTTGGGATGTGGAGCTCTACAATATTTCGCCATATGACCCACCTTATCACACCTTTGACATGCTCGGTTACACGAGCCATAGTGGTGAAAACCGCACTTGTTGCACGTCGGTTGTTTCCCCGCATAAGAGCCCGAAGTCTGCCTATTGTTCTGATTCTGATTAACCGAAGATGACTGACTGAAACTGCGACTGGCGTTGTTGTCAGGCTTCTTTTGCGACTGATTCGAGTTAGTCGCCTTGTCTGCGTCATTCCATTTATGCTTTTTGTCAGTGGTGGGGGTAGCAGTAGCAGCAGTAGTAGCAGCAATACGTGGTGGCAGCGAGCATGCTCCACCTCCTGATCAGTGATCTTGTGAGCCAGTCTGATAATCTGTGGTAGGTTGTCGATATTTACTGCAGTGACTAATCCCTTAACTTGTGGTTCCAATCCTTTAATGTAGAGTTCGATCCTGCGGTGAGGCGGTCGGGATAGATTAGGACACATGCTTGCCAGCTCGTGAGACTGTTTCATATAAGCTTCAATCTCTGATCCCTCCATTTTCAAGTTATAGTACTCGTTTTCCAACTTTTGAATTTCAACCCGAGGGTAGTACTCTGCCCGAATCAGCTCCTTGAAATCATCCCAAGTGGTCGCGTTTGCCATTTAAATGCCCAGCATCTGCACCTGAGCATTCCACCAAGTTAAGGCACCGTCCTCCAAGGTGCCAGAAGCAAACTTTACCCTGTCCCCAGCGAGACAGTTACACATAGCAAAGACGGATTCGGCTTTCTCGAACCAACGGAGCAGTCCCACGGGACCTTCAGCTCCACTGAAAGTTTGAGGCTTGCAATCCATGAATGTTTTGAACGTACACACGGGTGGATTGTTCTGGTTTTGGTTCACAGCTTGGCCTAAGACAAGACAAAATTCGCACAAATGAGAATCGAGTAAAATAACTAAGGATTATGCTTGGTCCGGTATGTATTGTACCAGCTTGCTGGGCTGCCAAAGCCTCAGCCACGCGTGTGTTAATCAGATCTGTCAACTATGCCTGCGTCATCACGATATTGCCACGTCCACCGCCGTGGCCACCTCTACGTCCACCATTACGTCCGCCACGTCCGCTCATGATTCTATATATGAAGAGTGGAAGGGATAAGGATCGCAATCGAGTAGAAGTCAATTATGTCGATGACTTCATAGATTGAGGAACTCTATTATTACATCAGGTAAGGGAACAGAACCCCTTTCACACTTATTAAGCCTCACTGAGACTCACATGCACCCCACATTATTATTATGTGTGCACCCATAATAATAAGGCAATTTGCATGCTTATCTCTTTAACTCGTGCTAAAAGGTTCCCCCACATTCGAATAGTAAAACGAAAGACGTCACAAAACTAGAGATTTCAATAGTCAGAGGGTGGTGTCACACTATCAAGTATTACTTAAACAAGCAGCACATGTAATCATATCATAGTGTCTAGTATGTAATTTTCATGCAAGTCGTGGGTGTGTGTTGTTAGGGATAGAATTTCATAGCCTATGGATCACGGATCCTCAAGTGTAGCTTGGATCACGGATCCTCAATTCAGTTTGAATTAAGGATCCTCAGGAGACGCTGTGAGAATAAGGATCCAGGATCCTCATTGTTATTCTGAACTAACGATTGTTTCCATCACCTTTTGGCTTGTTTTGCAGGTTTGTTTCGAAGAGGACTTATTCCATCCGAGATTCCAGGGGAATATGCTATCCATTTTCAACATGTGCACAGGCTGATGACCGTTGGTGGTGATCGTGGGTGAATGGCTAATTTTTCGGATAGTTAGTTGGGATATTTTTAGCTAGGATAAGAGGGGTATTGAGCTTATTTTTAGAAACTACTTGCACTTCTCGAAACACACATCATTTCTGCTGCCAACTTTCGAATACACACACACTAGAAATCATTATATCAAGCTTAATATCTCCGAAGTTGTAAACTTGTTTGTTTAATATACTTGATAGTGATAGTTTTCACTATCCGAGGTTTTTTATACCGGAGATCATTCATTGATCAAGGGATTTTTCCTCGTATAAATCCTCGTGTTCACCATTCATTTCATTCATACATTGTTCATACATTTGATCATTTAACCAAGCATCACACCTCACAAAATCGGATTTGGTTGCATTATCCTTGTGTGATTTTTGACCAAAATAGTTTGCCGCCCACCGTGGGGCAATCGGTGCTTCATTCTTGAAAATTTTATTCATTTCACTCATTTATGTTCATAACCTTCAACTACATGGCTTCGCAAGTGAAGAACACTTTAAGCTCCATGCCGGCGATCACTTCTTCACAAGGCATTCCACCTCTGCCTCCGGTTTCTTCTGGATACCAGAAGAATGCTGAGAATGTTGCAAAGAAACAAACCCCCATTTTCTCAAAATCAACTACTGCTGTTACTTCTAGTCCTACTAACAATGATCTTTATTCTTTGATTTTGCAGATGAAGGGTTACATGCAACAGTAGGACAAAACTAACGACATGATCCTTTGAGAAATTGACGAGATCAAGAAATTGAAAAGATCAGCGGAGGATCACTCCCCATTGCTGCCTAGATCATTGGATTTCGGCACTCTGGCAATGACTGTCCAGCATTCTACATCATCAGATATCCAACACCAGGGAGGATCATCAAGTATGCACTATGGATCATCAGCAATGACACAGGCTCAAGGATCCTACTTTCAGCCTTCAGGATCCTCTCTTCAGCCTCAAGGATCCTCCTTCCAGCATCAAGGATCCTTCTCTAGTTCAGGAGGATACATGGGGATGCAGACAGTTCAAGGATCCTACTCTCAGTATCCAGGAACCTCATTTCAGGTTCAAGGATCCTCATCTCAGGTTCACGGATCCATAGATTATCCTCCAAGACCCCCAGTTTCGGTGTATCAAGGATCCAACATCTTTCAGGATCAAGGATCCTTAAGGAGTGCACAACGCAGAAGTTCAGATATTCACTTGGGAGACTTCATACCTATGCAAACTATTGCTTCGTCTGGTCCCTCAATCATTGTCACACCCCCAAAATCCACATGCGGAATACTACCGCTTGGAGGCGTGACTGACCAGGATCCAGCCACCAATTATACTGAGCAATGTTTAATAGTAAGAATATTCACCAACCACAATGGTAAGTAAAATATCATAGTTTAAAGTTCGATAGTTAGGTTCAAGTATCAGTTTAGGTAAATAGCGGAAGCATAGGCAAAACAGTTTAAACAAAGTTCATAGTTCAGGTTATTTAGAACCCAACACGCGGGTTTTGACGACCACTACACTTCCCAAGCTGCAAGCTCCTGAGTCACTGGGTACCTGCAAAGCATGCAGTAGGGTATCAACAAAAATGTTGGCGAGTTCACGTGTTGTCCAGTTTTAATTACCAAAAACTTGTTTCACTAGTTAATTTATCCGTTTATACATGCGATGGGGAGCTACCCCATAGGTAAGCGACTAAACTGTTTAACAATACCGAATACTTACTTAACCGTACGTTTCCGCAGTGCCCCGTTTGTCAATGTTCTATCGTCATTGACGGTTTGCCAGAGTACATTAGTTCACTCCCGTTCCCAATAACAAGGGTCGGTGTGAGGCTGGTTACACCTAAATAGCGCTATCAACTAATAACCCGTTCGCCAGGCCCCGGCGATTAATCGGTATCATGTAGTGAGGACTTAAGCGATAGAGTTTCGTTTAGTGTTGCTTGTTGCATTACCGTATAAACAATAATTAACTAAGAGTTCCCGTTTAAGGGAGAAAAGTAGGTTTGTATCCCTTACGAGGGGATAGCGTTGTTTAAGTTTCTGTTTCCCAAACCACCGGGAAGCATGCTTTGATAGTTGTGAACTCACCTTGGGTTGCTCGGTAGATTATTTTACCCGGTCAAGTATGTTGGTCACCACGTCCTAGCATGGTTACCAAGTATGGGTCAAGTTGGGTACCAATAAACACATAGCGAACACGTACGGCAAACACATATAGCAAACACGTATAACATGCGTAACAACAAACAGTTGGTCAGCCCATACAATCAGCAGCAACAACACGTAGCCCAGTCAACAGAAAACCCAACAGTCAAAGTCCAATAACACCAAAATAGCCCAGTCGAGACAAGGGTGGTTGCGACTCGCAACCGAGGTTATGACTCGCAACCGAGGTCTCGGTTTATCACGTTTTGGTTACGAGTCGCAACCAGAGGTTCCGACTCGCAACCGGCGGTTCCGACTTGACAGCGGTGATTACGACTCGCAACCGGATTCGACTCGTGTTGATTGCGACTCGCAACGCGGAGATCTCGACAAAACTCGCTGTGGTCTCGAGTCGCTACCAAAGGTTGCGACTCGCAACCGTGATTACGTGCACTGAAGATCTTCTAGAACCTGACATGTACTAACCAATGATATTGCATTTTCATGAAACATAGTACTATCCACACTAAACATGTCTGTTTGTCTATTTTGTGTCTAAATCGGATCAAACAAGGCATATTCAAAATATTTAAGTGACATTCATGCTGTTCATCATCATATTCATATAACATTCAAGCAATTATTTATGAACATTCAAACCTCATTTATCAACAATCCAACCCAAAAATCCTGTTCAAACCTTCAATATACTTCTCGGACAATATCAAGGCACACGAATAAGATTCATCTTATAAACCCAAACATTTATGCCTAAAACCTCCTAACCAACCCTTACTACAACCGAATAGCAAACCTTTAAACACAAAACCGGATCATTTTCATTAAGACACAAAAATCATTTCAAGCAACCACTTTTATCATCAAACAAGCATTTTATAGCAACAAACATCAACAATCAAGCACTATCAAGCATTTTAGTAACAAGACAAACAAGCAAAACAACTATGAAGATATTCATGCTAACCGGTTGGAAGTAGGGGTACAAGGAATCAATGAACCAAGCTCCAAATGATGATCTCGAGCTAGAATCCGAGAGTGATCTTGTTACCGGTTGACCCGAGAGAGGGAGAGGAGAGGAGGTGAGTTTGATGTTAGAACCTTAGGGTTTTAGGGTTTTTAGAGAGAGAGAGGGAGAGTGTGAGTGAGAGGATGCAAGAGAGTGATGTTGCAAAAATGGTGAAGTTGTGAGGGTTGGTCATATATATATCGAGTGGGTTAGGGGGTTTCCGGGTGGGCTAAGGTTACGGCCCAACTAGCCCAAGTGTTTACGGTTCACTCGAGACCGAAGGTGGTCTCGAGTCGGGTCCATGGTGTTCTCGGTTCACTTATATAACACACATACATATATAATATACACATATTCATCACATTTAGCACAAGGATCACATAAAATCATCGAGATAACACGCACTAACATTTAATAACGTATATACACATAATGCTAATACAAGATTTTTGCTCGGGAAAACCTAGAGTTGTCACATTATCCCCAAGTTTTAAGAACTTTCGTCCCGAAAGTTAAAGCAGCCACTGACAAGCTAGTAAAAGTGAGAGCGTTTTAACAGGGTGTCACATCATCCCCCCGTTAGTTCGGAATTTCGTCCCGAAATTCAGTTGTAGCTTCAGTGCTGGGGGTTTCATTTGGGAACAGTTGGGGGTACTTGTGCTTCATCTGGTCTTCCCGCTCCCAGGTAAACTCTGGGCCACGGCGTGAGTTCCAACGAACTCGTACGAGGGGTATCTGGCTACGTTTGAGGGTTTTGATCTCACGATCCGTGATCTCAACCGGTTCCTCAGTAAAGTGTAGCTGTTCGTCAATAGTAAGTTCCTTGTAAGGAATGACGAGTGTTTCATCTGACAGGCACTTCTTCAGATTAGACATGTGGAAGACGTTGTGCACAGCACTCAGTTCTTCAGGCAGATTCAATCCGTAGGCGGCCGTGCCGATCTTTTCGGTAACTTCAAAGGGTCCGACATATCTTGGGTTAAGCTTGCCTCGTTTTCCAAAACGAACCACACCCTTCCAGGGTGAGACCTTAAGTAGAGCCCGTTCACCAACCTGGAACTCTAGCGGTTTCCTATCCTTATCAGCGTTGCTCTTCTGACGGTCACGGGCTGCCACCATGTGTTGCCTAATCTGGGCAATCTTTTCTGTAGTGCCTACCACAAGTTCCGAACCTGTGATCTGGCTGTCACCAACCTCCGCCCAGCAGAGGGGCGATCGGCATTTACGGCCGTGCAATGCCTCAAAGGGTGCCGCCTGAACGTTGGTGTGGTAACTATTGTTGTAGGAGAACTCCACCAATGGTAAGTGTCGTTCCCGTTCCGAGATCTTGGTAAGCCTGTGACGAAATCCATAGGGATGCGCTCCCATTACTATTTTGGCAGTTCTGGTTGTTGTAGTAAGCCTGACGGTAGGTGGCTATGTTGGCCTTCATAACAGGCCACCAATACGTAATCTTGAGATCGTGGTACATCCTACCCGAACCAGGCTGTAAATAACGAGATTTGTGTGCTTCGTTCATCACAAGTTCACGCAGGTTTCCATAAAGTTGGACCCATATATGCCCTGTTACGTAGTAAGCGCCGTCTTCCTTTTTGTTCTAAACGTTTCCTTGATCCTCGTGGGGTCTCAGCCCTGATGCTTTCTTCTTTCAATGCTTTACCCTGAGCATTTCAAGTTCAGTTAGGGAGGTTCGAGTGGATAGTGAGCTGTAAAGTATGAACATGCTTAGGTTTGGTTTCCTTCCTGCTGAGGGCATCAGCCACCACATTGGCCTTGCCGGGATGATACTAAATTGCGCATTCGTAGTTGTTAAGGAGTCCTACTCATCTGCATTGCCTCATGTTCCACTCCTTCTGATCCGAGATATGCTAGAGGCTCTTGTGGTCGGTGTGAATCGTGCACTTGGTACCGTGCAAGTCATGTTTCCATATCTTGAGTGCAAAGACGACTGCTCCGAGTTCCAAGTTGTGCGTCGTGTAGTTCCTTTCGTAAATCTTGAGTTGTCGAGTAGCATAGGTGATAACTTTCTCGCGTAGCGTCAACACGCAACCGAGTCCATGAATAGATGCGTCACAAATAAGCCACAAAGTCGTTCGTTCCTTTAAGTAATGAAAGGATAGGAGCACCACAAAGGTTTTCCTCTAGCTTCCGAAAGGCAGACTCTTGAGCATCATTCCACTTGTAAGCAATGCCCTTCTGGGTGAGAGTCGCGAGGGGTTGAGCGATCTTCGAAAGATCCCTTGGTGAGTCTACGATAGTACCCTGCCAATCCCAAGAATTGGTGAGCTTCGGTCGGTGTCTTAGGGGTAGGCCAATTCTTTATAGAGTCGATCTTAGCTGGATCGACGTGAATTTCGTCCTTATTGGCCACGTGTCTAAGGAATGTGGACTTCTCGAAGCCAGATGTCGCATTTTTGATAACTTGGCGTGCAGTTGTTCATTGCAGATGAGCTCGAGAGTAAGACGCAAGTGTTGTTCCTGCTCCTCTTGACCTTTTGAGTAGATTGAGATGTCGTCGATAAACACAGTCGCGAACTTGTCGAGGTGGGGTTTGCACACTCGGTTCATGAGATCCATGAATATTGTAGGTGCGTTGGTCATTCCGAAAGGCATAACAAGGAATTCGTAGTGACCATAGCGGGTTCTGAAAGCAGTCTTAGAGATGTCCTCATCGCGGACTCTCAGCTGGTGATAACTCGATCGCAGATCGATCTTGGAATAATAGCTCGACCCTTGCAGCTGGTCGAACAGGTCGTCGATACGGGGAAGTGGATAGCGATTCTTGATGGTAACCTTTGTTCAGCTCGTGATAGTCGATGCACATACACAAAGTGCCATCCTTCTCCTTAACAAAGAACACTGGTGCTCCCCAGGGCGGCGAGCTAGGACGGATAAATCCTTTGCCTAACCGTTCTTGTAGTTGCGTAGAGGGTTCCTTCAGTTTTGTGGAAGCCAGTTGATAAGGTGCGCGAGCTATAGGTGCTGCTCCGGGAGCTAGCTCGATTTGGAATTCGACCTGACGGTGAGGAGGAAGTCCAGGTGGTTCTTCAGGAAATACCTCAGGGTAGTCGCGTACAACTGGAAAATCTTCAATCCTGTGTCGGCAATGAGTGCTAAGATAGCGGTGTGCCCCTTTCATAGACACTTCTGGGCTTTTAAGTATGAAATGATGCAGGTGACTTTTACGCCTTTGTCACCTTGAACGATGGGGGGGGGGGTTTGCCCGAAGGACGTGGAATACAAACGATTTCCTAGGAACGATAGGAAGGAGGTCGATGGAAAAGGTCTGACTAGACATCACGAGGTTGCAGTTACTGACGACGGGTGAGGCCTCAAAGTTTCTACCATAAGCCACTTCGACAGCGGGTTTAGAGTTTGGTGTCGGCCTAGGCGTCTACTTATGCGTATTAATACGTGTCTATCGTTGGTTTCAGAATTAAAGTATGGCCACACAATGATCGTTAAGTAGGGACTTACTTGTTATTACGTTGGGGTTGTCCCGGGCTTCACCAGCACCTTGTTTGTTGTCGTTACCGCTTTGATTCAATTGTGGACAATCCTTCCTGATGTGTGTCGTATTCCCGCACCGAAAACACCCTCTAATGTTACCTTGTTGCGGGCAATTTTTCCTCATGTGCCCACCTACTCCACACTGATAACATCCCTTGTTGATCCCTTGGGGTTGCTGCTGTGGTTGCCGTAGCTGGACCTGCTTGGCTGGGTGTGGGTTCCTACAATTCTTTGCTCCATGCCCAGGCTTGTTGCATTGCTGACACTTGTTCCTGGCACAGGGCCCGCTGTGATGCCGGCCACACTTGTTACACTTGGGTAGTTTTCCTTGATAACCACCCGTTTGCGGGTCAGGGCCCTCGCTCCCAATGACCCTCCTTTGTTGAGCTTGAGGTGGTATAGTGCTGGGACTCCCACTTTGGTAGTCATTCCACTTGCGTTTGCTGAAACCAAAAGCATTAGCTGTAGCAGTTAAACGCCTGGGCAACCTGCCTTCTTCCACTGCTTGGTTCGTGAAATGGTGTGCTAGACGGATGGCTTGTTGGATTGTAGGGGGTTTGGTTGCGATCACTGAACCCTGGATTTCTGGGACTAAGCCCCTAAGGTAGAGTGCGATTCGTTTGTAGGGAGGCTGCGATAGGTTAGGACACAAAGCAGCCAAGTCATTGGATCTTTTCGTGTACGCTTCGATCTCCGAGCCAACCATCTTTAACCCATAGTATTCCATTTCCAGCTTCAGCATGTCATCCCTGTGACAGAATTCTTCCCTGATTAGATCCTTGAAATCATCCCAGGGAGTGGCCTTTGCATCTGCCAATCCGAGCATCTGGACTTGCGCGTTCCACCATGAAAACGCTTTTCCTTGAAACGTGCTAGTGGCGTACTCTACTCGTTTGCTACATGGGCTTTCACCTTCTTCGAACGCAGACTCGATCCTTCTAAACCAATGTAAAAGACCTACTGCTCCTTCCGTGCCATCGAATGGGAGTGGTTTGCATTCCAAAAACGCCCTGAGGGTGCCAACTCGGGGTTGGGTGTATGTGGATGGTCCTTCTGGGTTGGTTGCCAAGGCTTCAGCGACCCGAGCGTCTATCAGGGCCGCCAGCTGGTACCTTGTCAGGGTTATGCTGTCTCCATCGAGTCCGGTCATTATCTTGATGTTCAGAAGACACATAGTGAGAAAAGACGTCGTAGTGAAACAAGAGTGTGGGGGAAGAGTGTGTATACATCTAGCTAGGCACACTAATATGTATTTTAGCACATAGCACTTTAACAAACAGTAAGTAAACATAAGTGAGAGCTACGAGGTCTAATGCGTTGAGTCTTGCACTTGGAGTGTAGTGTCGTCACGAGTCACGGGTTATAGTCTGGTTTTTCTCAAAAAGACTTCCTTTTTAAAACCAAGTTCACTATAACCAATGGCTCTGATACCAATCTGTCACACCCCCAAAATCCACATGCGGAATACTACCGCTTGGAGGCGTGACTGACCAGGATCCAGCCACCAATTATACTGAGCAATGTTTAATAGTAAGAATATTCACCAACCACAATGGTAAGTAAAATATCATAGTTTAAAGTTCGATAGTTAGGTTCAAGTATCAGTTTAGGTAAATAGCGGAAGCATAGGCAAAACAGTTTAAACAAAGTTCATAGTTCAGGTTATTTAGAACCCAACACGCGGGTTTTGACGACCACTACACTTCCCAAGCTGCAAGCTCCTGAGTCACTGGGTACCTGCAAAGCATGCAGTAGGGTATCAACAAAAATGTTGGCGAGTTCACGTGTTGTCCAGTTTTAATTACCAAAAACTTGTTTCACTAGTTAATTTATCCGTTTATACATGCGATGGGGAGCTACCCCATAGGTAAGCGACTAAACTGTTTAACAATACCGAATACTTACTTAACCGTACGTTTCCGCAGTGCCCCGTTTGTCAATGTTCTATCGTCATTGACGGTTTGCCAGAGTACATTAGTTCACTCCCGTTCCCAATAACAAGGGTCGGTGTGAGGCTGGTTACACCTAAATAGCGCTATCAACTAATAACCCGTTCGCCAGGCCCCGGCGATTAATCGGTATCATGTAGTGAGGACTTAAGCGATAGAGTTTCGTTTAGTGTTGCTTGTTGCATTACCGTATAAACAATAATTAACTAAGAGTTCCCGTTTAAGGGAGAAAAGTAGGTTTGTATCCCTTACGAGGGGATAGCGTTGTTTAAGTTTCTGTTTCCCAAACCACCGGGAAGCATGCTTTGATAGTTGTGAACTCACCTTGGGTTGCTCGGTAGATTATTTTACCCGGTCAAGTATGTTGGTCACCACGTCCTAGCATGGTTACCAAGTATGGGTCAAGTTGGGTACCAATAAACACATAGCGAACACGTACGGCAAACACATATAGCAAACACGTATAACATGCGTAACAACAAACAGTTGGTCAGCCCATACAATCAGCAGCAACAACACGTAGCCCAGTCAACAGAAAACCCAACAGTCAAAGTCCAATAACACCAAAATAGCCCAGTCGAGACAAGGGTGGTTGCGACTCGCAACCGAGGTTATGACTCGCAACCGAGGTCTCGGTTTATCACGTTTTGGTTACGAGTCGCAACCAGAGGTTCCGACTCGCAACCGGCGGTTCCGACTTGACAGCGGTGATTACGACTCGCAACCGGATTCGACTCGTGTTGATTGCGACTCGCAACGCGGAGATCTCGACAAAACTCGCTGTGGTCTCGAGTCGCTACCAAAGGTTGCGACTCGCAACCGTGATTACGTGCACTGAAGATCTTCTAGAACCTGACATGTACTAACCAATGATATTGCATTTTCATGAAACATAGTACTATCCACACTAAACATGTCTGTTTGTCTATTTTGTGTCTAAATCGGATCAAACAAGGCATATTCAAAATATTTAAGTGACATTCATGCTGTTCATCATCATATTCATATAACATTCAAGCAATTATTTATGAACATTCAAACCTCATTTATCAACAATCCAACCCAAAAATCCTGTTCAAACCTTCTATATACTTCTCGGACAATATCAAGGCACACGAATAAGATTCATCTTATAAACCCAAACATTTATGCCTAAAACCTCCTAACCAACCCTTACTACAACCGAATAGCAAACCTTTAAACACAAAACCGGATCATTTTCATTAAGACACAAAAATCATTTCAAGCAACCACTTTTATCATCAAACAAGCATTTTATAGCAACAAACATCAACAATCAAGCACTATCAAGCATTTTAGTAACAAGACAAACAAGCAAAACAACTATGAAGATATTCATGCTAACCGGTTGGAAGTAGGGGTACAAGGAATCAATGAACCAAGCTCCAAATGATGATCTCGAGCTAGAATCCGAGAGTGATCTTGTTACCGGTTGACCCGAGAGAGGGAGAGGAGAGGAGGTGAGTTTGATGTTAGAACCTTAGGGTTTTAGGGTTTTTAGAGAGAGAGAGGGAGAGTGTGAGTGAGAGGATGCAAGAGAGTGATGTTGCAAAAATGGTGAAGTTGTGAGGGTTGGTCATATATATATCGAGTGGGTTAGGGGGTTTCCGGGTGGGCTAAGGTTACGGCCCAACTAGCCCAAGTGTTTACGGTTCACTCGAGACCGAAGGTGGTCTCGAGTCGGGTCCATGGTGTTCTCGGTTCACTTATATAACACACATACATATATAATATACACATATTCATCACATTTAGCACAAGGATCACATAAAATCATCGAGATAACACGCACTAACATTTAATAACGTATATACACATAATGCTAATACAAGATTTTTGCTCGGGAAAACCTAGAGTTGTCACAATCATCCCAAAATCACGCCAGTATGGATTCACATCAGGAATCCCAACCTTGAATCCATCAGGAGGTAACACTTTGAATACTTCTTATAATGCTAACCATGGCTTTGTGCAGGATACAGGAATCAACCAAGCTATGGCTAGTGAACTGCAAAAAATCAAGGATATGATATCCAGAGTTCTAGGAGTGGTTAAGCCCATTCCTGAAATTCCATATGGGAGTCACAAGATATCTCGTTTTGCACCACCTATTTGTGATGCAGAGATACCAAAGAGGTTTCAGACACCAAACATGAAGCTGTATGATGGCTTAACTGATCCAGAAGAGCATGTAGCTCAGTACAGAGAAAGAATGGAGATCAATCCTATTCCTGAAAGATTAAAAGAAGCATGTCTATGTAAGGGTTTTGGATCCACACTAACAGGATCAGCTCTTAAATGGCTGTTGTTTTGGTCAAAAATTACCGAAGCAATTAAGTGATCAAATTAGTTAAGTGATGTAGTGTGCTACTAATACTTTGTGAAAAATATGTTAGTTTGTTAGTTTGCAAAAACAGTTATCAGGATACGGCTCAGGATTTCGAGTTGTATCTATAATCAAACAATGAGCAAAAATGTAAAGGGTGACACAGGATGTACGAGGAAAGCCCTTGCTCAATCTAGATCGCCGGCATAAAACCTCGGGAGCTGACAATCGCAGCTGCCTTGTTCTTCTATTGCTTCAAATATCAGGATACAGTGCAGGATATGATGCAGATCAACTAGGTGTTACAAAGTAATTTGAGTACAAGTGTTGGCGTGTTGTGATTGCTATTAACTAGAGAGCAAAGTGTGCCAATGAAAAGTGAGTGCCTTAATTTGATCCGATCATACTATTTATAGCTAAACGAAAACAACTAACTTTCCTATTAAACCGAGATGCCCTGAATATTCCCAAGTAAACGTTGCAGCCCTGGTCTTTCGGAATCAACGTCTCTATTCCAACTGATTTGCCCGAGTCTTGGGGGGAAGAAGTCTTCTTGAACGTTGGAGACTTGCAACTCTTAATCTGCACGTGATTAATTCAGTTAGTACCAGGATATCGTACCAGGATGTTACCAATATCCTGACCCGGTATCCTGATCACAAATAAACAATCAAAAGCAGAATATTAGTCAGGATATATGTTCAGAAAATGACCCATAACAATTGTCCCCAAAATATATCTGTTGGTATACCAATCCAACGGATATATTTTAAAACCTTATCTCGCAAACCGAGGTTATTAAATTGAAGCGACGGTCAAGATAGCATTATGTAACTTCCAACGCACTTTTCACTCGATGGATATCCATTACACCCCTATATCTTCTCTGTTCTTGTTTGATAACCAGATATCATCAACAGAATCTCCAGGTAATCACTCATCCCTTCCTCAATTCCTGTTAATTTTATTTTTCCTCCAATGGCCACTAGAGTCCACTCTCAAACCGATGAATCGTCGGACTCCTTCGTTCAGCAAAATCTTCTCAAAAATCCTGAGAAGGAGATCTGCGCTTTTGATAACGCAGACATTGCGGCGTTGAGAGACTCTGGTGCGTTCCACGACGGCACTATTTTTAGACCATTCGATCGATCAATTCGATCAGATGTTTCTTCTGCCAATTGGGTCTGCTTTCCGGCATACCCTTTCTCGCTAGGTCTTCGGTATCCATTTCCTGAGTTCATGATGCAATTCTTTCAAACTACTGGTATTTCCTTTGCCCAAACCATGCCCATGGTTTGGAGAGTATTGATCATGCTCAATCAAATCAAAAACCTTCACTATCCCGACCTCTGCATCGAGGATTTGCCGATTGCTTACCGCCTCCGATCACACGGTTCCAGTCCATTCTTGCTTTTTTCAACTTCCAGCAAACCGCTTATACTTAAGGCCACCAAAAACGAGGACGGATGGCAACGCAAGTTCTTCTTCGTCAAACAAGATTCCATCTATGAGGGTGCTAGTCTTCTGGTGGTGTGGTTAACCACCGGTAGGATCATGAATATCCCCATGTACTTCTAAACTTTCATCCTGTGCTAATATCTTTTCATTTGATCTTTTTGCAGTGAACTTTAAGGAAGTAGCTCCCCCTACTGCGGAATGAGAAAAAAGAATCAAAGAAGTTTACCAGTTACCGGCAAGTGACAGGAGTTTTACCACACACATCCCAAGTTCCAGTCAATATTCATAATCAGAAATGTCTGGTAAGAGTTACTTTGGAAATGATTGATTAGGGTAATATAATATAATGAAGGGTAATAAGGATGTAGGACTCTTTCCTCTATGCAGCACCAGCCAAGATCCCTGAGGTTTTCGACCTTGATGAGCTGGATAGTTATTCTGATCACGTCCAGGTCAAGAAGGAGCCCAGTCCCAAGGCCACGGCCTCATCCAAGCCCAGCAGCTCCAAGGCTATCATCATTCCCAAGCCTTCGCCAGCTACTAAGCCTCGGAGTTCAAGTTCTCATAAAAGGAAAGAGCCTGATTCACCTGTCATCTCTGATACGTTCCCCCATGAGAATCATGGATTCATTGAAGCAAGCGGATTCATGACTTCTTTTCTCAACCAGGTTAGTATCCTCGAGCTATATCCTACACCTTATGCTGGTTATAAATGTTTATTAAGACTAATACCTGTTCTCTTACTTTGTAGGGTCTTGAACGTCTGGTTCATTTATACCAGGAATCGTGTGGACTCAACAAGACGCTCGAGTCCAAGTTAAAGAAAGCCAAGGTCACCATCTCTGATCAGGGCCTGATTGCAGCCGCCAAATCTCGGCATTACGAGGACAAGGTCAAGGCTATGATACAAGAACACCAGGCCGCCCTCAACAAAGCTGCTCTTGAGGCCCAAGCCGATCTTGACACTGCCCATGCTCAACACGAACGGGATATGATCAGCTACCGGGAAGGCCTTAAAAGTTCCGTCGTTACTTCCCTTCTTCAGGCCAGGCTAAAGATAGCCCATGAAGCCAAGGCATTGGGCTTCGAATGCCCCTCTTGGGATGTCAATGGCTGGGAGGCAAAGCTGAGGAGTCTCAGCAGCAACCCTGTTAAACCCGCAGCCGAAGGATCTTCGAAGGCAGTCGAAAAACCAACTAGTGTCGAGAGGGATGTTCAAGCTGATCCTGAGAAGGATGCTGTGGAAAACGCCATGAACGAAGAAGGTGCTGCCTCCTAAAACTTATTTCCCTTTTATTTGAGAGTTTCGTTTGTTTGAACAGTTTTACTTTCTTGAATTAAAACAATTTGATAACCAAAGGTGGATGGGTCCTAGGTTTTAGGACGAAGCCTTTGGTTATCGGCTAGTATCGTCTAAATAATACAACCTTTTGACTTACTTGTTGTTCTATTTAATTTTTTCGTCATGCATTTCTTAGTTTAAATTTTAGCTTTGCAAAATTTGTGTCATTACCTTTTGAAAATATCCTGATCAATATACTCAGTGGTATCCTATGAAGACTCTTGTCAAATAGAACTTCTCATAATTCAAGCAATTTAGATAAAGTTTCTAAAGAATAAAAGATAGTTTATTTTCCATTTTGATAACACTTGTTTGACCAGAGTATTCATTTTCCACCCAAGTATCATTTCCTAAGTATTCCAATAAAATATCCCAAAACGTATCCCAAAAACACATTTTGAGAACATATCCTAAAGATACATTCTCATGAGGATGTTCGAGCCTTAAACATAGTTTCAAAAGTTTAAACAACTTGCAAAGGAAAAATCATACCAGGAATAGGGTGTAGCCCTAGTATCGAACTTTTAATCCTTTTGCAACTTCTTCAACTAAGATGTCCCCAGTCCTAAATACTTAGTGCATTGAATTTGATTCTTCGAGCTTTACTCAATCGCCTTAGGAGGAATGTCCCCTGTGCATAAAGTCTTCGAATACTTAGAAAATTTTCAAGTTGTAACTATTTAGACAGTTCTTGTGTTACTGGAGTAAAACCCGAAAGCATTCTGGGGATAAATCCTTAGTTTTTTGGGGAAAATCCCATAGGTATCCTAGGGAAAATCCCAAATTTTCATGCGCTACAGGCGGGAGTGTATAAACTCCAGGACTTAGAAGGTGAAAACCTTTAAACCTTAGAGAGTATGAAAATACCCTTTCGCGAGAGAGGGTGATCAATCCTCATATACCTTAAGGGTCCAGGATATAGCCAACAGTGACGAAATTGTCAGCCACTTTTACATGAACTAGTCCCGCCACCTTGAACTATCCCTGGACAACTTGCGCTCCAGGCGGGGTGTTCAAACCTAATTCATGAGAAAGGTGAACACCTTTAAACCTTTGAAGGGATCAGGATCCCTTCAACGTGAGAGAGGGGGCCAATCCTCTAATCTTTCGAAGTATCCTGAATGTATATCCTGGAGCTATATCCTGAAGCATATACTGCAAAACAATTGTAAGCTAAGGTGGGTGTTAGCCTGGCTAACACCCCTCCGATGCTTAAGTCAGTAATGGGTTCAAAACAATAAATAATATTAAAATTTAAAAGAGATCGAATCCATACCATTCTGAGTTAGAATTTAAATTTCAAACTCACTTGAAATAGAGCTTTAGATGTATAGCATTCTAGGATCTTGGTAGCATATCCCCCTCCATATCCTTGAGTCGGTATGCTCCTTTTCCTGATTCTGATTCAATCTTATAGGGTCCTTCCCATTTTGGAGCCAACTTTCCATCAGCAGGGTTAGTAGTATTCTGGAAAGCCTTTCTCAATACCCAATCTCCGACCTGGAACCTTCTAGTCCTTATATTCTTGTTATAAGCTTTAGATATCCTCTGTTGATATGGTGCCATCCTTAGCCTTGCCGCTTCTCTTGTCTCATCAACTGTATCCAATTCCTCACATAGGACTTCAGGATTCTGCTCAGGATCCCGGAGGTTGGATCTTGCTGTAGGTATTACCATTTCTGTCGGGATCATCGCTTCTGCTCCAAATACCAAGGAAAACGGGGTTTAGCCAGTTGCATTTTTCACCGTCGTCCTGATCAGCCCACAAAACAAAGGGTAGCTCTTCTGCCCATCTTCCATTTTTAGCCCCTAGTCTCTTTTTCAGGTTGTTGACAATTATCTTGTTTGAGGATTCTGCTTGTCCATTTGCTTGAGGATGTACTGGGGTGGAAGTGATCATTTTGATTCCCCAACTCTTGCAAAAGTTAGTAGTCCTCTTACTTATAAACTGAGATCCATTGTCACAGATTATCTCAGCTAGTACTCCAAACCTAGTCAGGATATTCCTTTTTATGAAGGATACCACTTCCTGATCTCTGACTTGAACAAATGCTTCAGCTTTAACCCACTTAGAGAAATAATCAGTCATTGCTAACATGAAGACTTTTCCTCCTGGAGCTTTTGGCAATTTTCCTACCATATCCATTCCCCACTTCATGAACGGCCAAGGGGAAGCTATAGGATAAAGTGGCTCGGCTGGCTGATGTAATATATTACTGTGTCTTTGACATGCATCGCATCTTCGAGCATATTCTGCAGCATCTTTTCTCATGGTTGGCCAATAATATCCTGTTCTTAATGCCTTTGAAAACAACGACCTGCCCCCAGAATGGTTACCACAATCCCCTTCATGTATATCCTGAAGCACTTCTTTGGTTTCGGGATCTTCTAAGCACCTCAGATACGGTCCTGCAAGAGATTTCTTATACAAGACATTATTTATAATAGTGAATCGTGATACCTTCATTCTAAAGGCCTTAGGATTTTCATCCTTTGGGATGTGTCCTTCCTTGAGATATCTTATGATTGGAGCCATCCAAGACTTAGGATCTTTCTCAGGATAGTCATCAGGATCCTGGACACTTAGTACTTCCTTATCCTGAGGATCTGTCACAGGATATAGGATATGTAATATTGGTATTAGAGTTCCTTCCGGTATCCTGACTGATGACCCCAGATTTGCCAAGGCATCAGCTTCAGCATTATCCTCTCTTGGTACCTGTTCAAGTGTAAAAATATCGAAATATCCTGCTAATTTTTTGAGAATTTCGAGGTACTCGATTAACTTCTCACCTTTAACTGCATAGGTTCCATTAAAATGATTAGTAATTAACAAAGAATCAACATATACTTGCAAACTCCTGATATTCATACATTTAGCCAATTCTAATCCTGCAATTAAAGCTTCGTATTCTGCCTCATTATTAGTGGCAGGAAACTCACATCTAATAGCCTGGGGTAATATGCCCCCCTGTGGCGATTTTAGTAGTATACCCAAACCTACACCTCTTACATTAGATGCATCATCAGTATATAAGGTCCAGGATTCTAAGTTCTCTCCTAGCTGTTGTACTTCCAGGTCTACTTCACTTTGAATATCACTACTGAAATCAGCCACAAAGTCAGCTAAAGCATGAGACTTTATGGCATTTCTAGGTTCATATACTAGATCAAAGGTACTTAATTTCACTGACCATTTAGCCAACCTACCTGACATCTCGGGTTTCCTAAGCACGTTTTTAACAGGATAGTTAGTTTTAACATGAATTCTATGTGTTTCAAAATAATGTCTAAGTTTTGTTTACGCCATAACGAGGGCTAAAATCAGTTTCTCTAAGTGAGAATACCTAGTTTCAGCATCTAATAAACTTTTACTAACATAGTAAACAGGATACTGCTGACCTTCATGATCCTTTACAAGGACAGCACTTACTGCATTTCCTGATACTGCAAGATACAGGGATAATGGTTCACCATCCTCAGGCTTCATCAACAGGGGTGCAGTTGAAAGATACTGCTTCAGATCCTGCAAGGCTGCTTCATGCTTTTCATCCCACTCGAATTTCTTATTTTTCTTCAGAATATCATAAAATTCCTTGCATTTTTCCGAGGATCTCGAAATAAATCTGTTCAATGCTGCTACTCGGCCTGTTAATCGTTGAACATCCTTCATATTTGAAGGAGATTTGATATCCAAGATAGCTTTAATCTGCTCTGGGCTTGCCTCTATCCCTCTTTTAGTCACCATATATCCTAGAAACTTTCCTGCCCCCACTCCGAAATGGCACTTAGCAGGATTTAGCTTCATGTTATACTGATCCAGGATATCAAATGCTCCCTTGATATCCTGGAGGTGATCCTCAGCCTTTTTAGACTTTATTACCATGTCGTCGATGTATACCTCCATAGTGTCCCCCAGCTTGTCTTTAAACATCATGTTCACCAATCTCTGATATGTTGCACCTGCATTTTTCAAACCAAAGGGCATAGCAGTATAACAATAAATACATGTGGGTGTCATGAAAGCAGTATCCTCCTGATCAGAGGGTTCCATTTGGATTTGCTGAAATCCTGAAGAGGCATCCATGAAGGTTAACATCTCGTGGCCAGCAGTAGCATCCACCATTAAATCAATATGAGGTAGAGGAAACGGGTCTTTGGGACAAGCTTTATTCAAGTCGGTGTAATCCACACATACTCTCCATTTCCCGTTTTTCTTTTGCACCACAACCACATTAGCCAGCCATTTGGGAAACTTCACTTCCCTAATCATCTTGCTCTTTAGTAGCCTTTCAACTTCCTCTTGGATGATCATATTTCGTTCCGGAGCAAATTTCCTTCTCTTTTGTTGGACAGGTTTGAATGACCTGTCAATACCGAGCTTATGTGTTATAATATCCTTGGAAATACCTGTCATATCCTCGTGCTTCCACGCGAACGTTGACATCCTGCATTTCAAAAAATTAGTTAATTGATCTTCAATATCCTGAGGGATATTGGTTCCCATGAGCACCGAGATATCCAGATTATTCTGATCCAGGACCACTTTCTTTACATCCTGCTCCGAAGCCTCCATGATATCCTGGCCTCGCATCTTTAATTGGTATGCTGCATTAGGCTTTGTTGAGGATTTCATCGAAGAAGAATAACACTCCTTTGCTTCTTGTTGATCACTTTCCACCTTGACAACTCCCCAAGGAGTAGGGATCTTGATGCATTGATGGTAGGTTGACGGAACAGCCTTCGTATCATGGATCCAAGGCCTACCCAGTATAATATTATAGTAGGATAGAGAGTCCATGACACAAAAGCGCTGCATTGAGTTGACCCCTTGAACATAGACAGGCAACTTTATTTCTCCCACGGTATTCCTAGCTTCTCCACTGAAACCAATGAGCACAGTGGACTTCGAAGTAATGTCCATCGGAGATACATTCATCCTTTTCAATGTTTCCAGCTGAATTATGTTGACTGAGCTGCCATTATCCACTAATATCTTGCTTACAAAATGGTTAGCAACATATAAAGTTATCACTAAGGCATCATGATGGGGATCCTGGACAGTATCCCTGTCGTCATTATCGAGCGTGATGACTTTGTCAGTTGTGAGGGTTGACATCCTTGTCGGCTTATCTCCCCTTTCTGCTTTAGCTTCCTTCGCGTGTCTTTTTGCCGCAGAATATGATGTGCCGCATATATCGGATCCTCCTGAAATAAAGTTAATTATTTTTGCATCTGCAGGAGGCGATGCTGCCCGTTCAGGATCCTTCTCAGGATCCTGACCTTTATTCTTCTTTCTTCCTAAGAGGTCCTTCAGATATCCCTTACTCAAGACATAGCTTATTTCCTTTCTCAAAGCGATATAATCTTCAGTAACATGCCCGAAATCCTCATGGAAGGCACACCACTTGGACTTTTCCTTCCAATCAGCCTTTTGTTGATTCTTTCAGGGCTACCTTGCTTTATCTCCTAAACCCTGCATAGCATACATCAGTTCGGGTATATTAACAGAAAAATAATATTCAGGCAACTCAGGATACTCCTCAGGATCCTCGTCTTCAACAGCATTCACTTTTTTTCCATCATTTCTGTCATATGGTTTAGAACGGTATGGTTTATACGAGGATTCTGATTTCCTGTTGGTTGACTCATAAGTTGTGGATGAGTTCATCCTTTCTTGCATCTTTTTATCATCCTCCAGGCGAATGTATCTCAAAGCCCTGTTACGAGCCTCGTCCAGATTCCTGCAGGGATTCATTACAAGATCCTGGTAGAATTGAGAATCTTTTTGCAACCCCATCTTGAACGCTTGCACAGCCGTCGCAACATCAAGATGTGGGATATCCAAGGATTCCCGAGTAAACTTGTTCACGTAATCCCTCAAGGATTCCTGAGGTCCTTGAGTTATCCTGTAAAAGTCACTGGTTAATTTCTCAAAACTCCGGCTGCAAGAAAATTGACTATTAAATAAATTAACTAAATGAGCAAAAGAGGTAATTGAGTGAGGAGGAACGTTTAACAGCCATTTTAAGGGTGATCCTGTTAAGGTGGAACCGAAACCCTTGCACAAGCATGCTTCTTTGAGGTCTGGAGGGATAGGGTTGATTTCCATCCTTTCCCTGTACTGGGCAATATGCTCCTCAGGATCCGTAGTTCTGTCATAGAGCTTCATGTTGGGGGTTTGAAATCTTTTTGGAATTTCAGCATCACAAATAGGATATGCAAACCGTGATATCATGTGGCTGTCCTGGGATACTTCAGGAATTGGCTGAACCACTCCAGGTACACTGTATATCATGTCCTTTAGTTTTTGAAGCTCCCTAGAAAATGTTGATGTCATACCTGCATCCTGCAAAGATCCAACACCATTAGTAGCAAGAGTATTATTATTATTAGATACATTACCAGCTTGGGGGTTCTGGCCATATCCTGAAGCATATCCTGAGCTCCTCACAGTTGATACTCTTACTGAAGAAGGTATCTTAGGAGTATGATTCTGGGAATGGCTAGGCACAATATTCCCCCGGTTATCCTCCGTATAGACTGTAGAACTGAAGTTTCGGCAGGCCGACTCGGGCCAGACTTCAAGAGTTGTATCTCTCTCATCAGCATCTGGTTGGTTTCCTGTTGCTGCGTCATCTGTTCCTGTACACTACCAAACAAATTTAAAATTTCTTCATTCGAAGCCAAAACAGGACCGGATCCCTGGACATCGTGAGCAGGGATAACATCCCGAGCCACATGACTTTCAGTTCCTTGCGAAGAGGCTTGGATTCTCGGAGGAGGTGGTGGGAGCACCGAACCAATTGTTGCGGAGGTTGTGGCAGACATGGTAGAAGAGCTCATGTTTGATCTTGAGGCCATTGAAAATAGTGTGGCAAAAAGTTTCAAAAATAGAAAACCAAGTAACGATTTTGCAAAAGCTTTTAGTAGAAATAGCACCACTTGCCCCACGGTGGGCGCCAAATTGTTTTGGTCAAAAATTACCACAGCAATTAAGTGATCAAATTAGTTAAGTGAGGTAGTGTGCTAGTAATACTTTGTGAAAAATATGTTAGTTTGTTAGTTTGCAAAAATAGTTATCAGGATACGGCTCAGGATTTCGAGCTGTATCTATAATCAAACAATGAGAAAAATGTAAAGGGTGACACAGGATGTACGAGGAAAGCCCTTGATCAATCTAGATCGCCGGCATAAAACCTCGGGAGCTGACAATCGCAGCTGCCTTGTTCTTCTATTGCTTCAAATATCAGGATACAGTGCAGGATATGATGCAGATCAACTAGGTGTTACAAAGTAATTTGAGTAAAAGTGTTGGCGTGTAGTGATTGCTATTAACTAGAGAGCAAAGTGTGCCAATGAAAAGTGAGTGCCTTAATTTGATCCGATCATATTATTTATAGCTAAACGAAAACAACTAACTTTTCTATTAAACCGAGATGCCCCGAATATTCCCAAGTAAACGTTGCAGCACTGGTCTTTCAGAATCAACGTCTCTATTCCAACTGATTTGCCCGAGTCTTGGGGGGAAGAAGTCTTCTTGAACGTTGGAGACTTGCAACTCTTAATCTGCACGTGATTAATTCAGTTAGTACTAGGATATCGTACCAGGATGTTACCAATATCCTGACCCGGTATCCTGATCACAAATAAACAATCAAAAGCAGAATATTAGTCAGGATATATGTTCAGAAAATGACCCATAACAGCTGCTAAGTCTTCTCCCTTACTCTATTACTTCATTTGCTAATCTAGTTAATTTGTTTAATAGCTAATTCTCATGTAGTAGGAGATTTAAACGTTTAACTAGTAATCTATATAGGGTAACACAAGGTCAAAATGAATCACTTAGAGATTATATCACTAAATGCAGTAGAGAATCCTTAGAAATTCCTAATCTGGATATTGCTACGGCTGTAGAAGCTTTCAAAATGGGTTTGCTTAAGGATTTACTATTCTATGATGATCTTGTCATGACCCCTTGTAGGAATCTTAATGAAGTAAGAAGCAGGGCCCTTAGATTCATCCGTTTAGAGGATGATAAAAGGATCCAAGAAAGACTGTCAGGATCCTCAAAGCAGGAAAAGCAAGGATCCTATTTCAGGAACAACAAATCCAAATCATATAACAAATCTGATAATGTGCATGCAGTGGAGCAAGAAGAAGATGATGAGGATTATCTTCCCATTTCTGAATATTGCTTTTCTCTTGATAATAATGAACTAATCCTTGCAATGCAGAACTTAGGTGAGAAAGCAAGATGGCCCAGAAAGAGTGATAAGCTAGCTGCTACAAAAGATAAATCCAAATGGTGTGCCTATCATGAAGATTTCGGTCATCTCACTGATGAATGAATAGCACCCAGGAAAGAAATTGGTTACTTATTAAGAAAAGGGCATTTGAAGGAGCTATTTGGAAGGAAAAAGTCAAGGATCCAGGATCCTGAAAAGATTCCAGAAAGAGATCCTACTCCTCCAGCTGATGCACAAATTATCAACTTTATTTCTGGTGGATCATATATATGTGGAACCTCCTTTTCAGCAGCCAAGAGGCATGCTAAAGAGACAAAGATGGAGAATGGGGATAGGCCCATTCAAACCTCAACCCTTACACAGGAGAAAGTTATAACCTTTGATGAGGATGATCGTGTGGATATTCAGGATCCTCATCATGATGGTCTTGTTATTACATTGTTTATTTCTAATCATTTTGTTCGTAGGATTCTGATAGATGGAGGAAGCTCAGTGAACATCATTCAACTTGATGTCCTCAAGAAGATGAACATCCCTAAATCAGAAATCATCCCAAGATCATCAGTTCTTTTGGGATTCAGTGAGGAAACCAAGAACACATTGGGGGACATTAAACTTCCCATTTACATAGAGGGAGTTAATTATTTTCAAAAATTTTGTGTTATAGATTGCTTATCTTGTTGCAATGTTATCCTTGGCAGACCATGGATACATGACATGAAAGTAGTTCCATTTACGTATCATCAATGTGTGAAACTCCCTACTCCATGGGTTGTGGTGAAGATAGAAAGTGACCAATAAGAAGCCAAGAATTGATACACTTTATCCATGAAGCCAGCCTCAAGACCCAGGGAGCAATAGCAATTAAAGTATCCTCCAAGAGATGTCCTGGAGGCAAGAGAACAAGATGTGAAAGATATCCTGATGGATCCTCAGGATCCTGAATCCAAAGTTTTTATAGGATCTGGGATCCTCGACAATGTTGAACATGATCTAGTATCCTTCCTAAAGAGGAGAAAAGCTATCTTTGCCTGGAAGCATGAGAACATGACAGGTATTTCCAAAGATATTATCACCCATAAACTTGGTATTGACAGGTCATTCAAACCCATACATCAAAAGAGGAGAAAGTTTGCAACTGAAAGGAATGCCATCATCCAGGAGGAGGTAGATAAACTGCTCAGAGTAGGTATGATTAGAGAGGTTAAGTATCCAAAATGGTTAGCCAATGTGGTTGTTGTTCAAAAGAAAAATGGAAAGTGGAGGGTATGTGTCAATTTCACTGATTTAAACAAGGCATGTCCCAAGGATCCTTTCCCATTACCCCACATTGACTCCATGGTGGATGCTACCGCGGGGCATGAGTTGTTGACTTTCATGGATGCTTCATCTGGATTTCCATAAATTCAGATGGAACCATCTGATCAAGAGGATACAGCCTTTATGACCCCTACTGGTATCTATTTTTATATTGCTATGCCATTTGGACTAAGAAATGCAGGTGCTAGCTACCAAAGTCTAGTCAATATAATGTTTAGAGAACAAATTGGAGACACGATGGAAGTCTATATTGATGACATGGTGGTTAAGTCCAAGAGAGCTGAGGATCACCTTTGAGATTTGGAAGAAGCATTTGATATCCTTGATAAATTCAACATGAAATTGAATCCTTCCAAGTGCCACTTTGGGGTAAAAGCTGGCAAGTTCCTAGGTTACATGGTGACAAAAAGAGGCATAGAGGCAAGTCCAGAGCAAATCAAGGCGATTGTGAATATTAAATCTCCTGCCAATGCCAAGGATGTGCAAAGGTTGACAGGGAGGATTGTAGCCTTGAACAGGTTCATCTCAAACTCATAAGAGAAATGCAAGGAATTCTATGACATTCTGAGAAAGAACAAGAAATTTGAGTGGACTGAAAAGCATGGGAATACTCTCAAAGCCCTTAAGGATTACCTATCCTCAGCCCCAGCCTTAATGAAACCGGAAAAGGGGGATATATTATCCTTGTACTTGGTAGTTTCTTCTAAGGCGGTAAGTGCAGTCCTTGTAAAGGATCATAAAGGTACCCAACATCCTGTGTATTATGTAAATAAAAGTTTGCTTGATGCTGAATCCAGGTATTCACATTTAGAAAAACTTATCCTTGCTTTAATCACGGCATCCACTAAATTACGCCATTATTTTGAAACTCATGCTATTATTGTTAAGACTAACTTTCCAATTAAGAATGTACTCAGGAAACCCGAAATGTCAGGAAGGATGGCAAAATGGGCAGTAAAGCTTAGTGCTTATGACATAAAATATGAACCAAGAACTGCCATTAAATCTCAAGCCTTGGCTGACTTTGTGGCTGATTTCAGTAGTGATCTACAAAGGGAAGCTGAATTGGAAGTCCAACACCTTGAAGAGACTAAGGATCCTTGGATACTCTTCACTGATGGGGCTTTAAATGTCAAAGGAACTGGACTAGGCATACTACTAAGATCGCCACAGGGGGACATAATACCCCACTCAATTGCTTGTGAGTTTCAAACTACTAATAATGAGGCTGAGTATGAAGCCTTAATAGCTGGTTTGCAAATTGCCAAGCACATGAGGATCAGGTATCTTGAGGTACATGTAGATTCATTGTTAATTACTAACCACTTTAATGGTTCTTATGCTGTTAAAGGTGAAAGACTAATCAAATATCTAGAGATAGTCAAGAAATTGGCAGGCTCTTTTGCTTCTTTTAGTTTGACACAGGTACCCAGGGAAGAAAATGCAAAAGCTGATGCTCTAGACAACCTTGGATCATCATTGAAGATCCCAGAGGATATTAAAATTCCCATCATCCATATCTTGGCTCTTGTTATTGAGGATCACACAGCTATGGAGATAGTAGAGGATTCTGCGATCATACCTAGTGATGGTGCACAGTCATATTCAGGATACTGGATCCTTCCAATCATGAGATATATACAACATGGAGAGATTCCTATGGGAGAAAACCCCTGAGCTTTCAAAATCAAGGTATCTCAATTTTCAATATTAAATAACATGTTATATAAGAGATCTCTTGCAGGTCCATATCTAAGGTGCATCGAGGATCCTGAAATCCAAGAAGTCCTGAAGGACTTCCATGAAGGAGATTGTGGAAACCACACTAGGGGCAGAGTACTGTTCTCAAGGATCCTTAGAACAGGATACTATTGGCCTACTATGAAAAAGGATGTTGTGGATTATGCAAGGAAGTGTGATGCCTGTCAAAGACATAGCAATATCCTTCATCAACCAGCGGAGCTCCTGCATCCTATATCCTCTTCTTGGCCATTCATGAGATGGGGAATGGATATAGTTGGCAAACTTCCTAAAGCACCAGGGGGAAAAGTATTTATGCTTGCCATGACTGATTACTTTTCCAAGTGGATAGAAGCTGACGCCTTTGCACAAGTCAGAGAAAAGGAAGTGATATCCTTTATTAAAAGAAACATTATTACTAGATTTGGCATACCTTCTGAAATTGTTTATGATAATGGATCCCAATTTATTGGGAATAGAACTAGTAACTTTTGTGCCTGTTGGGGGATTAAGATGATAACATCAATACCAATTCACCCACAAGCTAATGGTCAAGCAGAATCATCTAACAAAGATCATCATCAACAACTTGAAGAAGAAGCTTGGATCCAAAAAGGGAAAATGGGCAGAAGAGCTACCTTATGTGTTATGGGCTGATAGAACAACTCCCAAGAATACTACTGGCCAAACTCCATTTTCTTTAGTGTTTGGAGCTGAATCAGTGATCCCTACAGTGATGGTAGTTCCTACTGCAAGAACAAGCATCCGTGATCCTAAAGGAAATGCTGAAAACTTGGTTCAAGATTTAGATACCATATAAGAACTCAAGGATTTGGCAAGGATAAGATTGGCTAGTTATCAACAAAGGATGGCTGGAGCTTATAACAAGAATGTCAGGATCAGAAAGTTTCAGGTTGGTGACATGGTTTTGAGGAAAGCGTTCCAGAATACCACAAATCCTGCTGATGGCAAGTTAGCACCAAAGTGGGAAGGCCCCTATCTTATTGAAGTTGAGGCAGGAAAGGGGGCATACCGTTTATTAACAATGGAAGGTGATTTGTTACCAAGAGCTTGGAATGTTGTCCATTTAAAGAGATACTTAATGTAAGAAGGATCCAGGATCCTTGGCCGTCTTCATATCTGATATACAGTAAGGATCCTTAGAGGATTTATGATCTTCATTCTGGTAACGGTTTGATTTTAATTTATCTATTCCTTTAGTTTATTTGATTTTAAGGAGAAGGATCCAGGATCCTTTATCCTCCTTCACTAAATTTTGAGTTTTGCAGAAGTTGGTACATCTTTGACAAATGATCGAGTATCCACTGAATTCTCCTAAGTTTTGGGTTTATCCCCAGTTTTTGGGCTTGTCCCCAGTTTTTGGGCTTGTCCCCAGTTTAAGGTATCTACTACCTTCTACGAATCAGGTTCTTACACCTTCGCCAGTTGCGCACGATTATCCTAGTGCAGTTAAAGGAAATGGGACCAGTACCCACTTTAGGGGCTGGCAATTTCATTGTACTGGCTGTATTTAGGATCCTAAGTATAATGGTAGACGTACCATACATCCGTTCCTAAGGTTTCTAACATTTTCACGTTAGCTAAGGTTTTGGCATCTTCATGTCACTAAGTTTGGATAGTCGCCAGTATGGGCCATACTCCAGTTTACACAAGATCCTTTGGGCTTGTCCCCAGTTTTTTGGGCTTGTCCCCAGTTTTTTGGGCTTATCCCTAGTTTATTGGGCTTGTCTCCAGATTGTTGGGGTTGTCGCCAGATACTAACTCTTTCTTTTATAGTTGGCTCAGTCCCAAGTTATGTCTCATTTCAGGTTTCCAGAGCTAAACAGTTAAGGATCCTGGATCCTAACTTTATACAAGGGTTTGTCTTTTGGTTATCGCAATTGTAAGTGTTAAGGATATAGGATCCTAACTTGGATTCTCTGGTATGATCCTTATTTACTTTAATTCTTGATTTATCAATGTTACCCTTATTCTTTGACAACAGGATATATGATCCTAAAGTTATCTTACTTTTCGACCAAAGGATATTTGATCCTTGATCATATCCTAAAGTTGTTGACATAAACTGATTTTTATACTTTCGCTATTAACTTGTAAGTTAAAATAATTATACAATAACAATTGAAAGTTAAAGATATGAAAGATAAACAACACAAAGATAGTCGAAAGGTTAAAGTTTTATTTATTTATCCATAGTTAACCCTTTTAGAGGTTGTCAAAATTTCCTACCCAAACATCTACCAGCAAAACGTGGCCCGTCCGCTTGGGTAGGCAAAGGGTGTCCATACTAAAAAGTTCTAAGTCATGCAGGAAATCAAAAGACGAGGGCATCAAAGGCTTTATCCTCCACAAACAGAAGGACCCATCCACCTTTGCTACCCCCTATTGTCCAAGGATCAATGATCCTTAACCTAAAAACTATTGTTCAGTTACAGACCATCATTGTTTGAAACATAACAACCAAAAACTAAAACCATAAAAATGGGCTCCGAATGCGTCTAGAAATGTCCATCATCGCCCATTGATGCAGCTTACACCTTCGCTGCCTCCACCACCTTCTCACCATCACCTTTGCCATCACCACCAGCTGCCACCTCAGAATCCTTCAACCCACTGCCTCCGGCTTCACCAGCTGCTACCCCCTTAGATTCACCCTCATCATCCATCTCAGCCAGCCTTTGCTTCCAAGCCACTTGATCCCATTCAGATCTGTTGAAGGAAGGATAGCCTCCTTAACCATTTGCAGCTTGATCTTCAGCATGGCGACAGTAGCAGAGTGCTTAGCCCCTTCCATGACTTCTGCCTTCTCTTGCTGGGCTGTGATCTAAGCCAAGACCAGTTCCTTCTGCAGCAGGTGTATCTCTTTTTCAAGGGAAGAGATCTTCTTATCTTTGGCAAGGAACATCTGCTGGAAGTCTACATTTTTTTGTTCAGCCTCTGCCAGATGTTGATCAAGGAGGATCTGAACCTCAGCAAATTTCTGCACAAAGAGAGTAAACAGTCAGGATCCTTTATCCTCAGAAACGAAACTCAGGTTTAAGGATATAGGATCCTTACCTCGGAGACGTATTCCTGAAGCTGACGTTCGATGAGAGGGAGGCCTTCAGTGGGCTCAGCAGTCTTTCTCTTCTTGGCACCATTGCCCCTTGTGCTCATGCTCTTAGGGTTCGGGATGCTTGGGCTTGCAGCCAGCTCCTTTTTGAGAGACCTTGAGGAGGCATACTCTTGAAGATCACTTACGCTGAACCTGGAAGTAGACTTTGAGGATTTTACGGCGCCTACAAACATAACAAACAGATAAGTATTCATATTTTAATCAAACTTACATATGTGAATACTTACTTGATATGGTGTAGGAAGTTGATGAAACCTCTACTGGATCCTTTGGTTTTGGTGAGTAGGTTCTGATTGCAAGGTCAAGCTTCCAAAAAGCTTCAATTCTCTCTTGAGTGGCAGGTGATTCTTGAATATGTGACAGAGTTATAGCTGCAAAGACACAAAAGAAAGGATCAGTAATCCTCAAAAGAAAAGAAAAATCCTTACCGCTTATCCTAATCTAAGGATCATATATCCTACCATCGGTGTTCCATTTTCTAGGAAGATATTTCCCATCTGGAACAGAATCCCTCCTTACAAAGAAGAATTGATTCCTCCAGTTAGCATCATTTTTGGTGGCTTTCAAGATCGGGTGAGGCTGGTCAGGTTTGGATTTGAAAAGGTATCGGTATGAACCATGGCTCACAAGATTGTACAACTGACTCAACTCAGAAATCCCTGTGTCGATACCCTCTTGCTCAACTATGTGCTCAAGTGTATATAGAATCCTCCACACCATTGGCATGGCTTGTATGTAACATAAGCCAGAAAGTGTGAAGAATCCCTGTGTGAGAGCAGGGAAAGGGTAGGTGAATCCGATCAGAAAGGGGGTTGCTGGAAAAGTGATCCTTGTATCTGAGACACAGTCACTTTTGGTAGAAGAGTCGAAGGGCCAGAATATTGTGCCATCAGGAAAACAGGGGTGTAACCGATCGATATCAGGATCTGTGAATCGGCATAGCTTCCATTAAAGGGTTTTTGGTTAAACCTTGACTCTTCAATGGGCTATTGTGATCAGGGTTTTTGGCAGGTGAGGATCGAAGGGTCATCTTCGCCATGATTGCTTGGAGAATAGAGGATCAGAGAAGAGAAGATCAAAGAAAAAGGAGAAGAGAATACCTGCTTGGATCTTCGGATGAGGATTTAAAGGAGAGACGTCTCGAATTTAAATGCAATTTGGTCCTTATCTCTAATCCTATATATAATGATTGTTGTTGCAGATGGTGACTGTTGCTGACATCAGCCTGTAACGGCTATATCTCTTACTAACGGCTAGTCCGAAAATCGTTCAAACATGACTATCTAATTGGATATCAACTAGTCATGTTTGGTGGCAATTGTTAGGGATAGAATTTCATAGCCTATGGATCACGGATCCTCAAGTGTACCTTGGATCACGGATCCTCAGTTTAGTTTGAATTAAGGATCCTCAGGAGACGCTGCGAGAATAAGGATCCAGGATCCTTATTGTTATTCTGAACTAACGATTGTTTCCATCACTTTTTGGCTTGTTTTGCAGGTTTGTTTCGAAGAGGACTTATTCCATCCGAGATTCCAGGGGAATATGCTCTCCATTTTCAACATGTGCACAGGCTGATTACCGTTGGTGGTGATCGTGGGTGAATGGCTAATTTTTCGGATAGTTAGTTAGGATATTTTTAGCTAGGATAAGTGGGGTATTGAGCTTATTTTTAGAAACTACTTGCACTTCTCGAAACACACATCATTTCTACTGCCAACTTTCGAATACACACACACTAGAAATCATTGTATCAAGCTCAATATCTCCGAAGTTGTAAACTTGTTTGTTTAATATACTTGATAGTGATAGTTTTCACTATCCGAGGTTTTTTATGCCGGAGATCATTCATTGATCAAGGGCTTTTTCCTCGTATAAATCCTCGTGTTCACCATTCATTTTATTCATACATTGTTCATACATTTGATCATTTAACCAAGCATCACACCTCACAAAATCGGATTTGGTTGCATTATCCTTGTGTGATTTTTGACCAAAACATGTGTGTACTAGGTAAGTAATGCGTAAAGTAAACAGAGGACTAACCTTGCAATCTGGAGCTGATTTTCATGGTCGTTTTCGATACTGTTTGGTTATAGTCTGGTTTTATGAAAACGTTTTAAAACCTAGTTCACTATTACCAGTAGCTCTGATACCAAACTGTCACACCCCCAAAAACACCACAAGCGATAACCCCCGTGAGGCGTGTGACGTACTAGGATCTAGCCACTAATCACATTGAACCATAAGTAAAATAAATCTTTCCATTAAACAAAATAGTATAATTCAAACACCAGTCTAGAAAATCAAACATGTTTAGCGGAAGCATAGTAGTTTATTCAATAAGTTTAATGAAAGTGTTCAAAACAATGCGACATCAAGGAGCGTTTCAATTGCCACAACCCATGACCACTCCAGCTTCCTAGATAGCAAGTTCCATGACAATGTACCTAAGGACCTGCAAGCATGCAGAAAAGTGTATCAGCGAAAGCTGGCGAGTTCACAGTTTGTTTAACCGTTTGTTACCAAGTATTGACTTATGTTATGTTGATAATAACTCAATACCGCAGACGGCTCCTTTTTGCCCTTCTTCAATGCTCTATCAAACAATGGTCATGATTTTAAAGTTATTAGTTCACGCCCGTCCTATCCAGGTACGTCGTGAGGGTGCCAAACCTAATAGCGCTATCAACTAATAACCCCGTTGCCCTACATGCAACTTGTTCGGTAGTATGATGGGACTTAAGTGATAGAAAGTGAGTGTATTATCCAACATCAACATTTACTGAAAACCGCCTCATATCCCCTACAAGGATATGGGTTTGTGAAAGTCTGTTCGTTGTTGAAAACTGCCTCATATCCCCTACGAGGATATGGGTTTATGAAAACTGTTTATTTGTTTGCCAGTTTGATTGTCCCCACCGGACGCATGCTTGTATTGAGAGTAGTGAACTCACCTTAGTTTTGCTCGGTTTGTTAAGTTACCCATTCCAAGTTAGTCAACCAAATCCCACCGTGGTTACCAATGAAATCAGTTTCATAATCAATTGAGTTACGTATATTCACAGTGTGCATTCAAAGCAAAGATCACCGTATAACACATAGCAATTATTCAATCTCATACAAGTCATAAACTATTGAGACCCTACTATTTAAATGGTTATGTTTGTTTGTTCACATTACAACATCTCCACGAAGAACCAGTTCTTCGTGGGTTGTCCTCAAAGCGAAAGATCCTCTCGACGAAGGACAATACTTTGTCAAGAAGTGTTGTGACGAAGAACCTAGGTTGTTCGTCAAAAGGCCAGCCGATGAAGGATCAGGTCCTTCATCAACGTGGATTCTTCGTGAGGTGATCTTTCATCGCTGCACATCAACAGTTCATCGACTATAGTTTTTATGGCACACAAACACCCTAATCAATATTGAATCATGTACAATCAGAACCATTAGTTTCTCAACACAACCTGACATCAATCCAACTAAGACAGTGATTATCGAAGCACACAAGAATCATCAACACTTTCGTCATGCAAACCCCAATCATGGCAGTTTCTTATTATCGCATAATCACCACTATGATCCCCCCCCCCTAATTTGAACCCTTCAAATCAGATCCAATGAACAATTAACTTTATTAAACCCTAGTGAGTATGCCAATCATGTTCGACCATCATTATCACTTGCATATTCAAAATAATCACATCTTTCAATCAAGCCAAGATCACTCAAGAGGTTAACATGACTAACCACCATTACAAAGGACTCGTTTACAGGAATGATAACTAACCGAAGAATAGGTGTGCGAGGAACAAGAATAGTCTTCACGAGCGAAGACAAATCTTCGATGCCCACAATTGACATCGCCCAGGAGGAGGAGGAAGGGAGAGAGTGTTTAGGGTTTTGTGTTTACGGTTGCAAGTTATGAGAGGTTATACAAACAATATGACAATCGGGCCCAGCCTGGGCCGCGAATAATCTTGGGCCGAGACCCTTTTTTGTGAAAGACCTCATGGCGAAGAACCTCCTTCGTCATGGGGTGCTTGGCGAAGAACCCTAGTTCTTCGTCGATATGTGCTTGGGACGAAGAACCCTAGTTCTTCGTCGACTTGGGTTGTTCGTCGACATAAGTGTGATACGCACATGATAAGAATAAACATCAAAAAATAAACAATTCCTAAGTTTCATGCAACCATCAAACATAACAATACTTTACTCATTCGAATATCGTGCACATGATACAACATAAAATAAATTGCGAAAATAAACAAGTGATGCGTAGAGGAAAGACCTTGAATTCTCGGGTTGTCACATGGATTGTGTTAGATGTTGGCATTATTAATGAAGGTGGTAAGGGCGATGACATAGAACGACGCACATGTGAGGCACTAGAGAAATTGCCGAGTGGTAACTGTGGTAGAGGAGATTGTCACACGTTGTGTACTAATTTGCATGGGAGCGACGCTTGGGGAGAATGCTCGGGTGCAACAGAGTGTCAATGTCGTTTTCATTGTTAAAAGCCTCCACGTTACCTTGTTTATGATTATACAAAATATAGTCTAATAGAGATACTTATTTTCATAGTGTATGCATCATAATATTGATTAAGTATAAGATTGGTTTAATCGATATTTTTTTCTAAATACAAAACGTTGTCGTGGTATTAGTTAATGAAGAAATTTAACTTTAAACAAAAACAAAAAATTCTTTGTTTGATGTAAAACATAATAAAATTTTATAGCACTTTCTGAAAGCATGTTTAGGAAATAAACCAAACTTTCACATCTATAATGAAATGAAGAAGTCACAAAAATTGGCTGATTTGGGTTAACAAAAAGTTGCACATTGGTCAATTTATATCCATTCAAATCATACAACATGTATATGCTTTGATCTCAAAGTGAACAACGGGTTAAACTGGCCACTATAAATACTCGCTAAATCAAAATGGTTCTACTTGATTTAATGAAGTGTACGACGGGTCAAAACACCATTTTGTCATCTTCAATGGGCACGTTGGTGTCGAGCAGCATGTTGCGTGACTTCTGTTGTTTTAATATGTAGACCTCCCTAAAATTTTCTTTCACAAAATCACATACCTAAAAAAAATTCAAAATAATATGTTTATATCCAAGAATAACCGTTTATTATAAGATTTACTGTCACACCCCCAAAATACCACACGCGGAAACCCCCGCGAGGCGTGCGACATACCAGGATCCAGCCACTAATCACATTGAACTAACAGTAATATAATAATTTCAAATCTCATTCAACGTGAAAAGTGTAATACATAACAACTGTTTAAAACCAAATATGTTCAGCGGAAGCTTAAATTATTTGTTCAACATTGTAATGTATGTAACCATATCAACATATTGTTTCTCAATTACCGCGACCCATGACCACTCCAGCCTCCTAGACTACAAATCCCACATCAAGTGCCTATCGACCTGCAAGCATGCAGAAAAAGTGTATCAGCATAAAGCTGGCGAGTTCACAGTTTTGTTAAACGTTTAGTTACCAAGTGTTCTGTTTAAGTCATGTTGATAATAACTCGATACCGCAAGACGGTTGTTTGTTTTCCCTTCCCCAATGCCTATCAACATTGGTTGAGTGGTTAAGTTCATTAGTTCATGCCCATCCTATCCAGGTATGTCGTGAGGGTGCCAAACCTAATAGCGCTATCAACTAATAACCTCGTTGCCCTCCAAGCAACTAGTTCGGTAGTAAGATGGGACTTAAGGTGATAGATTTGAGTGTATTATCCAACATTGAAATTAAACAATAGTTATAACGTATCCCCTCCAGGGACGTAAGTGTATAAAGTATCCCCTACAGGGATGCAAGTTGTTTGTTTGTCCCCACAGGACACATGCTTGTGAAAAGAGCAGTGAACTCACCTTAGATTTGCTCGGTAAGCTAAATTACTTTGTTTAAGGTTGGTCCACCAAGTCCTATTATGGTTACCAATAACAGTTAGGAATTCATCCAAATGTTTCACGTATTAACAGATTTCATGTACAAGAATCATCATGTAGCACATAACAGGCCATTCGGCCCACATACAAGTTCACATTACCAGTCTATGTTTCAAGTAATAACTTATCAACCCAATACAGTATTCGTTTAAAGTGTGCAGTTCAGTTATAAATATACGATACAGTGTTTTCCCGGGGCCCAATTGTCCGTGTATGGCCCAATTAAGTAGCAAGTTGGTCATCAGTCGAGAACACAAGGTCTCGAGTCGAAACCTCGAGATCTCGAGTCGAAACCCAAGGATCTCGAGTGGTAAATTCAATAGTCGAAACCTTCAAGGTTTCGGGTCAGGTCTTGAGTCGGAACCGAGCTGGTCTCGAGTCCCATTGTTGTGTGATGCCAAATTGTGAGTCGGAACCTCAGAGGTCTCGACTCGGAACCAACATGTTTTGACTCGCAACCTCAGTCGGAACCAAGCTGTTGCGACTCGCAACCTTGGTCGAAACCCGTAACATTTAACCGGTCAAATCCTTTTTAACATCTATTCCGAAACATCCGTTATCACTTTATGACATTCCAAATCAGATCAAAACAGTATAATTTTGCAATTAATATACACGTTCATACAAACCCTAGTTGTCGTCCAACGTCAAACATAATCATATTCACAAACATCATCATCGACGATCTATATGAGCACAATCATAAATAATATTAACATAAATCGTCCTAATGGATCCAGGGATGATATATCACAACAATTATCGAAACATTATTGCCATGCAAAGTCTTAATTTCTGATTTAACATTCTAATAATCAACAAACAGTCCATCAAATCAAACCCATCAGTTTAACGTGTATCCAATTCATCAAACCCTATTGTGCATGAACCCCCAACAATTATCATGAACCAATCCCAGAATCATGCTAGAAATTACAAGTCACGCATCACACCATTATCATCTTGCAAACAAACCCTACACTACTCTTTGATCATATATTAAATCGACACATAAGCACATAACCGAACGCAACAAGAAATGCAAACCATAGCAAGGATAACCGTACTAACTGAGGGATTGTGTGTACATGGGGATGCTAGAACGAATGAGAGAAAGAGCTATGATGAGAGGCTGCCATCGGTTTCGAGAGGGAGAGGAGGGAGTTAGGGTTTTGTTATAATTTTGTGTTTGTAAGTTTATGAAAACCACACTATCAAGTCGATAACATGATTGTTCAAATTACTATAACAGTTATTAGCAAAAACAAATCGAAGTGAATGCAGGTCTCTCATGACGTGCCATATGTGCCCTTCTACCGACATTTATTGTTTAATTTTTAAAATGATTTTTCTTAAAATAAAAACTAACTAGATAAAGTTATAACTAAAATACCATTTTTTAAATATTTGGAATAATTGAAAATGTAATATCTGTAACATATTTGAAAATAGGGGAATGAAAAATAAGTTGTTGTTTTAAGTTATGTTCATCAAAATAGAAGAAAGTAATTTATTGTTATATCTATTTCATCAAACATTGTACTTAGTATTACCATAAACCTAAACTTATAACATATATCTTTTAATATGTTAAACCGACAATACATTTAGAGTAAAGGGAGAGTCTGTGATGCTAAAGATGTCAACACTGCATCAAGATTTAGAGAGAGACAGAAAGCTATGAGATTGACTGCAGCAATATCCAAGGGGGAGTCTGTGAATGCATATGTCTATCGCTTGCGACAATCACGTATCGTAGCTGAATCAGATGATCAAGACTGGTGCTGAAAGGAACTAAAACATAAAGTTAATGTTGGTAGAAGTCCATCTGGACGGATGGAGGTCCATCCGGACGGATAGACAAGTTCATTCGGATAGAGTTGTTTAGTTTGCCATTCGGACGGATGGAGGTTTCTCCATTCGGAAGTCCATCCGGACGGATAGAGGCCATCCGGAGATTGCCTGATCCGAATGAGTTGTGTCTATAAATAGGATGCTTGAGTCTTGACATTGAAAAAAGAGCTTTGCTGATTAGAGAGGGGAAACTCTGTCAGTTTGTTTTCACGGTTTTGCAATTGTCATATTCAGCAATAGAAAACATTGTTAATTATATCTTCGTGTCTGAACCCACACGTGATTGGATTCCGCACAATTCACGTGTTCGTACGCAGTCAACAATTAAGGAATCGAGATTCTCATATACAAACTGTAAGAACCATTTAAAAAGTATCATGTGGCATCCAACCAATTATAGAGAAATGGTAAAATAATATCAATTATATTGAGTTCCCTATAATTATGCTAACAAGTAATTAATTCTTAATTTTGATCTTCCTTTTGTTTTCAATGTGCTGATATAATTTTTCATAAAGAAAAGTGTTGATATCATTCACATATGTGCTAAAATAAATTATGATGTATGAGCATATCAACATATCTTATATTTTTATTTAGAATTTGAATTTCCTATTTTATCTTTTTCAGATTTATAAATTAGGGTCTATGTAACACCCCAAAATTTTGTAAGTCATAATATAAAATTTTTATATTATGTTGACGCAATTAGAAAAGAAAATGGTAAATATAATTTTACCATATGAAAGTAAATAAGATACTAGTAAGTATATGTGGGTAAGTAAGATATTGTAAATAACCAAGTTAACTAAGTTAGAGGATGGATGAAAATAGTCATGTTATGAGAAATAAAGGGGTTAGTTATGTTAAAAATGAAAGAAAGTTTGATTAAACAAGGAAAAAAATGCAGAATTTTCATAAGTAAGTATGTATGTGTTGTGGGTTTGAAAGGGGATTTAGGGTTCTCACCTAAATCCATCATCAACACAAGAATTCTACATAAATTGGTGTGATTTGAGCTGGAAATCGAGTGCATGAGACATCATCTACACTTGTCTAAGTGTCCTTGAGGTAAGGTAAGTCATGGATTCATGAAATTTTGATGAGAAAGGAAGTGGGTCTTGATTAATCCGTGTGTATGTATGAAATTAGGATGGTAAGAGGCTATAATCAATATATGAGACATGAATTTGATGTTGTTATGTAAACCCACATGTAGGTAATAATGTCATGGAAATGTTGATGAATTATGTGTTATACTAGTTGTAGTTTGATATGTGAAGTTAATTGTTGAATGTTGATGTTATATAAATTTGATTTTAAAAGGAGATTAGGTGAAAATGATGAATGTGATGATCTTGATAAGAATTTGGTATGATTGTGCACAAGTTACTTGTACACTATGCTTGGAAAGTAGTTCGCACACCAAGTGTTTGATGAAATGTCTAGTATAGGTTAGTATGTGTTATCACTTGTATGGAATGTTAATTAAATAGTAATGAAGGTGATCATGTATTATAAGTATGAAAAGTGCTTAGTTATGATGTTGTGTACAAAATGACATGCTACGTGTATTGAGTAACAAAGCTGATTAGAATTAAAATTTATTGCGCAACAGTTTTGCAAAAATCATATAAAATCATAGGAAGGACCTGTGAGGTCGAGACTTAGATGCTCAGAAAGCTATTTAAACATACTACGTTTTGTGTTTGAACATGTTTGTTGAATTCGGATGTTAAACAGGCCAAAACAGTGCCCAAAGTCGGCAATACTGTTTTGACAGCAAGCTGTTTGGAAGCATTTCAGCTTCTGTGCTGATTTTGTAAAAATCATATAAAATCGTAGGAACGTCCGATTGTTACGATCTTTATATGCTTAGAAAGGTCTCTGAGTGTAGATCATTTCATATTTGAACATGAAGAACTGAATCGGATGATAAATGGGTTAAAATGTGTCGTGAACAGCTGCTGTGCAGAAAGTTGCTGCACATTTTTAGTATAAATATTCAGTAAAAATAGTTGTATTGTTATGCACACTTGTATGAATCATGAACTACTGATTTTAAAAAATTATTAGTAAGTTATGTGATTGTTTTAAGTGTCTAAAACATTTACCAACTAGTTTATGCATATAATTGCACCAACGGGTCGAAACGGGTTGATAGAAAATAGTAGATAGATGTGTAAAAACCAAGGTGTTAAGAAATGGTATGAAATGTTTAACGTATGAAGCAAGTTGCCTAACTTATAAAATGTTGTCATTCTAAGTATGGAATTTTGAAAGAATAATGAACATGACGTAAATACATAATTATGCATGCTAGAAGCTCATGTATGACCTTTGTGATGATGGAATGATAAATTGTTAGATTGATTAGCATTGTAGTATTATGATACATGTTGAACTCGTTAAGCGATTGACACGTGAATAGAAGTGTGATTAGTAATGCGTATGATTATGTATACTAACTATTAAATGGATGTAATGGAATGAGATAATAGGAACGTGTCAAGGAGAGCTCAAGCATAGGAGGATAACAGGTCAAGATAAGGCAAGGTGACAAATACACTTATTGGAGTACTCAAGGTAAGTGATTTCCGGAATCACTTCTTATCTTATAAATAAAGTTTTGATATGTTGAACGTAGGAAATCATGTGAGAAATTATGAGAAGGAGTAAGTACTAAGGTATGTATTAATGAGGTAAGCCGCAAGAAGTTATTTGTGCTTGGAATTACATGATAGAAGTGAACGGGTCAATAATAAAGAAAGAAACATGGCGTAATGTGGTAGTTAGTTTGATCATGTGGTTATACTTTAGAAAGATTTAGGAGTTTGTATATGATTATTTTACATATTGGAAGAGTGAAAAACGGAGAAGAAAGAAGTTCGGGTGTCTAACGGTTGTATACGAATGTAAAAATAGAGAACAAAGGTTGGCTGAACTAGGCTCTACCGTAGCTTACGGTAGCCACCGTAAGCAACGGTAGGTACTGATGTTCTTCTCCACCATAAGGCAGTATAAAGGCACCGTAGGCTTTTGTGTGCCACCGTAAGCTACGGTAGTCACCGTAGCTTACGGTGGAGGCCAGGTTCAGATGTAAAGTTTGTGTATATTCGTTTTCTTTGAATTTGAACCCCGAGAACCCATTTCAAGTCCCGTTAAACTTCTATAATGTACCTTAACCCTATTAAATGGATTGGTGAGTTACGGATGAATATATAACTCATTTTAAGATTTCCGCAATGTACCCGAAAGTCATTTAAAAAGCGTTTATGAAGTGCGAGTAATAATGGAATGTGTAAGCGAGTATGTGGAGGAATGAATTAAGTATGTGGGTATATATGTATAGAATTAATTTCATACCAATAGCCGGGACTTCTAATAATCATGAATAGAAGTGAGTATGCACGTAGGTTTGTATGTACGTGACCTATTTATATGGAAGTTGTAATTAGGATACATTAGCAAATCATTTGGAATGATGTAAGTGGTATGTTAGAGCTTGTACTTTTGTATATGTGTTCGTAATCATGTGTGGAAGTATGTGTCCATGAATATCTGTATGTATGTACCAGTGCACGAAGTAGAATTTATTGTACACGAATGAATGGAACTTTTTTTATATGTTTACATAGCTTCAATACTTTTGAGTGTAAAGTTTCTAAACTGGTGTCTTGAGTATGAAACGAGAACGCAAGTATACTATTAATGTCCTTATGAAGGTTTAAGGAATTGGAATGCAAGATCGTACACGGAATGAGGATTCGAAAAGATTAGCATGAGATGAAGGAATACGAAGTGGTTATTTATTTACGTATGTTTAGTTTATGAACGACGTCACCAAGTTTTAACGATGTGTATGTATGTGGTGATTGCAGATCGCACGGACTTAACATCATTATGAAGTAAATGAGGATTGAAGATCGAGTCAAAGAGCGAGGATTGTACGGGAAGGGTAGTCACATAACTGTTGATTTTATATTACATTTGATGAGATGATTAAGAATGAACGTTGTAAATCTTTTGAAGAAAGTGTTTGTTATTTTAAAACCTTCAAGTAAGTCATATGAGTAATTATGAAAGAAATTTTAAGTCTGTACTTTCCGCTGTGTCCATATGGTTAAATCGTGATATGGGTGTTTCAGTCTAAGGTTTATTGTTTATTCAGTTTTGAGTTTGATTATTGTAAAGAAAACCTTTTAGGTTTCTTTGAACCATTCGGTTCCAAGTGTTTGAATGAATCATTGTGTTGAGCCAATTGATTGCACGCAAAACTGCGTCAGGTGGTATCTGAGCTTTGGTTTGTCAAATGGCTCAACGTGAAGGTGAATACTTGTTTGCTCGTAGAGTCGCTGACAGAGGCAACGACATAAGTGTTTTTTCTATTCACGTGCTTGTGGTGAAGATCGACACCCTACTCGGAGAGTCGCCGACCAAGGCAGCCATGGAGTCTATCTCGACCCACAGGATCTTAAGATTAAACAGCTCTGTCAACGAGTCCGAGATCTTGAAGAAATCAGACGGTTCCATCATTGAGTTCGAGATCTTGAAAAGATCAGATGGCTCCATCAACGAGTCCGAGATCTTGAGTTACAACGGGAGAGACGTGTTATGGAAACCAAATCGGGATCTATCGTCCGGGATGATGTGAACGAGGAGGAGGAGAATCCATTTGGTTGTTACCCACTCCGGTTCTACGAACCAATCTATCAAGATAATTTGTCGGAAGAGGAACCACGATTCGATGAAGACGCGATCGAACCCGATGAAGAAGAAAGTTCGTTGGTGCAAAAGCTTCTTAACGGGACTACTATTCAAGAGAATGAGCACATGAAAGAAGCTAATGGTAACGATCATGAGTACGTTGACGTTTCAGCAGGTTTGTTTGTTTTTTTACATAAGAACAAGGTTGTTAATGGTGGTGTTCTGGTGGATACTGTCGGTAGTGCGATGGCTACGGGTGACAGTCCGGTGGTGACTGGCGGTCCCATGGCTTCCATGGTAAACCCATCTTTCATGCCATTGCATGTGGAACCAAAGATTACGCAATTTTAAAGAGATGGTGATTTGATTAAGATGGTGATTTGATTAAATTTCCTGATTTTGTGGGAATTCAAAAGGGAAGTGATATAGAAATTGAAAAGAAAAGATTGGTTTCCAATGATAGGGATCAAGTTGGCAATAATGACGTAAGCATGGGTTTCGTGTATGAAAGTTTTGCATGTGGGCCATCAGACCCTAATGGAAAACCTATCGACCTTTATGAGAAAATAAATGCATTAAACTTCCCTTGCAAAAATAATGCATTGTTGGTGGTAGAGCAGGTTAATAAAAAAATCTAGAGTCTAGAAATGTGGATATATTATGTGCACTGATGGTAGAAGCTCATAGCCAAATGAAAAGGAAGGGTCATTCAGTGGTGTTGCTTGGGCTTCTAAGTTAAATGGGCATCTCTCTAGCCCAAGCGATAATCAGAAGTTGGATGGTAACTTATTGTCACATTCTAAAACCTCAACAGATGGTACCTACTCAAAAGCTTCAGTTAATAGTTGTGATAACTTTTTAATATTTGTGACCTGTGAAGTTAATTTGCTTAGGTGGGTTAAGATGTTAATAATAAAAAGAAATAGGGTTGATGTTCCGTTTGATCCAGGTGGTTTTGGTTCAAAAATAAAACTCAAGGATGAGTTTTTTTTTTTTTTTTTTTGAAGAGGGGAAGTATGATGCAGGAGCATATCAACATATCTTGTATTTTTATTTAGGAAATGAGGTTTTTAGGAAAAGATTAGGAGTGGCTAGTATATCGGATAAGATTAAGGAGGGGAGATTAAGGTGGTTTGGGCATGAGACGCAGAGGCAAACGACGGCACCAGTTAGAGTAGTGGAAACTCTTACTGTGGAAGGGAGGAGAGGAAGAGGCAGACGCAAACTGACATGGGATGAGCAGATTAGGCATGATTTACTAGAGTTGCATCTTTCTGAGGACATGGTCCAAGATAGGACTTCGTGGAGGCATAGGATTAGGGTTAAGGACATCTATAGGATATTGCAGTAAGATCTTAGGTGTATTTTAGGGACGTAGGTTTTTCTTATTTTTTAAATGACTTTACAGGTGATTGCCTTCTCGTTTTTATGCCCAAATGATGTTGTATGCCATTATACATGATTTACATTATATTGTGTCACTCTGATCACTTTATTAGTATTGGTGACTTCTTTTGTCTATATTCTTTGACTTGGTGTGTTGGTATGCTGCTCGTTTTGGAGCCGAGGGTCTCTCTGGAAGCAGCTTCTCTATCCCTAGGGATAGAGGCAAGGTCTGTCTACATCCCACCCTCCCCTGACCCTATAAATAGCTTTGGTATTTGTGGGATTTAGTGGGTATGGTTGTTGTTGTTGTTTTATTTCTGTTAGCTATTTCAAACTTGCCAAGTTACATCTTGAATTTCCTGTTTTATCTTTTTCAGAGTTATAAATTAGGGTTTATGGTTTATTCAGTTTTGAGTTTGATTATTGTAAAGAAAACCTTTTAGGTTCTTTGAACCATTCGGTTCCAAGTCTTTGAATGAATTATTGTGTTGAGCCATTTGATTGCACACAAAACTGCATCAAATTAGCTTAATTAATTTTCATGTGCTAATATAATTTAAAAGTGCTACTTTTATGTATGTATTGTTTTAGTATATGCTAATTTAACATTTTTAAGTGATAGGATCTGTTCTTACGGTTTGTAGGATAAATATGGTTTGTACCGAAACCAATGTTTTCTTCCTTGTTGGATTTGAGAAACCAAGCTAGTTAATTTTGCATCAAATTTTGATTATGGTTAGACTGTTACAGACATTTAATGTCTTCAAGTTTTGTTAAGATCAAATTGTTTATCACATATGAATATATGATTACGCACATAATTTATATTTTAGAGATGATTCTTTCATATATATATTTTTTCATTAATATGTTCATGTAACACACATGGTAATAATTTACTAGTACATTATATTTAGTGGGTGAGGATCAAATAGGAAGTTTATTTTGACTAGGAAGAATAGGAAGCAATAGGATTATGACATGTGGCAAAATTTAAAATAAAGAGGAAGGGTATTTTAGTCAATCATATCCTTTCTTTTTCCTTCTTCTCCCCAGTAACTTCTGTCACACCCTGGCTTTTGCGGAAGCGTGGTTTATTTGGTGTGACTTCTTAATACCATAGCAACAATCATAACAATGCTATATGAAAAAAAATACGAGATGTACATCCATTAATTTAAGTGAGAAAATATCACAACATCATTGTTTAGAAACATCGACAATTGAAATAAGTTACAAACCATAACTTGTTTAAAACGTTTTCATAAGAGACCAAAAGACTTTAGATAAGACGAGGTTTAGAGATATGTAACCCGTCCAGGAATAGGTTACACCTCTCAAACTCCACAACTCTGGATGACATCTTTTATTCAACGCAGCTAGACACATGCATACCCTGCCAGATCCGCTAGTTCCCTGAAATATACGTAGTTTGAAAAATCAACAAAAACTTGAGCGAGTTCATGTGTAAGTCTGTGTGTATAAGCCTTTAAAATATGTCTTGAGTGTAAAAATATCCCTGGTATGTAGCAATTAAGGAAAAAGAGATCACCAATGGGTTGCAAAGCCAATGGTTTGTGTGAAAATAGTGCAGGAAGTACTCAAACCTAGCAAATTTGTACCGGGCTTCCGGCTGGAAGACATAGTCACCTCTATAGGCCGCCCCGGCCTCATGGGTGTGGGCTCGCTATACCCAAATAGATCTATCACTCATGTCCCTCGGTCCTACGACGAGGATTAATGGCCTTAAGTGTTATGCCCACCCTTCACAGTCTAGTAGTAAACCTTCCTTAAGCTAACCATACCATGTATAAAAATGTCTGTAATAGTTGTAACATGTATTCCACCCCGAAGTATAAAACTGAAAACAGTTAAGAGAAAAGGGGGACATGAACTCACCTTGATTGCGAGTAAGTCCAAACAAGTATGCAAATGTGAGAGTTCTTGGAAATAAGATTGCACGTCACTCTAATTGATTGAACATGCAACAATATGGAATATGTATCAACCATAATGTTTAATTGGATAATTAGAAATCCTAAATCTATGGGATTCGGTAGTGTTTTGTTTAAAAGAATTAATATGATAATTACATAACTAATTATCAAAATAATTAAATCTGAATAATTGAAAATAACATTTTTAATTATTAAACTTAAATATCACTGATTTAAATTAATTATTATGGCCTTGGAATCATTTTAAATAAATAAAATGAATTAAAACGGTTAAAGTATCAATAAATAAGTTTAAAAAAAATGTTGTAGACCCCTGGGTTCGAACCCGGGTCTGTACTGAAGGCAAGCACACACACAACCACTGGGCTAGGCCTGGTGGTTTGTGTTTAAGTTTAGTTTATATAAAATAAATACAGAGATGAAAACTGGTCATCTTCCCTAATTAGAGTCAACAGAAAAGTCAACCTTCATAATTCACGATCAAAACTATGTTTTATTCAAATTAACTTTGAGGGGTCATTGTATAAGCATAAACGAACTAATTGGGCAAATAAAAACTAACCGGTAACTACAGAAACGGTGAATCGATTAAACTCCGGCGAGCTTGACTCCGACGATAGTTGTAGGTTCGAATTCCAACAAATTTTGATGTTTTAGAGAGATGTGAAGGGTGCAGGATGTTCGTGGTGATCTAAGGAACTTATATAGTGATTCAATTCGATCTCAGGTCCAACATATCATAGTGGAATCGATCCAGTTTTATTTTTTTTATAAAAAAAGTTGTTTTACCAGTCGAATGGCACTGAATTGTGTCGAATTAGTGTGCAATCGAGTTGGCAATGGGTTGGGAATGTCGTGGTGATGATTTCGGATAAATTAAACAAAGATCGGTGGGGTTTGGATCGTGTCTGGCAACAGGTTGTCCGATCTGTTTTGAAATATTATATTTAATTCTAATGCGTTTATAAATATAATACAATCTCATAAAATAACCGGATGAGGGCTTAGCCCGACCGGTCACGTAGTTGCTTGTTGTGCGGGGTGTCGCGGGTTCGATCCTTCCCTGGTGACCGGTTCGATGGTTTTAATCCTTTTTGTTTCAGAATTTATTTTAAATAAAATATTTAATTTCCTAACTAGTATATACATGAATTTAAATTCCATATTCTAACAGCTCTGTACAGATGATAAACTGGTTAAGGTGTTGCGGTTACAACCGAGAGGTCGCGAGTTCGATCCCAGCAAAGGCCGGTCCGATACAGAAGGACCCCTTTTTAACAGAATTTTGACATATTTACACTTTGGTCCCTGTAGTTTCAGTTTTTATAAGAATAGTCCCTGTAGTTTCGAAAGTTGCAAAAACAGTCCCTATACTTTCATAAAAAGTACATAATTGGTCCCTGAAGTTTCTAAGATTTACACAAATGGTCCCTGTACTGTTTAGTTAAGTATGCTAACTGAGTTAATGTTTAAAGAAGGAAATCTTTATGAAAGGACTAACACAGTTAGGGTTTTCAGTTTATATAAGTTTAAAAATAACAGTTTTGGTCCCTACTTCCCTACACTCCATACTAGTGCAGTACCTTGACTCTGGTTCATATTGGCCTCAACATATTGTTTGTCTATGTGCTGGCATTGTCAGCATGTTTCTGAGTTATCCGTTCACTGTGCTAACTGTGTTTTGTGCATCAAGTTTATCACTAAAGTTTGTGTGTAATAAATGGAGTGACAGTATGAATGTGATGCATATGTAGGTATGATGCAGAACTCATAAAGCAGTTTAATTCGTCAGTTGTAATTCTAGCACAGCCATTAAGCATAAAGTTAATATTAATTAATTGTATGGATACATGTAATTGTGAGCGTTGTCACAACTTCAAAACCCACCATTTTCAAAATCCACCATCTTCAACCTTTTTTTCACTTACTATCTCAATAATCACTACATTATAGTGCAATTTTCGTCATCAATCAATGATTCAAACACCCGATCAACGTGTTCTTCAGCTTTTTTTTTTTGAAGAAAACTCAGTTTAATTTCATTCAAAATCTCGTTTTTTCCCGTGATTTTGAAGATAATCACTCGATCCGTTCGACTCGATCGCTGATAAGTGTTTCTATCATTCAAATTTCGTCAATCGTTGAAGAAATCGGCTTCGTCCATATAAGAAATTCTTTAATTTCAATTTTACGATCTGGGTTTTTGATTTAGTCATTGTGTTTTACGATCTTGGCGGGGGTCCGGGGGCGGCAGCCCCTGGCGGGGTCCAAGGGGCAGAGCCCCTGGCTGGGGTCTTTCTAGTCATTGCGTTTTAGACAGTTTCTAGTTCTGTGAACAACAGTTTCTGGTTCTGTGAACAACAGCTTCTGGTCATTGCGTTTTAGACAGTTTCTGGTCATTGCGTTTTAGAAAAAAGACATTTTAAGTGTTTTCTGAACATTGCGTTTTAGAAATAAGACATTTCTTTGTGTTTTTTGTGTATTGTGTTTTAGGTAAAACACATTTTTATGTGTTTTGAGTCGATTGCGTTTTAGAAACTACAATTTCTTTTGTGTTGATATTGCGTTTTAGAAAAAAAAAAAAAAAAAAAAGACATTTTTAAGTGTTTTCTGGTCATTGCGTTTTAGAAATAAGACATTTTTTTTATGTTTTGGGTGCATTACGTTTTAGGTAAAACTCATTCAGTCCATTACGTTTTCGAAAGTACACTTTATTTTGTGTTTTTAGGCCATTGCGTTTTAGAAATAAGACATTTCTTTGTGTTTTCTGGTCATTGCGTTTTATAAATAAGACATTTTTTGTGTTTTTGGTGCATTGCGTTTTAGAAAAAGTCATTTTTTACGTTTTTTTTCTTTGCGTTTTACGCAACAGGGTTTTCAAAAATAATTTTTGAAAATATAGCAATAGTATACTCGTTTTAAAGATAAAAAACGCTCCTTTTTTTGGTGCAATTTTTATAAAAAATAATGTCGTATGAAAAAGTTATTAACGTTTAAAAAAAATGGGGGAATTGAAGGAGAGAGAAACTATTGTGCTGGATTGACTAGAATGCCCCTAACAAACCCACGCGCCTCCTTTTTTTTTTCCTTCAATTTCATTCATTTAATCTTAGCCCTTGATTAAATAAATAGATTGTCAAGATTACTTCTTAGGATTCCTACCCAAATAAACTTACTATTATATCCTGAACCTATATTTAGTTTATTTAATAATTATCGTTTCAAAACATATAGGAGACAAATAAATAAATATTGATAGACTGAAGCAGTTTAGAAATAAGCTATCATTTTATTCGCTTTATTTAAAATTATCGCAGTTGCACTAAATGATAGCTAACACCAGTATTGACAGTGACACACTCTTGCATTCATGCACTTTCCCCAAGCCCGCTTTCCGTGCACATCCTTACACGTCCATGAGCATTGATCATTTTCACAATTAGCAGGGCGTGGCCAATCAATATAGTGATCACATATGTGAATATTTATCTTCATATCGTTCTCACCACCTGACAAGCAATAACCAGTGTTCCAAAATTCATATATGTTATAAAAGAATTTGAAATAAAACTAAAAGATGCGACTAGTTTATAATAACAATTGAACAAAACATATATTACTTGCTTGTGCCGATGCTGTGATAATTAGTAAAAGGCCAAAGAACATGCAAACCATAAGCTTCATGGCTGGTGTTTTGTTGTTTTATATTCAAGTGTAGTGCCTACAATGAATTGAATAGTTTTGTATTCATAGCTGTCCTTTTATAGACTCCAAACATTAAATAAAGAGTAAAATACCAAAATTGTCCCTGGTGCGTTGTTTTGCTTGTTCCATCCTAAATAAGATTTTTTTTTGTCATTTCTACCAAAATCACTAATTCAGTTAAAATGTATCGTTATCTTTTATGGATGATTTTAGCGATTCCCAAACCTCATAGCCGATTTTGGCAATTTACCCATTTATTCTTTTGGTTTTTAAATTTATATTTTTTTCTTTTTTATCTTTAAATAAAAAATTATAAATATAATATATATATACACACATATACCACACACTTATTTTTTAAAATTTCCTTTATACCTTTAAATAATAAAATAATGATGTATGGTACGACGGGAGAGACAGGTGATGTTTGGTATGACGGGTCGACGTGAAGAGATGAGGTACAAGTACCGAAATAGACGGGGTGGTTGTGGCGGTGGTGGTGGTGGCGATGGGGGTGGATAAGAGAGAAGAATAGAAGAGAGAGAGAGAGAGAGAGAGAGAGTGTGTATAATATAATTATAAATGTGTGTGTAAATGTATAAGTATTATAATTAATTTATCATTATTACTTATTTAAAGGTAAAAAAGAAAATTAAAAAAATAAGTGTGATGTGTGTGTATATTATATTATAAGATTATTGGATTTTAATATTCCTAATTTTCACCTGTTGGCGATAATAATCCCAACTTTAAAAATTTCCTCTAACGATCCCAACTTCTAAAAGATTGGCCCCCGTTGATCATTTTCTAATATATAAGAATTTGGCTTCCTTAATAAATTTAAGTGCACCTGTAGACTTCTTAATTGATTTAAGTACACTTATGTTAGAAAAGGGTCAATGGGGGCTAAATTCTTACAAGTTGGAATCATTGAAGAGGAGATGATTAGGAATGGTAAAAATACCCGAGTCCAACGGGTATACCAATACTTGACGGGTATTGGGCTGGGTATGTGATTAGTTTTAAAATTTTCGCGGGTACAGGTCGGGTATGAGATTAGGTGATACCCGGCCCAGTTACCCGTAACCACATTCCCGTTTACCCGAACAATATACCCGATCATGTACCCGATTTTCTTAATTATATTTTTATTTTCCATTAACCCTTGTCTATTGGTGATTTACTTTAGTTTGTTCATAATGTAAACAAAAATAAATTTTCTTTTAGTATATGCATTTGATAATAGTATTTATATTTTGTATGTTGTGAAGTATATACGTGTACATGTATAAGTATTATAAAGTTATTAATAATTTATGATAAACTTATATGTATGTAATGTACATTTTTAATTTATAATTGTTGTTGTATAAACAAAATTATATGTAATAATTATAACAGTAAAAAATGTACTTAAAAATCTCAACGTATATCTTTTAACAAACTAATAGGCATACCCGATATCTGTCGGGTATAAGACGCGATTTTATAACCGAGTATGGGTATGGGATTACCAATACCCGACCCATTGCCATCCCTAGAGAGATGGTTGCTTGTGTGCATGGGATATGGTTGCTTCTGTGCATGTGGATAGGGGAAAACCATGGCAAGTAGTCAACAAATCCATGTGTGACAACCATTTGAAGAACGTCAAACACATTAACTAAAGATCCATGCCAACCTCTTTGATAAGTAAGTAATGGAAAGTGTACTTGAGTAAAAGTCCATATTTTTATATCGTAACGTACAATGTTGTGTACCCAAGGACCCTAAAAACTCCCCGATGACAAAGAACATTTCATCTTCACAAATAGTATGAAAATGAGTATCGTTTAGGAAGTTGACTTTTCTCCAACGATGTAATCCCAAAATGTGTATCGCGACCCCATCATGCCTACGTCATATATGCGGGACCATGTAGTCGCTTGTAGAAGGTGCATAAAACGCGGTTGTATCTGTTAGTTTATTGAAGAGGCCTTGTGTTATAGAAGTTGGCAACTTTTTATAGGCACCAGTAAGTGGGTTCCAAATGAGAATTTCGCATGTAGTGGTTAAGTACATACTTAACATGCCATCTAGATTGGCTAATATAGTAAGGTCTATAGGGTAGCATGGAGTTATAACTCAAATTCCAATTATACCTCTCTAATATGTATTATATAGTAATCTTGTGATGCGGCAAAGTGGTCAATATCACCATAATAATAAAATTTAAACAAAGTTCAAAAGTTGAAAAAAATAAAATGAAGGTATCAGTTATTAGAAGGTTAAACAGATATGAATCTGTTTTCTATTAATTAGCAATCCTTGCATGTAATATCTAGTAACCCGATTCTGAAGATATCATTCATGTCCAATTCTATTAGACCATGAGTAATGGGCATTGTAGGGGCATGAAGTGGCTTGTTAATGCCACCAATACCATTCCAGAAAGAGCAAGGAGCATTTCTAGTATAATGCCCTATAAGGATAACAAAATTGGAAAGTAATGATAGAATAGGGGCACTAAAAGGGGTTAACCATCACACATTTTTAAGAGGTGTTATAATGTTGATGTGGCGGAAAATGCCCCTTATGAGACATTAACCATTACGTATAGGTTTTTGCTTGTTCTTTTATTTGATTGTATTTTTAAACTCCAAGTTACATAAATGAACTCATTAATACCGCCGACAAGTCCACTTTGAGCGTCACGAAAATGCAAGATATATATAGTTTATACTTTATATACCAAAATAGCTTATAATCAAATTGGTGTTTAACGGCTTCCAATATTTTGATTTTGGTGTTTAACCATTCATTAATTTTAATATAATGGTTATAACTAAAATGGGTTTTTTAAACTATTATCATCATCATACTTACTAAATCTCGCCAATAGCAAAGCTAAAGTAGAGTCTAAGAAGTATAAGATGTAGACAGTCTTATCTCTACCCCGTAAAAATAGAGAAGTTGTTTTCAGTAAGACCCCCGGCTCGAAGGGTTTTTAACACTATAAGGATATTAAATGGCTATAACTAATAGGCTGTATGTCCTGCCTTCATAGCCCAGTTGGTTGAGGGCCGGTTTGGTCTCCTAGAGGTCACCGGTTCGATCCCAGCTTGTGGCGAAAGGGGGTAGGACACCCGTGCGCAATGATGGTGAAAAACCTACCGAGGAGGGTTTGATCCTGAGCGTCACTCCGGTTTTCATCCGGCTGTTACTCTAGCGAGGCAACTCGTGTAGAGGCAGTACGGTTTCCGGGGGAAAGCCTTCGACCCAAGACTGGTAAACCCAGCGCTGGCCTTGCTATCTGGGCCCTTAATCTTGGCGAGGGTCCGCGATTTGCGGATGTGACAATGGTCACCATTAAGAAGTTCACCTTTCAAAAAAAAAACTAATAGGCTGTATTTTTTGTAAGCGACTAATGGCATACAACTCCTATTCACTACTAAATTACATAATATTTTCATCTTTATTTGGATAGAACCTAAGAACTTTCACCGCAATTAAAATGGCTTAAAAAGAAAACTAAATAAGATATATTGATTTTGAAATCAAATATGTGGATAATAATTAGATCAGATCAATTAAATTATGTTCACCAGTTAATTGACATGTAATATGATTCATTAATTAATAATAGATGCCGCGTTTACTGATGGCGACGATGGTTGAACCTCCTGATTCCGGTACTGTTTGAGAATGGTGAACGACTCAAACGGTGATGTAGCAAACAACGAAGACGAATTTAGTGTAATTTATGCCGTTAAAAAAAAGAGATAACAAAGATGTCATAATGGAATACCTTGTTTGTTTAACAATTAAATTATTGTGGTATTTTGGTTTATTTGTATTCCAAAGTGTATGATTATGTTTATTTTTGTAAAAAAAATTGTTAAAATAATGAGTATTTGACTTTTCTTTTTGAAGTCTTAACATATTTGACTTCTAAAAAAAGAATGCAATACCTTGAATAGAACAAATTTGATTATATTTTGTGTACGGAGTTTTTTGTTGAATTTAATAATTAACCATCGCATTTTTATTTACTTTTGCATAATGCAGAGTAATGCAATTTAATGAATTAACTATCGCATTTTCATTTACTTTTTGCATCAATATAATGAATTAACTATCGCATTTTCATTTACTTTTTGCATTAACGATACATACATGTAGGTAAGAGTTTTCTCTATAATTAACAATTTTTTCGGCAAAGTCTATATAGGTATTGTGTTTTAAATTTGGACTTGATGTTTTAAATTCTTTTGCTATGATACAACTTAGAAAAACACCAAACTCAACAATTTAAAACACAATGAAATGTATTCTAGACATAAAATCGAAAGCACCATGAGAAAAAAGTTAATCAGTGTGTTTAAATTTAATGTCTAGAAAAATATGATTATGTTTTAAATTATTATGTTTGATGTTTTTCTATATTATACCGTACCAAAAGAATCCAAAACATTATATACCTAAAACTTAAAACACAATGCCTACATAGATTTCTCATACTTTGTAGGAGCAATGTCCTTTGTAGATTAACTCTACCCTATGAAATACAATTAATTTGTTTATCTATATTTTATAATTATTTAGATATGTTCACGTAACGCACATGGCAATAATCTAGTCCTATTGTCAATGTAGGGCTAGCTCTTTGGTAGACGCTATTATCTCGTAGTGGGAGTTCTTGGGTTCAATCTCATGGAAGGAGTAAATTATGATTTATTTTGTGTAATTTAGTAGTATGTGAGCGATGTGATTCAAAAAAAATAATCTAGTAAGACCACCCGTAATGGTTAAGAAAAATAATGCCCCCACCATGGGGCATTATCCGACACGTGTCATCCCAGTTAGCATGGGGCGTTATTGCAAAAGTGGCGTAGTGGGAATAATGACTAATAATGCCTCTTCCAATCATTAAAAAAAAAAAAGCAAACAGTTGGTGATTGGCTAGTCAAATCTTGGACACATGCAAAAGAAAAAGCAAACACTCACATTGGCCACTTGCTTTGCATATTAGCGTTATTATTAAAACGCCAAAGTTCAATTTTTGATTTTTTTTTAAATAACGCCTACTGTAATGGGGGTGGGGGGCGTTTCCGGGCGTTTTTTTTTCATTTTTTTTTAAATACCGACCCACTACGGATGGTCTAATGTTAGTTTATCTAAGTAATCTCATATAGGAGACAAATAAATAAATATTGATTAATTGAACCAATTTAAAAATAAGCTATCATTTTATTCGCTTTATTTAAAATTATTGCAGTTACACGATATCTGAAAGCTATGCACAAAAATATTCGCAGTCACAGGATGTTGCATTTTGGCATTTTCCCCAAGAACGCTTCCCATGCCGATTCTTACACATCGTAAAACACTGTCCATTATCACAATTAGGGGCAGGCCAAGGAATATAGTCATCACATATACGGAGATTTATCTTCATATCGTTCTCATCACCTGACAACCAATAACAGGATATGTTAAAAAAAAGTTATAATACAACTAAAAGATTGCTATTAATCTATAATAACATTTGAACAAAACATATATTTACCTGTTTGTGACGATGTTGTGATAATTAGTAAAAGACCAAAAAGCATGCACAGATTAAGTTTCATCGCTCTTGCTGTGTTTTGTTGCTTTATGTTCAAGTGTTGTGCCAACAATGAATTGAAAGGTTTTGTTTACATACTTGTGCTTTTATAGATTCCAAATCAACATTAAATAAAAGTTTTAACATATTATAAATGATACACATTCACCAACCCCCCCCCCCCCTCTCTCTCTCTCTTTATATATATATATATATATATATATATATATATATATAGGGGATCGCTAAAATGAGAACCACCTCCAGTTATGAGAACCATGAGAACCACTTTATAGCCTTTAGATCATCTTGATGGATGGATGAGATTAAAAGTAATAAAAACTAATATTAAATAAAATTTGTCTTATTATGTCTTTTATATTTTAATCAAAAAGGGTAGTTTAGTAAATTAACATTTTTTTGTCTTTTTCTCTTTATTAATTTTTAATTACTTTTTTGATTTATTATATTACTTTTTATTTTTATTATATTACTTTTTATTTTCTAAAAAGATATTTTTATTAAAAACGTTTTTAAATTCATATTTTTTTAACAAAAGACAATTTTTTTTTGCGCGCCGGTTTTTGCACGTGTCGTTTTTTCGACGCGTCGTTTTTTAACGCGCCGCGTCCCGTTTTTAAGTCCCGTTTTTATGCGCCGTTTATACGGCCCGTTTTTACGCGTCGCGCCCCATTTTTTACATCCCGTTTTTACGAGCCGTTTATACAGCCCGTTTTACGCGCCGTTTATACGGCCCGTTTTTACGCGCCGTTTATACGGCCCGTTTTAACGCGCCACGTCCCATTTTTTACGTCCCGTTTTTGCGCCCCAGTTTTTACGTCCCGTTTTAACGCGCCTCGTCCCGTTTTTATGTCCCGTTTTTACGCGCCGTTAATACGGCCCGTTTTACGCGCCGTTTATACGGCCCGTTTTTACGCGCCGTTTATACGGCCCGTTTTACGCGCTGTTTATACGGCCCGTTTTTACGGGCCGTTACGGCCCGTTTTAACGCGCCGCGTCCCATTTTTTACGTCCCGTTTTTGCGCCCCAGTTTTTACGTCCCGTTTTAACGCGCCGCGTCCCGTTTTTATGTCCCGTTTTTACGCGCCGATTATACGGCCCGTTTTACGCGCCGTTTATACGGCCCGTTTTACGTTTTTTGCCGTCCCGTTTTTTGCCGTCCCGTTTTCTGCCGTCCCGTTTTAGCCGTCCCGTTTTTTTACACGCCGTCCCGTTTTACGCCCCGTTTTTTTACGTTTTACGCGTCGGTTTTTTACGTTTTACGCGTCGGTTTTTTACGTTTTACGCCCCCGGTTTTTTACGTTAACGTTATTTTACGTTTTACACGTCGGTTTTTTACGTTTTACGTCCCGGTTTTTTACGTTTTACGTGTCGGTTTTTTACGTTTTATACGGCCCGTTTTAACGCGCTGCGTCGCGTTTTTATATCCCGTTTTTTCGCTTCACGTTTTTACGTTTTACGTTAAAAAGTTTACGGGTTACGTTAAAAAGTTTACGGTTTAATTTTTTTTTTTAACAAAAAATTTTTTACGTAAAACTTTTTACTTTTTACGTTTTACGTTAAAACTTTTTACTTTTTACGTTTTACGTTAAAACTTTTTACTTTTTACGTTAAAACTTTTTACGTTTTACGTTAAAATGTTTACGAGTTACGTTAAAAAGTTTACGGTTTAATTTTTTTTTTTACGTTAAAAACTTTTTACGCTTCACTTTTTACGTTTTACGCGCCGGTTTTTTACGTTAACGTTTTTTTACGTTTTACGCGCCGGTTTTTTTACGTTAACGTTTTTTACGTCTTTACGTTTTACGCGCCGGTTTTTTACGTTGACGTTTTACGTGCCGGTTTTTTACGTTAACGTTTTTTTTTACGTTAACGTTTTTTACGTTACGTAAAACTTTTTACTTTTTACGTTAAAACTTTTAACGTTTTACGTTTTTACGTAAAACTTTTTACGATTTACGTTTTACGTTTTACGATTTACGATTTACGTTTTACGTAAAACTTTTTACGATTTACGGTTTACGACAAAAAGTTTACGGTTTGATTTTTTTTTTACAACAACTTTTTTACGCAAAAACTAACGCACTCAGAAAAAAACAACGGGGTTTGGCTCAGATTTTCCGATAATAAAAAACGCTGCAAAATGGGGTTGCAGGTTTAAAAAACCTACCATCCGCCGTCCTTGCCGCGCCATCGTCATCAAAATCAACGGGTTTTTTTTTTTTTGCATCATCGCCCCCCAAAATCTAAACCGATCAAAACCCACATAATCAAAGAATTCAAACCACATAATCAAAGAATTCAAGAACAGTAGAACACCCAAATCAAAACCCCCAACATACCACCATCAGATTCAACCCAGATCATTCAAACCAGAAGGAACATGAACATGTTTCAAACCAGATCATTCAACCCAGAAGGAACAGGGACATGTTTCAACAAGAAGGAACAGTAACATCATTCAACCCAAAAAAATCAAAAAAATATCAAGAACATACCAAAAATCAAAACAAACATCAAGAGCACAGGCCCAAAATATGAAAAATCCCCAACATACCAAAATCAAAACAAACATCAAGAACATACCAGAGAAATCAACATCAACATCAAATCCAAGTCGCAGAAACGACCAACACCTCCGATTCAACATCAACATCAAATCCAAGTCGCACAAACGACCAACACTACAACCCCCCCCCCCTCAATTTCTTTGCCGCGGTTGTACACCACCACCAGACGGTGGTACCCACCACCACAACCAACCCTTCGCCACCGTCTCCGTGAAACCCACCACAACACCCCCCTTCGTCGTCAAACATTTGATCTAATGAGCGAGGAGAGAGACATAGTAGATCTGATGAGAGATGATAGAGACAGAACATCATCGGAAAACGGACAGGGGTATCGTTGAAGACATGGGGGTTGGTGGTGGGCTTAGGGTGAAGAAGGATGGTAGTGGAGGGTGTGAGTGTTACGTCGGAGCAAAGAACAGCAGTCATATTGGTCGGAGTCCAACTCCGGCCGCAGGAAAAAGAAACGAGAGAGGGAGAGAAAAGGTGTATCAGTCACCATCCCTGAATCCACCACCATCACTCACAAAAACAAAACCCATATTCAACAAATAAATGGAGGAGAGATGTACTGAGATTAATAAATGGAGGAGAGATGATCTGACATAAATAAATGGAGGAGAGAGGGTTGAGAAATGACATTTGGGGTAAATGACCATAGTACCCTTTGAGTTGTCATATTATGATTGGTTGAGAGTGGTTCTCATGGTTCTCATAACTGGGAGTGGTTCTCATTCTAGCAGCTCCTTATATATATATATATAGGGCCGGCTCTGAGAATTTGTGTACCATGTTCAAGCTCGAAAAATGTGCCCCTAGGACTTAATGAAATTGGGTATTGGGCTCACTAAAGATCTAAAACTAATGCCAAAGGGGTTAATAACTAATCTAAACCATAAGAATAATTTTGTAAGAGAACCTACGTTGGTGTTTGTATGGGTGTACACTATTAAAAAAATATTTTACATATACATATCGGGTTTTTTTATCATAAAAACGTGCCCCTCGAAATATCGGGCACTGGCCGGTGGTCCTCCCCGCCCACCCCTAGGGCCGGCCATGTATATATAGGGTGAGGTTCGACGTCCATTTCTTCTACAAAGTGTACAAAGTCATAAGACACTACAATTTCAGCCATAAAACACACTTAAAACCCACAAATAAGGCTAAATTGCACTTTTCGTCCTTTATGTTTCGATGTTTCGACAGGCGCTGTCCTTTAACTTTAAAAATTACACTGTATATCCTTTATGTTTGCAATCATTAACGGGCGGTGTCCTTTCAGCTAAACCCAGTTAACTTTTTTATGTTAAAACCCCTCAGGTGTAACTTTGTAAAACTGCTTAACAGCAGGGACCATATGTGCAATACTCAAATTCTGTTTTAAATCAAACTCCTTAACAGCAGGGGCCATAGGTGCAATACTCAAATCAGACCATATGTGCTCCCGACCGTATTTCCGGCGACGCCTTCAATTTTCGGCCACCCCTTCAATTTCCACCACCCTTAACCTTTACTCCGGCCACCCCTTCAATTTCCATTGCCCTTAACCTTTACTCCGGCCACCGTTCGACCCCACAACTCCACCGCCAATCTGTCGTTCACCGTAATCCACCACTTTAACCCACCACCTACCTGCGACCACCCTATTCTAAAACCCTAACCGAGTCACACAACATTTGACCCGAATTCTGATCAATCTGGGCCGGATCAGAAAAACAAAGTGTATATGAAGAATTGTTCGAATTAAAAAAATGAAGATTTGGGTAATTTAACCATATTCAAAAGATCCGATAGTGTAACTCTGGCATTACCCCACTTTTCAATTTCAATTTCAACAACAAATTTTATAACCATCATAATATATACAACCATTATCGTCTTCCCCAATCCAAGAACCCTAGAACCGTTCCCACTTTCATGTCAGAAATTCTTGTTCATTGTTCAGTGACAACGGACCAAATCATAGGGTTTTTGTTTAGAGAATCAAAACGAGTTAAATGATTGTATGTTAACCTCTGATGGTGCTCGATTTAACAGTGGAGTTCGCTGAAGAGGTGCGGCGATGGCGGAAAAGAAGGTGGGTGGCAGGTCTCCCTCGACGGGTCGATTTCTGGGTTAAACAAGATCCGGTGTGGTGTGGTGCGGTGGTGTTGCTGGTGTAGGGGTGGATGGTGGCAGCAGGTGGTGGTGAGGGTAGGAGTTCTCAGTGGATAAAGAGATAGTAGAGTGGTAACATAATTAGTCCCTGCAAAGTTGAATATTTATGTTTGGGGTATTTATGTTATTTACACTATTAGTCCCTGCTGTTAAGGAGTTTTACAAAGTTACACGTGAGGTGTTTTAACATAAAAAAATTAACTGGGTTTAGTTGAAAGGACACCGCCCGTTAATGATTGCAAACATAAAGGATATACAGTGTAATTTTTAAAGTTAAAGGACAGCGCATGTCGAAACATCGAAACATAAAGGACGAAAAGTGCAATTTAGCCCACAAATAACATAGTGAAGATCAATAAAACACAATATCCATCCCCGAAGAGTCCTTAAAAACTTCAAACACATCATCGTACAACTATGAATATAAAAACAACATGATAATCAACATAAAACACACTAATTTTAGTCATTCGATAATCAAAGTCTTACCATTCAAAACAAAACACAAAACCCACAAATATGGTGTTTTAGTAATCTTCAATATGTTATTTGTGAGTTTTGAGTATAATTTATGGTTGACATTATAGTGTTTTATGACTTTTTACACTTTTTAAGAAAAATAGACTTTGTAGCCAACTTCCACCCTATATATATATATATATATATATATATATATATATATATATAAGAATAGATAAAATGAGAACTCTCTCAAGATAAAAGAACCCAAGAACTCCTTGAAAGAAAAGGTATTTTAATAAAAGTTACCATTTTTTTTTAAATTATGTAACTTTAAAAAAATACGAAAATTTACATCGGTGTAAAAACATTTTACATAAATAAAACCAACGCAAAACGTTTTTTCTATGTTTTTTAAAATTATATTTACACTAGTGTAAGCGATAAAAAACCTAGCGTAAATAAACGCTAGGCAAGTTTTTTTTAATTTTATTTGCAAATATTTCTTAGTTAGACATTCAACTGCGTTTGTGGAAAAAATGGTTAAAAACACATAGGAAGTACAATTTCCGTCGAAGTTCTTAAATTCTCGCAACTCGGAGAAGTTCTCAAGTTATAGATTAATTACATAACACTAATTGAATACCAAAACAAAATAAATAAAAAATAAAACGTTTAATTTTAAAGAGTAAATTGCCATTTTAGTCCCTGAGTTTTGTCTAAATTTGCCATTTTAGTCCAAATAGTTTGTTTTTTGCCTCTGGGTCCCTGACTTTTACATTTTGTTGCCATTTTGATCACAATTCCTAACTCCGTCCATAAACCCCATCTGTAACCAGGGGTATTTTGGGGATTAACTAAAAAGGTTTTAAACATTGCCATTTTAATCCATTTTTTTACCCTGGTATATAAACACAATTCACCCTTTTTAAAACCCTAATTCACCACAACAACTCATCTTCTTCCACAATTCACCCAAAATCTGTACGTATTCAAGCATAATCACAGTTCCTGAGTTGACGATTGAAGTAAGAACAATGTGGAATGCTCGGCCTCCTGGTTCAACCTTTAATCCCGACGTGGATTATGGTATGTGTTAAAACCCTTAAAATGTAGTGAAACGATCCCCTGTTTTGTTCGATTATTGTTGTTTAATGGTGTATTTTGATGTTGATTTTCAGCTGACGACCCAGAATTGTTCACATTTGAGATACATCATGGAGGGGAATTGGTGGACTTTCCAGAATTTGGGTATGAGGGTAAAGTATCGTACATTGACAAGGTTAACCCTGACTACTTCTCTTTGATCATATTCAATGATATGATGTGTGAGCTAGGTTACCCAGAAGATGAACTAGGGGGATTAAGATACAACTTTAGGATTCCAGGAGAATGTTTTGAATTTGGGATAAGATCCTTAATGGGTGATAGTGATGTTATTAGGATGATTAAGTATACTCAAACACACAAGGTAATTGAGGTGTATGTTGAGCATATTTGGGGTAATAAAAAACAAGCTGATGCTACAAACTTAGGTGATTTAACACAAGCTGAAGTTCAGGGTAATGAAAAGGATGTTGGGGATAATGAGAAACAGGTTAGTGCAGTGGATGTTAGCTCTGACTCTAATTCAGATTCAGATGAAAGTGATGAAAGTGATGATGTAGTAGATGATGAACAGAGCAAAGAAACAGAGGTAACAAATGCAAAGTTTATTGATCCTGATGGTGGTTCTTTTGTTGGATATTAACTCATTTTGGACAAGCTTTACTTCATGTTGTTTTGTATGGTACAGGCCTTTTGTTTAGGTAATTCACGCCTGTTTGGTATGGTATTTGGACAGGTGTCTTATGGTTTGTAATGGAACAAGTATGTAATGGTTTAGTCTTGTCTTTTGGTTTGTGATGGAAAAAGTTTGTAATGAATTAGTATTGTCTTGTGGTTTGTAATTCATGTCTGTTTGTATGGTATTTCGACACATTTGCATATCTATGGTGTCAAAATGGTTTGAAAATGGTGTCAATGCTTTGACACATTTGCATATCAAATGTTAGCCAAACGGCTGAAACCTGAATGTGTCAATTGTGACCCATTTTCAATTGTGCGCCAAACGGCCGAAACCTGAATTTGGACTAACCATACATGTCTAATTAACATAAGCCAAACAACCAAACTAACACCAATTGACAACTGTGACCATACATGTCTAATTACAATAACCACTTACATTATCTTAGATCAACATAAATATTCAACAAAACACTGACCATTTCATTCCATTAAAACTTCACACATTTCATACATTTCACAAATCTTAATCAACTACTCAATTTGCTAAGTAGAACATCAGTACAGAGAACAAAATGACCCCTAAAACAATCTTCAAACTTTTGTTTTCTGAAATGACTCGTTGAAGCTTTTCTTGCAGGTCCCTGTTGTCAACTCCCAACTCGCTATGATTTTCTTCATGAGTCAGGGCTACAGAAGACATGTACAAAGGGGGCTCAGCCCAACACACGAACCCACAACTGTTACCCGGACGAGTGCAGCAATGGAAGCGTCGGCCTGGATTTTGTGAAGTCCTCGAGGTACGGATCTTAGTTTCGAACCCACATACACAGTAAACCATGATGATTTCCAACTTAGGGTTTGTACACGAACGATTTTAGACAGGGGACGTCTGTGGATTTTGATGAATTAGGGTTTTTAGGGCTTCCAATGTTGGTGAATTGTGGAAGAAGATGAGTTGTTGTGGTGAATTAGGGTTTTAAAAAGGGTGAATTATGTTTATATACTGGGGTAAAAAAATGGATCAAAATGACAATGTTTAAAACCTTTTTAGTTAATCCCCAAAATACCCTTGGTTACAGATGGGGTTTATGGACGGAGTTAGGCATTGTGATCAAAATGGCAACAAAATGTAAAAGTCAGGGACCCAGAGGCAAAAAAAAAAAAACTATTTGGACTAAAATGGCAAATTTGGACAAAACTCAGGGACTAAAATGGCAATTTACTCAATTTTAAATCAAAGATTCTTATTATTTTAATTTTAATTTTTCTTAGTAACATAAAAATGTTGTGTATAATAAAATACCATCAAATGGTTTGTTCACATTTTCTTTTTATTATTAACTATTTGCTGATGTATATATTATGTGTAGGTTCTATACATAAATCAAGTTTAACATATAAAGTAAATGCGTACGTCTAATGAAATCCTTATGCCCACCGACAACTAAACACACTAATAGTTAGGGCTGCAAATGAACCAAACGTTTGCCGAACAGTTCGTGAACCGTTTGGCGGGAAGTTCGTTTGTGTTCGTTTGTTTAATAAATGAACGAACACGAACAAGAAATTCCGTTCGTTTAGTTAAGCAAACGAACATGAACAAATGCCGCGTTCGTTCATTTATGTTCGTGAACGTTCGGTAACGTGTTCGTTTATGTTTGTTTATGTTTGTTTGTTTGTTGGTTTATTAGGGATATTAAGAATTAATTTTTACTTAACACATCAAAATTAGCACTGATATATTAGTTAATAAATAAACTATTGTTCAACGAGCCCGAGTTTATTTTGTTTGGATTAAATGAAGACTTCGAGTTTATTTTGGGTGGATTAAATGAAGACTTCAAGTTTAATATGATATATTTTTGAAACATTATTTTATGGTAATTTTGTGTATCAATCTTATGTCAATTATGTTTGGATAATTGGTTAGTATATCTTGGGCAGATCTATGCCATGTTTATGATGAAAGATTTGTGTTAGTTTTTGTTAACGAATGCTTGTTTGTATTCGTTTATGTTGATTAGTGTTCATGAACGTTTGTTTGTGTTCGATTGCGTTCATGAACGTTCGTTTGTGTTCGTTTGCATTCGCATTTGTCTAACACCTAAAATTCACAAACAAACACAAACAAACACGAACATGTTCATTTCCTTAACAAACAAACACAAACAAAAAAACTCGTTCAGTAAGTGTTCGTGAACAGTTCGTGAACACCTATTTTCCTTAACAAACAAACACGAACAAGGCCTTGTTCGTGTTTGTTTGGTTCGTTTGCAGCATTAGTAATAGTCATTTTTAAGTTAAAACAAATAAAATGGTAAATGATGTAACTTATTTAAAAACATATAAACATATGATCGCGTCTCCACTGTAATTCGCAGGTTAAACTAGAGGCTGTTCACATTTGAAATTTTTTTAAAACATTTCATCAAACAACTTATATTAATTTCACAACTTCAATAATATAATGATTGGATTAGAAATTAATATAAAATAACAATCAAATTAATATATCACTATGCTGCCATTTTATTGAATCTGATAACGCACTGGTAATAACATTGCAATTATATTATATTATATTATATTATATTATATTATATTATATTATATTATATTATATTATATTATATTATATTATATTATATTATATTATATTATAGCAATTGAGTAGTAAACTTAATTTTTTTATTTTATTATTAACAAATGATAAACAATTAATTAATATATATTTTATTATTTTCACAGCGGTACTTAAATATAAATATGATTAAGTTTTTTTATTTGTTAATTTTACATAGCAATTGATCATGAATAGTAAACTTAATTTCTTTATTTTATTGTTAACAAGTGATAAACAATTAATTAATATATATTTTATTATTTTCACAAAGGTACTTAAATATAAACATGATTAAGTTTCTTTTATTCGTTAATTTTACTTTTACGTTAATACCCAACTAATTTTTTTAGTTATTTATTTCAAATTTGAAGACAAGCAATTGATCCTGAATAGTAAACTTAATTTCTTTATTTTATTATTAACAAGTGATAAACAATTAATTAATATATATTTTATTATTTCCACAGATTAAATATAAAAATGATTAAGTTTTTTTATTTGTTAATTTTACTTTTATGTTAATACCCAACTAATTTTTTAGTTATTTATTTCAAATTTGAAGACAAGCAATTCATCATGAATAGTAAACTTAATTTCTTTATTTTATTATTAACAAGTGATAAACAATTAATTAATATATATTTTATTATTTTCACAGAGGTACTTAAATATAAACATGATTAAGTTTTTTTTCTTTTTTTGTTAATTTTACTTTTATGTTAATACCCAACTAACTTTTTAATTATTTATTTCAAATTTGGAGACAATCATTCTTTTAAACGATTCTACGATTTAGTTTTAAATAGCGATGTAATTTTTCGGTGATTCCAGAATATGCCATTACAATGACTTTCCACTATATCTTAATGTGCAAGTGAACTGATATCGACCGGATTCCCACCGTAAAACGCAAGAAGAAATTAATATAAAACAGAAACACAAATAGAAAAAGAAAACCCACCTTCTTCCATGTGTTAAACGTTACCCATGGTAACATTTAATTGCAGCACCTTAGAGCCGTAGTACCAATTACTCTTTGCTAAATTGATATGATTAATAAAAAGAAAAAAAAAACTAAGTAATAGAATTTAATTAAATAAAGGCTCATTCTATTCTCACGTCCTTAAAATCTTATTTCTACACATTGTGTGAAAAGTTATATATTCTAAAAGATTTTATTTACGTCACCAAATAATTTTTGTCTACGTTTTGTTGTGTGAAACCGAGCCAAGCTTAGAATATATTTTTCTATCTACGTTGTTTGAAAACATATGTAGGGTCTATACATCTTTTGTTGACGTATCAAATTTACGATATTGGGTTTGAAAAATCATGTAACCGTGAACAAGGGTTCACATCTTTGGGTGTTATGGGCCTTTGGGTGTTATGGGCCTGTAATGGGCTTAAGTTATGTGGGTCATGAAGGGTCAAAGATACCCTATATATTATTTGTTTTATCATTTGTCTAGGGTTGAACATATGAGAGGTAGGTAGACATCTAAAGTTGTTTTGGTAGAAACCCTCTCGTTGTATCAATGATTCAAAGCTAAAGAAGTCGCATGAATTGAGTGATATCTTGTTCTTGTTAATTGAATCACACAATCATTAGTTTCCGCCTAATAGATTGTGATTACTTGATATCTTATTGAAGATCCGGATTTTGAGACTAACACATTATATATTCTAAAGTATTTTATCTACATCGCGGCATATTTTTTATCTATGTTTTGTTGAGTGAAATTGAGCTGAACTAATTACGTATTTTTTATCTACGTATCGTTGTGTGAAAACCTATATATTCTAAAATATTTTATCTACATCACCATGCTGTTTTACCTACGTTTCGTTATGTAAAACTGAGCCAAACTCATGAAGTAATTTTTATTTACGTTTTTTTGTGTAAAATCGAGCCGAACTTACCATTTCAAAAATTATTTAGTTAATTATTCAAGAAAAGTATGGTTAAATTGTGACAACCCGAGATTTCAAGGTCTTTCCTCTACGCATCACTTGTTTCACAATCCTGTTTTCACAATTCGTTTTACGTTGTATCATGTGCACGATATTCTAATGATTAAAGTATTGTTATGTTTGGTTGTTGCATGAAATTTAGGAGTTGTTTAATGTTTAGGCATAACATGGCACCACACTTGAATCACGAAAAACCCAAGTCAACGAAACACTAGGGTTCTTCGCCCCAAACACCCCATGACGAAGGAGGTTCTTCGCCAAGAGGTCTTTCGCCAAAAGGGCCCTCGGCCCCGGTTTATTCGTGGCCCAGAATGGGCCCGACTGTTCTTTGTTTGCATAACTTATCATAACCTGCAATATCAAACCCTAAAACTCTCCCTCTCCCTCTCCTTCCTGTGCGACGACAATTGTGGGTCTCGAAGCCTTTTCATCTCGAACAAACTAATCACTTCGGTATCATGGTTAGTGTCCATCATTGCTAGTTGCTAGAATCTTGATGTTGTGACTTTACGTAAAACTAGGTTTTCATTTATAGGATCGTAAATCTAGAATATGTGACTGATTATGGTATGAAACTATGGTTGGATTTGGTGATTAGAAACTTGGGATTTACAAACTGAAGATTTGTCGGTTATCATGATGATTCACATGATAAGTTGTTAGTTATGGTTTGTATGATGAGTGGGAACTGTTACGTTTTGAATGCTTAATGATTGTTCAAAATTGAGGTGCATAATTGTTATGGGTCATTTTCTGAGCATATATATCCTGACTAATATTCTGCTTTTGATTGTTTACTTGTGATCAGGATACCGGATCAGGATATTGGTAACATCCTGGTTCGATATCCTGGTATTAACTAAATTAACCACGTGCAGGTTAGAAGCTGTGGGTCACTAACGGTCGAATGGACCTCTTCTCCTTAAGACTCGGGCAAATCAGTTACGTGAGAGACGTTGAACCCGAAGGACAAGGTCTGCAACGTTCAAGTAAGGAATATCCGCCGAATCCCGGTTTAATAGGGTAGTTTGTTGAATTTCTTTTACTATAAATAGATGGGGCGGATCAGATTAAGGCACACAATTTTTCACACACTCTCTTTCGCACACTTTGCTCTCTAGCTTCTAGCAATCACTACACACAAACACTTGTACTCGAATTACCTTATAACACCTAGTTGATCCGCATCACATCCTGCACTGTATCCTGATATTCGAAGTAATAGAAGAACAAGGCAGCTGCGATTATCAGCTCCCGAGGTTTTGTGCCGGCGATCTAGATTGATCAAGGGCTTTCCTCGTACATCTCTTGTCACCCTTTACATTTTTGCTCATTGTTTGATCATAGATACAGCTCTATATCCTGAGCCGTATCCTGAAACTGTTTTTGCAAATAATTTGATTAACATATTTTCGACACTCGTTTCTAGCACACTACCTCACTTAACTAATTTGATCACTTAATTGCTTCGGTAATTTTTGACCAAAACAATAATCATGATTGAAAAGTGTCGTTTAATCTAATTTGGAAAACTGTCAAACTGTTAGCATTAATCACGGCTGAAACTAAGGAAATTGTAACTGTCTGATGAGGGGGCGATGAAAGACTTCCCCCACGAAGAACGTAGTTCGACGAAGAACCTGGTTCTTCGTTGACTGTTTCCTGACGAACCACTAGGGGTCTTCGTCAAACTCAATCTCGACGAAGGATAGTTCTTCGCCATTAGGGTTCTTCGTCGTGGAGGCATCCCACGAAGAACTGGTCCTTCGTGGAGATGCTGCAATGAAGCAAATGGACAGAACAGTGAAACAGTGTATGATGTATATGATAATGGATATTTGTGTTTATAAATTCTATTTGTTGCATGATAATAATGCTGATTAGGAATGAGAAAACTGATTTGATTTGTGTGAGTAGCAAACTCACCTGTTAAATGTTATTATGCGTTATGCACATGGGATGTGGACTTGTATGAGATTGTGTATTTGCTATGTGTTATACGGTGATCTTTGCGATGAATGTAAACTGTGAAAATACGTGACCTAATGGATTATGAAACTGATTTCATTGGTAACCACGGTAGGGTTTGGTTGACTAACTGGAACGGGTAACTTAATATACCGAGCAAATCTAAGGTGAGTTCATTTCTCTTGAGCATGCGTCCCGATGGGTGGGACAATCAAATGGGTATTCCTGAGAAGAATAAGTCTTATGGGTAAAAACTGGAATGTTAGATAATACACTCATTTCCTATCACTTTAAGTCCCATCTTATACCGAATTAGTTACCTGAGAGGTAACAGGGTATTAGTTGATAGCGCTATTTGGCTTGGCAACCTCACACCGTACCTGAGAGGACGGACGTGAACTAATGACCTTAATCACGACGTGTTGATGCACTACATCTGTTGACTTCGTCTTGTATCGAATCTTAGATTTCATTGTATAGATCAGGGCACGTTGTACGAGAATATGTAAAATTATATAGGTAGTTAGAGATGATTTCGCTCATGTGTACAAGAGGGTATCGCTTATGTGTACATGACACATAAGCGAAATCACTAACATGGGGTATCGCTTATGTGGTCTGTCACATAAGCGAAACCATCACCCTATATATAGGGTCCTCTTGAGCGAAATCATTATTAGACTCTTGACAACTACGCCGAAGTGCTGCCGGTGTGAGATTTGAGCTGTAATTGTCATCCAATCAATCAAACAGTGTTTTAAAGCTATTTCTACCTTTGTTTCTTGTAATTCCGCACCTGAAACATAGGAGAACGCCTCTGATCGACTCGTTCGGATCCGAATCCGGTCCTACAAGTGGTATCAGAGCTCAGGAGGAGGAGTTCTGCTGAAATTAGCTTGTTTTCTTCTGGTTTTCATTGGTTTTTCTCACTTCTACACATACTTTTCTTAATTCAGAGGGTTTTCACGGTCAAAATTGAATCAAAATTGTTCAGCACATAGATAATCTTGCATAGACAAATCCTGGAAAGTTTGAGACTTAGATTCTAAGTAAAATGGCCTAAATTCTGGTTCGAAGGGGTTTCGCTTTTGAGGTCAGGGTATCGTTCTTGTGTCACAGCGATTTCGCTCTTAGGGTAAATTGAGATTTCGCTCTTGTGGTAATTTGAGGTTTCGCTTTAGTGGTAATTTGGGATTTCGCTAAAAAGGCTTATCAGAGGTTTCGCTCAAACGTACAACTTGGGGTTTCGCTCAAACGTCACTTTAAGGTTTCGCTTTTGTGGCAACTTACAAACTGATTTCGCTTTTAAGACACAGTGTTGAAAAATTTGATACGTCATCATGAGTACTGAATTCTACAACGCATTTGCAACACCGACGGGTCAATCTTCAATTGCTAAAGCCGTGAACTTAGAGAATGAGACGGGAACTACACAGAAACCGCCAAAGCTTATGGGTATTGAGGAATATTATGGTTGGAAAGATAGGTTTGAAAACTGGGTTCAAGCTAATCATTTGAGATCATGGGAGTGCATTTTGAAGAAGTACGTATTACCAAGAACTGAGCTACAAACAATTAAACAGATTTCAGATTTCAGCAATGAAGAACGAGAGATGTATCGGGCTGAAAAAATGATGATTAGTTTGTTACAACAGGCGATCAAAGAAGACATATTCATACTTCTTCAACATGATAAAACATCGAAGTCGATTTGGGATGCTTTGAAAGTAAAGGTTGAAGGAAGTGCAAATATGATTAAGAACAAGAAGTCGTTACTTAAAAAAGAATTTGATCTGTTTACAAGTCTGCCTGGGGAAGACACGAAGAAGTTAATTGAAAGGTACTGTCATCTGGTGAGAACGATGTCGATGATGGAAATCACAAAGGAAAATGAGGAATGGGTTGATAAGCTAGCTGATGCTTTACCACAGAAAGAGTGGGGAACGTATTTGATGATACTGAAAAATACGGGTGTTTATGATGGTTTATCGATATCTCAATTCATTGAAAAGATTGAAAGTCAGGATCTGGAACAGCAAAAGATCGCTAGGATGAATAATCCAAGTGGTCAACAGGATGTGAAGATGTATTATAAAGGCAGTGTTCCTACATCAGAAGCTGATAGAAGTCCTAAGATTCAGACTGCATATAGTGTTGAGAATGCTACAGAACAAACTGATCAAAGCACAAACAAAAGCAGTAGCAGTTTCTCATCATATCCAAGTTTTAATCCAAAGACTTCATCAGAAAACACAAAGATGGGAAATGGTTGTGTGATTCAGTGCAATATAGCTCTCAATCTGCCAGAAGGTAAAAGTTTTTCAGAAGACATAGCAAAGGATCACATGGCTCTACTTGGTTCGGTGTTGATATCCTATGAGGGATTGGTAGCTGGTCGAATTGGAAATCCTATGTTGACAAAGGAGGATTATGATCAGATAGATGCTGAAGAAATGGAACTCATGGATATTAAGTGGTGTCTTGCTAGTGTTCTTCGAAGGGCTGAGAAGTTCAAAACAATCACTGGAAGAAATGATTTTCTTGATGCTTGTGTTTCTAATTTAGGATTTGACAAATCTAAAGTTACTTGTTTCAGATGCAGGCAAAAAGGTCATTTCAAACGGGAGTGCAAAAACAGAGAAGTGAGTGGTGCTCAGAATCCGTTCGAAAAAGAAGACTACTACCGGAAAGCCATCTATCAGCAAGTTGGTCAATTACAAGATTCACAAACGGCTCATGGTAGAAAGATTGAAGATTCGAAGAAAGGATGCTTGGTAGATTTCAACTGGAGCAAATACATATCTTCTGAAAACTCAGCATGTTTGGTAGATCAGAATGATGAAGAATTACCTGAAGGGTTTAGCTGGGATATGTTTGTGGATGAGAAAGGTGGTTTCAAAGCATTTATTGCAAAGATAGTCAAAGAACCAGATTTGTTTGCTATGTGGATGAGATCTATTGGTGAGACAGTGAATAGTGTGAAAGAAGAATCTGATACATTTAATGAAAGTTCTGACAGTGATGAAGAAAGTTTGAAAAGTTCTGATGAGAGTGTTCAAAATGATGATAGTTCAGAAAAAGAAGTTGTTTTTGATCAAACACCAGTTGATTCTGGTTGTTCAGATACTGAGTCTGAAAAATCTACACAGTTTGATCAGACACCAGTTGATAGCAGCAGTGATAATGATGAAGAAAATCATATTAATGTCGCTAAAAGTCACTTATCTCCTGAAAGTTTTCATTTCTATTTTGCAGAACGATTGGAGAAGCTGAAGGAGAAAAGAGCTGAAAAAGAACAACAACAAGATTTGGAGAATGAAAATGTTGTTGAAGAAGAAAAGGTGACTGAGGTTGAAAAAGAAATTGTTGAAGAAAAGGTTATTGAAGTGGTGAAGACTGTTGAGGTTGTGAAGCCTTGCATGAAGTGTTCGGAAGTTTGCAAGAAGTGTGAAGATAAAGATGTGTTGTTGTTTGACAGAGAAAGATTGATAGAGAAGTTGCTGTCTGACATCAATTATGTGAAAGAATCTTACAGTGTCTTGAACAGAACAGTGACTAGTCTTCAAACAACAAATTCAGAAAGAGAAAAGGCGTTAACCATGACTAATTCAACTTTGATGCAAAAGCAAAAGGCAATCAATCATTACATTGAAGAGAATGCAAAACTGAAGCAGGATTTGGAAAATGAAAAGATTGAGAACGAAAGAATCAGAAGGTTACTTCTTAGTTATTCATGTTCTGACTATGTGATTGATAGAGTTTATCCTACTGTTGCAGGTTTTGAAGCATTTGAAGATGAAAGGAAAAAGAAAGAGACTGGTAAGAAATCGACTGTTAAGTATAACAAGTGTCCGCCTCCTATCTGGGAAGGTTATTCTCCTAGGAAACCAAATGAGGAGCAAGTCGAAAAAGCAGTCAATATAAAGTTAAAATCAGAGGAAACTGACGTTTTCCCAGAAAATATTGATATCACATTTACCTCGTCTGATACTGATCATGAGTCTGAGTTAATCAAAAAGGTGGTTGATCAAGTGTTGGATACTGAGGAGGTGGTTGAGTCAAAGTTTGAGTCTGATGGTTCAAGTTCGTCGGTCAACAGTTCAAATCCAACGGTTAAACGATCCTATAGTAAAGAATTTTTATTATCAAAGGCTAATTTGGATGATGGAACATTTGAAGTTGCTTATACTTTAAATGATTCGGACAAATTATACTTTGACAAAGAGTTTCCAATAAGAAGTGTTCGTTTTGACATGATCAAAAAGGTTTTTAAAATGACAGAAATTAATATTTCTGAAATTAAAGATTTTCATCTTAATAAAAAACCTAAAAAATACACTTCAAGAGTACAACAAAGGTTAAACAAAAAAAAAGGGAAAAAGAATTACAATTCTGGTTCTGAATTTCAAAAGAAATCAAACCAAAATCGTAATTACAAAAAGAAAGGTTTAGGTTTTATTCCTCCAGAAAATGGTAAAAATGAAAAATTCTCTAAAACAGTTACTAAATTTGTTTTAGGTACAACAGCAGAGGAAGAACAGAAGAGTTCATTTTGGAGACAGACAAATCAAGAATTCTTTGCTGAAAGGGAGAGAACAGGGACTGGAGTGTTTCATCCAGATAGAGATTTTCTGCAAAGAGATACAAGGATCTGTTTTCAATGCCAAGTTGCTGGACACATTGCTCACAACTGTCCAAACAAAGACAACAGAAAACAGGGAGTATCCGATAAACTCAAAGAAAAACTGGTTGAAAAGAATGTTTCACCAACTACAAACTTCAAAATTTTTGAAAATTCAAAAAATGAAGTTGGTGAAAGTTCTAAAAGATTTTACAAAAAGAAGGCTCATCTTGACAATCAAAAGTGGGTTGTTAAAGAATCTGATGTAAAATCTGGCAATGAATCTGATTCCACAAAATCAGATGAGTCACAGGTGGAAAAGAAAGGTTCAGTGGATGATGTGGAAATTCCATCACTGAAAGGAAATGTTAAGAAAATTTTTGGAAAAATGGTTGATGGAAAAGTTAAAGGGGTTAAAGATTATTATGCAACTAAAAAGGCAACATATAACCCTACTAAACAGGAATTGGAAGCCACCAAGTCTGAGAAGACTTGGGTGGAAGTTTGTTTTCCGTAAGTCTCAGGACTTGCCGGAGATCCCAAGTTTATATCGTGGATCAGGAATCGGCATCATTCATGTTTTATGAGTTTGTATGAAAGTTGTTAAGATTGTTTAAATGATTACAGGATAAGTGTGAATTACCGGAGCTTCCAGGTTGGTAAGTGTGAAGCAGGAATCGGCATCTTGATTAGTAAAATGGTTTGTGTAGATGATTTATTCCTACATGTGTTTTTAAATGTTGGATATTCTTACAAGTGGTAAGAGGTTGGATATGACAAAGTGATTCGTCAAGGTCATTAGTTTGAACTTGATGTAATCCTGATACGTATATGTGATGGACAAAATGATGAACCATACCCCTAATTTTACAAGTGGTAAACTCAACAAAGCTTATTTTCCGGAAAAATCATTTTGGTTAAAACAAACTTAAGTGTTTTGAAATCTTAATGAGAAAATAGTTTTGTGTAAGGGGGAGTTCTGATTGTTTATGCCAAGTGAATGGCGAATTGACGCAATTCGATATCGGTTGTCATTTTTCTGTATAGATTGTTTTCAAATTTCCTAAAATGTGTTTGCATTTTAGGGGGAGTAGAAAATTTCAGAAAATCCAAAAACATTTGAAAATTTGAAAAAGACAAAAACATGATAAAATGAAAAACGAGTTTTGTTGTGAAAAGAGGAAATGATAGTACATCAGTAGACAGTCACAGTATGCTAAAGAAATGTAATGTTTAAATAGCATTAAACGGTCTCACTGATGATATGCCGATAGGTTTTTACACATTTAGTAAGCTTTTTCGGGATATAAACTAAAATTCAAACTTGCTTATTTCGTGGGGAACACTACTTGGATATATAGGTAACCCCTGAAATCTCGTTTGAAAGGTCCCTTATTCTGAGATACTAGGTCTTTATACTCAGTGATATCTGGGGTATTATCCCGGGACTTCTGATTTTGCGGAAGCAATGGCCTAGTCCCCGGAGAATACTTTCCGCATGCTTGAAATATAGCGCAGCCCTCAGCAAATTGATGAAACAATAAAATTGATAGTCATTGCTGTTGTAATCAAAAGATCCTCTAAAGGGGACACACCGAAAGTCGAAGCCGTCATCTCTCTGCGTATCGAAAGATCGACCTGAGCTCTCACGGCCCTCGTACTATAATTTATTCCCCTGACAGATATCATCTGTGGTATACTCACCTGTAAGACTGAATATTGGGATCTGGATACGGGAGTATATTCAAGAGGTGGGACACATGAATGAGTTTAAGTTCTTAAAACAACTAACTCATATCCTGAATCAGTTGAAATTTGTGTGAAAATTTAAGTGGATCAGTATATTGGCAATCTAAGTGAATTGTTTAATTCTTAATGTGTAACTAAGCTTAATGGTACTTGTGACTTGTCAAAATCTGATATGATTCTCTTACACAAAACTCACAAAAATATTATCTGTTAAATATTTCTTTACTGCATTTCTTTACATTAAAAAATTCAAAAAGATTTTGAGTGTGTTTTAGCATAAACTTTTAAAAAAAATAAAAAAGATTTTCGACAACTGATATTGAAAAGCTGATTTTCAAAATTTCAAGTGCTAAACATGATGACATTATTGTAAAGAGGGAGTAAATCTTAAATGAAAAATTTATTTTTGAAATTTTACAATTGGTTCATCAAATGAAAGTGAGATGTGAATTTGAGGGAGAGTTAGTATTGGTGCATATAATTTGTTAAATTTAGAAATTTATATTTGGGTTAAGATTTTTCCAGATATTGACCTGATGCTGATGAACTTAAGGAATCAAGAGATCTGATCAAGAGAATTAGACTTGATTTTGAAAAGCCAGGTTTTGATATCTGAAGTCTTAGAGAGACAGACAGAGATCCTGAAGATTGTGCTGAAGAACAAAGGAATACCAGCAAATCGAGAGGGGGAGTCTGAAGAGAACATCTGAGGGGGAGAGTTCGGAAAAGCCCATAGATAGATCAAGACTGAAGAACTGAAGATATAGTTGGTGCTGGATGCAACTCGTCAACATCTGAGGGGGAGTTTGTTGATGCACTACATCTGTTGACTTCGTCTTGTATCGAATCTTAGATTTCATTGTATAGATCAGGGCACGTTGTACGAGAATATGTAAAATTATATAGGTAGTTAGAGATGATTTCGCTCATGTGTACAAGAGGGTATCGCTTATGTGTACATGACACATAAGCGAAATCACTAACATGGGGTATCGCTTATGTGGTCTGTCACATAAGCGAAACCATCACCCTATATATAGGGTCCTCTTGAGCGAAATCATTATTAGACTCTTGACAACTACGCCGAAGTGCTGCCGGTGTGAGATTTGAGCTGTAATTGTCATCCAATCAATCAAACAGTGTTTTAAAGCTATTTCTACCTTTGTTTCTTGTAATTCCGCACCTGAAACATAGGAGAACGCCTCTGATCGACTCGTTCGGATCCGAATCCGGTCCTACAAGACGAATGCTTAGATATGGGGCATTGGGGACGGGCAAAATAATCTGGAGCCATCTTGCTACGGTACTTGAGTTATTATCAACATTATTAATAAACTGAACTAAACACTTGGCAATTAACGTTTTCGTAAAACTATGAACTCACCAGCGTTGTCTGATACACTTGTTGCATGCTCGCAGGTCGTTAGATTTTATGGACAAGGAACTTGCGGTCTGGGATTGCTGGAGTGGTCATGGGTCGTACTGCTTGGATACGCATGATGGGCTTACTATATTTACATACATTTGGTTTTGAAACATTTAAACAATGATTTACGTATTGCTTCCGCTGACCTTGTTGGATTTTATTAAACTTGTGTTTGAACCATTTTTAGTAATCAACAACAACTTTGTTTGCAATCTTGTTATAAGTTCAATGTAATTAGTGGCTAGATCCTGGTACGTCACACGCCTAGCGGGGTTTTCGCAGGTGGTATTTTGGGGGTGTGACAGTTTGGTATCAGAGCCACTGGTTATAGTGAACTAGGTTTTAAAACTTCTTTATAAAACCAGACTATAACCGAATAGTTCAGAAATCGACCATGACACTCAGCTCCAGATTGCAAGGTTCGTCTCTCGTTTACTTATTGCACAGCATATCTAGTGTACACTTATGTATGACATTGCATGTGAATGCATACTTAGCACTACAGTATGAGTTCTTGTATTACTAGCCTACGTTATGTGATTGATAGTGTGACACTTCCCTGAACCTTCATGATTTATGTTGTGGTGTCTTTTGTCTTGCTACTCGAATTTGAGGAACCTTTTAGCACAAGTTAGGAGGAGCTGAGATGAACATGCAAATCGCATTGTTACTATGGGTGCACACATAATAATAATGTGGGGTGCATGTGAGTCCTAGTGAGGCTTAACGAGTGTGAAAGGGGTTCTGCTATGTTGTCTGATGTAATGATAGAACTCAGTAATCTGTAGAAGTCATAGTGATGTTTGACTCCTACTCAATCCCGAATTCTAACCTTTCCCGCTTTTTATATATAGAATCATGAGCGGACGAAATGGTGGACGTGGTGGAGGCCGCGGCAGTGGACGTGGCAACATTGCTATGTCTCAGGCTTAATTAACCGATTTGATCAATACTCGTGTGGCTGAAGCTCTAGCGGCTCAGCAGGCTGGTACGATATGTGCCAAATACTCTTTATCCTTGTGTCGCGTACTCGACTCTTACCCGTGTGTTGTATTTTCTTTCGTCTTTAGGTCAACATGTGAATCAGAATCTGAACAACCCGCCTGTTTGCACATTTAAAACGATGATGGATTGTAAGCCCCAGACGTTAAGTGGGACTGAAGGAGCAGTGGGGTTACTACGTTGGTTTGAAAAAGCAGAATCGGTGTTCGCTATGTGTAATTGTCCTGCTGGGGACAGAGTGAAGTATGCTACGGGCACGTTGGAGGATGGTGCCCTGACTTGGTGGAATGCCCAAGTCCAAATGCTGGGTATTGAAATGGCAAATGCAACCACTTGGGAGGATTTTAAAGAGCTGATGAGAGAGGAGTACTGTCCTCGTGATGAGATCCAGAAGCTGGAAAATGAATACTACAATTTGAAGATGGCAGGGTCCAAGATCGAAGCGTACACGAAGTGGTCTCATGAGCTCGCGAATATGTGTCCTAACCTATCACGACCACCCCACCGTAGGATTGAGCTGTACATCAACGATTTAGCACCACAGGACAAGGGTTTAGTCACTGCAGCAAATCTTGACAACTTGCCTCGAATCATCCGCTTAGCCCACAAAATCACCGATTAGGAGGTGGAGCGTGGCTCGCTACCACCACGTGTTTCTGCTACTGCTGCTACTACTGCTACAGCTACTACTCCTGCAACTGACAGCAAACACAAATGGAATGATGTGGACAAGGTATCCAACTCGATTCAGCCACAAAAGAAGCCAGACAACACTAACAACCGCAACTTTAGCCAGTCATCCTCTGGTAACCAAAACCAGAGAAACAACTCGAATCAGGGTTTTTACGTGGGGAAACAACCAAAGTGTAACAAGTGAAACTACCATCATCGAGGACCGTGCAATCGAATTTGTCACCGGTGCAACAAGGTGTGGCATATGGTAAGGGATTGCAGGGCCCCGCTCCCTAAGCAGCAGCAGCAATCTCCACAGCAACAGCAGCCACAACAACATGAAAGGCAACAACCTCAACAGAACCAGGGAAATCGTAAGGGGTGTTTTCAGTGTGGAGACGAGGGTCATTTTAGGAGGGATTACCCTCAACTGAATCAGAATGCTGGGAATAATAACAACAATACTGGGAACAACAACAACGGGAACAATGGTGGGAATGGTGCGCATGGAAGAGTGTTTACTATTGGTGTTGGGAAAGCTAGGAATGATGGCAACGTGGTGACCGGTACGTTTTCTGTGAACAATCTATTTGCTTCTGTTTTATTCGACTCTGGTGCCGATTGGAGTTATGTGTCTTTGGGGTTCAGTCGTCAGTTAGGGTTGACTCCTACACCTCTTGTAAACAAACACGTAGTAGAACTAGATGATGGCAAATTGATTGAAGCTTCACATGTTCTTTTTGGGTGTAAACTCGATCTTATGGGTCAAGTGTTCGACATTGACCTACTTCCCGTTATTCTTGGAAGCTTCGATGTTGTCCTTGGTATGGACTGGTTGTCTAAGCACCAAGCGAAAATTCTTTGTAAGGAGAAAATTGTACGTATCCCTCAGTGGAGAATCCCTGTCGGTCCAAGGTCACCAAAGCGGAGCAAAGGTTAACCTTATCTCAGCCATGAAAGCCCAGAAGTTTTTACGTAAGGGCTATCCTACTATTTTAGCACTTGTTACTAACACCCAGTCTGAAGAGAGGAAAATCAAAGACCTGCCAGTTATTCGTGAGTTTTCCGATGTATTTCCTGAAGAACTTCTTGGTTTACCTCCACACCGTCAGGTGGAATTTCAGATCGATCTTACGCCAGGAGTAGCCCTGATTGCTCGTGCTCCATACCGTCTTGCACCAGGAGAGTTGCAAGAACTGTTAAACCAACTCCAAGAACTGCTGGATAGAGGTTTTATCTGACCCAGTTCTTCGCCTTGGGGAGCCCCGGTCCTATTCGTGAAGAAGAAAGACGGGTCTTTTCATATGTGTATAGATTATCATGAGCTTAACAAAGTGACTGTCAAGAACCGTTATCCTCTACCTCGCATTAATGATCTGTTTGGCCAGCTACAAGGGTCAAGTTTTTACTTGAAAATCGACTTAAGATCGGGCTATCATCAGATGAGAGTCCGAGTGGAGGATGTTCCTAAAACAGCTTTTCGAACGCGGTATGGCCATTATGAGTTTCTGGTTATGCCATTCGGGTTGACAAATGCACCAGCAGTTTTCATGGACCTCATGAATCGTGTGTGCAAACCGTATCTCGATGACTTTTTCATTATGTTTATCGATGACATTTTGATCTATTCTAAGAGCAAGGAGGACCACGAGCGACAATTGTGCCTTATCTTGGAGCTCCTGAGGAAGGAGCAACTCTACGTGAAATTCTCTAAGTGTGACTTCTGGATTCGAGAAGAACACTTCCTTGGCCACATTTTTAATGAAACGGGGATACACGTGGATCCTGCTAAGATTGATGCTATCAGAAATTGGGCGGCACCAAAGATCCCTTCGGAGGTGCGACAATTTATTGGTCTCGCTGGGTACTATCATAGATTTATTAAAGACTTCTCAAAGATCGCACAACCTCTCACCGCATTAACACAGAAAGGCGTTGTATAATCTTGGGGAACAAAGCAGGGGGATGCCTTCCAACTCTTGAAACAAAAACTCTGCAGCGTACCAATCTTGTCTTTACCTGAAGGTACCGAGGATTTTGTGGTGTACTATGATGCTTCTATTCGGGGTCACGGTTGTGTGCTAATGCAACGCGAGAAGGTGATAGTGTACGCTTCTCGAGAGTTGAAGGTTCATGAGAAGAATTACACGACTCACGACTTAGAGTTGGGGGTCGTGGTTTTTGCGTTAAAAATCTGGAGGCATTACTTGTACGGTACTAAATGCACTATTTATACCAACCACAGGAGCCTTTAGCACATCTTTGATCAGAATGAGTTGAATATGCGACAGCGTCGCTGGGTGGAACTCTTGAACGATTATGATTGTGCAATCAAGTATCATCCAGGTAAATCTAACGTGGTAGCTGATGCCCTTAGTCAAAAGGAAAGGAAACGAAACCCAAACGTGTCCACGCTTTGCAGTTCACCATCCATTCTAACCTACCCGACTAGATTCGCTCTGCCCAAACTGAAGCTTTGAAAGACGAGAACCTTAAAGCCGAAGAGATGCGAGGCTTGGAGAAGAAACTTGTTGAAAGATCTGACGGTATTCGCTATTTCATGGAGCGAATATGGGTCCTTTTTCACGAAAACCTTAGAGAACTTGTGATGGACGAAGCAAACAAGTCTCGCTACTCTGTTCACCCAGGTTCTGATAAGATGTATCAGGATCTAAAAGTCTTGTATTGGTGGCCGAAGATGAAAGCTCACATCGCGACGTATATGAGTAAATGTTTGACTTGTGCGAAAGTCAAAGTGGAATATCAGAAACCACCTGGCCTGCTTCAGCAACCAGAAATACCCATGTGGAAATGTGAGCAAATTGCTATGGATTTCGTCACTAGTTTGCCAAGAACTCAAAACGGAAATGATACCATCTGGGTGATCGTCGACCTTCTCACGAAGTCAGCGCACTTCCTCGCATTCAAGGAAACAGATAAGTTCTCACAACTTGCTGCTGTTTATCTGAAGGAAGTAGTTTCTAGGAACGGGGTGCCAACCTCTATTACCTCTTTTCCTGACCCAAGCTTCATATCCGATTTGTGGTAGTCGATGCATAAATCATTCGGTTCACGTCTTGACATGAGGACTGCTTATCACCCACAGACGGATGGTCAAAGTGAACGAACCATCCAGACACTTGAAGACATGCTGCGAGCATGTGTGATCGATTTTGGTAAGGGTTGGGAGAAACACTTGCCTTTGATAGAGTTCTCTTACAACAATAGTTACCATTCTGGCATCCAGGCAGCCCGTTCGAAGCATTGTACAGACGAAAATGCCGTTCTCCTCTCTGTTGGGCTGAGGTGGGTGACAGCCGGATCACAGGTCCAGAACTTGTACTTGAAACTTCAGAGAAGATTGTCCAGATCAGAAATTGTATGGCGGCAGCGTGCGACCGTCAGAAAAGCTACGCTGATAAGCGTAGGAAACCTCTGGAGTTCGCTGTAGGCGATCGCGTTATGTTGAAAGTCTCACCCTGGAAGGGTGTGGTACGCTTTGGGAAACGCGACAAGCTTAATCCATGTTATGTCGGACCATTCAAAATTTTGGAACGATTTGGTAAAGTGGCCTACGAACTCGAGTTACCTGCTGAGTTGGGTAACGTTCATGATGTCTTCCATGTTTCGCAACTAAAGAAGTGTTTGTCCGATGAAACACTTGTGGTACCACTCCAAGAACTGAAGATCGAAAACAAATTGCATTTTGTCGAAGAACCCATCGAAATTATGGATCGGGAAGTCAAGGTCCGTAAGCATAGTCGAAACCCGATCGTGAGAGTTCGTTGGAACTCAAGACGTGGACCGGAGTTCACGTGGGAACGCGAGGATCAGATGAAGCTCAAGTATCCTCAACTTTTCCCAACTAACTAATCTAATCCTGATGCAACTGGTGAATTTCAGGACGAAATTCCCTTTCAAGTTGGGGATGATGTGGCACCCGAGGAAAATCCGCAGTCATCCTGATTCTGCCGCTTTGGGGTTACTTATCAAATTTCGGGACGAAATTTCTTTCAAGTTGGGGTTGATGTGACAACCCGAGATTTCATCATAATTCGTTTTACGTTGTATCATGTTACATAATTTATTTCAAAAACCGAAAAACCAAACCGAACCATTGCGAAAACCAATATTACCAAAATCGAACGGTTTTCATCAACCGAAAACCTAACTTTCGGTTACGGTTTTTGTTTTACCCAAAACCCGAACCGAAACGTGTACACCCCTACCCACTCTTAAGAATTCCAGTTTATTGAATTACTTTACGATATAAGAAAATTTTTATAAATCCGCCATCATGAATTAAACTTACACACCATTAAACTTGTGAAGACCACTATTTTGGTGTATATTGAAGAGTTTACAATTATATCCTTTGTAGCAGTCTAAGGATTATTAAGACGTTAAATTTAAATCATATAAATTGTAAGAATTAGTTATCAAACAAATCCCCCTACTTGTGGCCTAGTGGTAAGAGGCTTAGGGGTTGTTTGGCAATATCTGAATGGTTAAGTGCTGAACCAGTAAGAGGTCTGAACCATTAAGTGCTAAACCAGTAAGAGGTCTGAACTATTAAGAGTCTGTATAATGCTTAACTGTTCAGAGGCAAATGTCTGGCCAATTCAGATTAGAAGTCTTAACCATTCAGACTCTGTAGAAATCTTAACCATTCAGAGGCAAATGTCTGAACCATTCAGACATCTGCTCGTGAAACAAACAGTCTGAACCATTAAGTGCTGAACTAGTAAGAGGTCTGAACCGTTAAGAGTCTTATTAAGAGGTAAACAAATACCCCCTCAGATTTCCTAATAGAGACTCAAGTTCAATTCCCACTTGTATCATATTGGGGTGAATATAGGCAATGAATGATTTAGACTAGGCCTTGTGTGAGGTTGTCAGTTCGATTCTCAAGCCCAACAGGGTTTTCGTCCCACCATGTGTTAAGCCAGAGAGTTCTACTCTTGTTGTGGCACAACGACTGTCAAGTAGAAGCAGGCAATGAAATTGAGCCATACTCACGTCGTATCTTTTATCTACATTTCATTGTGTGAAAAGTTATAAATCCTGAAATATTGTATATACATCATGACAATTTTAACATCTGCGTTTCGCTGTGTGAAACCGGGATGAACTCACGACATATTTTTTTTATCTACGCTTTGTTGTGTGAAAAGTTATATATTCTAAAAGATTTTATTTACGTCACGAAATAATGTTTGTCTACGTTTTGTTGTGTGAAACCGAGCCAGGATTAGAATATATTTTTCTATCAACGTTTCCTTGTTTGAAAACATATGTAGGGTCTATACATGTTTTGTTGGCGTATCAAATATACGATATTGGGATATTGGGTTTGGAAAATCGTGTAACCGTGAACAAGGGTTCACATCTTTGGGTGTTATGGGCCTTTGGGTATTATGGGCCTGTAATGGGCTTAAGTTATGTGGGTCATGAAGGGTCAAAGATACCCTATATATTATTTGTTTATCATTTGTCTAGGGTTGAACATATGAGAGGTAGTTAGACATCTAAAGTTGTTTTGGTAGAAACCCTCTCGTTGTATCAGATGATTCAAAGCTAATAGAAGTCGCATGAATTGAGTGATATCTTGTTCTTGTTAATTGAATCACACAATCATTAGTTTCCGCCTAATAGATTGTGATTACTTGATATCTTATTGAAGATCCAGATTTTGAGACTAACAAGTTATATATTCTAAAGTATTTATCTACATCGCGGCGTATTTTTATCTATGTTTTGTTGAGTGAAATCGAGCTGAACTAATTACGTATTTTTTTATCTACGTATCGTTGTGTGAAAACCTATATATTCTAAAATATTTTATCTACATCACCATGCTGTTTTATCTATGTTTCGTTATGTAAAACTGAGCCAAACACATGAAGTAATTTTTTTTTTACGTTTTTTTTGTGTAAAATCGAGCCGAACTTACCATTTCAAAAATTATTTAGTTAATTATTCAAGAAAAGTATGGTTAAATTGTGACAACCCAAGATTTCAAGGTCTTTCCTCTACGCATCACTTGTTTCACAATCCTGTTTTCACAATTCGTTTTACGTTGTATCATGTGCACGATATTCGAATGATTAAAGTACTGTTATGTTTGGTTGTTGCATGAAATTTAGGAGTTGTTTAATGTTTAGGCATAACATGGAACCACACTTGAATCACGAAAAACCCAAGTTGACGAAGAACTAGGGTTCTTCGTGTAACACCTCGAAAATTCACGTCCTATAATGTGTTGACACGTGTCATATGATTGAACGTGTGAAAGAATGTTCTGAAAGGACTAAAGTTGACAATCATGAAAAGTATGTGAATATACGAGTTCTAAATGTCAACAGTGAATAAATATTTTGTACATTATGTGACAACTCGAAATCTAGAACCTTTCGTGTATGCTTAAACGCGTGGCTAGTTAGCTTATGTGATTAATGACAAATGAACCTTTATGTGATTATGTGTTATTTGTGTGTGCTTGTATGTATGCGATATATGTATATATGAACCGAGACACAAGAACCCGACTCGAGACCATGTGATCTCGAGTGAACGATAACATATGGGCCGGTTGGGCCACACACACACATACACACTTAGCCTATGTCGGAGCCCATTAGGGTGCACTTGAAGCTAGTATATAATCCGATTGTTAGTCATCTTTGCCATTTTCTTGGACAACACACACACTCCTCTACACTCTCTCTAGAAACCATTAAACCCTAAGCTACAACATTGTTTCCCTCCATCTCGGATCCAAACCGGAGACACTAGGACTAGCGGATCGGCTCTCACACACACACACTCGGAAGCTTCACACTCATCTTCGAAACCCATCAATCGGTTAGTGATTTCATGATGTTTGTTGTTGTTAAATAATAGTGTGAATGATATGATTTAACTAGTGTAGTTGTATGCTTGATGATGTTTTGTGAACCGGATATGTATGTTGTTGATAATCGGATAACATGTTTTGATTTCGGATATGTTGCATAATGAACACACAATATCTTATGTCTAAATGTGATTCAAACCATTGAATATTGATGTTCATGAAACCGGCTTGCATATGTGTATAGAGAGCATCATGTTAATCGGATTAGGGTAGATTTGGAGATGTTATTGGATGACTTGAAACCATTAGATGAATATGTTCAAATGTTTGATTGTTGTTCATGATTATATGTTGTGATTAATGATAAAAACCCGGAAATAAGATGAACAAGTTTGAATAAGCAATATGAACTACTTGAATGTTTGAAGAACATGATGAATATGATATGAACATGGTTGAATATTTGAAATCTGATTGTTTGATCCATTTTAGGAAATTGTTAGACAAATAAACATGTTTATGAGGATAGTACATAATGGTGCATGAAATCAGAATGTTATTGGGTAGTACACTGTACCGAATCAGCTCCTGTCCAACCGAAACCTCCAGTTGCGACTCGAAACCAGTGCATGATGAGTCGAAATCTCCCGGTTGCGACATCGGTTGCGAGTCGCAAACACCTGGTTGCGACTCGAAACCACACGAGATCAGCACATAAACCGTATGACTCGAAACCATAGTTGCGAGTCCGGTTGCGACTCGAAACCAAAACAGCACGAACCGAAACCATGATTGCGACTCAGGTTGCGAGTCGCAAGCGCCTAGTTGCGACTCGAGACTATACCCAGATACACGCTGTTTGGGCTTGCACCTCATTTCGGACTTAAGAGATTGGGCCGGACTCTTGGGCCTAATGCACAGACCTTATATGTTACTGTTGAACGTGAATATTGTTGAACTGCTATGATCAAACGTGTATGCCATGAACGGTACTTGAATACATTATGCTAGAAACATACGTGCACTACTTGAATACGAACCTGATTGTATGATACAACTATGATAGGACGTGAGTAGCTACAATATTGCTTGATTGACTTTTCTGTGTATCTACCGAGCAAACCAAGGTGAGTTCACACCCTCTACAAAGCATGGGATTCCCTGGGTTGGGAATGGGGTTAAGGAACTGGGTTCCTCGTCCTCCTTGGGTAGGACAGCAAAGGTTCAGGAATGTAATTCCTCGTCCTCACGGACAGATAACTCGTACTAGACCAAAACTCTATCACGAAGTCCCTCATCTTTGTATCGACTTAATCGCCGAGGCCAATGGCGAGCGGGTCATTAGTTAGATAGCGCTATTTAGGTTTGACAAACCTCACACCGTGCCGCAGAGGACGGGCGTGAACTAATGGACTACTGGCACGTCAATGATGATAGACATTGAAAGTTCAGGGCACATAAACATGACTACAGTCAGCAGTCGATATGGTAACGAGTCTAGTGTATACATGGGGTAGCCCCCACGGCCGAAATGCCAGATAACTAACACGGGGTAGCCCCCACGGCAGGATTGCCAGAGTAACCGGGAATAAACAAGTCACGTTTTTAACTATGGGGTAACCCCCACGGCAGGATGCCAGCTAAAGGAAACTGTTTTCGAAACAACTTAAAACGAACACCCAACCGTGAACTCACTCAACTTGTTGTTGACTCGTTACTACATGCTTTGCAGGTCCTTAGGTTTCTTAGCTGGAGCTTGCATGGAGGAGGATCGTTGTGGGACATGGACGTTTGTGTGCCATGTTAAACTTTGAAACTATTAAACTTATGTTTTGGCTTTAAGACTTATGCTTCCGCTTGCAACTTAACTATGTTTTGTTTGAACACCAATTGTATTGGTTGGATTTTTATAACTACTTATATGCTTGTTCAATATGATTGGTGGCTGGATCCTGGTCAGTCACGCCTCCAAGCGGTAGTACTCCGCAGGTGGATTTTGGGGGTGTGACAGATTGGTATCAGAGCCATTGGTTATAGAGAACTTGGTTTTAATAAAGGGGAAAACGTTTTTTGTTAAAACCAGACTATAACCTGTACAGTGCTCAACGGTCCACAACGATGCTTCACTCCACATGCAAGGCTCGACATTCTAGGTGATATGATCTGTGTATATATTGCCTACTTGTTAGTTACGTAGTACATTGCTTATGGTATGCTTGGTTAGTATAACTACTGTTGCTTGAACACGTGCGTGCTTGCTCAATTTTATCGTCGTACTTTCGCGAACCCCTCTCACTCACGTTCTTCTTGGTATGAAGATCATGTCTGGACGCGTTAACCTAACACAAGCCCAGTTGACGGCTCTGATCAACGAACGAGTTGCCGCAGCAGTTGCAGCTGCACACGCAGGAGGTATATCCTGCAGTCCGAACTCATTCTAGGATCTTTAGGATCCTACTCTCGTGAACCAACCTTTGTGTTAAACTCTGTCTTTTCTTTCACCTACGATAGGTCAGCATGTTCAGCCACCCGTGTGCACTTTTAAGACTTTCATGGACTGCCGACCAACTACTTTTAGCGGCACTGAAGGAGCAGTAGGTCTCCTACACTGGTTTGAGAAGCTAGAATCTGTGTTCGAAATGTGCGAATGCCCTGAGGTGCGCAGGGTGAAGTATGCTACTGGTACTCTCGAGGGTTTAGCCCTCACATGGTGGAACGCTCAAGTTCAAATGCTAGGGTTGGTTGCTGCCAACGCCACCCCTTGGGAAACTTTTAAGGAAATGATCAAAGAAGAATACTGCAGTCGTGATGAGATTCACAAACTAGAGGTGGAGTTCTTCAACCTCAAGATGACGGGGTCCGAAATTGAAGCTTATGTGAAAAGGTCGAACGAACTGGCAATTCTGTGCCCTACTATGGTGGATCCTCCCATCAAACGCATCGAACTATTTCTTCAGGGCTTAGTGCCAGAAATCCAAAGTCATGTGACTTCAGCGAACCTCGCCACCTACCAGCAAATTGTCCAGTTGGCTCACCGTCTCACGGATCAGGCGGTGGAGCAGAAAAAGTTACCAAAACGCATAGGACTTCAGTAAGTTTGCTAATCCTTCCTTAGTTAAGTTTTTGCTTAGTTATAGCTTAAAAGTCAAACCGTCGTAATTAACGGTTGACTTTAAGATTAATCACTAATGGTCCAGTGATTAGTCGAATTGAAAGTAGTTATAAGTTGGTAATTATGTGGGTAATAAGCCCTTAAAAGGGTTCCCCCTGATTCCCATTCTAACTAGGTCAAATGTCGGGTCAAACTTGTGATTAAAAAGTCAACAGGATACTTAGTTTCTAATTTATGCATAATTAGCAATGTAGAACACATACAACTTGTTTGATCATTAATATAACTTGGTAATTAGTGTAAGAACATGTCTAAACATGTTCAACCCGACAATTTTATGTTTAGACCCGGTTCGGAACCGAAAGTCGCAAAGCTTTGACTTTTGCTTTGACTTCAGTTCTGACCCGTTTTGGTATGATTTAGAAATACCTTAGAGCTCTATTTGGACCAGGTTACATGCTAGTATAACCCTCTGTGATTATACACAATGGTTCATTAGTTAACCAATTAATACGCATGATTCCGTTAATTGCTCATATGTTGACCATTATGCCCTTATTACCATAAAACGTGATTTTTGGAAATGTGAAAGAGTAGAAACCTTAGTCACTGATATATAAACTTGTACCCAAAGTTTGACATCAGTTTGAGGTGTAGATTGAGAGTTATGCTCATTAGCGTAAATTAAAAGCTTTATGTTAATTAAACGGCGTAATTAGGGTATAGCCCTTTTAAACCTACTTTTTGATATCAAACTTATTATCCACTGATGTAATATATTATTTTGGGATTTTTAAAGATTTTTAATTAATTTTAGGCTGAGCATAACTTATAGTCGTAGGCTTAATCCGGTAATTGTTGGTTTTGCCCTTACGGGCTATAAAATGAGTTTTACATATCTACTCGACTCCAAACCTTTTGCTACTGATTAGATATGATAAATAAATTATTTTAAGCCTTCTGGAATGATAAAAATATCATCTTTATATATAGAACCCGGAAACGGCTTCTAATCGCCTTATTAAGCGTTTTTAGCGCATAGTATGTACTAAGACTATTTTTAAACATACAAGGGTGATACCTACTGATATTTTAGGTAAATTATAATATTTTAACAGTAAGCAAAAGTTGTTAAACTCATACTTCAGTTTTGAGCTTTTCGGCTTATGTGAAATTACCAAAATGCCACTACGGTGCATAGTTTGGTTATAATTGATAAATTTCACATATATACCTTACCCTACTGTTATAACTTAGTAAACTAAGTATTTTTGCTGATTATATCAGACCTGCAACTCAGGTTAATACTTAAACTCTTTTATAATCTTTTAAATGACCAAACTACCCCTACGGGGCATAGTTTGTGTTTAAATTCGTTTCGGGCATAATAAAAGAAATCTTACTGGTTTCACACCATATTTGAAGCATATTAACTTAGGAAACCTGTATATGGCTCTTACGGATACCCGTCACGCTTATTACGCGTTCGGTTCGGTTTATGTAACAAGTTTACATAAATGAGTCGAAACGGGTCAAACCTTATCGGTTTTATCTCAAAATCCAGAGTGTGTATGAAATACCCATATTAATTTGATCGGCCTAAGCTTAATAGTGCGTACGAATCGTATCATTGAAACTAATCGGTCTAAGCTTAAGCTTAACTAAAGACCCGTTAGGATTCTAATAGGTTATTATAAACGTTCGTTCCAGATTAGGAGGACCAGTAAAAGCTGCTTGCATTTGCTTATTGTGATTATTACTTTGCTCAGGTAAATACTTTTAACTTATTTTCCCTATACGGGCTTGGGTTACGGTATATAAAATACTGCTTGGTCAGGCATCAAATCTTCCATCGTTTGGTGGTTAATTGAATAATTTGATCGGCCCGTTTAAACTGTCTTGTTTACTTAAAGCCTTTGGGGGGGGGGGGTTAATGACCATGTCCCGGATATCCCTGGCATCATTTTACGAAATGGCTACGACTTAAGCGCGGGGTGTAGGCGTACACCCGTCAGTGCATAAAAGAATAATGTGGTGTGTCTATTGATCTTTAACCCGGACACGATCTGGGCTACTGAACGCATAAGGAACATGTAATTCGTTCACAAGATTATATATTTAAATAATACTCCCAAGTTATAAAATGTTTATGCCACGTGCATTCAAGTCAATTTTCAATCATTTTCCAAAATAAGTCAGTTAATTGTATTTACCAGTGTAAACTGACGTATTTTCCCAAAAAGATTAAATGCGGGTACTAAGCGTAATTGGCTGGGATTTCTCCTTAGCATCAATAAAGAGTCTCGCAAGCTTAAGATGCCTATCGTCTGTTGAACTATTGTTTCCATTTTATTTTCGATCCGTCTGTGGATAAACAATCGATAGTTGTGATATTTGATATTACAATATTATATTCGGTTGAATTATATCTTAAAATTTGCTTCCGCTGTGCATATTAAATATTGTGTTGTTTGACTATTATGTTGCCAACCACGTCACGATACTCCCCACCGGTGACACGTGGAAATCGGGGTGTGACAGGTTGGTATCAGAGCCATCACTGAGCGAATTAAACACTAGCCTTTTGTGTTTAATCTCAGTTACACAATTGCACATTTCAAAAACTTTTGAGTCTAGGCAAATAACATAGGACAAATTCTACCTTGTTTGGTTTTTGTTTTGTCCTTTATTTTATATATATTCTTGTCGTTATCTCATGTTGTTTTGACAGGATTAAAAAAAAAATGCCGCCAAGATTCTTCCGAAGAAGAGGACGAGGAAAGGGGCCAATCACCGCCCCCAATGACAACGAGGCAGGACCTTCGCATGTGCGAGCTCCTTCTACTACTGAGAGTGACGATCCTCGACAGAACCGGAGGAACCTCTTCGAGCTGGCTAGACGGTCGGTTTCGCACAGTTCAACACCTCCAGTTCATAACCCTTACGGGCCACAGCCGGAGTATGAGCCCAATAACCCCCAACCTTCCTACATACCTTTACAGCGATCTTTATCGCACCACTCCTTTGGTGTCCCTACACCTGTTTTTAGGGGCCGGTTTAACCCGGCAAATTTCATACAAGAATCAGTGGATTTCAACCCATTGGGACCGGAGGACCACTTCTCGGGAGACAACGCTATGGATATGGACAAGGACACGGATCCCGTCGAACCTGCCAGTGGTACACCGAACCATCCCATCGAGATTTCGGATGGCTCTTCTTTTCACGGATCACCCTACGGTGGTCCAGACAGCTTTCAGGCAAGATTTACTCAGCACGAGTGGTACTTCACACCCTCGCATCATTCATCTCCTCATCAGCAGCAGCAGCAGGATCCCTCTGTGGATTCACGGTTTGTGGCAGTCACGCCACCGCCTCCACCGCCACCAGTTCAACCGGCACCTCCACAACCGCCAAGGCGTAGGAGAACCGGAGCGCGGATGTCCGCGCGAGGAGGAGACTTCCATTTTAGCTCTCCTCGACAATCAAGTGGCAGTCATTATCCGCCACATCAAGAAGATCCACAAATGGGTGGACCTTCGAACCCAGTTGCGCAGCAACCACCACCGATGGGTTTTGATAACCCGATTCCAACATACACGGGTTCTATGGCGTACAACCCGTTTGAACAACCAGCCCACACCAACTACGGTTACGGTGAAGCCGACCCATACATGGTAGCGGCAAATTACAACGCCTTTAACCCTGAAGGACCGTATGGAGCTCCTTGGGGAGTAGGGTACCCAACTCATGGGTACCAGATACCGGCCAGACCTATTATACGGACACAATCACAGCCGCCACGGTTTTCTCCCCCAGAATGGGAGGAAATTCTTCAGAGACTGGATCAGGTTGAGCGAGACTTTAACCGCGACCGTAGGGAGAGACAGAGCTTCTTCCAAGGATTGACAAGCTTGATCAAAGGGAAGAGCAACAAGGACCACTGAATCCTTCCAATTGTTGTTGAGCCCCTGCATAGGCCAGTCTTGCTGTATAAACCCCTGCGTGGGTATGCTGGTTTGTTTTGACCCCTGCGTGGGTCTATCTTTCTGTTAACCCCTACGAGGGTATGATGTTATTGTTTAAGTCCCTGCGTGGACTATTATGTTATTTGTGTAAGTCCCTGCGTGGACTATTATGATGTTTGTTGTTAAGCCCCTGCGTGGGTAAATCCTTGTTTAAACCCCTGCGTGGGTAAGTTTGTCTATTTAAAAAGTTCCGTTTAGGGCGACGTGTAAGCTTTTAATAAATTAATGGAATGTAAGTTTATAAATTTCATTTTTTCTATTATCTGCATAAATATATTATATGAAATAAATAAATCAAAATCATTCCTTTTTAATAATAATCTGCCTTTTTAAATATTGAATAAGAATCTTAAGAGTGAAACCTAGCCTGAGTGTCATTATGAAGACCTGGCCATGATGGTAAGACCTGTTTAAAAGATTCAAATCCCTGTTAACATCTGAAATCATGTTAACACTCCTGGCAGACGTGATTCGTTAAAATCACACACGTCATTCATATTATTGGATTCTTCAAAAGATTCCTAACCCAATTTAATGATCTCTGAATCATGGGTTTAGATCATCAATTAAGATGATCATATTTTTACCATACGTGGTAATATAGTGCCTACGGGCCCTGCTCATTTCCACATGAGCGAGAAAGACAGTGGTAGCGATGACTCCCTGTCAGATAAAGGTAATGAACTAGGTTCAAACCTTCATGTTTTGATTCTCTGAAATCATAGCTTATAATTTAAAATGTCCTTGTGACTAGGCCTTTTGTGCCACAAATAAAACTGTTATTGTTTTATAATTAGGATAAATTATAATAGAAATCCTAAATAAATATGATTAATAAATTAACCAAATATGGTCTCTGTTACCATGGTTAATGAATTACCCTAAGGGGCAATTACCATAATAAACTCCCAAATAAACTATTGTCCTTGTTTTCTGTAACAGTTCAATTAAAATGGCTAATTCGGACGAAATTAATAGCCATCCAGTGGAGAATAACGATAATGCCCGAATTAATTTAACGGGTGCTGAATTGAAAGCGTTGGTAGACGACGCATTTACAAAGGCCTTGGAGCGGCAGTACCAAGAGTATAGTGGGACTCGAAGTAGGACCCTATCTACTCCGCATTCGAAGCCACCTTCCAAGAAGGAAGAACTGAAGAAAGATGATGATCGACTCTCCTCGAACCACCACAGTGCTCCATCTCAGCAGGTTGTACTAAATCAAGAACCCCGTAACAAGGGTTGCTCTTATAAATATTTTGTTTCCTGCAAACCCCGGGATTTCACTGGGGAGAAAGGAGCCATTGACTGTATGACGTGGCTGGATGAGATGGATACAGTTGTGGATATCAGCGGATGCGCTGAGAGGGATGTGGTCAAGTATGTGTCGCAATCTTTTAAAGGTGAAGTTTTAGCCTGGTGGAGATCTCTGATTCAAGCCACCGGGAAAATCCCATTGTACAACATGTCGTGGGATCAATTTGTTGCCCTCATCAGGGAAAATTACTGCCCCCAGCATGAGGTTGAGAAGATAGAGGCTGATTTTCTATCATAGGTTATGACAAACCTTGATTGTCAAGCTTACCTCACGAGCTTCAACACGATGTCCCGGTTGGTTCCGTATTTGGTAACCCCGGAACCAAAAAGAATAGCTCATTTTATCGGTGGTTTAGCCCCGGAAATTAAGGCAAGCGTAAAGGCTTCTCGGCCAGCTACTTTTAGATCTATAGCTGACATATCTTTGTCCCTCACTCTGGATGCGGTCAGGCAAAGATCGCTGAGGAACAAAGATGCTGAGAAGAGAAAACGTGAAGATGATAATTCACGGAGGTCGAACAAGAAGTACCGTGGAAACGGTGACCACAAGAAAGGATCTGAGTCAAGGAAAGATGGGCATCAGTCTGGTGAGAAGCCCAAGTGCAAGATTTGCAAGAAACAGCACTATGGAAAGTGCAGACTCGATTCGAACTCGCAAAGAACTTTTGCTTGCGGGATATGCAAGTCCAAGGATCACAAGACCTTGGATTGCAAAAAGCTGAAAGATACAACTTGCTACAGCTGTAATGAGAAAGGGCACATTAAAACCAACTGCCCTAAATATGCCAAGAAGCCTGAAGAGGCCAAGAAGACAAATGCTAGAGTCTTCAGAATGGATGCCAAAGAAGCGGTTCTAGACGACAATGTGATTACAGGTACTTTCCTTGTAAATGATGTCTATGCAAGAGTACTTTTTGATTCAGGCGCTGATAAGTCTTTCGTAGATCATAAGTTTTACAAATTGCTGAATTTACCTGTCAAAACCTTGAGTATAAATTATGAGGTAGAGTTAGCAGATGGCACCATAGAAACCGTCTCAACTGTGTTAGATGGATGTGTTATATCCATTAAGAACCACTCTTTTCCTCTGTCTCTACTTCCCTTTAAGTTGGCCGGTTTTGACATAGTTTTGGGTATGGACTGGTTATCTCATAACCAGGCCCAAATTGTCTGCAACAAAAAGCAGGTGGTGATAAAGACTCCGTCTGGTGAATCACTTACCATTCGGGGAGATACCCAGTATGGACTGCCTGAGCAAGTGACTATGCTCAAGGCTTCAAAGTGCTTAAAGAAGGGTTGTGTCATCTACATGACACAAGTGATTATTGATGAACCGAAACCAAAGATGGAAGACATCCCAATCATTTCTGAATACCCTGAAGTTTTTCCGGAAGAACTACCTGGTTTGCCACCAGATAGGCAAGTGGAATTCAGGATTGATATCATCCCTGGAGCAGCACCAGTTGCTAGAGCACCTTATAGGTTGGCGCCCACAGAGATGAAGGAATTAAGGACACAACTGGATGAATTGCTAGCTAAAGGTTTCATTAAACCTAGTTCGTCTCCTTGGGGAGCACCAGTCTTGTTTGTCAAAAAGAAGGATGGATCGATGCGTCCGTGCATCGATTACCGTGAACTTAATAAGGTCACAATAAAGAATAGGTATCCTTTGCCCAGGATCGACGATTTGTTCGATCAATTGCAAGGGGCAAGTTATTTCTCGAAGATTGACTTAAGGTCAGGCTACCATCAACTAAAGGTTAGAGATGAAGACATGCACAAAACAGCATTTAGGACTCGTTATGGTCATTACGAGTTCCTAGTGATGCCTTTTGGGCTCACTAATGCACCTGCCACGTTCATGGATCTCATGAATCGCGTGTGCAAGCCTTACTTAGATAAATTCGTCATCGTTTTCATCGAAGACATTCTTATCTATTCGAAGAACCAAGCTGACCATGAGAAACACCTTCGATGTATTCTCAAACTCCTGCATCGTGAGAAACTCTATGCCAAATTCTCTAAGTGTGAATTCTGGCTTCGAGAGGTCTAATTCCTTGGACATGTGGTGAGTGAGCGTGGTATCCAAGTGGATCCTGCTAAGGTAGAAGCAGTTATGAACTGGAAGGAGCCAAAGACGCCTACAGAGATTCGTAGCTTCCTGGGATTGGCCGGATATTACAGGCGTTTCATTGAAAATTTTTCAAGGATTGCTGCACCCCTAACTTCCTTAACTAAGAAGAAGGTTAAGTTTGCTTGGGGCCCTAAGCAGCAAGAATCCTTTGATATCCTTAAACAAAAGTTGAGCAACGCTCCTGTACTGACATTGCCAGATGGAATAGAAGATTTTGTGGTTTACTGCGACGCATCGCACACTGGCATGGGGTGTGTGCTTATGCAGAAAGGAAAGGTTATTGCCTATGCTTCAAGACAGTTGAAGGTGCATGAAAAGAATTACACCACCCACGACTTGGAGTTGGGTGCCGTTGTATTTGCACTAAAACTGTGGAGGCATTATTTGTATGGTATCAAGTGTGTGATCTATTCTGATCACAAGAGCCTTCAACATCTGTTTAACCAGAAGGATTTAAACATGAGGCAACGCCGATGGATGGAGACGTTAAATGATTATGATTGTGAAATCAGATACCATCCCGGCAAGGCGAATGTAGTTGCCGATGCCTTGAGCAGAAAGGAAAGGGTGAAACCCATCCGAATTAATGCCAAGAGCATTGAGATTAAGAACAGTTTGACTGAAAGGTTGTTAGCTGCACAGAGGGAAGCTGTGTTGGAAGCTAACTATCCTAACGAAAAGGTAGGAGTAACTGAGGAGCAGTTATCTCTTGGCAAAGACGGAATTCTGAGATTGAATGGATGAATATGGGTTCCAATTTATGGAGGACTTCGAGATGTTATCCTCCAGGAAGCCCATAGTTCTAAATATTCCATTCATCCTGGAGCTGATAAGATGTACCAGGATCTAAGGGCAAGCTATTGGTGGATAGGCTTGAAAAATTCTGTAGCTGCCTATGTAGCAAAGTGCTTGACATGTGTGCAAGTCAAAGCAGAACATCAAAAGCCGTCAGGCTTGCTACAATAGCCTGAACTTCCTACGTGGAAATGGAAAATGGTAACCATGGATTTTATCACCAAGTTACCTAAGACAAGGAAAGGAAATGATACAATATGGGTTATAGTTGATAGACTGACTAAGTCAGCATATTTCTTACCCATCAAGGAGACTTATAGCTCCGACATGCTAGCCCAATTGTACGTGGATAAGATTGTAGCCTTGCATGGCATACCTGTGTCTATTATCTCTGATAGAGATACTAGATACACGTCACATTTTTGGAAAAGTTTCCAACAATCTTTGGGCACGCGTTTGAATTTCAGTACAGCTTACCACCCTCAGACTGACGGATAGAGTGAGCGTACAATCCAAACATTGGAAGACATGCTACGTGCAAGTGTAATTGATTTAGGTGGTAGTTGGGATAACCACCTACCCTTGATTGAATTCTCCAACAACAATAGCTACCACACCAGCATAAAGGCTGCGCCTTTCGAGGCCTTATACGGTAGAAAGTGTAGAACGCCCGTTTGTTGGGCGGAAGTTGGAGATGTCCAATTATCAGGACCAGAGATAGTCTTTGAAACGACGGACAAGATTGTCCAGATTCGTGACCGCCTCAAAGCTGCCCGAGATAGGCAAAAGAGCTACGCAGATCCAAAGCGTAAATCCTTTCACTTCGAAGTAGGTGACAAGGTATTGCTTAAAGTATCACCCTGGAAGGGGGTGATGCGATTTGGTAAGAAAGGCAAGCTAAGCCCGAGATACATAGGACCTTTCGAGGTTATCGAACGTGTCGGGTCAGTTGCCTATAAGTTAAACTTACCGGAAGAGCTCAGTGGTATTCATAATGTATTCCACATCTGCAATCTGAAGAAGTGTTTCGCTAATGAATCACTAGTCATACCACATACAGATGTGCATATAGATGAGAGCTTGAAATTTGTGGAAAAACCATTGTCGATTGAAGATCGACAGGTTAAGAAGCTTCAAAGGAAGCATGTACCTATTGTAAATGTCAAATGGGATGCCCGAAGAGGTCCCGAATACACGTGGGAGGTTGAATCCACAATGAAAGAAAAGTACCCTTACTTATTTCAATAAATCTCGGGGTCGAGATTTCTTTTAAGGGGGTGAGGATGTAACACCTCGAAAATTCACGTCCTATAATGTGTTGACACGTGTCATATGATTGAACGTGTGAAAGAATGTTCTGAAAGGACTAAAGTTGACAATCATGAAAAGTATGTGAATATACGAGTTCTAAATGTCAACAGTGAACAAATATTTTGTACATTAACCCTACATGATGCTCATACCTTCAAACGAATAAATCATGGATCATACGAAGCTAAATATGAAAGAAAGTGAGAGATTACAAACTACAAGGGTTAAATGTGTCAACATGTTTAAGTTATACCTCTGAGTGACCTTTTGACAAACTCGAAGCTTTGTAACGATTAATTATGCTCACTAGAATGCACGATATAAATTTCATAAAGTTTCGTTATCGTATGAGAAAGTTATGATCAAATTCGTATGCGAACGGTTAAAAGCGTCTACGTTGAAAGTTATGACTTTTCGGGTAATAACAAGGTGACCAAGGACTTGGTAAAGTGGAAACAAGTCTTAAAGCCCTTGTAGATAAATAAGAAGGGGTCAAACTGCAAAAATATAAGCTAGTTGACCTTTCGGAAGGGCCAAGAGACAAGTATGCAACAAATGGAAAATGTGAAATCTGATTACAAGACTCAGGCGGGCCGCGTAAGAGACCTTAAGGTCTTACGCTCTTACGCGGGCCGCGTCAGACCATCAGATGCAGAATACGTAGACAGCAGCCTGTATTCGCGCTTAATCGACCCAAAACAGATATTTTCACATTGTGGGCGACCCCTAAACAGTCCTAGACACTTAGGGACACTTATGGATGAGTTGTGGTCAGTTGTAGACATGTGTGTCAACAATCCATGGTGAGTAAATCACTATATAAAGGCCAAGGTTGCAACCAAGTTCTTCACACCTTCCATCTGCACATTAGAGCATTTCTGGAGCTAAGGACTTCTCTCTAAGCTTCACATTTCGTGCATAGGTCTTCAGTAAGTTTGCTAATCCTTCCTTAGTTAAGTTTTTTCTTAGTTATAGCTTAAAAGTCAAACCGTCGTAATTAACGGTTGACTTTAAGATTAATCACTAATGGTCCAGTGATTAGTCTAATTGAAAGTAGTTATAAGTTGTTAATTATGTGGGTAATAAGCCCTTAAAAGGGTTCCCCCTGATTCCCACTCTAACTAGGTCAAATGTCGGGTCAAACTTGTGATTAAAAAGTCAACAGGATACTTAGTTTCTAATTTATGCATAATTACCAATGTAGAACACATACAACCTGTTTGATCATTAATATAACTTGGTAATTAGTGTAAGAACATGTCTAAACATGTTCAACCCGACAATTTTATGTTTAGACCCGGTTCGGAACCGAAAGTCGCAAAGCTTTGACTTTTGCTTTGACTTCAGTTCTAACCCGTTTTGGTATGATTTAGAAATACCTTAGAGCTCTATTTGGACCAGGTTACATGCTAGTATAACCCTCTGTGATTATACACCATGGTTCATTAGTTAACCAATTAATACGCATGATTCCGTTAATTGCTCATATGTTGACCATTATGCCCTTATTACCATAAAACGTGATTTTTGGAAATGTGAAAGAGTAGAAACCTTAGTCACTGATATATAAACTTGTACCCAAATTTTGACATCAGTTTGAGGTGTAGATTGAGAGTTATGCTCATTAGTGTAAATTAAAAGCTTTATGTTAATTATACGGCATAATTAGCGTATAGCCCATTTAAACCTACTTTTTGATATCAAACTTATTACCCACTGATGTAATATATTATTTTGGGATTTTTGAAGATTTTTAATTAATTTTAGGCTGAGCATAACTTATAGTCGTAGGCTTAATCCGGTAATTGTCGGTTTTGCCCTTACGGGCTATAAAATGAGTTTTACATATCTAATCGACTCAAAACCTTTTGCTACTGATTAGATATGATAAATAAATTATTTTAAGCCTTCTGGAATGATAAAAATATCAGCTTTATATATAGAACCCGGAAACGGCTTCTAATCGCCTTATTAAGCGTTTTTAGCGCATAGTATGTACTAAGTCTATTTTTAAACATACAAGGGTGATACCTACTGATATTTTAGGTAAATTATAATATTTTAACAGTAAGCAAAAGTTGTTAAACTCATACTTCAGTTTTGAGCTTTTCGGCTTATGTGAAATTACCAAAATGCCCCTACGGTGCATAGTTTGGTTATAATTGATAAATTTCACATATATACCTTACCCTACTGTTATAACTTAGTAAACTAAGTATTTTTGCTGATTATATCAGACCTGCAACTCCGGTTAATACTTAAACTCTTTTATAATCTTTTAAATGACCAAGCTACCCCTACAGGGCATAGTTTGTGTTTAAATTCGTTTCGGGCATAATAAAAGACATCTTACTGATGTCACAACATATTTGAAGCATATTAACTTAGGAAACCTGTATATGGCTCTTACGGATACCCGTTGCGCTTATTACGCGTTCGGTTCGGTTTATGTAACAAGTTTACATAAATTAGTCGAAACGGGTCAAACCTTATCGGTTTTATCTCAAAATCCAGAGTGTGTATGAAATACCCATATTAAGCAAGTCTTCGAACTTGTCGGGTCTAAATCACATTCTATCCGGTCTTCGCTTAATAGTGCGTACGAACCGTATCATTGAAACTAACCGGTCTAAGCTTAAGCTTAACTAAAGACCCGTTAGGATTCTAATAGGTTATTATAAACCTTCGTTCCAGATTAGGAGGACCAGTAAAAGCTACTTGCATTTTCTTATTGTGATTATTACTTTGCTCAGGTAAATACTTTTAACTTATTTTCCCTATACGGGCTTGGGTTACGGTATATAAAATCCCGCTTGGTCGGGCATCAAATCTTCCATCGTTTGGTGGTTAATTGAATAATTTGATCGGCCCGTTTAAACTGTCTTGTTTACTTAAAGCCTTTGGGGGGTTAATGACCATGTCCCGGATATCCCTGGCATCATTTTACGAAATGGCCACGACTTAAGCGCTGGGTGTAGGCGTACACCCGTCAGTGCATAAAAGAATAATGTGGTGTGTCTATTGATCTTTAACCCGGACATGATCCGGGCTACTGAACGCATAAGGAACATGTAATTCGTTCACAAGATTATATATTTAAATAATTCTCCCAAGTTATAAAATGTTTATGCCACGTGCATTCAAGTCAATTTTCAATCATTTTCCAAAATGAGTCAGTTGATTGTATTTACCATTGTAAACTGACGTATTTTCCCAAAAAGATTAAATGCAGGTACTAAGCGTAATTGGCTGGGATTTCTCCTTAGCATCAATAAAGAGTCTCGCAAGCTTAAGATGCCTATCGTCTGTTGAACTATTGTTTCCATTTTATTTTCGATCCGTCTGTGGATAAACAATCGACAGTTGTGATATTTGATATTACAATATTATATTCGGTTGAATTATATCTTACAATTTGCTTCCGCTGTGCATATTAAATATTGTGTTGTTTGACTATTATGTTGCCAACCATGTCACGATACTCCCCACCGGGCCCACCGGTGACACGTGGAAATTGGGGTGTGACACTTCGTCCCAAACTCTAGTCGACGAAAAACTAGGGTTCTTCGCCCCAAACACCCCATGACGAAGAAGGTTCTTCGCCAAGAGGTCTTTCGCTAAAAGGGCCCTCGGCCCAGGTTTATTCGTGGCCCAGAATGGGCCCGACTATTATTTGTTTGCATAACTTATCATAACCTGCAATATCAAACCCTAAAACTCTCCTTCTCCCTCTCCTTCCTGTGCGACGGAAATTGTGGGTCTCGAAGCCTTTTCATCTCGAACAAACAAATCACTTTGGTATCACGGTTAGTGTCCATCATTGCTAGTTGCTAGAATCTTGATGTTGTGACTTTACGTAAAACTAGGGTTTCATCTATAGGATCGTAAATCTAGAATATGTGATTGATTATGGTATGAAACTATGGTTGGATTTGGTGATTAGAAACTTGGGATTTACAAACTGAAGATTTGTCGGTTAGCATGATGATTCACATGATAAGTTGTTAGTTATGGTTTGTATGATTAGTGGGAACTGTTACGTTTTGAATGCTTGATGATTATTCATAATTGAGGTGCATAATCATGATTGAAAAGTGTCGTTTAATCTAATTTGGAAAGCTGTCAAACTGTTAGCATCAATCATGGCTGACACTAAGGAAATTGTAACTGTCTGATGAGGGGGCGAAGAAAGACTTCCCCCATGAAGAACGTAGTTCGACGAAGAACCTGGTTCTTCGTTGACTGGTTCCTGACGAACCACTAGGGGTCTTCATCAAACTCAATCTCGACAAAGGATAGTTCTTCGCCATTAGGGTTCTTCGCCGTGGAGGCATCCCACGAAGAACTGGTCCTTCGTGGAGATGCTGCAATAGAGCAAATGGACAGAACAGTGAAACAGTGTATGATGTATATGATAATGGATATTTGTGTTTATAAATTCTATTTGTTGCATGATAATAATGCTGATTAGGAATAACAAATCTGATTTGATTTGTGTGAGTAGCAAACTGTAACGCCCCAAAATCCGAATTTATATATTCGCTAGTATGTTTCCAATGTAAAACATAAAACAAAATGACTAGGCGATTTAACCTAGTTAAATAGTTAGTCAAAACAAACAAGGAATGAAATTGGGACAATTATGAACAAGTAACAAACATGAGGGGCTGAACTTAAAGATTTAAGATGAAATTTGTGTAAAATACAAAGTCAGTAGTTTGTGTGTGTGTGTGTCAACACCAACAAAGGGAAGAGGAGGAGTATGCTCAAAAGATGCAATTTGCTCAAATTGAAAGGGGAATTCAACCCAAATCTAATGCATGTACCTGAATTCTTAATCATCTAGCCCTAAAAATCACTTGGTAAGTTGTATTTTTTGATTTGGTTATTTTGATATGAAGTGGGTTTTGATCAATCCACGAATTTGTGTGAAATTAAGCATGAATATGTGTTAGTATCATCCTAGGAAACATGTGTTAGGCATAAATTCGATTAATTTGATGTTTTAAGATAAAAACCCACTAGTTGGGTGATGAAGATGACATGGGTGTTTCACCATGTCCAAGCCTTGCTCAATTCGTGATGTAGTGTAAGGTATTAGACGGATTAATGTTAAATGAATTGGGTATTTTATAGAATATGCATGATGTTTGGCTATGATAATGATTTGTGAAAGATTATGTTAATCCATGGATGAACTAAGAAGAATGGGCTTTAATTAGTTGTACAATGTGCACTAAATGGTGTACGCACACCAAGTGTATGATGAAATGTCTAAGTGAAGTTAAGATGTGAGATTGTATGAAATGGCTAGATATATATGAATGAGATGAGGTAATGATGTAATTAGTAGTATACTAACTTGAAAAATGTGCTTTAGATGGAACTCATACAAGAATTCGGGTTGAATGAATGTCTTGGTCAAGACTATGCATTAAGGACTTGTACGTTATGTTTAATATCACTAGGTGATCATGTGATTGTAAGCACATTTGCATCGTGAGTAAGAAAAGTATATAGTGTCTTTGATATAGCATAAATGATGTTATGGATATAGGTGAATAAGTCAGAAGTTCATATGATAAACTGTTGACTTCTGAAAGTCAACTACACATAGGAAGCATAATTTGACTTGTTGTTGTAAAGGTAGAATATTAGAAAGTCGTATGGTATATGTTACATCAATACGCGTTATATGGAATGACATGGTAAATTGTATGAGTTTGAAAGGATGTGAAATTGGGTATATGTCTTATGCTTGTTATAATTGACTAATGAAAGTCAAATGTGAAATATGAATTTATATGATCTTTAACATGTACAACTGTGTATGCTAACGAGAATGTGAATTGGTGGCATGAAAGTAGAGGAATCATGTCAAGATGGACTCAAGCATGAAAGGCTAACGGGTCAAGAGGAGGCAAAGAAGTGGATACGGACACGGATGCACAAGGTAAGTGATTTCCGAATCACTTCTTGGTTTGTTAAGTAAGGTTATGTTCTAGTTAATTAGGCATGATAATTGAAGTCAAATAAGAAGGGTTATATGAAATTGATGATATACATTAAGTAGGTCGAATGGGTCAAAAAAATGGTTTTATTACTATACCGGAAGGGTTGTATAAATAATTGATTACGGTACTATAACCGGGTATGGGTAGAATTGTACATAAGTACGCTAATCAAGAATCTGAGACGCGGATTAATAGTCTAAAGACTCGGTTGTGAGTCATGGTTAATAGACAAACAATTTCGCATTTTAAATTGTATTAACAAAGTTTGCTTTCGTATAAATGAATGACATGAATAGGTTTAACGCATACCGGGTATCGAGTGCATAAATCCCAAGTACGAACCCCGGATAATGTAAAAGTATTATAGTTATAACGTTTATGTAAGTTTTGGGTTAAAACAAATGATAGTTTGACGAAAACATGAACGGGTCGAATAAGTGAAAGCGGGTATATAAAGCCGAGAGCTTTAAGTGAATATTTTTCTTAAACCGGATGTTGGATTTCAAGTTCATATGATAGAATGTGAATTTACAAGCATGTAGGAAGAAACGGGAGGTTAAACGGGTAAACAGTTCAAAAGTTATGCGCGTTTTAGTGCGTACGGACGACGAAACGGAGCTGCAGAAAAATGCATTTTCTAGAGGGCGTCGCCGACGGCCTTAGGGGTGTTGCCGATGGGCTCTACAAACTCAGTTTTTGGCTGACGGGTTATTTGACTGTCTACGGAGGTTTTGGGCTACGGGCAATTGCAAGGGCCGTCGCCGACGGCCTCCCCATGTTCAAAAACCTGAAATTTGTTATCCAAGTTGATTTGTGTATAGTAGGCTTCGGTTTGTTATCCGTAGACCACAACGGGCATCCCAAACATGATTTTGATCGTTCCTTTGATATTTATGGGCTATAAATCTAAGTCTAAGTATCATGTAATTAACGTATGGATATATAAGAGGTATATAAGATCTTGAACATGTACGCAAGGGTGTATGTACACATGTAGACGTGTATTCAAGTTTATATGAAGGCACGTATGAGTGTATGCAAGTAAGTAGAGACGTAGTAATGTATGTAAGTATGTAGACGTGTATTCAAGTTTATATGAAGGCACGTATGAGTGTATGCAAGTAAGTAGAGATGTAGTAATGTATGTAAGTATGTAGACGTGTATTTATGTATATGTGAAGATACGTATGTGTATATGTACGTATGTGGAGGCGTAGTGATGTATGTGCGTATGTAGATGTGTATATGGTATATATGAAGGTACGTATGAATGTATACATGTATGTAGAGATATAGGAAGGTATGTACGTATGTAGATGTGTATGTATGCATGTAAGAATGTATGTATGCATGATTTAGATACGTCAAATAATACGTTACTAATAGTGTGCCTTGAGAATGAAAAGTAATGCAGGTACATTATTGAATCCTTACCAGAATATGGATACACAGATGGAATGCTTAAAGTTAGAAAGTTAACGAAGTGGGAAGTGTACGAGATTGAATCTTGTTTATGTATTGTGTACTAATGTTATGAATGTATGTGGTGAGTGCAGGTTGTACGAATCACGGGCGGTTATCACGAAGAATAGAGATCGAAAACCGAGTCACAAGATAGATTGTACGGGAATAATTGAGTATGTGCTTTAGCAAACAGGACTTATACCTTATTTTTGTAAAAGATACATATTAAAACGAACTTTCAAGTAAGTCAAGATGTTGTAATGAAAGAAATTTTTATGGCACGAATTTCCGCTGCGACATTTTGTTACATACATATTAGGGTCTTACACAAACTCACCTGTTAAATGTTATTATGCGTTATGCACATGGGATGTGGACTTGTATGAGATTAAGTATTTGCTTTGTGTTATACGGTGATCTTTGCGATGAATGTATACTGTGAAAATACGTGACCTAATTGATTATGAAACTGATTTCATTGGTAACCACGGTAGGGTTTGGTTGACTAACTGGAACGGGTAACTTAATATACCGAGCAAATCTAAGGTGAGTTCATTTCACTTGAGCATGCGTCTCGATGGGTGGGACAATCAAATGGGTATTCCTGAGAAGAATAAGTCTTTTGGGTAAAAACTGGAATGTTAGATAATACACTCATTTCCTATCACTTTAAGTCCCATATTATACCGAATTAATTACCTGAGAGAAATGGGGTATTAGTTGATAGCGCTATTAGGCTTGGCAACCTCACACCGTACCTGAGAGGACGGGTGTGAACTAATGACCTTAATCACGACGAATGCTTAGATAGGGGGCATTGGGGACCGGCAAAATAATCTGGAGCCATCTTGTACGATACTCGATTTAATATCAACATTATTAATAAACTGAACTAAACACTTGGCAATTAACGTTTTCGTAAAACTATGAACTCACCAGCGTTGTCTGATACACTTTTTGCATGCTCGCAGGTCGTTAGATTTTCTGGACAAGGAACTTGCTGTCTGGGATTGCTGGAGCGGTTATGGGTCGTAATGCTTGGATATGCATGTTGGGCTTACTGTTTTTACATAAATTTGGTTTTGAAACATTTAAACAATGATTTACGTATTGCTTCCGCTGACCTTGTTGGATTTTATTAAACTTGTGTTTGAACCATTTTTAGTAATCAACAGCAACTTTATTTGCAATCTTGTTATGAGTTCAATGTAATTAGTGGCTAGATCCTGGTACGTCACACGCCTAGCGGGGTTTCCGCAGGTGGTATTTTGGGGGTGTGACGTAAATAATAGAAGAATAAGAAAAATTGTGTTTTAAATGATAAGAAAGTTCCCAGTTACTTTTTTTAATTGATATTAGCTTTAATACCCTTGTACATCACAAAATTAAATCAAATATTTTTATTTATATTCGAGATTAAAAATAAATCTTCAAAAATCTAACATATACGTGCTGGGTGTTGATAGTGGGGAAATGACTGATATGGCTAAAAAGATTGGATGTAAAACGCACTCAATCCCGTTACCTACTTAGGGATTATGGTGGGGACTAATATGAACAGAATTAACAATTGGACACCTATTATTGAAGTTTTTGACAAAAGATTGTCGGTTTGGAAAGCTAAAACTTTATCAATCGGGGGAGGCTTACTTTGATCAATTCAGTTCTGGAAAGTCTGCCTATTTACTATTATCTTTATATAAGGCCCCGGCTGGGGTCATAAAGACCCTTGAAGCCAAAATGAGAAAATTCCTATGGGCGAGCTCCAGTGGCAATTCGAAAATGAACTGGTGGCTTGGGATTGGGTTACTTGGCCCAAGATAAAAGGTGGGTTGAGAATTAACAGACCCAAAGAGGTTAATAATGCTCTTCTTGATAAATGGGGGTGGAGATATAGGGTTGACAATCATAATCTATGGTGTAAAGTGGTGGAAGCGTGCCATTGTAAGAACTATCAATGGAGCTTCCTTCGGCTTAACGGGAACATAACGGGGTGTTGGAAAAATATCGTGAAGTTGATATCGAAAATGAAAATAAATGGGAAGGGGTTAAATCGTTTAATTTTGGGTAAGGTGGGAAATGGTGTGGTTACTCGATTTTGGATTGACACGTGGAAAAGCGATATTCCATTCATGGAAAAATGGCCCCACTTATATGGCTTGGAGTTGTTCAAAATGTGCAGGATCGTAGAGAAAATTGTTGCAGGTCAAGGAGGTGGAGCTTTTTCTTGGCAATGGTCTAGACAGTCGGATTCCGATGAGGAGCTTAAGGAATGGAAGGAATGTCTTGAGGTTCTTAGTTCTTTAAGACTCTCCAACGACAAGGATGCATGGGTCTGGATGGATGATAGCCAGAACGGTTTCTCGGTGAAGTCGGTCAAAAAGGCTTTGATAGTTGATAGAGGTAATTGTCATCCTCCTAATTTTGCGTGGTGCAATTGGGTGCCCATCAAATTTAATATCATGAATTGGAGAGGCAATATGGATAGACTTCCTACGAGAATAAATTTAAGAAGAATGAATGTGGTTATAACATCGGTCATGTGCCCTTTCTGCGACGAGATTCAGTATCAACATGCGAAATTTGGTTTATAACCTACGACTTTCATTGTTTACATGCGATATCACTTTTTTATGTACATGCGATTTTGAGTTTTTTTGGAACATGCAATTTCCCTTTTTTATGTACATGCGATTTTTACTTTTTTTGAAACATGCGATTTTCGTTTTTTGCAACATAACGTGCGTTTTTGCCATTGCGTACGCTTTGTACGTTAAGGCATATTGTACGATACACTTTATATATATATATATATATATATATATATAATTTTTTAAACTTTTGAATTATATTTGAGTAAAGTGTAATTTGCCCCCTATGGTTTGATCCATATTGCACTATGACACACCCTATCTTCTAGTTGTTGTTTGGCTGTTCGTGCTCGCTTTTCATAACACTCTGACCCCTCCCGCCAGTTTACCATTAGTTGACTGTTACTTTAAAGGGTATCATGGTAAATTCGCTTCCCAATCTTTACAACCACTCATAAACACCCCCTCCCTATCCATATAACAATCTGCCTCCCTCAATTTACTCTTCACTTCACCAAACACTCACCACCCACCACCACCCCATCCCACCACCACCATCCTCAGACTCTTGTTGCCACCATCTTCCTTGCTTGCCAAGAATTATTATTTGACTCAACTACAATTTGTGTTGGATCGAGTATGTGACCCTAAACAGTCAGTAAAGGCAATTCATCGTCATTTACAGAGGCAGAATCAAAGTAAGCAACGTCATAACAGCTTGTTCCTTTTAATATTCTTATATTACTGATTTGTAGAGCTATTACATTCAAATCTTGACAAGAATCCGGCAGCACCTCAGCTCACACACAATCAGATCCGTTTCAAATGAGCATGCACAACACCTATATATACTAGTGACTGTTCCGTTTGAAGATGTCACAACCCAGTTCAAACGGAACCATGTTCAAACGGACTGGCTCAAACGGACAGACCAAGTTCAAATGGACTGGACATGTTCAAACGGATTGGATACCTAAAACATGTTCTAACACTAATTCAAACACTGTTGTGCACTCATTTAACCTATCTAGACATAAGACTCGATAAGACGTAGTTAACAGACATTAGATACACCAACAGACTCCCCCATGGATGTCGACGAAGTCTTCGGTCTCGAGTCTTTAGCCTTTGTCTCTTTCCAATTTGTATAACAATGCAAGCATCCTATCAATCTTTATCTTCTTTGATCAGCTTCTATCTTCGAATGTTGTACCAGGATCTATCTCTAGCTCTCTCCTTCTTCAGGCTCCCCCTTTCATCAAGCTTCCGTGCTTTTAGGGATCGTCACCTTGCTTTTCCGTTTACAAACTCCCCCTTGCTTTGAGCTTGTCTTCAGACTCCCCCTTAGACTCAGCTTCTAGGATCGTAGTCTGGACTCTTACCTGCAATCACTCATACATTCACAAGTAACAACATTTTAAACTTCCAGTAACAGTAACCTGGCAATTCAATTTTCTAAATCACTCCTCCTATCAACAATCTTTACAGATTTGGCAATGTTAAGTATCCAAAATCCCTCACAGTTTATCATCCAAGTCCAAACTAATGACCTTGGAGATATCACAAACTGTTTTTGATTTTTTATAAAAGGTTTCAAGTTTCAAATTAATGAACTTGTTTTATTTTCAGAAACACAATCAGCTTATTTAGATTTTGAAACTCAGCACTCAGACATCGGTTGTCGAAAATAAAGAAGAATAAAAAATCTTTTTATATTTTCTGAAAATATAAAGAAATAACGAAATATGTACAAACATATTCACAGACACTATTTTTGTTTGAGTTTGCGTTAGAGGATCATATCAGTTTTTGACAATTCACAAGTATCGTTGAGCTTATTTACACATTAAGAATTAAACAATTCACTTAGATTGTCGATATACTGATCCACTTAAATTTTCACACAAAATTCAACAGATTCAGGATACGAATTAGGTATATTAAGAACTTAAACTCATTCATGTGTCCCACCTCTTGAATATACTCCCGTATCCATATCCCAATATTCAGTCTTACAGGTGAGTATACCTAGATGATATCTGTAAAGGGAATAAATTATAGTATGAAACCGTGAGAGCTCAGGTCAGAACTTCCGTTCAGCAGAGAGATGACGGCTCGACTTTTGGTGTGTCCCCTTTAGAGGATCTTTTGTACAACAGCATTGCTAAGCAATTTTATTGTCTTATCATATATGCTGAGGGTGATGCTATGTTTCAAGCATTGCGGAAAATATTATTCGGGGACTAGGTCAGAACTTCCATTCAGCAGAAGTCCCGGAATAATACCCCAGATATCACTAAGCATAAAGACCTAGTATCTCAGAAAGAGGGGTCCTTCAAACGAGATTTCAGGGGTTACCTATATATCCAAGTAGTGTTCCCCACGAAATAAGCAAGTTTGAATTTAAGTTTATATCCCGAAAAAGTTTACTAAATGTATAAAAACCTATCGGCATATCATCAGTGAGACTGTTTAACGCTATTTAATCATTACATTTCTTTAGCATACTGTAACTGTCTACTGATGTACTATCATTACCTCTTTTTACGCAAAAACTCAATTTTTGAATTTTATCATGTTTTTGGCTTTTTCAAATTTTCAAATGTTTTTTGTATTTTCTGACAATTTTTCTCCCCCTAAAATGCAAAACCATTTAAAGAAAATTTGACAACCAATACTGATAGCTTTGTCTCGCCATCCATTTTCTGCTTAATGTGCTCTGTTTTGCAGAAAATATAATATAAAGTACCCCCATGATTTACAACCCATTGATTTTTGACAGTTTGAAAACCGTTTTTCAATCTTGTGAAAGTAATCATGTTTGTTCAGCCGTGAGGGTTTCGGCGTATTCAATCAACACATATTTTTGTAATTTTCTATTTTTGACAAAAATTAAAAACAAACATATTTTTGGTTTTTTTTTTCAAATTTTTTGAGTTTTTGAAAATATTGTTTATTTATGTACAGAAAATGTTAAACTCCCTGTTCAACCAAACCAGGGTTCAGCAGCCTTTTCCTCCTGTTGTGCCAGACTGCTCCAAAACTCCACTAGATAATATTCAATTGCCTTGAGCACCTGCACATTCAGACTACTTGATTACTTGAACAATTTAGCCCAGGTCTGTTGGACCTTAGGCATTTCAACACAATATATAGCATGCAGTTTCAGAAAATCTTTATCATCAAAGACTTTTTCAACTTTAACTTCAACTTTCTCATCTTTTACCAAAGTAATTTGTTTCTTAACACTCCATGTTTGACCTTTCGGAGTTCCTCTTTTGTAAAAGTGTGAATATTTTTGAACATTTTGTTTTTGATCAACAACTTTTGGTTTCCAAAACTCTTTGGGTTTTGTCATATCAACAGTTGTTTTCCAACTTTGAGTTGTTCTCAATTTGGGTGTGTGAAAAATCTGTGTTTGTCTAAAATCAGACCTAGTCTGTTTTGGTTTCCAAGTTTGATTCGAAGCAAACTTGTTTGTGTTGCACCTCCAAGTTTGTTTTGAATCAAATCTGGTTGAGCTTTGTTTCACACCCTCAGATTTTTGTTTCTCAACATTTTCAGGCTTCTTATTGTCAACATCCACAGGTTCCAGATTCAGACACTTTCGTGCAAGATGTCCAATTTGATCACACTTGAAACATGTTCTCTTGGACACATCTTTGACCTGTGGTTGTTGTTTCTTCTTTTGAGCACAAAACTCTTCAATAGACTGTTGTCTAAATTTGAGTTTTTCCTCTTCTTCAAAACTTTTTCCTTGAACAAAACTCATCTTTGCCTGATAATTTGGAGTTTCATTTCTTTTCCAACCTTGTTTCTTCTTATAACCCAACCCAGTCTTCATGTTTTTCTTCTTGAAACCCGGTTTGTTATAAAAAGTTTTGTGACCTTTACCAGCAAACTTTGAAATTTCTGACTTTTCAATCTCAACCATCTTAAAAACTTTATCAATCTTCTCTGAAATCACATTCTGAATCGGGAATACAATATCTAAGAATAGTTTGTCCGATCCAATCATGGTATATACCAATCCTTTTGAATCATCATTCACAACTTTCTCAGATTTTATGTTTTTCAGATACTCATCATGAAAATTACCTTCATTTTCATCCTGTGATTCAGACTTACCTTTTGTAGACTCATCTTTCAAAACACTATCAACAACCTTACTTACCACCTATGAATCATCAGCTTCATCAGATTTGTTGTAAGTCAGATCGATACTTTCAGGTAATTGGTCAACTATGTTCAGACCTTTTGCCACCTTTTCCTCATCATAAAAAGTATAATTGTTTCTCAATGGTGGTGGTACCTGATGAAATTCTGAACCAATACCCTTTTTGTTCTTGTCAGTATCTTTGTCTTCTGGTGTGATGTTGAAAATGCCTTCGAGAATGTACGAAGAGTTATGATAACTTTGAAGTTTGGTAACAATCTTTTCTTTTTAAGCCAAAACTTGTTTAAGATTAGCAATTTCATCAACACACTTGTTTAATTCAAGTTGCTTTTCTTTAAACTTTCTCTCATACATTTCTTTAGTTACCAAAGTTTCAGACAATCTTTGATCAAAACATTTGACTTGGCTCTTCAAAGTATCATAAGCTTCTTGTACTCTCTGACTCGACCACTTCAAAGAATCATACTCTTTTTGAAAATCTTGAAATTTAGTTTCTTTTTCAACACAATCAACACATTTTGCAGTACATATTTGTTTATACACATCATTTTCTTTTTCAAGATCTTGATACTTCTGTGTTAATTTTTCAACTTTTAGTTTCAAAATTTCTTCTTTTTCAATCATTTCTTTACATTTTATTTTGAAAATATTTTCACAATCTCATTACTTCCTACACACTTTCTCTCTAACGCTTCCCATAAACTCTTTGACGTTTTCTCTTGCTCAAGTAGCGAAATGATATCTTCTCTCACTGATTGTTTTATCAATGTAATCATTTTGTATTCAGCTACAACATTTTTCACATCTATTTCTGTAAACTCTTTTTCATCTAATAACTCTCCTCCTGCTTTTACTGGTTCTGTATATCCATTTTTCAATTTTAACCAACTTTCAGGAGCGAATGCTTTTACCCAACCCTCAAATCGATTTTTCCACCAGTTATAATCTTCAATCTTCATTAGCTTCGGTGGTTTCTGTTGGCTTCCATACATATTCTCATACTTCAAATTCTCTGAAATCTCCTTTGAATATTATCTCATATCAGATCTTCTTTCTGTCGATTCTGAAGTGAACGCATTGAAGAATGTGTTGTAAAATTCTTCACCGCTGCTCGACATCTTCAAACAATTTCTTGAAAATCCCAATTTGTATATCTTCAATCACCTGAAATATTCAACAAATACTTAGAAAGTTCTTGGTTTTAAAAAATGACAGATTCAAACAGAATCTGTTCAAGCGGAATTTTTCAAACGGTATAGTTTTTCAAACGAAATGGTTCTTCTCAAACGGAATCTGTTATTCCGTTTGAGACAACAATAATCAAGTTTCAAACGAAACCACTTTCAAACGTGAACTCTCAAACGAACAACTTTCAAATAGAACTTTCAAATGTGAACAGGCACTTTCAAACGGACTACACTTTCAAACAGATAACTTTTCAAACGAATCCCTTTTCAAACGGTTAGACACTTTTCAAACGGAAACCACTTTTCAAACGAACCACTCTTCAAACGAACCACTCTTCAAACGAACCACTCTTCAAACGAACTTTTCAAACGGAATTGTGATGTTCAAACGGAACTATCACCAATTTCAAACGGAATGTCAGTTTTCAAACGGAAACGGCTTCGTTCAAACGGATGATGTCAGCATTTTACGAACAGTTTCAAACAGATTAAGTGTTTTCGATCAGTTTTAGGTCGAATTTTAGTCTCAAATTTTCAAGGATTGGTTAACACTGTATTTCGTTTGATATTTCAAAGTTTCAGGCCATTTCAACCGTGAATTATATCCGAATCAGAAAACGAATGAGTAGAAGTAAGAATATATTCGGGAAAATCTGATAAAATCAAGCTGCAATGGTATGAACTCCTCGTCCTGAGCTCTGATACCACTTGTTGGATCGAGTACGTGACCCTAAACAGTCAGTAAAGGCAATTCATCGTCATTTACAGAGGTGGAATCAAAGTAAACAACGTCATAACAGCTTGTTCCTTTTAATCTTCTTATATTACTGATTTGTAGAGCTATTACATTCAAATCATGACAAGAATCCGGCAGCACCTCAGCTCACACACAGTCAGATCCGTTTCAAATGAGCATGCACAACACCTATATATACTAGTGACTGTTCCGTTTGAAGATGTCACAACCCAGTTCAAACGGAACCATGTTCAAACGGACTGGTAATGTTCAAACGGACTGGATACCTAAAACATGTTCTAACCCTAATTCAAACACTATTGTGCACTCATTTAACCTATCTAGACATAAGACTCGATAAGACGTAGTTAACAGACATTAGATGCACCAACAATTTGCTTGTCCGGTGACTTTTGGTTTAGAAAGTAGTGGGAGAAGCAGGTTTTGTTGTTTGGTCTCTGGTTATTCATTGTTCTCTTCAACAAATTACCATCACCCCGACATGGTAAATTCACGAGAAAACATGTTAAAGTAACGAGCATTTCTATCTTGGCGTACTAGATACAACAATTAATTTAAATAATATTTTCAAGAAGTATTAGCAATAACTAGGACATAGTATAAGTTTTAACAGTCATAACCCAACTAAGATCATCTCAACATTCATTTTTTTATACTTTCAATTAGACTGTCTTTAAAAGGATAGATATATTACTAACTTACAAATATGTTTAGTGAAAAAACTGTTCTTTGATTTTTTAAATTAAGAAAATGTATCAAATAAAAATTTTATTGTATATAAAACTTTAGTTTTTGTTATATATCAGCATGCTTTACTTTAGGGGATTTATTTAATAACTTAAAAAAATACTGGCCGGAGTGAGTATATATATACATTATGATTTTGTAACGGATAGAGAGCTGACCCTAATGAATGTGCTAAAGTATTTCCGAAAGCCTCTAGGTATCTCTGTAGGTTTCACATACAACAGAATATTTGTAAACATTGCTAGAAAGCGTTCACTAACGAAGACTAGGAGAAATTTCTGTTCTTCTATGAAACAATGTGTGAGTCTCCTTCAATACCCATATACGATTACAACTTGCGCAAATTGTATCAGTGACTTGTGGCTTGCAACCATTTAAGTAAGTTTTTTTTCAACATATGATTCACACTTTCCATTATATTTACACACATGTACATTTAATTTATTATTTTAATTTTTCTAGGATCTTTAACTATGTGTATGATAATTGGCTGAAAGATTATAAAGAAATGTTTGTCTTTGCGTAGACTAATAAGATTCACAACTTTGGTCAGTGTACCAAAAACAGAGTTAAGAGCCAACACACCAATTTGAAGAGATACGTTCAAGATAAGAACTCGTTGGACCGAGTAGTGGTATGTGTCATGGACTCATGGATATAGTTCAAACACAGTTCGGATAAATAAAGAAAAGTTTCTAAGAAAGCATCAAAAAACGATGAACAACCACATACTACCACTGTTTGACAACCTAAGTGGAAAGGTTTCCAATACAACACTTGACTTGCTCGAAGGAGAGCAATTTAGGAAGCTAGACGTGTTGCACAAACTTCATACATCATGTGGTTGCCAGATGTGGATTAGTTGTGGATTGTCGTGTACTTGTCGGCTGGATAAGTACGTACGTGCAGGTAATAAATGTTGAACATACAACCCTTTGGTGATTTGGAACACTTTATGTAGCTTAAACATTGCATTGATTCAACTATGCAGATCAAAAGATTCAACTCGAAGTTGTAGATGTCTTCTCGCGTAAGCTTAACTTACTACCGTGTAAACTAATGGATGAGGATGTCGATGTAGCAGAAGAGCTCAATATTGTGAGGCAACAATTAGAGTCACACCCCCTGCTCAGAAAAAAGCTTGATATCAAAGATTAAAGCGGTGTTGACCCCAACCAAATCTACCAGGAAAACCACCGGTTTTCCAACAAGATGCTTCCGGTCATCCAACATCAAAGAAAGTACAACAAATGCTAGACGAAGCTACGAGGATATACAAAAATGCGAGAAACGCCTCCTTCGGTGTGGCTAGCAACTCCTTTGCAGGTTCCCAACAAAATAGGTACGATGCTCCCCGACACAGCTCATGTGTACCGTCACAGGTTGGTTGAGGAGGTGCATGAGCGTCGACGGTGTAAGCTGTTACCTGAGCGATCGCTACCTCCGCCTCGAGGACTACATCGGCAACACCAGGATCCGCAGCCATAGACTAGTCTGTTGTTCTTGTTGTTGTATTTAGTAGTCAGTTGTAGTTTATCTTTTGTTATGCATGTGCAAACTTATACTATGTATATCGTATTCAGTTGTACTTATGTTGTTTAGTTACGTGATGTTTGTTTGTATTACATAATATCTCATAACAATTTACTCAAACTGTAAAATTGAAAGTAGGGTTTTCATGAATGAAAGTAGTTTGTGCATGAATGAAACTTTGTGCATGAATGAAAGTAGGGTTTTCAGTAAACACGTCTTTTGTATGTGAGTAGGGATGGTAATGGGTCAGGTCTAGGTAATCCTAAACCCAAACTCGGTTAGATAAGTTTGTCCTAAACCTGTCCTAAAATTCGTCGGGTTTCTAGCGGATAAATACCCATCGGGTATCGGGTATACCCGTGGGTTTCGGGCAAATCCGTTAATTTAAGAAAATTACCCGTTGGGTATACTCAACCCAAAACCCATCAGGTACCTATCAAGTTACTACTAATCAATTATATTTAGTATTATCGCTATAAATATATATCAATAACTACAATGTATACGAAATAAAATACCTATATGTATAAAAAATTGGATGTATCATATATATACATATTTAAAAATATAAAAGAAATTATATCGGGTACACAATCGGGTAAACGGATATATTTTACCGGGTACTTGGGTTGGGTAAATAGGCATATCACCAAATACCAAATCCGTCCCAAACTCGCGCAAAAAATAAAAACTTGTCCCAAACCCGTCCCAAATGTGACAGGTTTCGGATTTACCCAACGAGTTTGGGTTCAATTGTCATCCCTATACGTGAGTGAGATTTGTGTGATTGAAACCTTAAATCCCAACATTGTTATGTCAATATAAGGATGATCTTTGTTATCTTTATGATTATCCATGGAAATCAAATCTATAAAATTAACCTACTCTTTTTTGCTATCCCTTCTCCCACGACCACAACCATCACATTCGTACTCATCTTAAATGGGTTAAGATTTGTGTGTATCCTTCTTCATTTGTCTTCTTGATAAGTAGTTTAATAATTTGATTTCTATTCTTCACGTTTCAATTATTTCACACCACATATGTATAATCAGTAATTATGTAAACAAATACTTTCAGAACCGAATGGAAAACAAAAAACTGAAATGACAAAACACACGCAGACACGTTCTCCCAAAATTGTCATGTAGTCACTAACACCTCAAAGTAGTTCCAAAATCTATATCTATATACCAAATATATGAAAACATATAAAGGTTAAAAGGCATCTTATTGATATAAAACAAACAATATATGTTCTTAAAGCGTCGAAGAAGAAAGACAACACAAACGACAGTCTTTGTATTTGTCATAGATCCTGACAAGTTGGCTAATCTACGAGTAGCTGGTGGCGGCGGCTAACCCACACGTTGCAATGGATATGTTGTATACACGTTGTTATAGTTGCTGTCTAGAAAGAAAACCAGAATGAACATATAAAATCATTAAAGGGTAAAAGACATCACAAACGATGATCAGTCTTTGTATACATATATGTGGTATAAATGCAATTTCGTCTACGTATATGCATGTGTCCTTCTCGCAGTTAATCCACACGTTGTCACGACATGTCTTGTCCTATTAAAGACGGTGGAAGATTTGTCTTGTGTACTCGTGAACTTTACTTTGAGGGTACCCATACTTCAAATCAATTTCCTGATGATTGAAACTTTTGTTTTCTAGCTGTACTTGTTTGTACGATTAGAAATAATATATTTGATCGAGAAGGTGACAATATTAGAAGAATAAGTATCATCGACGAGTAATCAACGGATAAAAATCCGTCGACAAATCCCATCAAAAAACAAAAATAAACTCGAAAATTAGATAAGCAGTTAATAATCCAAACACTATTCGCCGAGGTGGGGATTGATTTCTAAACGGCCATTCCTCGACTATATGTCGGTAAAAGTGAAGATAAGATTTTGTTTAAGTTTCTTGTCCAGGCTTTTCAGTTGTTTGGCGAGGTTTGAAAATGTTCCGACGAACCATCACTTGATAATTAGTTGGTGATATATAATACTGCCTATTTGCAAACGGTGTTTCCATCGCTAAATATGTCGGCAATGAGATCTATAGCAATGAAAACCATCTATAAATGTTAACCCTACATCAACAAATTCAAACCAAAAACTGTTAATAGCTAATAGCGACCTATAGTTGTTAACAGCGAATAGCGACAAGCTATTTTCACGTGTTATATCTTTGTTCATTTGATGATAATTAGTAAATTGTAGGTAGAGTCGTAGAGAGTCTTCAAATCCTCATATTTGTACCCATAGTTGTTAATAGCGAAAAACTACCTGTATGCTACGTAGCGGGCGCTATTTGATATTTAGCGATAACGTATTAGAAAAAGAAAATTACAAGAAAATTAGGGTTTTATTCACGAATTTAAGGTTTTTAGATGCAATTAATGAAGATTACATCTGTTTGGTCGATTAAAATGCCTAAAAATTAGGTTTTGTAACTTTTTAAAAAAGAAAAAAAAACCCTAATTGTCGTTATTTCACTCTATTAAGCGCTAAACATCAAATAACGATGATCCAGCGCTACGCTACACTATACGCGATAGCACTCGCAATGATCGCTATGAACAACTATGTTTGTAGGTGGCAGCCTCGTTTATGTTGGGCTAAACATTCCTATATACTCTATAGATGTCCACACCATTTGCATGAGTGTCTTTTCTATCTCTTGAAATGATCTTTCTATAGCAAGTTTTCTCTAGAGAGACCAAGTTACAAATTACAGGTAGTAATTGGTATTTGGTAATTATAGTTACCAATTACTAATTAGTCTCTCGTTGCACAAGCTAGAAACAAAAATGGCAGTGTGTGTCACATCTTCATCTAATGAAAGCTCACATGTAGACTTACCAAACAAAAGACATTGCTTATATACCTTTGTATAAGTATAAATACCACTAACGATTTATTACAAAATAAACAAAAAAAGAATATTTATTCCCTATTGATAGTAAGTTACTGCTTTATTTCATACAACACAGAACTCAATTTTTATCAGTCTTTTAACAGAATAAGTGATGAGTGAGTTACGAAATACGAGTTATTTGCCCCAAATAGATTATCAAGTAGTTTTCTTCTTTTGTATCTTTAACCACCACTAAAAAAAGACCATATATGGACGACTTTTTCTAATCATGAAAAAAAAATAAAACAAAATTATTTTCCCTGCAGGGATGAGATGTTGTTTCTATATGTTAGATATTTTTTTCAAATTTTTTTGACAAATATTGTGAGAAATTTTGCTGCCTAAATGTCAAACTTTTTAGAGACGACATGTCGTCTCTATAAGTTAAACTATTTTTTTATTTTCATATATATATTGATCATTAATAAAAGACATTCAAAAGAAAAATATTTAAATTTGTTGAGACGACATGTCGTCTCTATAAGTTGAAACGTTTTTTAGGGTTTTTAATTCATTAAACTAGAGAATAAGAAAAACAAAAACAAAGTATTTTCACTCAATAGAGACGACATGTTGTCCTTATAAGGTAATCTAGCTTAAAAAGCACAAAAACCCTACAGGGAAGAGATGTTGTTTCTATCTATATGTTATATATTTTTTTCAATTTTTTTTACGAAAATGGTTGGAAATTTTGCTGCCTAAATGTCAAACTTTTTAGAGACGACATGTCGTCTCTATAAGTTAACTATTTTTTTTATTTTCATATATATATTGATCATTAATAAAAGAAATTCAAAAGAAAAATATTTAAATTTGTTGAGACGATATGTCGTCTCTATAAGTTGAAACATTTTTTTAGGGTTTTTAATTCATTAAACTAGAGAATAAGAAAAAATAAAAACAAATTATTTTCACTCTATAGAGACGATATGTTGTCCCTATAGGGTAATCTAGCTTAAAAAGCACAAAAACCTTGTAGAAACAACATGCCGTCTTAATAGGTTGATCTATAGAGACGACCAGTGTCTTTTCTATAACTGTAGTCTTTATAAGGGTTTTTTTTCTTTTAGTGGAGTTTTTGGATATCTATTATGTGTTGTTGATACCACTTCTATAACTTTTGGTGTATTTATTATGTGCTAGTGATAGCATGTACTACTCCAATAAAGTTCCAAATTATTGTGGGGCAACACGATGAAAAGTTTTCATCGATGACAAAAATATCAAATCATGAAAGTAAATGAAAACAAATATGTGTTAAATAGTTTAAAACTGTAAAATCTTCAAGGGAGACAGGCAAGAAAAACCAATGCTTAGTCAACAAGTTGCATTAATATTTGCAAGATTCTTATGACGATACGAGCTATTTCTGCGCGAATTTAGTTTAGAGCATCTACAACAAAAAATCTCACCTCACCTTACACGATTTCAAATCTTATTAAAAAACACGTATTTTCACATGAGGCGGTGTTGCCTCACGGCAAACCCGTTCACCGATGCCTTCCCCGCACCCACTCCGTTCACCCATAGAGCTGAAAATATAGGTTGTTATGGGGTGTTAATATTTAAAAGCGTTTGGGTCTCGTTGATTAAACAGATTAATAGGTTTATTTGGTTAATGGGTTTAATTGTTTAATGGGCGTAACTAAACTAAAACAGTTTTGATCAGGTTATTTCATTCACTCATTTTTCTTTTCCATTTGAGTAAACTACAATTTTACCCCCTAGGGTTAGAGCCAATTGACACTTCGACCCCCTCCCAGGGAAATTTCGCACTCTAACCCTCCAACTAATGAGAAACCATGCAATATTACCCTCTGCCGTCAAAGAATTTAACAGTTCTGTTAAATGGTATGTTAAATGACTATATTACTCTTTCTTATTACCCTTTATGCTTTGTTCTACTCTGCAATATTACCCCCCCCCCCGGTGTTAAATGACTATATTACCCTTTCTTATTACCCCCTATGGTTTGTTGTACTTTGCAATATTACCCACCGGTGTTAAATATTTCTTGCAAACCTTACCCCCTGGTGTTAAATATTTCTTGCAAACCTTACCCCTCAGTGTTAAATATTTCTTGCAAACCTTAAACGGTAAAATTGCAGTTTACTCTTGTAAATATTAACTGATTTTTGTCAAATTTTGGTGGTTTGTAGCTCAGTAACTACAACTCCTTTGAGGGTGTTCTTTATTGCAGGCCACACTTTGATCAGTTGTTCAAGAAAACTGGTAGTTTGGATGAGAGCTTTGAAGGTAAACCATATTTAATAGTACAATACCCATGTTCAACTTCACTACTTTTTAAATTTTAAATCATCTTTCAGGCTCACCGAAGATTGTGAAGCAACCGAAAACCATTGATGGCGAGGTATAACTTTAATCGAACACGATCTAGATCTGATCTGATCTGTTTTGTTTCGAAATTGAAACTAATAATGAATCTTGAATCGGTTAACAAAAACCAATGGCAAATAAAGTCTCGAGTATGTTTGTGGGAACGAAAGATAATGTTTGGGGTGTAAGAACACAGTTTACCCAACCGAAAAGGTAAGATCTTTCGAGCTGAAAACAGGTTCATCCGTTTTTCTATATGCTAAATTTGTCTGCATCGAACTGAATTAGGTTTCTGTGAACGGAACTGCATACCATAAAAGTTGCTTTAAATGCAGCCATGGAGGTTGTACAATCAGCCCATCGAATTATATCGTTGTTACACCCCGATATTTCCACGTATTACCGGTGGGCCCGGTGGGGAGTATCATGACGTAGTTGATATCATCATAGTCAATTGTTAGTGCACGAATGTCTAAAGCCTACGTCTTAGTCTTAGTTATTCATGTATAGGGTCTAGATATGTTAATTATGTAATGTATAGGGGGTTAATGCGTAAAATTGGATTTGTAATGTTCTGATTTCGCTCATATGACACATGGTCATATAAGCGAAATCACAACAATCTAATTTCGCTCATATGACACATGGTCATATAAGCGAAATCCCATCCCCTATATATAGTATAGTTGTTTTCTCATTTTGAACGTTCATGTCTCCCGTGTAGCCGAAATGCTGCTCGTGTATTTTGTGAAAGATTAATGAGAAAACTGTTTTAAAGTGATCTACTTCTGTTTCTACTCCATTTCTGCTTTGATTCATGCCGATTTTGTATTTCCGCTGCATTTTCGGTAGTATCTAGCTCTGATTGACTCACACGACTGTCAATAACGGTCCTACATCAATTAATCACAGTTTAATGCACAGGGGAAGTCTAAAAGTAATTTATACAAACTGAGTTGAAAGTAACATAAAATATTACACAACGGATTGTAAGTGGATCCACAGGCGGATCTAAAGTAAAAAGAAATATTGTTCAACAGATTTAAGCATCAAAAGCTTGCAAGACTCTTTATTTTATACTAGGAGTAGCCAGCCCATTACGCATAGTACCTGCACTTAACCTTTTGAAAATATGTCAGTTTACACTGGTAAATACAATTAACTGACTCTTTTGAAAAGTGTTTTTAAAATTGATTTAGATGCACAAGGCATAAAATCTTTTATAACTTGGGACAATTATTTAAAAATAATCTTGTATACAGATTTATATGTTTGTCGTCCATTCAGTAGCCCGGGTTAGAAGTACCGGGTTAAAGATTAATAGACACACCACTAATATAATCCCACGGCGAGTTATCCTCAACGAGTGGTTATATCTTTTACATACGCAACTGTTAGGTGTATGCCTACAAACCGTGCTTAAGTCGTGGCCATTCAATGAATGAGCCGAGGATATCCAGGACACGGCCATTATATAACAACTCTAAACCGACACCCTCGAAATATTTTCGACACCCCAATATAGGTCAAAATATCCTAATATGTCCAAAAATACACCCCATACATGAAAACGGACCCCGAATACCTTAAATATTATTAAAAATAATTAAAAAAAATGAAATTTTGGGTTTTAGGCGGGCCGCGTAAGCCTCACCTCAACCCCTACGCGGGCCGCGTGAAGGTGAAACCTGGCATGACCATGGGCCGCCACCTGGCCCAACACCCGGCAGGTCTAGTCGATGACCCGGATCAGCTATAGCGTTGATCGATGTTGACGCGGGCCGCGTAGGCCCTTGTCTTGTTTTACGCGGGTTGCGTAGAACCCGAACTCAGCTCCTATAAAGTTGGAGCTCGGGCTTCAGTCCCAAATCGCTCACGTTCTTTTCTTTCTTACGAATTTCTGATAGTATAAGCTATAGTTGGGTATAATACCCCCTGAATAACGAAGTTCTGCTCCGTTGTAAGTGTCATAACCCCTGGATATGTATTAGATACTCTACCCGATTGATCTAGGGTTCCGTAACGGCTGTCGTGGTTCTGTCCGACGTAGTCGTTGGAATGCCGTCTCGGGGAGGGTATTACTAATGTTAAAATGAGTTATTATACTAACACGTGTATTTGTGTAAATTATAGATAATTCTCAGGAAACCCTAAAGGATAATCTAAGACTGCAATGTGAGTAATCTCCTTTTTGTAAACAGTTTTTACAAAACCTTAACTATTTTACAATGTAATTTAGCAGTGATTGAATCTTTGTAATTCTACGATTACTGCTGGTATGTTGGGGTTTTGTATACAAAATGTGAAACACGTTACCATTGGACAAAGAGTTAGCCAATGTGTAATATGACCCACCAGTCAGGATTGGCAGTACTGAATGAGTAATTGGGTAGATATAAACATTGTAATCGCTCTCAATACTATTTAAATTAAATTAATGTTTCTTGATTAAACTAGGATTCACTCACCAGTATTTCCCACTAACAAATGTTTTTAAAACGCGTTTCAGGTAACACAATGTGAAAGCCAATTAGAAGCCAGCTGGACAGCACTGAAGGCTTGGAAAAGTGGCTATAAAAGTTACCTAAATAAAGAAGGCATTTTATTTCAATAAAATGGGATTTATCCCTATAAATCAATTTGTAATGAAAATGTGGGTTTCATCCCAATGTGTTTATTTATAAAAAATATGGTGGTTTTACTCTGATAAAATATTTCCTAACTACGGTCCTGGTGTAATTTCCGCTGCCAAATTAGACAAACACGCGATACCACCGAAATTGGCTCGCGGCCGCCCGTTCCCAGGGATTTGGGATCGGGGGTTGCGACAGAAGGTGGTATCAGAGCTAAGCCACTGATGCTGACATCAAAATTCAAATTGTTAGGAAATAAATTACGGAAATACGTGCATAATTGTATTTCTTGTTATGTGTTATTTGACTATTTGTTAGTTTACAGTATGAGCGACCAAGTACCATCTGATGCGTACCGTCAATTGTCTGGTTCGCCTAGTAGCGAAGGTGCCTCTTCTCAGCCTGCCCTCTTAGGGTACTCTGCTGATACGGAAGAAGGAATATTCATGTTTAAGGCTCAGTCTGAGGAGCCATTTCCTCAGAAAAATAGGGCACACGAGCTTAGAAAGCGTATGAAAAAGTTACAAGACCAGAGAGCGCTAGCAGCAGCCAAGAGAGATACAGATGCCTATGCCTAGGACATGATTAATAGGGGTATAGCCAACATCCACATCCTAGCAACCACTGCAGCTGACCCTAACCTGGAACAAATGATAGCACCCCAACCACAACTACCAATCACTGACCAACCAATGGAAATAGAAAACCCTGAAAATCAAGTAGAAATGCATGGTTTTAATCCGGAGGAAATACCTAGGTTACCAGCACCAAATCCCTTAGACCCAAATTACGACCCCTGGTGGGACGACAATAGGGACTATGTGCAACGCTACCCGATACATGAAGACATGCCCATGCCAAACATAGGAGCCTACCCAGGTTTGGATCCTTTAGATCCCTACTACCACGATGAATACATTAGGGAGATTTTAGAAGATCCTTACCGATTCCAGGCACCTACACCCCATATGAGGAACCCACACCCCAGATTCCGAACCCAGTCCTAGAACCTGCACCCCCAATGAGTGCAGATAATGTACAAGAACTTAGGACATTTGGTGAGGAAATTTTAGAGAGTAGTGAACGAATGAGACATGTGGGAGAGCGACTCGTTTGGAAGTATGACGAACGCAATATGGATTTCTGGATGAATCCATATCCATGAATATGATGGTGGAGATGGTAGTAGTAATAATAATAATAATAAAATAAAATAAAATATGTGTGTACGGATGCCTACTATTATTAGTGTAATTTTATTTCAGTTGGTATTGTAACTTTAATTTCAGTACTGGTGTGTAATAGATGCATATTATATGAATAGAGTAAAGTCGCAATGATCGACGCTTTTGACCAAAGTGTGCGTCATGTGATTGACTATATTAAATATTATTTTGTGATATTAATACGGGGTAACTGTTTAAAATTCAGATGGCCGACGAAGGAAATCAAGAAAATCTGAATAACGATAACCAGAGTAACATTAACTTGGTTAATGAGAATCCAAGCATCAATAACAATGGAAACCAAGTGGACAATAGTGCCGTCCAACATATAGTGGCACAAGGAATCATAGATGCAATGCCATTTATTATTCAAACGGTTCAAGAAGCGAATAATAAAAGTAAACATAGCAGTAAGTGACCAATTGAACCAGAACACAGCGTAAACAATGGATCTGTATTTCAAGCGCCCATTCCCAAAAGAAGAAGAACCATGCCTTATGGTTGTTCTTACAAAGAATTATGGTCCTGCAAACCAATAGAATTCTCGGGAAATGAAGGATCCATTGCATCTCTATGCTGGATAGAAAAGACTGAGGCTGTTTTAAAAATAAGCAAGTGTGCTGAAGAAGACAAAATAATGTTTGCTTCTAATCTGTTTAAGAACTCAGCCTTAGAATGGTGGAACACTGTCCTCCAGTCAAGAGGAAGTGATAGGGTATACAACATGGAATGGGAAGAATTTAAAAATATGGTAGAAAGGAAATTATGTCCTCCCAATGAAAAAGAACAGATAGCAAATAAGTTTTTGAACCTTAGGATGACCGGGGTAGATAGTAAGGGTTATACTACCACATTCTTTGAATATGCCAGAATAGTACCAACCCTTGCATCACCTGAACCAATATTAATCTCCCGCTACATATGGGGATAAATTGGAGAGATTAGACATGTAGTCAAGGCAGCTAGACCCCAAGCTATAGAAGAAGCTGTAGAACTAGCCAACACATTGACAGATGAATTAATCCGTACACGAGAAGAAGACCAGAGGAAAAACCTAGCACACAGGCTTACCCAGGAATTCCGATCTGGAAATTCCAACCGTGGGAAAAATGTAGGTTCCACATCTGCACCTTATTGCAAGTATTGCATAAGGAAGCATTCTGGAAGATGCTCCATATATTGCAATTTCTGCAAAATATCACAGGTCACAAGGAATAGGACTGCAGGAGGAAAGCCAACAACAGGATATGCTACAACTGCGGAGAATAAGGTCATATCAAGCCAAACTGTCCGAAATTGGCTCCAGCTACAAACAACAGGAACACTAAAAATGCTAGAGCATTCGTTCTGTCTGTAGATGAAGCAAAGATGATTCCAGATGTGATAGCTGGTACGTTTTTAGTTAATGATCTTTTTGCTAAAGTATTATTTGACTCTGGTGCAAACCAAAGTTTTATTAATACTTCGTTTTGCAAACTTCTAAATCAGTCATTAACTAAACTACCACAAGAATGTCTAGTAGAGACAGCAAATGGAGAAACGGTTAGGATTTCTGAAATCTTGCAAGGAGCAAGAATAGAGTTTTTAAATCAAAAGTTTATTGCAAACCTTTATCCCATGAATCTGACAGGATTTGATGTCGTTTTAGGAATGGATTGGTTAATAGCCAATAAAGGCAGTATTCTATGTGATCAAAAGTCAATCCAAGTAAATTCACCAAAAGGTAAAACGATCACAATTAAAGGAGATAAGCCATCTAGATCCACAAAATTCATCTCTGTGATGAAAACTGCAAGTTATATAAGAAAAGGGTCTATAGTATATTTGATTTCCATAATCACTAATACTAAAGGAAAAGAACTAAAAGACATTCCAGTAGTGTCTCAGTTTTCAGATGTATTCCCAGAAGAATTACCAGGACTACTGCCAGACAGAGAAGTTGAATTCAGAATTCACCTGCTACCAGGAACGGCACCGATTGCCAAAGCACCTTATCGTTTGGCACCCGCAGAAATGCAGGAACTGAAGAAACAATTAGATGAATTGCTGGAAAAAGGATTCATACAGCCAAGTTCATCCCCTTGGGGAGCGCCAATTTTATTCGTTAAAAAGGACGGATCAATGCGTATGTGCATTGACTACCGTGAATTGAACAATGTCACGATTAAGAATCGGTACCCATTACCAAGAATCGATGATCTCTTCGATCAACTGCAAGGAGCTCGATTTTTCTATAAAATCGATTTAAGGTCAGGATATCATCAATTAAAGGTACACGAAGAGGATATTCCTAAAACCGCCTTCAGAACAAGGTATGGTCATTATGAATTTACTGTCATGCCATTTGGTTTAATCAATGCCCCAGCCGCATTTATGGACATGATGAACCGAATATGTAAGCCATATTTGGATAAATTCATAATTGTCTTTATAGATGATATTCTAATTTACTCTAAAAGTAAAGAGGAACATGCAAAGCATTTGCACTCACTTTTAAGTCTATTAAGAAAAGAAAAGCTTTATGCTATATTTTCAAAATGTGAGTTTTGGTTAGAACAAGTACAGTTTCTTGGACATTTAGTCAACCATGAAGGAATTCATGTGGACCCAACAAAAATTGAGGCAATTACTAAATGGAAAACCCCTGAGTCACCAACCGAGATTAGAAGTTTCTTAGGATTGGCCGGTTATTATAAAAGATTTATTCGAGATTTCTCTAGAATAGCCCTTCCTTTAACTATGTTAACCTGTAAATCCATTAAGTTTGAATGGGGACCAAAACAGGAAGAAGCTTTTAGAATTCTTAAGCAAAGATTAACCCATGCACCCATACTAGCATTACCAGAAGGAACTTAAGATTTTGTAATTTATTGTGACGCTTCTAAATTAGGTTATGGATGTGTACTAATGCAACGTCAAAAGGTTATAGCTTACGCCTCTAGACAACTTAAAAATCATGAAGAGAATTATTCAACCCATGATCTAGAACTAGGAGCTATAATTTTTGCCCTTAAGATTTGGAGACATTACCTTTATCGTAGTAAGTTTACCATATTCTCTGATCATAAGAGTTTAAGGTATGTTTTCGGGCAAAAAGAGTAAAATATGAGACAAAGACGTTGGATGGAATTGCTTAGTGATTATGATTGTGATATCCAGTATCATACAGGAAAGGCAAATGTAGTTGCTGATGCTTTAAGTCGAAAATATCATGAAAAGCCAAAAAGGGTACATTCTCTTAAATTAAACCTACAAGTAGATTTAAATGATCAAATTAGAAAACCACAAGAATCAGTAATCAAGGATGATACTGAAAAACTAAAAGGTATGATTAAAGAATTAGAACAAGGAACAGATGGAATTTGGAGATTCCATGAAAAGAGAATGTGGATACCTAAATTAGGAAACCTACGTCATCGTATATTAGAAGAAGAACATAAGTCCAAATATACGATGCATCCAGGAAATGATAAGATGTACCAGGATTTAAGAAAGAATTTCTGGTGGATAGGAATGAAAAAGGACATAGCAACCTATGTTTCTAAATGTTTAACCTGTTCACAAGTTAAAGTTGAACATCAGAAACCCTCAGGTTTGTTACAACAATTAGAAATGCCAGTGTGGAAATGGGAATTGATAACAATGGATTTTGTTACCAAATTACCCAAAACAAGGAAAGGTAATGATACAATCTGGGTGATTGTACATAGGCTAACCAAGTCAGCTCATTTCCTACCAATGAAGGAAACTTTCAGTATGGAACAGCTAGCTAAATTATATGTAAATGAAATAGTTTCTTTACATGGAATACCTTTATCAATTGTTTCTGATAGGGATAGCCTTTTTACCTCTTATTTTTTGGTCAAGTTTTCAAAAAGCAATGGGAACCAATGTCACACCCCAACTGATGGCGGAATCATCGGGGCGCGGCACTAGGCGAATCAGATTGCTTAGGAGAATCCATAACAACTATTTTGCGACAATAATTAATGCGTTCATTATCCCATTCTAATAAACAATTACAATCACATAAGTCGTCACAGATTTCTTATTCTCTCGAACAATACAAATCCGACAACCTAGATTTTAGTGAAGTTTCTAGACTTCCTAGCTTGATTGATGTAGTCTGCGTCTAAACCTGCAACATATTGGTTATTTTGTTAGTTATATTTATTTAGGGTTTTCATTATAATTTGTCCATAATTGTAAATCATTAAAGATATTATAGTGACACAAAAGGCCTAGTCACAAGGACAGTTTTAAAATTTAATAGCCATGATTTTAAAAGATCGAGGCATTAAGGTTTGAACATAGTTCATTACCTTTTCTTGACAGGGAGTCGTAGACTACAACTGTCTTTTGTCTTATTAGACAATGAATATGGCCCGTAGACACTTTATCATTAATGGATGTTTAAATTATGTAAGAACAAGGAATTGGAAAAATCCAATATAAGGATAACAAGTGTGATTTTATCGAATCACATTTTTCCAGGAGTGCTAACATGTTTTCAGATGTTAACAAGGATCTGAATCTTAAAAAGGAACTACCATCATGGCCCTGTCTTAAAATGACATATGGGCTAGGTTATACCTTCAAGATTTTCTTTCAATATAAATTGGCAGATCAATTATAAAATGGAATGATATTTTAATTTATTTTATATAATATATTCATACATATAATGACAAATGAATTTTAAATTTAAAACATTCCATTAAATGAAAGAAGTACATAGATGCCCTAAACGGAACTTAAAAGAAATAACATTGTCCATACAGGGACTAAACTAAGAAATACAAGTCCTCACAGGGACCAAATACATAAGTAAAATGTCCACACAGGGACTTAATTGAGATTTAAAAATTACAAAACAATTAAATAAGTAATTTCAATAATCCTTCTTCTTCTTCCCCTTTATTAGGTCTGCCAAACCCTTAAGTAGACCCCGGTGGCTTCTACGCTCCCCCTGTACCTCTCGTTCCACCTGGTTCAACCTCTGAAGGATTTCCTGCTGCTGCGGTGGTTGGATCTGTCGTGGCTGCGGCGGCTGCTGTTGCGGAGGTTGAGGAGGTGGTGGGTATTGATACCCATATACTGGGTACCCAGTTGGGTACGAAGCTGCGAATGGTCCTTCAGGATGAAGAGCATTGTAGTTTGCCGCTTCAAGGTACGGGTCGACGACAGGGGCATTGTAGTAGTTGTAGCCAGGGTAAGCTGGCTGCTCAAAAGGGTTATACGCCGCTGCACCGGCGTAAGAAGGAATTGGGTTCTCATAACCCATTTGTGGCGGTGGTGCGACTGGCGCAGAGTCGACTTCAGAAACTGGGTTTGAAGGCCCACCCATTTGCGGGTCTTCATACAGTCCGGGCACCTGATCTTCTTCGCCTCGGTGGTTCTAGAGGCAGTTGCTGCTCTAGCGGCGGCGGTGGCAGTGGCGTGACCGCCTGGAAATGTGAATCCTCAGAGGGATCCTGCTGCTGTTGTGGAGATGGGTTGAAAGGGGGAATGAACTCCTAGTGGTATGTGGCCCATCTTTCAGCAAAACTGTTTGGGCCCCTTTAAGGCGAACCATGAAATGATGATCCGTCTGAAATCTCGATGGGATGCGCCGGCGTCCCACTTGGTGGCATCTCGGGATCTGGATCTTCGTCCATCTCCATATCCTGCATCTCAAGATAGTGGTCATCTGGACCCAAAGGGTTTGGACCCTCTGGTTCTTGGATCAGGTTCATTGGATTGAACCTGCTTTGGAAATATAGGGTCGGGTCCTGGAAGGCACGGTGCGAATCCGATCGCTACAATAGGATGAAGGAGTGGTGTGAGTGGTCGGACTCGTTGTTCTGATGGAGCCCGAATGAATCGTGGTATGATGGTGAGGAACTGAGCGAGACAGAACGTCTCGCAGGCTTTAGATAAGTTCTCCAATCCTCCTGGGGACTAGAGCTAAAAGTTGCTGAAGGTGTTCGCCGGTGAGAAGGCCCGGCTTCGTGATCATTCGCTGCAGTTATTGGTGCTTTGCCTCTTCCACCTCTTCCTCTGAAACGTGGCGGCATTGTCCTTGTTCCTGCCAAAACAAACAAAATAAACCAACAAAAGAAAACAATACGATTAGGATTAGTCCTAAGTCATTAGCCTAGACTCGGAAGTTGAGGAATGTGCAACTGTGTCATTGAGATTAAACACAAAAGGCTAGTGTCTAATTCACTCAATGTTGGCTCTGATACCAACCTGTCACACCCCGATATTTCCACGTATTACCGGTGGGCCCGGTGGGGAGTATCGTGACGTAGTTGATATCATCATAGTCAATTAATCACAGGTTAGTGCATAGCGGAAGTCTAAAAGTAATTTATACAAACCGAGTTGAAAGTAACATAAAATATTAAACAACGGATTGTAAGTGGATCCACAGGCGGATCTAAAGTAAAAAAGAATTAAAAGCTTGCAAGACTCTTTATTTGATACTAGGAGTAGCCAGTCCATTACGCATAGTACCTACACTTAACCTTTTGAAAATACGTCAGTTTACACTGGTAAATACAATTAACTGACTCTTTTCAAAAGTGTTTTTAAAATTGATTTAGATGCACAAGGCATAAAATCTTTTATAACTTGGGACAATTATTTAAAAATAATCTTGTATACAGATTTATATATTTTTCGTCCATTCAGTAGCCCGGGTTAGAAGTACCGGGTTAAAATTAATAGACACACCACTAATATAATCCCACATCGAGTTATCCTCAACGAGTGGTTATATCTTTTACATACGCAACTGTCAGGTGTATGCCTACACCCTGTGCTTAAGTCGTGGCCATTCAATGAATGAGCCGAGGATATCCAGGACACAGTCATTAACCCCCCAAAGGCATTGTACCAAACAAAACAGATTAAAACGGGTTATTTCAATGATTTAACCACTAATCGATTAAAGATTCAATACCTGACCAAGCGGTATTATTAAATAGCATATCCCAAGCCTGTATAACGGAAAATAAGTTAAAAGCATTTAACTAAGCTAAAATATAATTTTATTCTCAGCCGTATATCAATCAGCAAGTACAAGTAGCTTTTACCGGGCTCCTAATCTGGAACAAAGGTTTTAATAACCTATTAGATTCCTAACGGGTCTTATTTAAGTCTTAACTTAGACCGGTTAGTTTTAATGAAAGGTTTACGGTTCAAAATGCAAGATTAAGCGAAGACCGGATTAGAATGTGATTTAGACCCGACAAGTATGAAGACTTGTATAAAATGGGTAAACTAATCACATTCTGGATTTTGAAGTAAAAATGATAAGGTTTGACCCGTTTCGGTTAATTCATGAAAACTAGTTACATAAACCGTACCAAACGCGAAAATGCATAACGGGTAACTAAATGAGTCATGTACAAGTTCCACAAGTTAATTTGCTTTAAATATGTTATGATATCAGTAGGATATCTTCCATTATGCCCAAAACGAATTGAAAACAATTTAAGCCCCGTAGGGGTATTTTGGTCATTTTAAAGTTTATAAAAGAGATCAAATAGCAATCTGAGGTTCTGGTCTAAAATGATCAGTAAAAATATTTATTTTAACATGTTACATCAGTAAGATATCATACATATGTGAATTTTGAAATTTATGGCCAAACTATGAACCGTAGGGGCATTTTGGTCATTTCACATATGCTTTAAGGGTCAAATTTGGAAATCTGAGTTCAAAAATCAGTAGGTATCATGTCTTAGGTGCTAAATATGGTTTTAAACCATACTATGCGTCTAATTCGCATAAAAGTCGGTATTTCACGATATTCGGGTTGTTTAAGGAAATCTGAGATTTTTATCAGTGTCTACTGTTTAAAATAATTTATTTAATGTATAAAATTAGTAGGAAAAGGTTTGGCATGTAAAGGATGTGTAAAACTCGTTTTATTAGTGAAAGGGCATTATCGCCAATTACCGAGTCTATGCAAGAACTCTATGTTATGGTTAGTTTAAAATTTAACAAAAAATTCCAAAAATCCCTAAATATTATATCTTAACAGTGGGTAGCAAGTTTGGTGCCAAAAATTAGGTTTAAATAGGATTTATGTCAAAAATGCTATTTAATTAATGAAAAATCTTTGTTTTACGATATCGGGCATAACTCTTATTTTAGACCATAAACGGATGTCAAAATTTTAGGACATACTTGTATTTCAGTAATAAAGATTTTTGTCTACTCACATTTTCAAAAATTTCGTTTTAATGATAGAAGGGCATAATGGTCCATTTTAAGCATTTAACGGGAACATGCATAAGAATCAGATTTCAAATGAACCATATAATATAATCTCAGACGGTTATACTAACATGTAATATGGTCCTAAGGAAACCCTAAGGCATGTCTAAACTAAGCTAAATCGGGTCAGAACTGAAAGTTAAAGCAAAAGTCTACTTTTGCGACTTTCGGTTGCAAACCGAATCCTAAACTTAGAATTGTCGGGTTGAACATGCCTAGACACGTTCTTATATTAATTACCAAGTTATTTAAGTGTTAAAACATGTTCCATAGCTTCTACATTATCAGTTATGCAATATTTTGTAAAAACTGACCTGTTTGACTTTTTATTCATAAGTTTGACCCGACAATTGACTGAGATATTGTGATAATCAGAAGGTGCCCTTTTAAGGTTTTATTACCTACATAATTACCAACTTATAGCCACTTTCAATTCGAATAATGGCTGGACCATTTGTGATTAATCACAAAGTCAAAGCTTAATTACGCTAACTTTGACTTTCGGTCATTACACTAATAAAACTTAAACTTAGGAAGCTAAGAACACTTACTAGAGTCCTTAGCACGAATATTGAACTTGTGAAAGCTTCCTTTAGCTTCATTGAGAGTAAAATTCTTTCAAGTGTGCAAGAACAAGTGCAACAATGAGGGTATATATAGGACTTTGATGGCTTCTAAGATCAAACCACATGTCCCTAGAGGTAATTCAGATGATCCCAAGTGTCCCTAGGGCAGTAAAAACCATTTGCTCAGTCCCTGGTATCAAAATCAGCTATGCAAAGGCGGTGGAACAGGCTGCAACATGCAGCTGTCCCCGTTTTTGCTCGCTGGCACTTCTGTCGCGGCCCGCGTAAACATTAGAGGAGGTCTACGCGGCCCGCGAGAACCCTCTATTCTGGTAAAAAGTTTCTAAACATTGCAATTTCAGTCCCTGGTCCAATTTAAGTTTATTTAACTTTCTTTTATTGCACTTATGACCCCCATAGTTAACTAACAAGTGTCTTGGGTCATTATTTAACTCCTTTAAGCTCCCGGTTAGATGTAAGATTACCCGAAAAGTCTTGTTTTCAACGAGACTCCATAAAATTACTATCCAATATTCTTGAGAGCAAAATATACAATTATTACAATGCTTTCAGGGTCGTTAAAAGGTCACTCAGAGGTAACGTTTAACATGTTGACACTTTTAACCCTTATGTTTCGTATGATCCTTAATTTAAGCACAAACGACTTTCTATGTTCGTTAAATTTTTCATTAAAGAGTACGAACGTCGTGTGAGGTCAATCAGAGGCACAAGAATGACATGTTGACACTTTGAATCCTTTTACTTACATATATGCATTGTTTGACAATTTTAGTCCCTCGGAATTATTTCATTACACGTTTAAAGTCCATGACACGTGTCTTTATTATATTGGACATGATTTTGCGAGGTGTTACAATCGTGCATGAACGTCATCTCTACTGTAGACACCACCACACCCAACTCATCAAACAGAAGGGTAACCTGAGCCAACTCGAGGGTGAGCGATCTGCAAGGGTCGGAGAAACTGCACTTGGAATGTTACTTTGATACCATTTGTTACTTTACTTAACCTTTTGTTACTTTACTAATGTTATAACCTTTTGTTACTTTACTTAACATTTTGGTATTTAACTACATTTTAATCTTGACCTTTTTAGAAATTTTTTTTTTGAAAGTTACCTTTATTCACCGAAAACGAAACAACATGTAACACCTCGCAAAAATCATGTCCAATAAAATATTAACACGCGTCGTGAATCCTAATCGGACAATAAAATTTCTTTGAAAGAATGTGAGTTTCAACATGCAAACTTTTCTCTTCAAGTGGCCATTTATAAAAAATCAGAACCTCATTATACTGATTTCATGTTCCCAAAACGACAGATCATAAGTGATAAAAGTTGCATGGCCAATTGATAAAGTTTTAAAAATTTTTGTCTTCTGGTCAAGGGTTACGGACCGTAAAGGGTCCAGCTTACGGTCCGTAAGGGGGCCTTAACTGGGCGATACAAATTGAAAAGCGGATACGGACCGTAAAGGCTTAGGCTTACGGTCCGTAAGGACTATATCTGGGCAGGAGAAATGGATAGCTGCGGGTTGTCATCTTCTACACCCCTTTTCTCGAAACAGCAGCATGTTGATGGTATTATAATACCTCTAGGACACATGTATGCATCAGATTTCACCTAGGGACACCTGCATTGATCCTAGTTCATCCCACTTCACTATATAAAGAGCTCATTTGAAGCTTTCGTAACTTGCTCATTCAAGTTTTTCACTCACAACTCTTCTCTGGAGCATCCTGACTTGGCAGGAAGCTCTCAAGTTTTTCACTCACAACTCTTCTCTGGGGACACGTGCTAAGGACCATTGTAAGCGTTCTTAGCCTCTATAGTTAAGTTTTCATTAGTGTAATGACCGAAAGTCAAAGATATCATAATTATACTTTGACTTTGTGATTAAGCACAAACGGTCCAGCCATTATTCAAATTGAAAATGGCTATGTGATGGTAATTAAGTAGGTGATTAACCATCAAAAGGGCACCTTCTAATTATCACGTTATCTCAGTAAATTGTCAGGTCAATACAACGAGTCAAAAAGTCAAAATAGTCAAATTTTCAATATATAACCAAAACTGATAATGTAGAAGTTATGAAACATGTTTGACACTTAAATAACTTGGTGAACATTATAAGAACATGTTTAGACATGTTCAACCCGACAATTCTGAGTTTAGGCTCGGTTGGCAACCGAAAGTCGCAAAAGTTGATTTTTGCTTTGACTTTCAGTTCTGACCCGATTTAGATTAGTTTCTTTATGCCTTAGGGTTCCTTTGTGACCATATTATATGTTAGTATAACCCTCTGAGGTTATACTACATGGTCCCATAGAAATCCGAGTTAATTGCATGATTCCGTTAATATGCTTAAAAATTAACTATTATGCCCTTATGTTATAAAACGAAATTTTTGAAAATGTGAGAGGACAAAAAGCTTTATTACTGATATATAAGTATGCCCAATAAATTTGACATCAGTTTCTAGTCTCAAACAAAAGATATACAAGATATCGTAAAATGAAACTTTTTATTAATTAAATCGCATTTTTTAGCATAAATCATGTTTAAACCCAAATTTTGACACCAAACTCATTACCTACTGTTTTGATATTATTTTTAGGGATTTTTGGAATTTTTGGTCAGATTTTATTCTGACCATAACATAGAGTTCTTGTATAAATCGGTAAATGACGATAATACATTTTTTGTTAATAAAATGAGTTTAACATGTGATTTGCATACCAAACCTTTTCCTACTGATGTCATATGTTAAATAAAATATTTTAAACATTATAGACTGATCCAAACTTCAGAATTTTATAAACGTCTCAAAAATCGTCAATTACCGACTTTTACGTCAATTATAAATAAATTTTAATACTTTAACAGTAAGTATAAGTCTTGAACTCAAACTTCCAAATTTGACCTTAAAAGCATATGTGAAATGATCAAAATGCCCCTACGGTGCATAGTTTGGCCATAAATGGTAAACCTCACATATGTATGATATCTTACTAATGTAACATGATAAAATAAATATTTTTACTGAATGTTTTAGACCAGAACCTCAGTTTATGTTTAAACCACTTTTATAAACTTTAAAATGACCAAAATACCCTTACGGGACTTAATTTGTTTTTAATTTCATTTGGGGTATAATTGTTGATATCCTACTGATATCACAACATATTTTAAGTATAATAACATATGGAACTTGTACTTGACTCATCCGGTTACCCGTTATGCATATACGCGTTCGGTACGGTTTATGTAACTAGTTTGCATAAATTAACCGAAACGGGTCAAACCTTATCATTTTTACTTCAAAATTCAGAATGTATTTAGTTTACCCATTTTATACAAGTCTTCATACTTGTTGGGTCTAAATCACATTCCAATCCGGTCATCGCTTAATCTTGCGTTTTGTACCATAAACCTTTCTTTAAAACTAATCGGTCTAAGTTACAACTTAAATAAGACCCGTTAGGAATCTAATAGGTTATTAAAACCTTCGTTCTAGATTAGGAGCCCAGTAAAAGCTACCTGCACTTGCTGATTAGAATATACGGCTGAGTCTAATTTACATTTTTAGCTCAGGTAAATACTTTTAACTTATTTTCCCTTATATGGGCTTGGGATACGGTAAATTATTACCACTTGGTCGGGTTTAGAAATCTTTTAATCGAACATGGTTAAATTGTATAATCCCACTTTAATCAGTATTGCTTGATAACAAATAACATGGGGGTTAACGACCGTGTCCTGGATATCCTTGGCTCATTTAAAAAGCGTAAATGGCCACGACTTAAGCACGGGGTGTAGGTATACACAAGTCCGTTGCGTACGTAAAAGATATACTCATTTGTTGGGGTAACCTCCGTGTGTTTATATTTGTGGTGTGTTATTTAATCTTGTTCGGTTTATTTATATCGGCTCTAATGTTGGACAAACATGTAAATCTAATACAAGATTGTTATTAATATAATTGTCCCAAGTTATAAAATCTTTATGCCTTGTGCATTTAAATCAATTTTCATAAATGTTTTCAAAAGAGTCGGTTAATTGTATTTACCAGTGTAAACTGACGTATTTTTCCAAAAAGACTAAGTGACAGGTACCGTACGTAATTGGCTGGGAGCTCGGGGCGTTAATAAAGAATCTTGCAAGTTCTGAACGTCTAAAGTCTGTTGAACAATATTTATAATTCTGTTTTAAGATCCGCCTGTGGATCCACTTACAACCGTTTGTATAATATTTAATTATACTTTTTATTTCGGTTTGTATTATTATTTTCTACCAAGACTTCTGTGTGCATTAAACTGTGATTATTGACTATAATGATATCAACTACGTCACGATACTCCCCACCGGGCCCACCGGTAATACGTGGAAATATTGAGGTGTGACAGGTTGGTATCAGAGCCAACATTGAGTAAATTAAACACTAGTCTTTTGTGTTTAATCTCAATGACACAGTTGCACATTCCTTGACTTCTGAGTCTAGGAAAATGACTTAGGATTAATCCTATTCTTAAAATTGTTTTTGCTCTGTCTGTTTTTGTTTTGACAGGATTGTTTCAAACATGCCGCCAAGAGTAAGAGGACGTGGAGGACGAGGCAAGGCACCTATAGTAGCTAGGAATGATCACGAAGCTGGGCCATCTCACCGGCGCATGCCCTCTACATCACTCGGATCAAGTCCTCATGAAGACTGGAGGACCTACCTTGAGCCAGCGAGACACTCTGTCTCGCTTAGTTCCTCACCATCTTACCATCATTCCTTTGGGCCGCAGCAAGAGGACGAGCCCAACAACTCTCACCATTCATTCATTCATTCCATTACAGCGTTCGGGTTCACATCGTTCCTTTCAGAACCCCACGCCCTATTTCCAAAGCCGGTTCAACCCGATGAACAAAATCAAAGAACCAGAGGGCCAAAACCCTTTGGGACCAGCTGACCATTTTCCCGAGTACTAGGACATGGAGATGAACGATGATCCAGATCCAGAGATGCTGCCTTCTGGGACGCCGACGCATCCCATCGAGATCTCCAGCGAATCATATTTCCATGGTTCGCCTTACAAAGGCCCGGATATCTGGGCCGAAAGGTGGGGCTCATACAAATGGGAGTTCACACCTCCTCACAACCCACCACAACAGCGGGCCCCTTCTAAGGAACCACACTCCCAGGCGGTCACGCCACCGCCACCACCAGCACCGGAGCAGCCACCGCCTCCAGAACCATTGAGGTGAAGAAGAAGTGCACGGGTGTCCGTGCGTGGGAGTTTCCATTTCAGCACCCCCCAACACTCCAGCAACTACCCGCCACTCCATGAAGACCCACAAATGGACGGGCCTTCAAACGCCTTTTCTGAAGTCGACTCTGCACCAGTCGCACCTGCACCACCGCCCATGGGTTATGAAAACCCGATCCCCGCCTACCCAGATGCAGCTGGGTATAACCTGTTTGAGCAGCAAGCTTACTCGGGTTATAACTACAACAATGCTCCCGCCGTTGACCCATATCTGGAGGCAGCAAACTATAATGCTCTTTACCCTTCTCCCGTTCCGCCTACGTACCCAACTGGGTACCCTACATATGGGTATCAATACCCACCGCCTCCTCAACCTCAGCAGCAGCAACCACTGCAACCTCAAATCCAGCAACCACAGCCGCAAGAAATTCTCCAAAGGTTGCATGAGGTGGAACAAAGGGTAGAAGAAGAGTGTAGGAGTCGCCGCGGTCTTCTAAAGGGATTGGCAAACCTCATTAAGGGGAAGAAGAAGAAGAAGAAAAAGAAGAAGAGGGATCATTAGAGACCCTATTTATTGTTTGTAATTTAAATTTCAATTAAGTCCCTATGTGGACATTTTATTTAAGTATTTGGTCCCTGCGTGGACTTGCCTTCGTGTTTAGTCCCTGCGAGGACAAGTTTTGATTCTTTAAAAGTCCCGTTTAGGGTAACTATTGTACTTCTTAAGAAAATTTATGGGATATTTCATTTTAAATTTTATTTGTCATTATATACATGCATATACAATATAACAAATCAAAATGTCATTTCAATTTTTAATTAATCCGCCATTAAATCTTAAAAGAAAAATCTTAAAGATATAACCTAGCCTATATGTCATTTTAGACATGGTCATGATGTAAAGCCTTTTTAAGATAATAAATCCTTGTTAACACCTAAGAAAGTGTTAGCACTCTTGACAAATGTGGTTCGAGAAAATCACACTAGTCATCTTTAAATTGGATTCTTCCAAATTACTTATTTAGCCGAATGATCTAGAAAGTCATGACTTACATCATCAATGTGATGATCATATTACAAAACATCCATTAGTGATGAAGTGCCTACGGGCCATATTTATTGTTCAAAAAGACAAATGACAGTTGTAGTCTATGACTCGCTGTTAAGAAAAGGTGATGAACTATGTTCAAACCTTAATGCCTCGATCTTGTAAGATCATGGCTTATAAATTAAAACTGTCCTGGTGACAAGACCTTTTGTGTCGTTGTAATATCCTTAATGTATTATAACTGGGTATAAATATAATGAAAATTTAAATAAATTTGACTAACAAATTAACCAATATGGTTTATAATTACCATGGTTAATGAGTCATCAAAAATGATGATTCCATAATAAACTTCTGAATAAATTATTGGCAATTGTTTTATAGAAATCAAGCTTCACTATGGCTGACTCAGAAGAGGTTAATAGTCATCCTAACGCGAGGAATGACAACACCAGAATGAATATAACGGGTGCAGATCTTCAAGCGATGATAGACAATGCGGTCACCAGAGCCGCTGACAGAAGGTTCAAAGAACCAAATGGTACTCATACTAAGACGCAGACTGTGGATCATTCGAAGCTCCCTTCTAAAACACATGAATCAAAGAAAGATGACTCTCAGCACTCGTCGAATCAGAAAAGTCAGCCATCTAAGAGAATAGTGTTCGATCAGGAACCACGTTTAAAGACTTGTTCTTACAAATACTTCGTCTCTTGCAAGCCAAGGGATTTTACAGGTGAAAAAGGTGTCATAGACTGTATGACATGGCTTTATGAGATGGATACTGTTGTGGATATCAGTGGTTGTGCGGAGCAGGATATTGTGAAGTTTGTTTCATAGTCATTTAAAGGAGAAACATTGGCTTGGTGGAGGTCGTTAGTCCAAGCCACGGGGAAAATTCCACTTTATAACTTATCATGGGAAGAATTTGTAGCACTAGTCAAAGAAAATTTATGTCCCTAGCACGAGGTGGAAAAGATTGAAACCGACTTCTTGACTCTGGTCATGAAGAATTTGGATTGTCAAACTTATGTCATGAGTTTCAACACCATGTCCTGACTTGTCCCCTACTTGGTTACACCAGAACCTAAGCGCATAGCGCGATTCATTGGAGGCCTGGCTCCGGAAATTAAAGGAAATGTCAAGGCTTCCAAGTCTACCACTTATAGGTCCGTGGTAGATTTGTCCTTATCCCTCACTCTTGATGCAATAAGGAATAAGTCTGTTAAAACTTCTGATGAGGGAAAGAGGAAAAGGGAAGATGAGAGGTCACGTCGCTCAGACAAGAAAAAGAATGGTAACTTCGAGCATGATAAAGGTTCTGAGTTCAAGAAAGACTCAAGTCAGACAGATAACAGACCCAAGTGCAGGAACTGTAGGAAACGCCATTCTGGAAAATGCAGAATTGACCCACAGGCTAAACTTTGTGGAATTTGCAAGACAAAGGGGCATAAAACTTTAGAGTGTAAGGAATTAAAGAATGCTACTTGTTACAATTGTAACGAGAAAGGGCATATCAAAACCAACTGCCCAAAATTTGCAAAGAAGCCTGAAGAGGCCAAGAAAACAAATGCTCGAGTTTTCCAGATGAATGCCAGGGAGGTAATACAAAACGATAACGTTATAACAGGTACATTCCTCATCAATGATGTTTATGCTAGAGTTTTATTTGACTCTGGTGCAGATAAGTCCTTTGTAGACAATAAATTTTGTAAACTGTTAAATCTGCCTGTTAAAAATCTAGACATAAAATATGAGGTAGAATTGGCCGATGGTACCTTAGAAACTGCTTCAACAATTCTAGATGGATGTTTTATATCCATTAGGAACCACTCTTTCCCATTGTCTTTATTACCAATGAAATTGGCAGGATTCGATGTAGTTATAGGCATGGATTAGTTATCCCCTAACCAAGTTCAAATTGCATGTGATAAAAAGCAAGTTGTTATCAAGACCCCTTATGGTGAATCACTTACTATTCAAGGAGATACGTAGTTTGGATTGCCTGATCAAGTAACTATGCTAAAGGCATCGAAGTGTTTGAAGAAGGGTTGTGTCATTTACATGGCACATGTGACAATAGATGAGCCAAAGCCCAAGATAGAAGATTTTCTCGTTATTTCAGAATACTCAGAAGTTTTCAAAGAAGAACTACCTGGTCTACCTCCCGACAGACAAGTGGAATTCAGGACTAATATTATACCAGGAGCAGCGACAGTCGCACGAGCTCCTTATCGTTTGGCACCGACCAAGATGAAAGAATTAAGGACTCAATTGGATGATTTATTGGCGAAGGGTTTTATTCAACCCAGCTCATCTCCTTGGGGAGCACCTATTCTATTTGTGAAGAAGAAAGATGGTTCAATGCGTCTATGCATTGATTATCGCGAGCTGAAGAAAGTTACAATCAAGAACCGATATCCATTGCCCAGGATCGACGACCTGTTCGATCAGTTACAAGGGGCAAGTTACTTCTCCAAGATTGATCTGAGGTCGGGGTATCATCAGTTGAAGGTCAAAACTGAAGATGTAAACAAGACCGCATTCAGAACACGATATGGCCACTACGAGTTCTTAGTGATGCCTTTCGGGCTCACTAATGCACCTGCAACATTCATGGATCTCATGAATCGCGTTTGCAAGCCGTATCTAGACAAGTTTGTCATTGTCTTTATTGATGACATACTTATTTATTCAAAGAGTCAAGCCGATCATGAAAAACATCTCCGGTGTATTCTTAAACTTCTGCAACAAGAGAAGCTCTACGCAAAGTTCTCTAAATGTGAATTATGGCTATGAGAAGACCAATTTCTTGGACATGTGGTAAGTGAGCGTGGTATCCAGGTGGATCCCGCTAAGATTGAAGCGATTATGAATTAGCAAGCACCTAAGACACCCACAGAAATTCACAATTGCTTAGGTTTGGCAGGTTACTACAGACGTTTCATTGAAAAACTTTTCTAGGATTGCTGCACCTTTAACTTCGTTAACTCACAAGAATGTAAAGTTTGACTGGGGTCCCAAGAAACAAGAATCTTTTGAAATCCTCAAGCAGAAATTAAGCAATGCCCCTGTATTGACATTGCCAGAAAGGATAGAAGAATTTGTTGTTTATTGCGACTCATCGCACACAGGTATGGGTTGTGTACTTATGCAAAGGGGCAAGGTTATAGCCTATGCATCGCGACAACTAAAACTGCACGAAAAGAACTACACCACACATGATTTGGAATTGGGTGCCGTTGTATTTGCACTAAATCTTTGGAGGCGTTACCTATATGGAACCAAGTGTGTGATTTATTCAGATCATAAAAGCCTTCAACATTTGTTTAACCAAAAAGATCTCAATATGAGGCAGCGACGCTGGATGGAAACACTAAACGATTATGATTATGAAATACGCTACCATCCTGGCAAGGCAAATGTAGTCACTGATGCCTTGAGCAGAAAGGAAAGGATTAAAACAATAAGGATCGCATTGAATTAAGGAACAACTTGAATGAAAAGTTGTTAGCTGCTTAAAAGGAAGCTATATTAGAAACTAACTTTCCGAATGAAAAGTTAGGTGTAACTGCTGATCAATTACCTTATGGAAAGGATGGAATTCTTAGATTAAATGGTCGAATCTGGGTTCCAATCCATGGAGGACTTAGAGACGTGATCCTCCAAGAAGCTCATAGTTCAAAATATTCAATCCATCCCGGCAGTGATAAGATGTACCAGGATCTTAAGGCAAATTATTGGTGGATAGGCTTGAAGAAATCTATAGCCACTTCTGTGGCTAAATGTTTGACGTGCGCTCAGGTTAAAGCCGAGCATCAAAAGCCGTCAGGTTTGCTACAATAGCCTGAACTTCCCACTTGGAAATGGGAAATTGTAACTATGGATTTCATTACTAAGTTACCAAGGACGAAACACGAGAACGATACGATAAGGGTTATAGTCGACAGGCTGACCAAGTCAGCTCACTTCTTGCCCATTAAAGAAACGCACAGCTCCGATAAGCTAGCCAAGCTGTGTGTGGATGAGATAGTATCTCTCCACGGAGTGCCATTATCTATTATCTCTGATAGGGATACTAGATACACATCTCATTTTTGGAAAAGCTTTCAGCAATCTCTAGGTACTCGTTTAAATTTCAGTACAGCTTATCATCCTCAGACGGATGGGCTAAGAGAACGTATGATTCAAACGCTTGAGGACATGCTCAGGGCTTGTGTTATTGACTTGGGTAGAAGTTGGGATGACCATCTTCCTTTGATTGAATTTTCATACAACAATAGTTATCATTCGAGCATCCAAGCAGCGCCTTTTGAGGCCTTGTATGGAAGAATGTGCAGAACGCCAGTATGTTGGGCGGAAGTTGGAGAAACCCAACTATCAGGACCTGAGATAGTCCTCGAGATGACGGATAAGATTGTTCAAATCCGTGATCGTCTCAAAGCTGCCAGGGATAGGCAGAAAAGCTGCGCAGATAAGAGGCGTAAACCTCTGAAATTCGAGGTAGGTGATAAGGTACTACTTAAAGTATCACCCTGGAAAGGGGTGATGAGATTTGGTAAAAAGGGCAAGTTGAGCCCAAGATATATTAGACCATTCAAAATCATCGAATGTGTCGGGAGCGTGCCATATAAGCTAAATCTACCTGAAGAGCTAAGTGGAATTCACAATGTATTCCACATCTGCAATTTAAAGAAATGTCTAGCCAATGAATCGCTAGCAATGTCTCATAAAGACGTGCAGATTGACGAAAGCTTGAAGTTTGTCGAAAAACCTCTGTCGATCGAGGATCGGCAGGTTATACGTGAGAAGTTGAATCCACAATGAAGCAGAAATACCCTCATTTTTTTCAATAAATCTCGAGGTCAAGATTTCTTTTAAGGGGGTGAGGATGTAACACCTCTCAAAAATCATGTCCAGTAAATTATTAACACGTGTCATGAATCCTAATCGGATAATAAAATTTCTTTGAAAGAATGTGAGTGTCAACATGCAAACTTTTGTCTTTAAGTGGCCATTTATAAAAAATCAGAACCTCATTGTATTGATTTCATGTTCCCAAAATGATTGATCATAAGTGATAAAAGTTGCATGGTCAATTGATAAAGTTTTAAAAATTTTTGTCTTCTGGTCAAGGCTTACGGACCATAAAGGGTCCAGCTTACGGTCCATAAGGGGGCCTTAACTGGGTGATACAAATTGAAAAGCGGTTACGGACCGTAAAGGCTTAGGCTTACGGTCCGTAAGGACTGTATCTGGGCAGGAGAAATGGACAGCTGCGGGTTGTCATCTTCTACACCCCTTTTCTCGAAACAGCAGCATGTTGATGGTATTGTAATACCTCTAGGACATATGTATGCATCAGATTTCACCTGGGGATTCCTGCAGTGGTCCTAGTTCACCCCCTTCACTATATAAAGAGCTCATTTGAAGCTTTCATAACTTGATCATTCAAGTTTTTCACTCACAACTCTTCTCTGGAGCATCCTGACTTGGAAGGAAGCTCTCTTAGTGAAAATTTTCGTGCTAAGGACCATTATAAGCGTTCTTAGCCTCTGTGGTTAAGTTTTCATTAGTGTAATGACCGAAAGTGAAAGATAACATAATTATACTTTGACTTTGTGATTAATCACAAACGGTCCAGCCATTATTCAAATTGAAAATCGCTATGTCATGGTAATTAAGGAGGTGATTAACCCTCAAAAGGGCACCTTCTAATTATCACGTTATCTCAGTAAATTGTCGAGTCAATGCAACGAGTCCAAAAGTCAAAATAGTCAATTTTTCAATATGTAATCAAAACTGATAATGTAGAAGTTATGAAGCATGTTTTGACACTTAAATAACTTGGTAAACATTATAAGAACATGTTTAGACATGTTCAGCCCGACAATTCTGAGTTTAGGCTTGGTTCGCAACCGGAAGTCGCAAAAGTTGACTTTTTCTTCGACTTTCAGTTCTGACCCGATTTAGATTAGTTTCTTTATACATTAGGGTTCCTTTGTGACCATATTATATGTTAGTATAACCCTCTGTGGTTATACTACATGGTCCCTTAGAAATCCGAGTTAATTTCATGATTCCGTTAATATGCTTAAAAATTGACTATTATGCCCTTATGTTATAAAAACAAAATTTTTGAAAATGTGAGAGGACAAAAAGCTTTATTATTGATATATAAATCTGCCCAATAAATTTGACATCAGTTTCTGGTCTCAAACAAAAGATATGCAAGATATCGTAAAATGAAACTTTTTATTAATTAAATCACATTTTTAGCATAAATCATGTTTAAACCCAAATTTTGACACCAAACTCATTACCTACTATTTTGATATTATTTTTAGGGATTTTTTGAATTTTTGGTCAGATTTTATACTGACCATAACATAGAGTTCTTGTATAAATCGGTTAATGACGATAATACCCTTTTTGTTAATAAAATGAGTTTAACATGTGATTTGCATACCAAAGCTTTTCCTACTGTTGTCATATGTTAAATAAAATATTTTAAACATTAAAGACTGATCAAAACTTCAGAATTTTATAAACGTCTCAAAAATCGTCAATTACCGACTTTTACGCTAATTAGGCGCATAGTATGGTTTAAAACCATATTTAACGCCTAATACTTGTTACCTACTGATTTTATAAATAAATTTTAATACTTTAACCGTAAGTATAAGTCTTGAACTCAAACATCCAAATTTGACCTTAAAAGCATATGTGAAATGACCAAAATGCCCATACGGTGCATAGTTTGGCCATAAATGGTAAACCTCACATATGTATGATATCTTACTAATGTAACATGATAAAATAAATATTTTTACTGAATGTTTTCGACCAGAACCTCAGTTTATGTTTAAGCCACTTTTATAAACTTTAAAATGACCAAAATACCCTTACGGGACTTAATTTGTTTTTAAATTCATTTGGGTAAGAATTGTTGATATCCTACTGATATCACAACATATTTTAAGCATAATAACTTATCGAACTTGTACTTGACTCATCCGGTTACCCGTTATGCATATACGCATTCGGTACGGTTTATGTAACTAGTTTGCATAAATTAACCGAAACGGGTCAAACCTTATCATTTTTACTTCAAAATTCAGAATGTATTTAGTTTAACCATTTTATACTAGTCTTCATACTTCTTTCCATATTAGGAGCCCAGTAAAAGCTACCTGCATTTGCTAATTAGAATATACGGCTGAGTATAATTTACATTTTTAGCTCAGGTAATACTTTTAACTTATTTTCCCTTATACGGGCTTGGGATACGGTAAATTATTACCGCTTGGTCGGGTGTAGAAACCTTTTAATCAAACATGGTTAAATTGTATAATCCCGCTTTAATCAGTATTGCTTGATAACAAATAACATGGGGGTTAACGACCGTGTCCTGGATATCCTTGGCTCATTTAAAAAGCGTAAATGGCCACGACTTAAGCACGGGGTGTAGGTATACACCAGTCCGTTGCGTACGTAAAAGATATACTCATTTGCTGGGGTAACCTCCGCGAGTTTATATTTGTGGTGTGTTGTTTAATCTTGTTCGGTTTATTTATATCGGCTCTAATGTTGGACAAACATGTAAATCTGATACAAGATTGTTATTAATATAATTGTCCCAAGTTATAAAATCTTTATGCCTTGTGCATTTAAATCAATTTTCATAAATGTTTTCAAAAGAGTCGGTTAATTGTATTTACCAGTGTAAACTGACGTATTTTTCCAAAAAGACTGAGTGACAGGTACCGTACGTAATTATCTGGGAGCTCGGGGCGTTAATAAAGAATCTTGCAAGTTCTGAACGTCTAAAGTCTATTGAACAATATTTATAATTCTGTTTTAAGATCCGCCTGTGGATCCACTTACAACCATTTGTATAATATTTAATTATACTTTTCATTTCGGTTTGTATTATTATTTTCTACCAAGACTTCCGCTGTGCATTAAATTGTGATTATTGACTATGATGATATCAACTACGTCACGATACTCCCCACCGGGCCCACCGGTAATACATGGAAATATCGGGGTGTGACACAACAGTAGTGCTGCAACCCAATACATAGAACATAAACAGCAGCAGCCAAATACATGATACTGAATTTGGTACAAATTAAATGATTTTTAATGTAATATTATAGCTTTTGGTTACTTTCTTCGAAGAATAGAATTATCTTTCATTCTTTCAATGCATAACATATAATTTGCAAAAATATTTAACACCGGGGGGTAATATTGCAGAGTACAACAAACCATAGGGGTAATAAGATAGGGTAATATAGTCATTTAACACCGGGGGGTAATATTGCAGAGTAGAACAAAGCATAGGGGGTAATTAGAAAGGGTAATATAGTCATTTAACATACCATTTAACAGAACTGTTAAGTTCTTTGATGGCAGGGGGTAATATTGCATGGTTTTTCATTAGTTGGGGGGTTAGAGTGCGAAATTTCCCTGGGAGGGGGTCAGAGTGCCAATTGGCTCTAACCCAGGAGGTAAAATTGCAGTTTACTCTTTTCATTTTGATGCTAGATGATGAAATAATAAACTAATTTAGCCCGTGAAAGTCGGTCTTTGGAGAAACAATACATATAGGTTCTAAGTTGAAATATTCTCAATTAGACATGCTCAATTAGCCAATCATAACACCATATACTTTGATCGTCACAAGATAACATATAGGTTCTAAGTTGAAATATTCTCAATATTATATGCACCAACATATAACACCTTGACCGATGGCAGAAACGTCATGACGAAATGAAGTTGTTCATCAGCTCATAATCATCAACTAAAGTTTGAATATTTTATTAAAAAACAATTCAAATGACAATCCAAAGAAACGAACAATTTAAACTAAGTCCTAGCTCCTATGTGATTTAACGCTCAAAAGATTTCATGCATAATTCCCTGGACCATGTTAAGATAAAAAAAAGGTCTACTATAAATAGTTGAAGAGCATACATAGGTTTTGCATATGAAAGATATTTAAGCAATTAGCATGTCAAAGGTTTATTAGTCTTGTGAAAACAAACACCTTAGAACAAATGATGATGTACAATCATCCCTAGTGATTGAAGCAGGTTCTACTCCACGAGTTAACCAAATGTTAATGATGTTATTTCAATAATCCTACTCCCCCTATATAGGGTCAATGAATATGATGGGTTTGTCAAGCCTATAGCACTATAATCTACTACATATGGCTTCATCAAAGTTAATGATTATACTGTTTTTAACGTTAGTTCACAAAGTAATATCTAAGAAAAGATGTATAAAGATAATATGATATGGCGTGGATATTTGTTATTGTTCAAGTAATTGTACATGTTTCACCCGAAAAGTTTAAAATGAAAAAGGATTATGTAAACTAGAAAGGTTTATTAAGCTAGATTGTGATCACGAGAACTGTTTTATGGATGCTCTAAAGGTTTGTGTGGGATTAGTTATGATGTTAGAGGGTTCAAGGTGAAAGTTGTTGCATACTAGAAAGGTTTATTAAGCTAGAGTAGAACTTCGAACAAAAGGATTGAAAGGAAAGAGTTGATAGATGCAAAATCGCTCAAGTACCCCATCTTTGCCTAGCCAGAACTTTTTGTTTATCACATAATTACATACCGGTTTAATTGCTATTCTATTTGTATGCAAAAGGAATAAAAAAAATCAAAAGAAATCAGTTGGATAAAATAAGATTGTAATGATACTGATACCGATAATGAGAAGATTAACATGGACCATTGTGACACCCTAGGCAAATCCAACATCGGTCGTGGCTAGAAGAGATTCTTGGTTCATAAGACATTCCCCGCCTATTAAATCATCAACGAATTTTAAGCTTAGTGGGCTGTGAAGCATATGAAAACTCCACAATTAAACGTACTCAAATGGGAGTAGTACTAGGATGGGTAACCTCCTATAAAGTCTCCACCCGGGCAACAAAAAATAAAACCATGAGCTCCTAGATGGGCAATCCATCTTGGGCAAAGCAGACAATATTGGTGGTGCGAGGGGCCAGATGTTGGAAAGATAGTTTTTTTTCATTTTTGCGCACTGGTTTTGTAAAGGTTGTAGAAGATAAAATACTTGGAGTTAGAAGGCCCATAATATATGGACTTGAATATAATTAATAGATATACATCTTTAAAGAAAACTAGACCACTTGAGAATGTTTGTACTAGTTTATGGACCCCGAAGTTCAGGTCAGATTGCTGGAATTTCAAAAGGTGTTTATATGTTACTAAAAATAGATTTGGATTTTTATTAAAGCTATGATCCATCATTCCACATGTTTAGATGTATGATTACGGATCATTCAATAATATTTTCATGAAGATTCGAAGTTTTTATGATCATTCATGTTGTTGACTAACAAGATCATCATCATCATGAGTAAAAGTGATAAAGGTTATTAAAGAACATTATCTGTTTTTAACTGTTTTTAATCCTGTGAGAGGTTCATGATTATTATAATTGATTATATAACTTCTGAAAGAGCATAATAGTAAGATCATTAATGTAACAATGTAAATTAAAAATCTAAACTACAAAATTAGAATAAACTAGAAGAATAAGAACAAAATTAAAAAAAATCTTACTTAGAACTTCTTCACAACGCGCTAAAAAAGGATTTTAATTTGTTTTTAGTGTGGAAAATAATGAAAGTTGACCTCTATTCATAGTTTAGAAATTGGGTTTAAAATAAGGTTGAGATAGAATAAATAATAATATAGATTTTAAAAGATAAGGATAAATCTTGAAAATAATATTAAATAACTGGATTAGATAAATATAAAATATTTAATGTATTTATCCTTTTTTAAATTATCAGTGAAGAAGAAATAAATATTATGCTTTATATATATGGGTGAGGTTCGGCTACAAAGTCTATTTTTCCTACAAAGTGTACAAAGTCATAAAACACCACAATTTCAGCCATAAAACACACTCAAAACCCACAAATAACAGAGTGAAAATCACTAAAACATAGTATCTAAACCCTAACAATCCATAAAAACTTCTAACACACCATCGTAAAACTATGAATATAAAACACAACATGATAATCAACATAAAACACACTAATGTTAGTCATTCACTAATCAAAGCCTTGTCATCCAAAACACAACACAAAACCCACAAATATGGCGTTTTAGTAATCTCCACTTTATTATTTGTGAGTTTTGAGTGTGTTTTTTGGTTGACATGATGGTGTTTTATGACTTTTTACACGTTGTAGGAAAAATAGACTTTGTAGCCAACTCTCACCCTTATATATATATAGAGAGAGACAAAAAATCAATTACAAATACCCTTATCATACAAAACATACGAATAGGGTGTAAATGTAAAAAAAAAAAACCGGTGGCATTTTCGTAATTATTTAGTCGTAGAGTAATTATCAAAATTACTGTGACATTTGTGCCTTTACAACCAGTATACAATTTCGAATCCAATGAAATCTTGTGTTTCATTTCCGGGATTGTATAATTACGTGTGACATTTACACATTTCATCCTTGTACGATTTCGAACTCTCAATAGCTTTTCTGGAAGTTATACCTAAACTGTTGTCACACCCAGACTTTTGCGGAAGCGTATGCGTGTGACTCGATCGGTTCTCATTGCATTCGATTATAATAAACAACTATATGATCAAAATGATGTTCATCCATTCATAAAGTTTAAAATATTACAAGCACCAGTCATTTAAGTTTCAAACAACACAAGCTCTGATTAAGTTACAAACCAACAAAAGTGGATGACATCTAAACTTGAAATTTACTTCCCAAAACAACACCAGCGCCCAAGATCCAACTCGTTTCCTGAAATACATGTAATTTTGAAAACATCAACAAAAGTTGAGCGAGTTCATACGTTTTGTATGAGTACTGATAAACTTGTAAACATTTGAGAGACTTCTTTGAAAACAGGTATGAAAAGCGTCTATTAACAGATCAATTAATGTTTTGCAAAGACATTAATGTATGTGAAGACATAGGGAGTACTCAATCCGAGTAGACAATTATCGGTGTCGAATCCCCTCGACTGTGCCGAATTTCCCTCGACTGTGTCAAATTCACCTTGACTGTGTCAAATTCCCTTGACCGTATCAAATAACCTTAACTGTATCAAATCCCCTTGACCGTTGTCGAATCACCTCGACTGGGACACTAAAGCACTCTAAGTGGTCACATAAGGACCATGAGTGGGGCTCGGCCGTACCCGTTAGATCTAACCTTTTTCCACGATTCTTATGAGAGATAATGGCATTTCATTTTCAGCCTATGCTCACATGATCTAATAGTTCATTTCATAGCCAAATCATACCATTGAAACATATGTAACATGTATTTCACCCCCGAGAGTTATAAATTACGAAAACAGTTCAGAGAAAATGGGGACATGAACTCACAAGTTTGCGTCCTGCTATCTCGTATGCTCAAAGGTCCTTCTATGAGTCGTACAACTACCTACACACGTGCCATGTTTTATTAGACGTTTAGGTCGTGTAACGACTCTTTTGTCTTAGTTGTTCATTAAGACTTGTTTTGGAAATTTTGGTATATTTTGAGTTACATCATTGATGTATATTATAATATTCCAAAGTATATAATTATTAATTAAAATAATAATATTTTAACTTAAATTATATTCATCCATTTATTTGGAATCTTGTCATTATAATATATGTTTGCCTTAATTCGTTTTGTAATTCTTTTCATGGATATTCCCCAAGTATGGGTATAATTATTCTTGTGTATTTTGCCAAGTATTTGTGGTGTATTCCGGTGTGTATTTGTACGTACGAGAATACGTATTTTCTTGTATTCATTAAGTATTCCTATACTTAATTTTGTATTAAATTTTCCGGAATATTATTTTTAATCAAGTAAAATCACCACTTCATGTTCTTAAAATGTATGTATTTTAAGAAAACTTTTATAGAAAATTATCTATAAATCTTTCTTGGCAAAAAAAAAACCAATTATATTTATATATAAAACCTCAAAAATGATATATTTCCAAGATTAACATAGAAAATATTTTATAAATTCATTTTTCACCCAAAATAATATATCTTCTAATTGTTCAAGAAAATATATTTATTTTTCTCCACTCAAAAATAATGTATTTTCTACTTGACAGAAATATGATATATTTTTGTAACACTTGTAAAAATTATAATTTCCGTTCTTTCGGTTTACAAAATACCGTTTAACCCGTTTGTCAAAAAAAAATATATATATATATATATGAATTTAATTCCGGAATATATATATAAGTGTAGTCCATACGTCCGTCCGTGTTTGGTTTGTCCAATATTCGGGTATAAATTATATATTTGCTTGCTTGGAATTTTGGTATTATTTTGTATTATAATTTTTGGTATTTTGGTAAGTTATATTATTCCAAGTCCTAAAATAATATAACTAAGACACATAATATACAAGTAATCACACAAATGGTGACATCTAAATATATACTTAGTCACTTTTATTTATCGAAAAATCAACCTCCAATATTTGTAATGTTTGTAACAAAAATTATGGCAAATTTTATATGAAAAACCATGGTTAAAATTTACTTATAAACACTTGTTTAAAAATATTTTTACAAGTGTTTAAATTCTACAAAAATTTTGCCATAGTTTCCCCTTAAAAATGGAGGTTTCCATGCTTTCAACGCATATCATTTTCTTTTAAAATCATCACCAATCAACAACAATTCAATCAACACTTACCATGAGCCAAAATCTTACAATTTACACTACATCATGAACTTGAAGTTTTGTAAAAATCTGTAGTAACTTAGTATATTGTTAAGTAAGCTTAGTTACCCTTAAAAATGTGGTCATTTGTTTATGAATATCATTCTTGAAAAATTTAGTCTTTCAGAACTTATAAGATGATTTTTTTCTAAAAATCATTCTCTTGTATTTTTCTTGTTCCAAACATGTTTCTAGTCTTGATTTAACACTAAAAATATGATTAGTTTCCTTAGAAAGCATGACTTTGTAAATCTTGTAAATAAACTTGGTTTCTTGAGAAAATTAGTTTTAAAATCATCCTTTTACAAGACTTATATCATGTTTCATACTTCATCATACACCAAAACAACTTTATTTTCAAATTCATGATGAACATAAAGGATGATCATTTTGATTTACACAAGATTCATCCTCTCACTTGCTAGACCATGTGTTTAATCACAATCTAGCAAGTTTATTATGATGGTTTACATCCTAAACATAAGAAATCCACAAACAAGTTTCATACATACACTTAATCATCTTAGATTTCATGTTATTTTGCTTTATGTTAGTGATCATCTTCATGTTTCTTTGTGATTCTTGATTTTAACCACTTACATAACACTTTAACCACTAAGATTAGAACTAAAAACAAGATCAAGAAGCTTACTACTAGCTCTAATGGCTAGGGAAGTGGCACAATAATGATGATGATGAATACGGAAGAAAATGGGAGGTTAAAGGCTCTACAAGGTGGTCCTTCAACTTCTAGCACTTGTGGCCTTCTTAGATGATCTCCTTACACCATGTAGTGGCCTTGGAATGGTTGTATGATGATCAAAATTGAGAGAGTGTGGTTGTGTGAGTGAGGTCAAGAACAAGGAAGGAGGATGGAAGGTTGATGGTGTGTTAGAATATGATGGGTGATCTTGTATAAACTAATGGTCTTTATAAAGTTCTTTCCAACAATTTCTTATTTCATGGTTAATATGTCTCATAAACTCTAGACATATCTTATAAAATAATGGAGAAAAATCACCTAATGGGACCCATGTCCCAACCGTCCATATGGGGGGTGGGGTGTTGGTTTCATTTCAATTATTAGTTACATAAACTAGTTAGGTTTTAAGTGTTTAATTTAGGGATTTAGGGGTTTAGTGTTTATATGATGTAATATGATGTTCGATGACCATAACTAGCTTCGTAACACTAAAAGAGTGCTTCTAGTGAAAATTTGGTGTTTCGGGTAGTGTCCGGTTGTTCGCTTGGTTACCGGTCCGTTAAGGTGCTAAATTACGCAGTTTATTGTGCTTTATGTTGTCTTTTATAACAGTTTTGATTCCCGACACCTAGGGAGGTATTCTGGACCATTAAACCATAATTCTGCATTATATTTAGATGTTAAAAAGCTGAATTTTTGCTAATTTGTGTTGTTTTCTGCAGAATTCTGCAGCTTTAGTGTGTTTCTGGCACTTTCTGACACCTAAATCATCACTAGGAAGGTAGTTTTGTAATCCCTACTTTCCTACACACTATTCTAGTGTAACACTTGGTTCCGGGGCTCATTCTGTGTCTTAACATCATGTTTGTCTAAGTACTGAACTCCCGTCAGTACTTCTAATTTGTCTGATAACTATGCTAACTTTGTTCTGTGCATCAAGTGAACCACACTGTGTTGCATGTAACAAAGATAAAAATCTTGCAACATGAAATGCATTTGTATGTATATGACAGAAATCAGAAATTCATTCGTCTTGTTAATTCAATCATGCACAGTCATTAAGGCACAGATTACTGTTTATTACTGTACGGAATACATGGAAAAGTGCCAGTTGTCACATTCTCCCCCAGTTAAAAGAATTGCGTCCCGAAATTCAAGCTATGTCATCAGTCGTAGGGGAGTTGTGAATCAGTGTGGATACTTAGACTTAATTTGGTCTTCATGTTCCCAAGTAAATTATGGGCCAAGACGTGTAATCCAACGAACTTTAACAAATTTAATACGACTTCTCCGTGTTTTGTGGACTTCCAGTCCATAACCTTAACAGGTCCTTTAGTAAATTGGAGTTCGTCATTGACATGAATTTTGTTTGCGGGAATAACGACTGTTTCTAGAGTCGGACTCTTCTTAAGATTAGACACGTGAAACATGTCATGAACACCGCTAAGTTTCTAGAAGTTTCGACTTGTAAGCAATGGTTCCGATCCTCTCCAGGATCTCGAAGGGTCTATTATACCGTGGGTTCAACTTCCCACGCTTTCCAAATCGTACCACGCCTTTCCAAGGCGAGACTTTCATTAAAACCATATCTCCAATATTCGAATTCCAACGATTTCCGCCGCTTGTCGGCGTTGCTTTTCTGTATATCACGTGCTGACTTGATATGATCACGTATCTGAACGATCTTGACTGTAGTTTCCTGGACCAACTCGGGGCCAGTAACTCGTTTATCTTCGGTCTCCGCCCACACAAAGGGGCCGATACTTATGTTCATATAAAGCATCACACGAGGCGGCCTAAACGGCGGGGTGATAAATATTATTGTAGGAAAACTCCACTTAGGGCAAGTGAGTATTCCGACTTTTCATCAAAGTTTATCACAAAAGCACGTAGCATGTCCACCAAATTCTGTATCATTCATTTACTCTAGTCGTTCGTCTGATGGTGAAATGCAGTACTATGGTTCAACCGTGACCCATACGCCTTCTGAAACGTCTGCCATATCCTTGGCACAAAACGACCATCTTGGTCGGATAAAATAGAAACAGGCACTCCATAACATGCCACAATCTCTCTAAGATAAATCTCTGCTAATTCCCTTGTGTTGTCTTCCTCACTGTTCAGTAGGAAATGTGCAGATTTGGTGAGATGATCAATAATCACCCAAATCATATAGTGATCTCTTTGGGTTCTTGGTAGCTTTGTAATCAAAATCCATTGAGATTCGTTCCCACTTCCACATGCGGATCTCAGACTGTTGCAGCAGCCCAGATGGTTTCTGTTATTCTGTCTTAACTTCAGCACAGGTAAGACAGTTACCCACATAAGTAGCTTGTAACACCTCGTAAAAATCACATCCAATGACGTGTTGACACGTGAATTAAACCCCAATGAACTCAAACGTTGACTATGAGGGACTAATTTTGTGAAAGATCAAAAACTTTGATTATGGAAGGACTAGGAGTGTTATCATGCTTATAATAAGTCTCTGAATAACCTCTCATGATAGTCGTATTCTCAAATTAAGCAACTTGTTGGATTATCGAAACCGTTTGCATAATAAATCGAAAGATTTGCACGGTGAAGGGTTAGAAGCGTCAACATGTTTAATAATAGCTCTGAATGACCTTTTAATAAACCCGAAACATTATTATATCTAATCATATTCTTGGGAATACAAAACATTGGCCATTTAGGGCTTTAATGTCGATAAACAACAATACACACAAGTTTGTGCGTTAAAAAGGGTTAGAAGTGTCAACATGTTAATTCTTACCTCTGAGTGACCTTTTAACAAACCCAAAGCGTCGTAATGTTCAATACTACTCTCAGGAATTCCCAATATGGATAACATAGGGCTTTGACGCAATAAAACGATAATACGCGCAAGTTCGCGCGTTAAAAGGGCCAAAAGCGTTAATATTTAAAACTACACCTTTGAGCGACCATTTAAGTGAACTGGTGTAAACTAGAGTTTCTTAATACTCCATTGTACACCATTATACTCTTGGGAATGCTTGTTGTTAACCTTGTAAGGCTTTTACGCCATTTCGCGATAATACGCGCAAGTTCGCACATTAAAGGGTTAAAAGCATCAATGTGCCAAACTAGGCCTCTGACTGACCCTTTTAACATATCGAGAAGTTTATGATGCTTGGTTAGACTCTTGGATGTGCCTAATATTGGAAATATGAGGCCTCGTGTGCTAAAAACTTCGTTTCGGAAGTGCGGGGGCCAAACTTGTCAACAGAAGAAAGTTTTGGTGAGCTGGTCTGGTCCTTACGGACCGTATACCCAGACCCTTGCGGTCTGTAAAGGATGCCCAGTAACAAAAAACCAAAAAACCAGCTTTGGTTTTCCTCCTTGCCTCACACATTTGATTCTAGGGGCCTTTGATGGTTTAGAAAAATGGTATTACACCTTTTATGATCTGGTTAAACCTCTCTAACACTTGTAATGATCCTATGCAATCCAAAAACCTATATAAAGGGGCCTTCATCCTTCATTTCATTTCACACTTTTCTTGAGTTTTGATCTCCATCACTCAAATCTAAGTGTCCTTCCTTGCTTAGTTATTTTTGTTGGCTCTTAAAGCCGAAAAGTCAAGCGTTTGCTATAAACTCTTGGACTTTTAGTTAGACCTTGTACGGTCAAGCCATGGTTCGCAACGAACATGGCTACGTGATCGTAATTAGGTAGGTGTTAAACCCTCCAAAGGGTACCTCCTAATTACCACGTTTACTTAGTTAATTGTCGGGTCAAAGTAATTAAAATAAAAGTCAAACGGGTCAATTTTTAAATAAAATTCATAACTGATAATGTAGAAGCTATAAAATCAGTTTTATCACTTTAATAACTTGGTAAATATTAATTGAAAATGTCTAAGCATGTTCAACCCGACAATTCTAAGTATGGGCTCGGTTCGCAATCGAAAGTCGCAAAGTTTGACTTTGCTTTGACTTTCAGTTCTGACCCGAATTAGCTTAGTTTTATTATGCCTTAGGGTTCCGTTGTGACCATATTACATGTTAGTGTAACCCTCTGAGGTTATACTACATGGTCCTTTAGAATTAGAGTTTATATGCATGTTTCCTTTAAGTGCTTAAAAGTTGACAGTTATGCCCTTTTGTTATTAAAACGTGATTCTTGAAAATGTTAGAGGACAAAAACCCTTATTACTGATTTATAAACATGTCCTCAAAAATTGACATCGGTTCATGGCCTAAATTGAAAGATATGCGCAATATCGTAATTGAAAGCCTTTTTTATTAATTAAACGGCATTTTCGATATAAAACCTATTTAAACCCAAATTTTGACACCAAACCTTTTACCCACTGATGTAATATAATATTTATGGATTTTTGAAGATTTTTGTTGAATTTTAAACTGATCATAACATAGGGTTCTTGCATTGACTTGGTAATTGACGGTTATACCATTTTGCTAATAAAATGAGTTTTAAACATCCTTTACATATCAAACCTTTTTCTACTGATTTTATAAATTAAATAAATTATTTTAAACAATAAAGGATGTTCAAAATCTCAGATTTACTTATTTAAACCGAATACCGTCAAATACCGACTTTTTGCGATTTAGGCGCATAGTATGGTTTAAAACCATATTTGGCACCTAAAGCTTGTTACCTACTGATTTTATGAATAATTTTTTATACTTTAACAGTAAATAAAAGTTTTGAACTCAGATTTCCAAATTTGACCTTTAAGGCTTATGTGAAATGACCAAAATGCCCCTATGGTGCATAGTTTGGTCATAAATGATAAATTTCACACATATATGCTATCTTACTGGTATAACTTACTAAAATAAATATTCTTACTGATCATTTTAGATCAGAACCTCAGATTGTCATTTAACCTCTTTTATAGTCTTTAAAATGACCAAAATACCCCTACGGGGCTTAAATTGACTTTAAATCCGTTTTTGGCATAATGGAAGGTATCTTACTGATATCACAACATATTTAAGGCATATTAACTTGTGAAACATGTTCATGACTCATTTGGTTACCCGCTATGCATTTTTCGCGTTTGGTACGGCTTATGTAACTAGTTTGCATAAATTAACCGAAACGGGTCAAACCTTGTCATTTTCACTTCAAAATTCAGAATGTGTTTAGTTTACCCATATTATACAAGTCTCCATACTTTTCAGGTCAAAATCACACTGTAATCCGGTCTTCGCTTAATCTCGCGTTTTGAACCGTAAACATTTCCTTAAAACTAACCGTTCTAAGTTACAACTTAAATAAGACCCGTTAGGAATCTAATAGGTTAATAAAGCCTTCGTTCCAGATTAAGAGCCCCAGTAGAGGTACTTGTGCTTGCTGATTAGAATATACGGCTGAGTATAAATTGCATTTTAAGTTCAGGTAAATACTTTTAACTTATTTTCCGTTATACGGGCTTGGGATACGGTATTATAAAAATACCGCTTGGTCGGGTGTAGAAACCTTTTAATCGGAGATGATTAAATTGCATAATCCCGTTTTAATCAGTATTGCTTGATAACAAATAACATTGGGGGTTAATGACCGTGTCCTGGATATCCTTGGCTCATTTAAAAAGTGTAAATGGCCACAACTTAAGCTCAAGGTGTAGGCATAACACCTCCTGTTGCGTATGTAAAAGATATACTCACTCGTGAGGTAACTTCTTGTGAGTTATATTTGTGGTGTGTCGATTAATCTTGATTGGTTTGTTTAATCACCGGCCCTAAGTGTTGGACAAACATGTAAATCTGATACAATATTGTTATTAATATAATTGTCCCAAGATATAAAAGAATATTTGTGCCTTGTGTATTTAAATCAATTTTCATAAAGATTTTTAAAAGAGTCAGTTAAGTATGTATTTACCAGTGTAAACTGACGTATTTTCCAAAAAGGTTAAGTGACATGTGCTGTACGTAAATTGGTTGGGAGCTTAGGGCGTTAATAAGTAATCTTGCAAGTTTTAAACGTCTAAAGTCTGTTGAACATTGTTTATATTTCTGTTTTAAGATCCGCCTGTGGATCCATCTTACAATCCGGTTGTAATATTTGATGTTACAATTGAATCGGTTTGTAGTATATTTACTTTAGACTTCCGTTGTGCATTGAACTGTGGTTATTTGACTATGATGATATCAACTACGTCACGATACTCCCCACGGGGCCCACCGGTAATACGTGGAAATATCGGGGTGTGACAGGTTGGTATCAGAGCCAACATTGAGTGAATTAAACACTAGCCTTTTGTGTTTAATCTCAATGACACAGTAGCACATTCCTTGACTTCCGAGTCTAGACATGAACTTGGAATGATCTCATCCCTGTTATATGTATATATTGTTTTCAATATTTATACATCTCAGGATCGTGTTGCCGAGCAAAGCTGCCATTGGTGGAAGCTCTCCAAACCCGAAGTCTAAAAATGCTAAGCTTCGTACCACAACTCGAATTAGCATACGACCAGTATAGAGAAAGGAACTTTTGAACCCATTAACCATATTTCAAATTCTGTACCCAAGACTTTTGAAACTTCAAATGAGAAGCCAACATTGGAGGAGATCATACTAGCTGTCCCCGAAGCTCCCGCTTCAAAGATAATACCTATGGACCCAAAGGACTCATATTTCTTACCTCCAATTCTTGGAATCCCAAACTTGGATTATACCTGTCCTGACCTTATTCATGATTCATATTATTCATTAACCATAGAATCCTTAGATTCACCTTTTGCAAAGATTCCTAATATAGAAGATTTCGACTACCCATAAAAACCTTCTGTGCCCATACCGCACTCAGGGAACCAAGGAGAAAACTTTCAGAAATAGAATGAAGAAGGAACTTCCTTGTTATATTTCATTTCTATAGTAGTCCCTATAAGGACATATATATATATATATATATATATATATATATATATATATATCTTTTAAGTCCCCGCGTGGGCGAATTTCTTTGTGTAAGACCCGTTTAGGGCAATTATTGTATTTTTGAGACTTTCTATGAAAAGTTTCCTATTTTGAAATTTACTTTGGTATTAAACAGTACACGTATGTATTATATCCTAAATCAGAACGTCATTTCAATTTATGATTGCTCTGCCATTATATATCAAATAAAATCTTAAAGGTATAACCTAGCCTATATGTCATTTTCGACATAGCTAAGATGGTAAAGCCTTTTTAAGATAATAGATCCTTGTTAACACCTAAGAACGTCTTAACACTCTTGACAACTATGGTTTGAGAAAATCACAATAGTCATCCTTATATTGGATTCTCCCAATTTCTTATCTAGCCTAGTGATTTGGAAATCATGGCTCAAATCATCAGATAAGATGATCATATCATAAACATCCCTTAGTGATGAAATGCCTGCGGGCTATATCTATTGTTCTTAAAGACAAAAGGTAGTTGTAGTCTTTGACTCTCTGTCAAGAAAGGTAATGAACTATGTTCAAACCTTAATGCCTCGATCCTATAAGATCATGGCTTATAAATTTAAAATTGTCCTCGTGACAAGGCCTTTTGTGCCATTTCAATATCCTTAATAGCTTATAGCTGGATTAATTATAATGAAAAATTAAAATAAACCTGATTATCAAATTAACCGAATATGGTCTATTATTACCATGGTTAATAAATCATCGAAGATGATGATTCCAAAATAAACTCCTAAGCAAAATTATTGACAATCGTTTTCTTTAGAAAACAAGCTTCAGCATGCCTGAATCAGAGGAGGTTAACATTCATTCCATTATGAGGAATGACAATACAAGGATAAATGTAACGGTTGTAGAATTACAGATAATGATAGATAATGTTGTCACTCGAGCCATTGACAGGAAGTTCAAAGATTCAAATGGTGCTCGCAGTGGGACCCAATATGTGCCTCACACAAAACCACCTTCTAAGACACATACGTCTTATAAGAATGATTCTCATCATTCTTCAAATCAGAGAAGTGTTCCATCCAGACAAATTGTGCTCAATAAGGAGTCACATGTTAAGACCTACTCTTATAAATACTTTGTCTCTTGCAAACCAAGGGACTTTACAGGAGAGAAAGGAGCCATCGATTGTATGACATGGCTAGATGAGATGGACACAGTAGTAGACATCAGTTGTTGTGCAGAGCAGGATATTGTGAAGTTTGTTTCACAATCTTTCAAAGAAGAAGCGTTGGCATGGTGGAGATCATTGATCCAGGCCACGGGCAAGATCCTACGTTATAACTTGTCTTGGGATCAATTTGTTGCACTGATCAAGGAAAACTTCTGTCCTTAGCATGAGGTAGAAAGGATAGAAATAGATTTCTTGACTCTAGTCATGAAGAATTTAGATTGTCAGGCATATGTGACAAGTTTTAACACTATGTCCCGCCTAGTTCCCTATTTAGTCACCCCTTAACCTAAACGCATAGCGCGTTTTATTGGAGGCCTAGCACCAGAAATTAAGGGAAATGTTAAAGCGTCTAGGCCTAGCACATATAGGTCTGTGGTGGACTTATCCTTATCTCTCACTTTAGATGCAATCAGGAATAAGTCTGTTAAGACCTCTAGCGAGGGAAAAAGTAAAGTAGAAGAGGAAAGCTCTCACCGATCTGACAAGAAGAAAAAGGGAAGTTCTGAGCATAGGAAAGATTCCGAGTTTAGGAAAAACTCGAGTTAGTCTAATAACATACCTAAATGCATCAACTGCAGAAAGCAACATTCTGGGAAATGTACGATTAACCCAAGTGCTAAACTATGTGGAATTTGCAAGACCAAGGGTCACAAGACTTTAGATTGCAAGGAGTTAAAGAACGCGACTTGTTACAACTGTAACGAGGAAGGGTACATCAAAACCGACTGCCCAAAACTTATAAAGAAGCCTGGAAAGGCCAAGAAAACAAACACGTGAGTCTTCCAGATGAACACCCAGGAGGCAGTACAGAATTATAACATCATAACAGGTACCTTTCCTTATCAATGATGTTTATGCGGGAATTTGTTTGATTCGGGCACAGATAAGTCTATTGTGGACAATAAATGTTGTAAACTGTTGTCTCCGCCTGATTAGGACTCTAGACATATAACGCGAGGTAAAATTGGCCGATGATACTTTAGAGACAGCTTCAACAAATCTTAGATAGATATTTTATATCTATTAGGAATCACTCTTTTCGGATATCCTTATGATAAGCTTTCAAGCTATCCAAAAGCATCAGTATGATTAAGACAGATGTGACAATTTGATCCCCTGTAAAAAAAAGGGTGATGGGCTAGGTCCAAACCTTAAATACCAATAATGGTCTTTATATGGCCTAGGCTAAATATAATTAATATATTTAAATAACATTCATTAAGAATGTTCGTACTATATTAGCCTGTATGGTTTAATGATACCATGGTTAGTATATGTTAGGTCATCAGGATGATGAATAGCAGTTGCTGGATTGCAACTAAGTAATTGTTTCATTTGGTATTAGGAACCAAGTCTCGAGTATGACAAACTCGGATAAGACAACCTTCAATCGCGCCATTGATAATGCGACACATGCTAATGATGCTACAATTGTGAACCTCAAAATTGACAAAGATGTTCTCCAAGCTATGATAGACGCAGCTGTTGGAAAAGCTGTGAGAAAGGCCGTGAAAAAAGTTCAAAGGGCCCAATACTACTTGCTCCAAATCTCATTTAAGACTACACTCCCTTACTCACGAGAAGGATCTTGTTCATACCCTGGATGCAAAGAATGAACTAAAAAGGAAAAGGGAGAAAGATAACTCCCATATTTCTAAGAAAAAAGGGTAAGCTTGAGCATAAGGAGAACAAACAAAAGTCCAACAAGAAACCTGTATGCAAGACCTGCAAGAAGCGCCACCTCGGGAAATGCAGATTTAAATCTCAACCTCTACCTTGTGGGATCTGCAAGTCTAAGGAACATAAAACGTTGGATTGCAAGGACATAAAGGATGCAGTCTGCTTCGGCTGTAACGAGAAGGGCCACATCAAGACTACATGCCCTAACTATGTCAAAGGGAGTGCGGCTAAGGATAGAAAGCCTAAGAATGGAAGCGCTCCAACTCTCCCGATAAATGCCTGAGGCGGTTCACATCAATAATGTCATCAGGTACATTCCTTATCATTTATCAGTAATATTAATGCTAAGAGTTCTGTTTTGATTCGTGTACCAATAAATCCTTCATAAATTGTAAGTATAGTAAACCTTTTAAGATCTTCCACAAGAACCCTATATATTAAGCATAAGGTAAAACTTACAGAAAAAAATCATAGGAACTATTTCTTCTGTTCCTATCAGAAATCTTCAGTCATAAAATTCTAGAGTACTCTCTCTCCAGATGAAGTACGTCCGCATATGTAGTTGATATCTCTTTGATCTCTATCGATGGCGAATACCAGACGGTATGACAAAAGCGCCATATGAGGGTTGGTGTTGTAGGATCGTTGTATGACCCGAACTAGTCAATCAGAAGAGTTTTAGATCTGAATCAAAGGCGGAATCAGTTAAACGGATGTGGAAACAGCTTGATTCACTTTAATATGTCTCTATTATTGAAGTAATAGTGTTACAGCACCTCAAGACAAATTGGCAGCACTTCGGTACCAATTCAGAATTCCGTTACAAATGAAACGGAAACAAGGCTATATATAGGCGTGTAATTCCGTGTGGAATTAACAAGTTCAGTTCAAGCGGAATTAGCTAAAGCTAATTCCGTACGGAATTAACCTGTTAACTTCAAGCGGAATTACCAATTCCAAGCGGAATTACCATCTTGGTAATTTCGTGCGGAATTACCCTAAATCTCATAAAATCTAATTTCTCGTTCTACGAGCCCTGATCTATCAATCCTATTATATGACATGATACAAGACGAAGTCACTAGACATAGTGCACTAACAGACTCCCCCTTGGATGTTGACGAAGTCTTCAGTGTCTAATCTTCAGCATGACACATTTTCAGTCTTGATCAGTCTTTTTGTTCTGTCTCTGGCTCTAACATTGTAAGCATCCATCAATCATTCTTCAATTCTTCAGGCTCCCCTTTTCGTCAAGCTTCTGTGCTTTAGGGATCGACACCTTACTTTCCGGTTACAAGCTCTCTCTTGCTTTGAGCTCGTCTTCAGACTCCCCCTTAGACTCAGTTGTCGGGATCGTAGTCTGGTACAATATCTGTAACACTCATACATTTATAAGTAACAACATTTTAAATTTCCAAGAATCATAACCTGGCAATTCAATTTCCTTTATCAACAAATTTCATGAATTTGGCAATGTTAAGAATCCAGAATCGGAAACTGGCTCTTTTACAGATTTTAACAATATAAGCATCCAAATCCCTCACAATTAATCATCCAAGTCCAAACTAATGACCTTGGAGATATCACAAACTGTTTTTGATTTTTAGATAAGAATTCAAGTTTCAAATTAATGAACTTGTTTTATTTTCAGAAACACAATCAACTTACTTAGATTTTGAAACTTAGCTTTCAGACATCGGTTGTCGAAAATAAATCAGAATCAAAATCTTTTTGTATTTTCTGAAAAATAAAGCAGTAAAGAAATATTTACAAACATATATACAAGCAATATTTTTGTTTGAGTTTGCGTTAGAGGATCATATCAGTTTATGACAAGTCACAAGTACCGTTGAGCTTAGTTACACATTAAGAATTAAACAATTCACTTAGATTGTCGATATACTGATCCACTTAAATTTTCAAACAAATTTCAACTGATTCAGGATACGAATTAGGTGTTTTAAGAACTTAAACTCATTCATGTGTCCCACCTCTTGAATATACTCCCGTATCCAGATCCCAATATTCAATCTTACAGGTGAGTATACCTAGATAATATCTGTAAGGGGTTAAATTGCGAAGAATCGTGAGAGCTCAGGTCAGAACTTCCGTTTAGCAGAGAGATGACGGCTTTGACTTTTGGTGTGTCCCCTTTAGAGGATCTTTTCTTCAACAGCACATGATTTACATATGTTTTAATGTTTCATCATTTTTATGCTGAGGGCGATTGCTATATTTCAAGCAAGCAGAAAGTATTATACGGGGACTAGGCCATTGCTTCCGCAAAATCAGAAGTCCTGGGATAATACCCCAGATATCACTGAGTATAAAGACCTAGTATTTCAGAAAGAGGGGTCCTTCAAACGAGATTTCAGGGGTTACCTATATATCCAAGTAGTGTTCCCCACGAAATAAGCAAGTTTGAATTTAGGTTTATATCCCGAAAAAGTTTACTAAATGTGTAAAAACCTATCGGCATATCATCAGTGAGACCGTTTAACGCTATAAAATCATTACATTTCTTTAGCATACTGTAACTGTCTACTGATGTACTATCATTTCCTCTTTTTACACAAAAACTCAATTTTGAATTTTATCATGTTTTTTACTTTTTCAAAATTTCTAATGTTTTTGGATTTTCTGACAACAATACTCCCCCCCTAAAATGCAAAACCATTTAAAGAAAATTTGACAACTCGATGCTGATAGCTTCATCTCGCCATCCATTTTCTGCTTAAAGTGCTCTGTTTTGCAGAAAATAACATACCCCCATGATTTACAACACATTGATATTTACAGTTTGAAAACCGTTTTTCAATCTTGTGAAATTAATCATGTTTGTTCAGCCGTGAGGGTTTCGGCGTATTTAATCAACATATTTTTGTATTTTTGAATATTTGACAAAATAAAAACATATTTTTGGTTTTCAAATTTTTCAATTTTTAGGGTTTTTGAAATATTGTTTATTTATGTACAGAAATCAAACAAACTCCCTGTTTCAACCAAACCAGGGTTCAGCAGCCTCCTCTTTCTGTGCCAAGCTGCTCCAACTTCCATTTTCACAATCTTCGGTTTTGTTGAGCACCTTCACATTCAGACTACTTGATTACTTGAACAATTTAGCCCAGGTCTGTTGAACCTTAGGCATTTCAACACAATATGTATCATGCAGTTTCGGAAAATCTTTGTCATCAAAGACTTTTTCTAATTGGACTTCAACTTTCTCATCTTTTACCGAAATCTCTTGTTTTTTAACACTCCATGTTTGACCTTTCGGAGTACCTCTTTTGTAAAAATGTGTCTCTTTTTGAAAATTTTGATTTTGAACAACAACTTTTGGTTTCCAAAACTCTTGAGGTTTTGTCATATCAACGGATGTTTTCCAACTTTGAGTTGCTCTGACTCTGGGTGTGTGAGAATTCCAGGTCTGTCTTGAATCAAATCTATTCGAGTTTGACTTCCAAGTTTGGTTCGAATCAAACTTGTTTGTGTTATGTCACACCCTGGCTTTGCGGAAGCGTGGTTAATTTGGTGTGACTTCTTAATACCATAGCTTAACCATAACAAAGCTATATGAATTAAAACCATGCAAGATCATCCATTTAAATAAGTTTTAAAAACCAAATACAACAACATTGTCTTAACGAAAACACATCCTAACGACATTGTTTAACAAACACAAACATCAACATGACATAAACACAGTTTAAGGACTGTGACTTGTCCAGGAAAGAGTCACATTCCCCAAACCCGGATGACCTCGTAACCAGTGCAGCGGGAAAACGTGTCATACCGCGCCAGATCCTTTAATTCCCTGAAATACATGTAAGTTGAAAAATCAACAATAATGTTGAGCGAGTTCATGTGTAAGTGAGTAAATAAACCCTTGTAAGTATAAAAATCCTGGTATGTAGCAAATAAGGAAAAAGAGATCACCAATGGTTTGCAAGGCCATTGATATGTGTGAAGTGCAAGTAGGAAGACTCAAACCTAGCAGATTTTGCGATGAGTACAAAGTCACCCCGAGGTCCGTTACGCTGGGCCTGGGGTTGGGCTCGCTACACCCAGATAGATCTACCGCTTACGTCCCGCGGTCCTACAATGAGGATTAATGGCCTCCAGTTCCCGCCTACCCACTCACATGATCTAAATAATAACCCTCCTTACGCTAACCATACCATGTAAGAAATATTCGTAATCATAGTAACATGTATTTCACCCCCGCAGTTTAGAAAACTGAAATCAGTTAAGAGAAAAGGGGGACATGAACTCACAGTGGTGCGTCTCTACCAAGTATGCCTCCAAATCAAGCAGTTGTATGACGACCTACACGTACTAACTCTATTAGACGGACGGCCGTGCCTTAGCTTCAAGGTTTAAGTTTTTGGGAAATAGTTAGACAACTATTTCGTGTTTATATTTTTGTATACTTGGTAGTCATTTTCCTTCCCAAGGATGGGGGATTTAATACATGTGTGTTCGAAATATATTATTAAGTCTCACTTAAAATATATTTTATTCCTAACTCCAAATATAACTATTTTTCTCAAAAATATCATATTTTCTATTACACATAGTTTTCTCCAAAATAATACTTTAACAAAAATACGCGTTCAGTCATATTTTCTCAAAAAGCGTAAGTTACGTTTTAATGATCGAGTGGTAATAATAATTACCGGTGTAACTTATGTATTTATCGTAGAGACGTTCGTATTATTTTGGATCCATCAACAATTGATAGTATTATTTTTACCCTAAAAATAATACTAGTATTTTCACAAAATAATCATAAACACATATCGAGTGAAAAATATATACTAAATATATATTTACCAAGTTTTATTTTGTGAAATCCCACATCCGATGTTTTATAAATATAGCCGTGGCGAAACTTATATTTCGAAAACAAGTCGAAAAGTATTTCTAACACTTATAGTGAAAATAATTCTAAGTGTTAGGTTTTTAGAAAAATTTCGCCAGAGTTTCCTCTGTAACTGGAGGTGGCCATGCTTTCAAGCGTATCCTTTTCTTTTATAAATCAAATCAACAATTTTCCTTTCATTCAATCAAAACAATGTCCAAAACAACAAACTAGTAAATAAATGTGTATAACGCATAATTTACATGAACTTGCGTTTTATCCAAGAACATAAAGTAAATCCCATTACTTTTAGTGGATCTTTATATAAATCAATTCGGTTTCGTAAAAACCCCGTTTTTAGAGAAATTCCGTCTTTACAACTTCTCGTCATCTTTTTCAAAAATAGTTATTTTGTCGAAAGTGTGTGCTACACAAGTGTTTACACACTTGTGTGTTCTAAAAATCGTTCGTGTTAGTGTAAGATCCGTCTTTAGAAAACATGATTTCTTTGATACTTGGTTCTTTGAAAATACCGCTTGTACATCCGTAGATCTACTAGTTTTAAACACTATTTTGTAAGTAAAATCGTTTTTACACAAGTTCATGATTCGTGTGTGGTAGAGTTCATCCTTTAACCCTTGTTACTTCCAAAACAACCTTATGTCATGATCCATGATCATGACCAACCCGGGTTAAACGATGATCCGAGCTACCACAACATAGATCGGGTCCAAATAATCACACAAATCAATTACTACAAGTTTTACACAACATATGAGCTTTTAACCAACACTTTTAGTATTTTTAGTAGACTTTTATGCTTCAACTTGTATGTTCATGACTTTTAACCGTTACAAATCATTTTAACCACTTTAAAATAGTTCGAGAAGGTGATTATAGCAACTTACTACTAGCTCGAGGCTAGGGAAGAATCTAAGCGCAAAAAGAGTGGATAAAAGCAATGTAACGAGGTCCTTCGCCTTCCGATTGCACCAAGCTTCCTTACATGTGATCCTTAACGCTTGTATGAACTTGGAATGTGAAGATTAAAACTCGAAAATGGTGGATGGTGGTGGGGTGTGTTCGGCCGAAGCCTTTGAGAGAGGGAGAGAGTATGTGTGTTGTGGTGTGTGTTAAGTGAAGTGATTAGTGTGTTATGTCATGAACTTATAGACAATTTTCAAGTTAGTTAACCAATGGATCATGTGTATTCTAGATACTAAACACAAGATTAAAATAATCAACAAAAGGACAAGGGGTGTCCCCCTTCTTAGGGACGGTTTGTAAAGGGGGGGGGGTACTAGTTCGATTTCAACCAAAGGTTAAGTATATAGTTAGGTTAATCTAGTTAAGTTTAGGGATTAACCCGGTTAGTAGTGTGTAGTGCTTTAAAGCGGGTGTTAGGGTATTCAGGGACCCTAACCGGCTCAGAAAAAGAAAAACTATGTCAATGACAATATTTTTATGTTTCTGGTATAGTCCGGTTGTTCGGTTGGATAGTAATCCGTTAAAGTGCTTAACAAAGCTTTAAAGTGTCGTTATTATTATTTTTAGTGACACAACTTATTCCTCCAAAGTGTCAGGAATATTTTCCTCATGTTTTGGCACTTTATTAAGTAGCTAGATGCTGAATTATTAGTTAAAGTGCTGAGTTTTTTTTTTTTTTTTTTTTTGTGCTTAGAGCACGTTTTAGGCACATCCAGTCATTGTAACTTATTCCTAGAGACGCAGTTCTACAACCCTTGTATCCCTACACTTTCTATTAGTGTAGTAAACTATCTTTGGCTCTTACAGGCCTTAGAGGCAGTGCCTGCCTGGTGCTAGTTATGACAGCACGTTTAATAAGTTATCCGTTCGTTGTGCTACTGTGTGTTTGGTGCATCAAGGTTGTTACAAAGGTGCTGTAAGCAAATCATGGAGTGTCAGCAAGTAAAGTATGATGCAAGTAAGTACATGTATCAGCATTCAAGTAGCAGTTTATCCACAATTTCAACTAAGCACAGTAATTAAGCAGTAATTAATTATTAATTAAGTCGTACGGATACCTGGTTTAGTGAGGGTTGTCACATTCTCCCCCCGTTAAAGAAATTTCGTCCCCGAAATTTGTACTACCTTATCTCCTTATGGTCACGTCACACATGTATACATAATTAATATTGTGGTAGGTAGTCATTAAACCGAATCAACCCTTACTCACACTTGGGGGTCCAGGAATACTTAACAATCCGTACCCTAGGGTTAAGAAGGTGGGTGCTCATAGCAGTTGATGTTAGAAGTACAAGACGTACTTTACGTAGCCTAATATATTCCAGCTAGCAGGGGGTCCGCAAGAGGGAGTTTTCAACTAATAAGGTCCTCAAACGACCGTTCGCAGTATCCAAGCGAGTTTTCACGAAACAGAGCGCCCGCTATATAAATTCAAAAATTATCAACTCAAATGAAATGGTTAAGTGATCTGTCAACTCCCAAGTAGACGAGTGGCAAGGTTCAGTGCGTTGAACATTTTGAACTGCGAGAATACACCGAATGAACACAAACGAACCTGGTGTATTCTTGCTTTGATTTGTAGTTGCATCAGGAATATGTAAATGACAAGTCAACAAAAATTTATGTATTTTTGTGTGGAACGGTTGACCATGATTAGCTCAAGCTACAAGTTTGTAAAGACACCACATGGTATCTCAACGACATGATTTCCATAATAGCGGTGACTGAGCAAATTCACCGAGTTTGAGACCAGATAAAGGTGTACCGGAACGAGCCGGAAGATGAAACTAAGTACTGCAAGGCATTTGATTGGTAACGAAAGAATCGTTAGGGGGTATACCATGATACGAAATGAATTTGTGTACCTTGACTCAGCACGCAAGTGTGTTGAGAGTGATTTAATTGTTCTAAAGGAACGGATTTAGGGCAAGTTGTCAAATAATCAATTAAATCCGTGTACGAAGTGAGTAGTCAAATAAGCGCAAGCTTCTGTTTTGTGAAAGTATCACTGTAAAGTATCGAAATCTATCAACGATTTAGTGGAGTCTCAGACCAAATAAGTCTACTATGACCCGAAACAAAACAATATGTGCCGAAGTATTAGAATATGATGCTCTCAATGCATCATATGGCGTCTCAAATTAAGCGTGTGAACTGGATAAGTTCAAGCAGTTGAACCTAGTTTCAACGTAACCAAACAATAAACGTACATATGAACAAGGAAATCTTGACATGATAGCAAACATGTAACTTGAAAGAAGGTAGTTTCAACAAGTGTGTTGACTTGATAATAAAAAGAGTCAACAATGACAAAACGTAGGTCATTGGAATCACAACTAGTAATTAGATTTGACAACGTAATATCTGAACATTCATGAAGCGTTTATTCGAAATGAAACCACATGCGTAGCAAATGGTGCATGGGTTATATATAGGTTTTCAAGTGATGAGGTGAAGCGTTCTTACCAAACGAAGAAGTGACCAAATATACGAAACAAACGTGCGTTCGCTCTCAACGAAGGAAAACAACGTGATGCAACCACTTGAGGGGAGTAGAAATGCAAATCCCTACTTGTTAGAAGTGAAAATGAAGGCTCCAACGGAAGGAAATTTAAGTACTTTCGGGTTCGTTAGCTGCAATGACCAGTTGGTCAAGTTAATGGTGTTTGATTGAGTTGACAGATATGGTTCCTAGATGTAAGGCTTCTAGTTGTTCTGGATTCCGCACCTCGTGTGGATCTGATTTATACATTGTGTAGGAAGCAGCATTTTGTTTATGTCTCAGCACAATCATTGTCCCACAATTTCATCCTGGTATATTGCCTGAATTTCTCTGCTGGCGATGTTCGTTCGTCGATCGTTCGTGTAGTAGTAATTGGATCATCATAGTCAGTTGTGTAAGAGGTTCGCAAATTTTTTTTTTTTTTTTGCAAGAGTCACCGACTCTGGTGGGTTAGCTTGTTCGGCTCCTGGTAGCTGACGTTTGCTTGAGAATCATCATCCTTCTTTTTAACGAGCAGATATGGGGTTACTCAATAGGGGATCTTTGGTCTGTTATCTTCCTTCTCCAACAACTTCTGAAACTTCACTGTCAATCCTTGCATTCCCAAAGATGTAAGTTGTTGAAGGGTATTGATCGTAGGTGCAATGCCGGGAATTTATCCCGTGTGAACGGGATTAGCCGTGGGAGAGAACATTCTGGAAAATCCTCGGGGAAGACCTTAGGGCATTTCGTTGTAATAAGAAGATCTTCGTGCTTAATTCTTTGGCTCCTCCCGTCCATTGCCTCGTGGGTCATGGTTGCTTCGTCGTTCGACTCCGGGATGCGGATAACGATTCTCCGCTTGGTTGCTCGACCACGGTTTCATCCTAGCTACTATGTCGAGGTCGTTTATTAACCAGCCTCATTAAGAGTGGGTTGTCTAACTTACTCTCTACTAGACTAAGTAGATTCCTAATTTCATGAGATGCGGGGCTATGGTCGGCACTGGTAACAAATAACATGAATGCAAAATTTTAGGTTGGTAAAGAAAGTACCAGCGACCATATCTGGGCCCTGGCATGCTTCCCTAGCTTCGGTGTTGGATGTTCCTTCATGGTCTTGGTTAATCTCCCTTGGGCAATCCTTCCCAAGCTGCCCCTTACCATCGCTGTTACAACCTTCCTTTCCTCTTTTCGTCTCCTGCCAACACGTTTCCCTGTCGTGTCCCCTTTTCCCACAGTTGTCACACTTCCTATTACCGCATTTCCCGCCATGATGACGTTGGCATACTTCACACTCAGGTAGATTACCTAGGTACATCTTTCCCTTTTTGGCCTTATTCTTTTTATTTGCCTGATTACCTCCCTGAAATTCACCGAGCTTTCTTTTGTTCTTCCCAGATGTCTCCACCGGTGTTTCCTTTTTCTCATTCGGGAACGAAAGTTTCACCAGCCTAAGTGCTTCCTTAGTGGGCTCCAGTCCTATCATATGGGCAATCACGGGTGATGGTGGTGTTGATACCATCATCAAGCTCAAGGCCTGAGGTGTCAGTTCCCAGATGGATTGCTCCATTTTCTTCAACTCGGGTTCCACTAGGTACGGAATGACTCGCGACAAGTCGTTAAGCCTTCGCACGTGCTTCACCACATCTGGACCTTCTTTCTGTAGTTCCCAGAATTCTAATTCCAGCCTTTTGATATCAATCTGTGAATAATACTCCTTCTGCATTATTTCTTTCAGCTCGCTCCACGACATCGCATATGCTACAGCCTCGCCCAATTCTCGAACCTTACGGTCCCACCATAATAGAGCTCCATCTTGTAGCAATCCGGAAACGTACGGGACTTGCTGCTCTGGCGTGCAACCACTCATTCGCACAACGGCATCCACATTCTCAGCCCATTTTACAAAAGCTATGGCACCTCCCATGCCACTGAAATCCAGAGGGTTGCATTCTAGGAAATGCTGCTAGGTACAACCGTTAGGTAGGTTTCTCCCTGAGGCACCTTCGCCATGTTGGTAGCGAAGAACCTCGTGCCGAGCTCTGACTCGAGAGGCGTGCGCTAACCATTCTGCCTCAGTCAGTCGGGTGATCTCTTGATGCGACATCTTCCAGGAAGAAGTTCATGTTAGTTAGGTCGCTTCTATTCGGGGAACATAAATAGTTGTTCGAAACACTTGTATCACACATGTTTAAGTCATCATATTACCCATCACGCCATTTATCAAGCAAGTAATTGGAATCATTTTTACCGAAAGTATATCAAACAAACACGTGTTTCTCAGTCATAGCACAATCCTATTATATTGATATCACGTCTTATGATTAGGTTTTCATTATACGGGTAAGCACATTGCATCAAACTCATAACATACGTACGTAATTTGAGGGTTTCGTTTAGTGATCGTATAGCAAGTAAACATGTAGTATTAACATTTTAGTACGCACATAAGTGTTACTGATCGCATTTAGTAATGACATGGCGACTGTGCTTTCGTTGGTTATCGGCCACAGTGCTTTGGGTGCATGCTTAATGACAATTGGTTCCCATCGTTTTCCGGCTACAACTTCATCGTCTTACAAAATGTATCACATTATCCGGGTCACCGGGTCTCCCTACCCTTGCCCCACAAGTATATCCGCATAACTAAATCACGTAACCAGACGTGGTCTTCACAAATTTCCACAATCTTGGGGTCTTTACCCATTCATAACGTAGTTTGCGTTATTCCAGACACCAACATTTCTGGTGACTAAGGTGGGGGGGGAGGAAAGAAATGTAAACTGTCGATATGCTTGAATTCCTCCGCGAGCTCGTATATTCCTCGAAGTAGTCAGCGGATTTGCCGCTTAATGGTAAAAGGAACGAGTATCAAGATCCTGAGGACGGGGAAACTTCAGAGGTCAAGAGCATAAAAGGGATCCTGATGTACGTGACGGATCAAGGCAAGCTGGTAGAGGACGTGGTGTTTTAAAATTTTCAGAAAATATGCTGTCTTGTGATGTAGACCCTTAACTCATGTTTTCGATTATGTAACGTTTTGCACTTGACGTTGCTCTTTGTGGTGTCAGCTCAGGCTTCCACATTTTGCGACTCATATCCTCAACTGCAGTTGATGTTACAGGAGCAACTTGTGAGGTTTTCATAACGCGAGAAATGGTGAGGGTTTGTAGTTAGCATAGTGCGTTTATAGGGACCATCAAATTGGCTTATCGAGCGTTGTAGAGGTGAATATAGCAAGCGGTGTGGCATGGAGCATCTCTACTAGGCGCGGGTATGTCCAGACAGAAAGTGTTAGGCACGATGGTGCACGGGCGTTGATCTCCACAAGGGAAAACGAACTTCTCCACAGATGAGGGGGGTTGTCTGATGCAGGTAGATGTAAGGGGTGCAATGTCCGGCAGACAAAAAGAAACAGGATCGTGACCACGTAAAGGTGTAGGTTCAGCAGGCGCAACATCCGGCTGATCCAAATGGTGTAGTAGCTGGTTCAAGTGCAGGCTCTGGGTCATGCAACGGTGTGGGGGACATTAGTGGTGAGTGTGGGTAACAAAGGCGCATCCATAGGAACTGGAACAGGGGCCACAAGAGAGCGTCACAGGAAACTGGAAAGGTGGGTAACCATTGTCATCGTCTATCCGCCCATTTCGGGTGTGCGCGTATCGAGGATCAACCTGGGTTGCAAAAGGCGCATGATCGAACCGTACAGGCACAGGTCAGGGTGGGGTGCAACAAGAGAGTCAGCAGGTATAACAGCGATAAGTGGGGGATCAACATGATCAGCAGCAACAACGTGGTCACCCTCCAGTAGTGGTGCATCAGTAGGGCGATCATCAGTGGGTAGGTCAGCAATTACAGGATCAATGGGCATGCTAGCATAAACCGGGTCATGCTCAAACACTGGGTCAGGAGCAGGGTCCAGTCGCTGCTCGGGATCAACGAACTCCATATCAAAATCTGCATGATCTGCAAATGCAGGGTCAACTAGGTCTACTGGGTCAACCATAGGCTGATCCAAGTGGATGAACTCTATCTCCTGGTCCGGGTCAAATCCAGGGAGAAAAACAGGGTCTGAATCCTCATCGAGGTCGTGATCGAAAGTAAATCTAGGAGGAGAGACAGCAGATGCTGCCCTGTCAGAATCTGAACCGTGTGAATAGTGTTGTGCGCTCCGAGTGTGTGACGGTGTGGAGGCCTCAGACTCGAAGGAGTCTGGAGCGGGTGAGTGTGCAGGTGACTTCTCAGCTGAAGCATATGCGAGTAACAAAAGACCACCGTCAGCTAGAAAGGCCTCGCCCTCAACATCGTCCTCCAGGGGTTCATCATCAAACAGATCGACGTTGCCGTCAGCGTCGGCGTCGAGGAGCATATCGTAAGCAGGATAAACGGCCAAAGGTATGGGAGCAGGGATCTCTACGAGTGGTAGGCACCCAGCAAAAGGACCATCAGCGGGCTCATTGACAGCGTCGGGTAGCGCAAATGGCTGAAAGTCATCCTCGAATGTGCTGGTAACATCTGATGTGTGGACCTCGTGCTCGGAAGACTCTAAGTCGTCTGATACTATAGGTCTAGGGCCTGTGGTGTCTGAATCACCAGTGCCGGTCGAGTCCATGTGTCTGTAACACAAATGTGCACAAATAACCAGTCATACAATCAGATAAGCACATTAGTCACCAAGTAAGCAATCAAATAATTCTCCTAGTCCCACTAGCCTCCCAGCCTCTCAGACTGCTCTTCCTAGTCTCACTAGCCAAATTCTCCTAGTCCCACTAGCCAATTCTCCCAGCCTCTCAGACTGTTCTTCCTAGTCCCACTAGCCAAATTCTCCCAGCCTCTCAGACTGCTCTTCCTAGTCCCACTAGCCAATTCTCCTAGTCCCATTAGCCAATTACCTCGGCCTCTCAGACCGAGCCTCGGCCTCCCAGACCGAGCCTCAGCCTCTCAGACTGAGCATATAAATAACAAATAAAATGTGCTCAACATTTAACGTTTTGGATCTGGACTTAAGTGGTATGCAGTAAAAATGTTTTCGTGAGAGCCCTAGTGTCCCACCTCTTGAATATACTCCCGTATCCAGATCCCAATATTCAATCTTACAGGTGAGTATACCTAGATAATATCTGTAAGGGGTTAAATTGCGAAGAATCGTGAGAGCTCAGGTCAGAACTTCCGTTTAGCAGAGAGATGACGGCTTTGACTTTTGGTGTGTCCCCTTTAGAGGATCTTTTCTTCAACAGCACATGATTTACATATGTTTTAATGTTTCATCATTTTTATGCTGAGGGCGATTGCTATATTTCAAGCAAGCAGAAAGTATTATACGGGGACTAGGCCATTGCTTCCGCAAAATCAGAAGTCCTGGGATAATACCCCAGATATCACTGAGTATAAAGACCTAGTATTTCAGAAAGAGGGGTCCTTCAAACGAGATTTCAGGGGTTACCTATATATCCAAGTAGTGTTCCCCACGAAATAAGCAAGTTTGAATTTAGGTTTATATCCCGAAAAAGTTTACTAAATGTGTAAAAACCTATCGGCATATCATCAGTGAGACCGTTTAACGCTATAAAATCATTACATTTCTTTAGCATACTGTAACTGTCTACTGATGTACTATCATTTCCTCTTTTTACACAAAAACTCAATTTTGAATTTTATCATGTTTTTTACTTTTTCAAAATTTCTAATGTTTTTGGATTTTCTGACAACAATACTCCCCCCCTAAAATGCAAAACCATTTAAAGAAAATTTGACAACTCGATGCTGATAGCTTCATCTCGCCATCCATTTTCTGCTTAAAGTGCTCTGTTTTGCAGAAAATAACATACCCCCATGATTTACAACACATTGATATTTACAGTTTGAAAACCGTTTTTCAATCTTGTGAAATTAATCATGTTTGTTCAGCCGTGAGGGTTTCGGCGTATTTAATCAACATATTTTTGTATTTTTGAATATTTGACAAAATAAAAACATATTTTTGGTTTTCAAATTTTTCAATTTTTAGGGTTTTTGAAATATTGTTTATTTATGTACAGAAATCAAACAAACTCCCTGTTTCAACCAAACCAGGGTTCAGCAGCCTCCTCTTTCTGTGCCAAGCTGCTCCAACTTCCATTTTCACAATCTTCGGTTTTGTTGAGCACCTTCACATTCAGACTACTTGATTACTTGAACAATTTAGCCCAGGTCTGTTGAACCTTAGGCATTTCAACACAATATGTATCATGCAGTTTCGGAAAATCTTTGTCATCAAAGACTTTTTCTAATTGGACTTCAACTTTCTCATCTTTTACCGAAATCTCTTGTTTTTTAACACTCCATGTTTGACCTTTCGGAGTACCTCTTTTGTAAAAATGTGTCTCTTTTTGAAAATTTTGATTTTGAACAACAACTTTTGGTTTCCAAAACTCTTGAGGTTTTGTCATATCAACGGATGTTTTCCAACTTTGAGTTGCTCTGACTCTGGGTGTGTGAGAATTCCAGGTCTGTCTTGAATCAAATCTATTCGAGTTTGACTTCCAAGTTTGGTTCGAATCAAACTTGTTTGTGTTATGTCACACCCTGGCTTTGCGGAAGCGTGGTTAATTTGGTGTGACTTCTTAATACCATAGCTTAACCATAACAAAGCTATATGAATTAAAACCATGCAAGATCATCCATTTAAATAAGTTTTAAAAACCAAATACAACAACATTGTCTTAACGAAAACACATCCTAACGACATTGTTTAACAAACACAAACATCAACATGACATAAACACAGTTTAAGGACTGTGACTTGTCCAGGAAAGAGTCACATTCCCCAAACCCGGATGACCTCGTAACCAGTGCAGCGGGAAAACGTGTCATACCGCGCCAGATCCTTTAATTCCATGAAATACATGTAAGTTGAAAAATCAACAATAATGTTGAGCGAGTTCATGTGTAAGTGAGTAAATAAACCCTTGTAAGTATAAAAATCCTGGTATGTAGCAAATAAGGAAAAAGAGATCACCAATGGTTTGCAAGGCCATTGATATGTGTGAAGTGCAAGTAGGAAGACTCAAACCTAGCAGATTTTGCGATGAGTACAAAGTCACCCCGATCTAAATAATAACCCTCCTTACGCTAACCATACCATGTAAGAAATATTCGTAATCATAGTAACATGTATTTCACCCCCGTAGTTTAGAAAACTGAAAACAGTTAAGAGAAAAGGGGGACATGAACTCACAGTGGTGCGTCTCTACCAAGTATGCCTCCAAATCAAGCAGCTGTATGACGACCTACACGTACTAACTCTATTAGACGGACGGCCGTGCCTTAGCTTTAAGGTTTAAGTTTTTGGGAAATAGTTAGGCAACTATTTCGTGTTTATATTTTTGTATACTTGGTAGTCATTTTCCTTCCCAAGGATGGGGGATTTAATGCATGTATGTTCGAAATATATTATTAAGTCTCACTTAAAATATATTTTATTCCTAACTCCAAATATAACTATTTTTCTCAAAAATATCATATTTTCTATTACACATAGTTTTCCCCAAAATAATACTTTAACAAAAATACGCGTTCAGTCATATTTTCTCAAAAAGCGTAAGTTACGTTTTAATGATCGAGTGGTAATAATAATTACCGGTGTAACTTATGTATTTATCGTAGAGACGTTCGTATTATTTTGGATCCATCAACAATTGATAGTATTATTTTTACCCTAAAAATAATACTAGTATTTTCACAAAATAATCATAAACACATATCGAGTGAAAAATATATACTAAATATATATTTACCAAGTTTTATTTTGTGAAATCCCACCTCCGATGTTTTATAAATATAGCCGTGGCGAAACTTATATTTCGAAAACAAGTCGAAAAGTATTTCTAACACTTATAGTGAAAATAATTCTAAGTGTTAGGTTTTTAGAAAAATTTCGCCAGAGTTTCCTCTGTAACTGGAGGTGGCCACGCTTTCAAGCGTATCCTTTTCTTTTATAAATAAAATCAACAATTTTCCTTTCATTCAATCAAAACAATGTCCAAAACAACAAACTAGTAAATAAATGTGTATAACGCATAATTTACATGAACCTGCGTTTTATCCAAGAACATAAAGTAAATCCCATTACTTTTAGTGGATCTTTATATAAATCAATTCGGTTTCGTAAAAACCCCGTTTTTAGAGAAATTCCATCTTTACAACTTCTCGTCATCTTTTTCAAAAATAGTTATTTTGTCGAAAGTGTGTGCTACACAAGTGTTTACACACTTGTGTGTTCTAAAAATCGTTCGTGTTAGTGTAAGATCCGTCTTTAGAAAACATGATTTCTTTGATACTTGGTTCTTTGAAAATACCGCTTGTACATCCGTAGATCTACTAGTTTTAAACACTATTTTGTAAGTAAAATCGTTTTTACACAAGTTCATGATTCGTGTGTGGTAGAGTTCATCCTTTAACCCTTGTTACTTCCAAAACAACCTTATGTCATGATCCATGATCATGACCAACCCGGGTTAAACGATGATCCGAGCTACCACAACATAGATCGGGTCCAAATAATCACACAAATCAATTACTACAAGTTTTACACAACATATGAGCTTTTAACCAACACTTTTAGTATTTTTAGTAGACTTTTATGCTTCAACTTGTATGTTCATGACTTTTAACCGTTACAAATCATTTTAACCACTTTAAAATAGTTCGAGAAGGTGATTATAGCAACTTACTACTAGCTCGAGGCTAGGGAAGAATCTAAGCGCAAAAAGAGTGGATAAAAGCAATGTAACGAGGTCCTTCGCCTTCCGATTGCACCAAGCTTCCTTACATGTGATCCTTAACGCTTGTATGAACTTGGAATGTGAAGATCAAAACTCGAAAATGGTGGATGGTGGTGGGGTGTGTTCGGCCGAAGCCTTTGAGAGAGGGAGAGAGTATGTGTGTTGTGGTGTGTGTTAAGTGAAGTGATTAGTGTGTTATGTCATGAACTTATAGACAATTTTCAAGTTAGTTAACCAATGGATCATGTGTATTCTAGATACTAAACACAAGATTAAAATAATCAACAAAAGGACAAGGGGTGTCCCCCTTCTTGGGGACGGTTTGTAAAGGGAGGGGGGGTACTAGTTCGATTTCAACCAAAGGTTAAGTATATAGTTAGGTTAATCTAGTTAAGTTTAGGGATTAACCCGGTTAGTAGTGTGTAGTGCTTTAAAGCGGGTGTTAGGGTATTCAGGGACCCTAACCGGCTCAGAAAAAGAAAAAATATGTCAATGACAATATTTTTATGTTTCGGGTATAGTCCGGTTGTTCGGTTGGATAGTAATCCGTTAAAGTGCTTAACAAAGCTTTAAAGTGTCGTTATTATTATTTTTAGTGACACAACTTATTCCTCCAAAGTGTCAGGAATATTTTCCTCATGTTTTGGCACTTTATTAAGTAGCTAGATGCTGAATTATTAGTTAAAGTGCTGAGGTTTTTTTTTTTTTTTGTGCTTAGAGCACGTTTTAGGCACATCCAGTCATTGTAACTTATTCCTAGAGACGCAGTTCTACAACCCTTGTATCCCTACACTTTCTATTAGTGTAGTAAACTATCTTTGGCTCTTACAGGCCTTAGAGGCAGTGCCTGCCTGGTGCTAGTTATCACAGCACGTTTAATAAGTTATCCGTTCGTTGTGCTACTGTGTGTTTGGTGCATCAAGGTTGTTACAAAGGTGCTGTAAGCAAATCATGGAGTGTCAGCAAGTAAAGTATGATGCAAGTAAGTACATGTATCAGCATTCAAGTAGCAGTTTATCCACAATTTCAAGTAAGCACAGTAATTAAGCAGTAATTAATTATTAATTAAGTCGTACGGATACCTGGTTTAGTGAGGGTTGTCACATGTTATACCTCCAAGTTTGTTTTGAATCAAATCTGGTTGACCTGTGTTTCACATCCTCAGATTTTTGTTTCTCAACATTTTCAGACTTCTTTTTGTCAACATCCACAAGTTTCAGATTTGGTCACTTTCGTGCAAGATGTCCAATTTGATCACACGTAAAACATGTTCTTTTTTAAACATCTTTGACATGTGGTTGTCGCTTTTTCTTTTGAGCATAGAACTCTTCATTAGACTGACGCCTAAATTTGAGTTCTTTCTCTTCTTCAGAACTTGTTCCACGAACAAAATTCATCTTTTCCTGAAAATTTGACTGTTCATTTTTATTTCGATTTTGTTTCTTTTTATAACCCAACCCAGCCTTCATGTTTTTCTTCTAGTAACCAGGTTTGTTATAAAAAGTTTTGTAACCATTTCCAGCAAACTTTGAAATTTCAGACTTCTCAATCTCAACCATTTTGAAAACTTTATCAACCTTTTCTGATATCACATTCTGAATCGGAAATACAACATCTAAGAATAATTTGTCCGATCCAATCATGGTATAAACCAGTCCTTTTGAATCTTCATTCAATTTTTTCTTGGATTTTGAGTTTTTCAGATATCCATCATGAATATTACCTTTCATTTTCATCCTGTGATTCAGATTTACCTGTATCAACCGACTCTTCTTTCAACACACTTTCAACAACCTTACCTACCACCTCTGAATCACTAGAATCATCAGATTTGGAATAGGTTATGTCAATGTTATCTGGCAATTGATCTACCATGTTAAAAGCTTTTTCGACCTTTTCATCATCATAAAATGCAAACTTTTCCGGTGGTGGAACTTGATGAAACTCTGAGCCAATGCCCTTTTTGTTCTGCTCAGAATCTTTTCCATCCGGTTTTATGTTGAAAATTCTTTCAAGCACGTATGACGACACGTGATAACTTTTTAACTTATTGTTATTCTGTTCTAAATCAGCAATCGGACGTTTTAGTTTAGCAACATCCTCAATATAGGAATTAACAACACCTTGTTTTATTTCATACATTCGCTTAAGCTCTTTAGTTGTTTCAGAAAAGTAATTCATTCTTGATTGAGCAAATTTCATTTCATCCTTCACTTTTTCATATGATTCTTTTGTAATATGATATGCCAATTTTATAGAATCATATTCTTTCTTCATTTCTTGACAAACAATTTCCTTTTGGTCACATTCTTCTGTCTTTTTCAAAACATTTTCTTTCAAAACTTCATTTTCTTTTTCTAACTTTTTACATTTTTCCAAAAGTTTTTCATTATTTTCTTTCAAAACTTTTTCGTTTTCTAACATTTCTTTGCATTTACTTTTGAAAACTTCTTCAATTTTATTGAATTCAAGATTTCTTATTTTGAATTGTTTGTCTTTTTCAGTACAAGCACTACACATTTCCATGCATTTCTTGCACTGTTCAACGATTTTGATTTGAATTTCAGAATCAGAATTTACCTCAGTGATTAGCACTTCGGTGTATGCTGCGGTCTCTGTCTGCTTCTGATCAGCATCTTTCTGCTTTTCTTCAGCACCAACTTTATCACCAACATCACCAGCAACTTTCGAATTCTCATTCTTCACTTCTTCTTCTGCTTTCTTTACATCATCTCCAACCTGTTGTTTATCAGTAACAGCTCTCTTAACTTCTACAATCATCACAACTTCTTCTTTCACATCTTCCTCAGCAACTTTCTTCAAATCATCAACCAAATTCTCAATATTCTTCTTCATTCTCTCTTCATCCCTCTTCTTCAAACACGATGTCATGGCATATCTTTTTTCCTTTTCATGCCTTTTTGCATAAGTGTCATCTTTTAATACATTTCTATAGTATTCGGCAGATGAAGGAATTATGAGAAGAACATCTTCAAAAATTATATCTTTCTTCGGAACAACATGTTCACCTTCTCTGTTGAAATAGCACTCTCTCTTCTTATCCCATCTCTTACTGATGACAGCGTTCTCATACTCTTCTTGCATTTCATTCATTCTGTTTAAAGCAATGTTTCTTTCACGATAAGTTTTCTCACTCAGAATCTCTTCTCTGGTTTTCTCTTTAATTTTAGCAACAACATTTTCTTCTTTGTTTTCCTCTTTAATTTCAGCAACGAAAACAGAATGATTGTTCTTTGATATAGTTTTTCCATGAGCTGTTTTTCGAATATCAACACGATCTTCTTCCGGAAGAATCTGACTCCAGTCATATCCTTCATCATCATGGATCATAGCACAAGCTCTTGACTTATCTCTGGGTTTGTCTTCAATCAATTTTGGCTCTTCTTTGCTTCGGTGGTAGATTGCCTTTCGGTAATAATCGTCACTGAACGGATGTTCATTTCCACCAACCGCAGAATTGTTGCATTCTCTCTTGAAATGACATTTTTGCTTACATCTGAAGCAGGTCACCTTGGACTTGTCAAATCCAAGTTTTGTTGAAGCACCGCCTAATGATTGTTTCCCAGTAATCTCCATGTATCTCTGAGCTCTGCGAATGCAACTTGCTAAACACCAGCGGATGTCAATGAGTTCCATTTCTTCCGGATCAATCTTGCCGTAGTCTTCTGTAGTTAACTCTGAGTTTCCAATTTTTCCAGCTACAAGACCTTCATACGATTCCAGAACAGATGCAAGGAAGCTCATTTGCTTCTTAGCTGCATTAATGCTCATAGTCGGGGAATTCTTCAACTTGAGAGCAATGTTGCACAAAATCTCTTCTGATTCTTCAGAATTGGCTTTTGAAGAAGATGAATGATAACCTGGATTGTAGCTTGATCAGCTTGTCTGAGGTTCTTTTGTCCTCTCACCACTGAATGTTGTCTTTGGTGATTCACCAGCTTTCACCGAAGGTAAATTACCTTTGTAATACAGACCAACATTCTGTTGATACAAAGAACTGCTCATCTTGCTTTGTTTCTGCAATTCAAGCTCATGAGTTTCAATCTTTTCAATTAATGTATCAAGAGAAATTGTTTCATACAAAGCATCATTTTTCAAAATGAAAACAAACGTTTGCCACTGATCAGCTCGTGGTAACGCTTCTATGACTTTATCAATAATTTTCTCTCTTGTTTTCACAATCTCAAACCTTTCGAGTTCAATTTTTAGGTGACAAAATCTTTCTATCATTTGCCTCACAGACTCTCCTTTAATGCTATCAAACAGATCAAATTCTTTTTTTAACAAAGCAATTTTGTTCTTTTTAATCTGTTTACCCCCCTCAGCTTTAACTCGTAAAGCTTCCCAAACAGATTTCGATGACCCATCATGGTTAAGTAATGCAAAAATGTCGTTTCTAATTGCCGACTGGATCAAAGCAATCATTCTCTGTTCAGACGAGAATTCCTTTTTGTCCTCAATGCCTAATTTCTTCATAGGAATTTGCTCTCCTTTGTCATCTTTTGGTCTCTCATATCCAAACTCTAGACAGAACCAGCTCTCGTGTGCATATGCTTTTGTCCAGTTAAGAAACCGTTCTTTCCACCAACTATAATCTTCAATATTATCCAGCTTGGGTGGTTTGGAATGAGTTCCATAAAATTTGTCGTGATTGATGTTTTCATTGACCACTTTTGTAATTGACTTTGGTGTGACAGTTGATATTTCTGAAGATTCGGATGTGAACGCGTTGTAGAACGTGTTGTAGAACTCTTCAGCCATGATGTGAAATTCTTTGAATTACCTTGAGACGAAGACAATCAAACAAACACAATCAGTTTAAACAATAACAAACAACTTGAAATAAACAGACACTTAGTTGACGTGAAATGATCTTGACGTGAAATATCAACTTTCAAACGGAATCACTTGACTGACAACTTCAAACGAAATCAATACTTGAAGCAAAATCAGAACTTCAAATGGAATTACGACTTTCAAACGAAATCTTCAAGCGAAATTAAACTTTGAAGCGGAATTGATGATTCCGTTTGAATCTTTCAAACGAAATTACCCTTTTGAAGCGGAATTAGATGTAACTCAAACGGAATTAGTAATCTCGTTTGAAATGGCCTCAACTTTTCAAGCGGAATTAAGATGTTCGTTCAAACGGAATTATGTTTTTAGTCCATTTTTGTCACTTTTAAGCCGAATTTATGTCTGATTTTCTCAAGGCTTTGTTAAAACACTGTTTCGCATGTAATGTGTGAACTTCAATCCATTTTGACCGTGAAATCTAGTTCAATTTGAAAAAGGTGTAGAAGTCAGAAAACTGATGATATCAAGCTAAACTCTTCTTCCTGAGCTCTGATACCACTTGTAGGATCGTTGTATGACCCGAACTAGTCAATCAGAAGAGTTTTAGATCCGAATCAAAGGCGGAATCAGTGAAACGTACGTGGAAATAGCTTGATTCACTTTAATATGTCTCTATTATTGATGTAATAGTGTTACATCACCTCAATACAAATTGGCAGCACTTCGGTACCAATTCAGAATTCCGTTACAAATGAAACGGAAACAAGGCTATATATAGGCATGTAATTCCGTGTGGAATTAACAAGTTCAGTTCAAGCGGAATTACCATCTTGGTAATTTCGTGCGGAATTACCCTAAATCTCATAAAATCTAATTTCTCATTCTACGAGCCCTGATCTATCAATCCTATTATATGACATGATACAAGACGAATTCAACAGACATAGTGCACTAACAGGTGTATCTTAAAATGTTCCATAGATTGCTTCCATGCCTGATCAGTATGGAGGTTTAATCCATGGAACCACAAAGATATTCCAATGGTCATATGGTACAAAAGTCAGCAAATGGTATTCAAAGAAGATATCCAGAATGGAATTGTCTAAGTAAGTGTCTCTGATTAAGGAATCCGTGGACTCATAACATAAATGTGTCACTTATCTGACACAGGCAATGATAGATGAACTGGAGCCTGAGATTTGGAAAATCTCTGTAACCTCCTTGTGTCTTGATTATCTCCACCAAGGACTACCTTGTTTACCTCCTGAAAGGCAAGTAGAGTTAAGATTAACATCCCGCTTAAGGCTGCAGTATTGTAAAATCTCCGTGTTGACTAATACCATCATTGGAAGAATCGAAACCCTGATTAAGTGAGTTTTAAGATAGAGGTTCATAAAGCCTAATTAAATATTCTGAGAGTTCGATATTGTTAATTAAGAAAGACGGTTCCTTTTGCTTATGCATTAATTACCGCAACCCTATTTAGGCAACAATTAAGAATCGCCATCAGCTGCCCAGGATCGTCGATTTGTTCGACTAGCTGTAAGGATTAGCTATTCCTTAAGATTGGTTTTAAGCAATGGTTGGAATAACCATCTCACCTTAAATAAGATTTTCTATAATAGTTATTATGTAAATATCAAGGCTGCTCCTTTGGAGACCTTGTATAGATGGGATGTTAAACATCTGTTGTTAGACAGAAGTTCGGTAAGTCCGAATTAGCAGGACATGAAATTACCTTGGAAACAATGAATAAGTTCATTCGAATTCGTAATCATCTGTAAGATTGCCAGTAATCGGCGGAAAATCAAGGATTGATGAAAGTCGCAACCCTCTTAAGTCCTTAATAAGGAATAAGGTTCAAATTGAAGGTATCACCCTGAGAAGTGTGTGCTAAATTTTAATTTATCAGGATAAGTTAAGCTTTGGATATGTAGTACCATTCAAGAAAAATCGAATACGTCAAGATCAGTAGCTTATAAGCTAAAAATTTATTTAAGGAACTTGATGGAACTCGCAATGTGTCCCACACTTGCGATTTAAAGATATGGCTAGACAATATGTCTATAGCAATGTCACATGATGATGTGAGGAATAATAAAAAAAACTTATGTTTGTTGACAAATCAGTATCGATTAAGGATCGATAATATTAGAAACTCCAAAAGAAGACGTGTACCTATTATAAGGGTCAACTTGGGTACCTTAGAGACCCAAATATGATGTGGAAGATTAAGTCCGTTATAAGACAGAAAGTACTTCCATCTTTTGAGCAAATCTCGAGGTTGAGATTTCTTTTAAGGTGGTGAGGATGTAACACCTCGTAAAAATCACATCCAATGATGTGTTGACACGTGTATTAAACCCCAATGAAGTCAAACATTGACTATGAGGGACTAATTTTGTGAAAGATCAAAAAATTTGATTATGGAAGGACTAGGAGTGTTATCATGCTTAGAATAAGTCTCTGAATAACCTCTCATGATATTCGTATTCTCAAATTAAGCCACTTGTTGGATTATCGAAATCGTTTGCATAATAAATCGAAAGATTTGCACGGTGAAGGGTTAGAAGCGTCAACATGTTTAATAATAGCTCTGAATGACCTTTTAATGAACCCGAAACATTATTATATCTAATCATATTCTTGGGAATACAAAACATTGGCCATTTAGGGCTTTAATGTCGATAAACAACAATGCGCACAAGTTTGTGCGTTAAAAAGGGTTAGAAGTGTCAACATGTTAATTCTTACCTCTGAGTGACCTTTTAACAAACCCAAAGCATCGTAATGTTCAATAATACTCTCAGGAATGCCCAATACGGATAACATAGGGCTTTGACGCAATAAAACGATAATACGCGCAAGTTCGCGCTTAAAAGGGCCAAAAGCGTCAATATTTAAAACTACACCTTTGAGCGACCATTTAAGCGAAATGGTGTAAACTGGAGTGTCGTAATACTCCATTGTACACCATTATACTCTTGGGAATGCTTGTTGTTAACCTTGTAAGGATTTTACGCCATTTCGCGATAATACGCGCAAGTTCGCACATTAAAGGGTTAAAAGCGTCAATGTGCCAAACTAGGCCTCTGACTGGCCCTTTTAACATATTGAGAAGTTTATGATGCTTGGTTAGACTCTTGGATGTGCCTAATATTGGAAATATGAGGCCTCGTGCGCTAAAAACTTTGTTTCGGAAGAATTCGTAAGTGCATGGGCCAAACTTGTCAACAGAAGAAAGTGTTGGTGAGCTGGTCTGGTCCTTACGGACCGAATACCCAGACCCTTGCGGTCCGTAAAGGATGCCCAGTAATAGAAAACCAAAAAACAGCTTTGGTTTGCGTCCTTGCCTCACACATTTGATTCTAGGGGCCTTTGATGGTTTAGAAAAATGGTATTACACCTGTTATGATCTGGTTAAACCTCTCTAACACTTGTAATGATCCTATGCAATCCAAAAACCTATATAAAGGGGCCTTCATCCTTCATTTCATTTCACTCTTTTCTTGAGTTTTGCTCTCCATCACTCAAATCTGAGGATCCTGACCTTAGGGAACCTCCTTTTGAGTTATCTTCTGCCCCTTGGACCTTTTGTAAGTGTCCTTCCTTGCTTAGTTATTTTTGTTGGCTCTTAAAGCCGAAAAGTTAAGCGTTTGCGATAAACGCTTTGACTTTTAGATAGACCTTGTACGGTCAAGCCATGGTTCGCAACGAACATGGCTTCGTGATCGTAATAAGGTTGGTGTTAAACCCTCAAAAGTTTTGAACTGAGATTTCCAAATTTGACCTTTAAGGCTTATGTGAAATCACCAAAATGCCCCTATGGTGCATAGTTTGGCCATAAATGATAAATTTCACACATATATGATATCTTACTGATATAACTTACTAAAGTAAATATTTTTACTGATCATTTTAGACCAGAACCTCAAATTGTCATTTAACCTCTTTTATAGTCTTTAAAATGACCAAAATACCCCTACGGGGCTTAAATTGACTTTAAATCTGTTTTGGGCATAATGGAAGGTATCCTACTGATATCACAACATATTTAAGGCATATTAACTTGTGAAACATGTTCATGACTCATTTGGTTACCCGTTATGCATTTTTCGCGTTCGGTACGGTTTATGTAACTAGTTTGCATAAATTAGTCGAAACGGGTCAAACCTTGTCATTTTCACTTCAAAATTCAGAATGTGTTTAGTTTACCCATATTATACAAGTCTCCATACTTGTCGGGTCTAAATCACACTGTAATCCGGTCTTCGCTTAATCTCACGTTTTGAACCATAAACCTTTCCTTAAAACTAACCGGTCTAAGTTACAACTTAAATAAGACCCGTTAGGAATCTAATAGGTTAATAAAACCTTCGTTCCAGATTGAGAGCCCAGTAGAGGTACTTGTGCTTGCTGATTAGAATATACGGCTGAGTTTAAATTGTATTTTAAGCTTAGGTAAATACTTCTAACTTATTTTCCGTTATACGGGCTTGGGATACGGTATTATAAAAATACCGCTTGGTCGGGTGTAGAAATCTTTTAATTGGAGATGATTAAATTCCATAATCCCATTTTAATCAGTATTGCTTGATAACAAATAACATTGGGGGTTAATGACCGTGTCCTGGATATCCTTGGCTCATTTAAAAAGTGTAAATGGCCACAACTTAAGCACAAGGTGTAGGCATAACACCACCTGTTGCGTATGTAAAAGATATACTCACTCGTGAGGTAACTTCTTGTGAGTTATATTTGTGGTGTGTCGATTAATCTTGATCGGTTTGTTTAATCAACAGCCCTAAGTGTTGGACAAACATGTAAATCTGATACAAGATTGTTATTAATATAATTATCCCAAGATATAAAAGAATATTTGTTCCTTGTGCATTTAAATCAATTTTCATAAAGATTTTCAAAAGAGTCAGTTAAGTATGTATTTACCACTGTAAACTGACGTATTTTCCAAAAAGGTTAAGTGACAGGTGTTGTACGTAACTTGGTTGGGAGCTCAGGGCGTTAATAAGGAATCTTGCAAGTTTTAAACGTCTAAAGTCTGTTGAACGATGTATATATTTCAGTTTTAAGATCCGCCTGTGGATCCATCTTACAATCCGGTTGTAATATTTGATGTTACTTTTGAATCGGTTTGTAGTATATTTACTTTAGACTTCCGCTATGCATTGAACTGTGGTTATTTGACTATGATGATATCAACTACGTCACGATACTTCCCACCGGGCCCACCGGTAATACGTGGAAATATCGGGGTGTGACATAGCTATATCAGCTCCCAACTTGGGCCACCCATACTAATCCTTCAAGTCTTGGTACATCTTGTCAGATCCTGGATGGATCGAGTACCTTGACCTATGAGCCTTGTCCCAAAATAAGCGTACGTAAATTGTCGCGAAACGGAACCCAAAGTCGTTCCATGAAGTATAATGTTCAATTTACCTTAGGCAATAATTGCACTCCCATTCCTCATAACGCTTCAGCATGTAGGTTTTCTAGCTTGAGCGCCTCTTTCTCAGCTTCATGAATCCGAGTAGCGGGATTCGCCTGTATGGTCATCTCTAAGGCTCGCACCCTTAGAGGCTTTGCGCGATCCATGCGGCTCAAGGCGTCTGTCCCAACGCTCGCCTTGTCCAGGTGATACTTAATCTCACAATCATAACCATTTAGTAGCTCAATCCATCTTCGATATCTCATGTTTAAGACCTTCTGATCAAAGATGTGCTGCAAACTCTTGTGATCAGTAAAAATCGTGCAGCTTTTTCCATGCAAGTAATGGCGCCAAATCTTCAATGCACAATCCACCGCACCTAGTTCAAGGTTGTGCGTGGTGTAGTTCTTCTCATGACCTTCGATTGACATGACGCGTACGTGTTGACTTTGTCTCGTTGCATTGATGTATTGTAAAATACATCTTTATTCGTGTCCAGGTTTGTTCGGTTTTAGTTAGGTTGTGTCCGTTTTTAGTTTAGATTGTACATACTTTTGATTTAATTGTGTTTTCAGGTACTTAAAGCTGAAAGGAAGCGGAAACGAGTAAAATCTAGCAATGGGAAAGACTGGCACGGAAATCGATGAGTTCAGAAGTGTAACGAAGCGAAAAATGCAGTCCTGGAGGTTCCAGGCGGCCCGCATAAGCTTATTAACATTTCCAGGCGGGCCGCATAAACTTAAGATATGTTTCCGGATAATCACACGCGGGCGGCCCGCGTAAACTTAACCCAAATATTGAAGCGGGCCGCGAGAGGACCTTATGTTGGCGTACAGATCGTAACAGCAAGCAGATTTAGGGTTTTGAGGTTATATTAACATCATAATCGACATCAGACGAAGATTAACACCAACATTACGAATTTTGGACATCTTGGGCAACCATTAGAGGCTGATTAAGGGTTGTAGAAGCATTCGGGAAGGCGTGGAATCATTGTTGAAGCGCAGGAGCACACGGGATTGGAGTTCACGGGTTTTATAATCTTGTTTCTCTCGTTTTCGTTTGTTCTTGTTATTTGATGATGAATTCTGTTTTGATCTTAATTGATACTATGTTTTTAGACATGATTAGCGGCTAAATTTCTATTACTACCTAGACATGGATGAATGATTGTTTATGTTTTGATTATTATTGGATTTTGGAAGCTATGGATAGTTTATAATTTGTAAACGGTTTGTTCTATTAGTTAGATGTGTTTGCGTGCTTGATGTTATTTTATTATTGATTATTGCTTCGCTTGAATCTTGGTGACGGTCTTTATCACGGAATAGAGTCGGGCTAGGGTTTTAGGTTTTGGTGAGTGTCTATATCACATAATAAACCTTTGATCCTTTAGGGTGAAAGTGCACAAGTAACCTTAGAAGTAATTATCGGTAATTTTATAAAATCAAGTGTTCTACTAATCTTCAATAGCTGTAAGGTGCGAGATTATTGCTAGGTCTAAGTGATTAAACCGCAAGGTGGGTCCTTCTTAGAAAGTTAACCTATTTGCTGCTGTCTAGCAAGTCTAACTGAGAAAACAAACCTATCCTAGGTTTGGGTCTCGTAAGGGAGTGAGCCTTGTAGGATACTTTTATAAACCCCATTAGATGTCTTGTAAGGGAGTCTAAAAACCGGTAGTTTAACAACCTTTAGGGGATCTTAGCGTGCTCTTGAGAGGGGTCCTTAGATTTCCCGATAGGTGAGAATTTCAAGATCCCGGTTCCATAGCAGACAACTTCCAATTATAATCATAACTAAAAGCAATCAGGATTCCTGTCTAGGTAGTTCCTTCATCATCCTTGAGTTCAGCTTTCGTGAGAGTTCGTGTCTAGTTCGTCTAGTTAGTATTTGTTATTTGCATTATTAGGATTTTTAGAAAACCCCCCAATCAACAAACATTTAGTTAAGTCCGTGTCAGTCTCAGTCTAGATAGAGTCGTTAGCGTAATCAGTAGAGTCTCTTGGGTTCGATACTCGGACTTCCTTAGGCTATACTTCATCGATCGGTACACTTGCCGGTCGTGTGGTTTAGGGTTTAGAGAGTCTTAGTTTTATAAATTTAAAGCTTAGAGAGTCTAGAATTAGGGTAATTTTAGTTGTTTTTAATTAACCCATTTTCAGCACATCAAGTTTTTGGCGCCCTTGCCGGGGACTCTTGGCGATTGCGTTGATTACTTTGTTTGGACTTAATTGACACATTCGTGCTATTTGTTCGTGTGTTTGAGTCGTAGGAGTCTAATTGTCCGTGTCTTTTATTTTTCTTGAGTCTTGTAAATATGTGTGAAATTTGTGGAGGACCTCATTTTACTGTTAAATGCCCCCAATATGAGGGGTCCTCTACGCCATATTATGCTAACCCTTTTGTGCAGCCGCAGCCATATTTTTCACAGGGGTATTCTCTGCAAGGTTATGACCATCGGCCATATTACAATGATCTGTATCAGCAGCCGCAACGTAACCTGGTTCAGACGAGCGATAGAGGTTTAGAGGGTAGTTTGAGTAGGATAGAAGGGATGTTCGCTCAGATGTTGGCGCAAAATCAGGCTACCCTGGAAACCATGGCTGAATTTACAGAGAGAAGTAAAAAAAGAGTAGAGGAGTTAGTTCGAGAGCGAGGTGAGCTAGAGGAAGTAGAAGAAGAGTCAGATGAGATCATTCCAGTCATGGGGACGATAATGGACGACGAAGTCCCACCTCCGGTACAGAAAGGTATTATATATGACTTCGGGAGTGACTCTGATGATGAAATAGACGAAGAAGAATGGGCGGCGTATCAGAGGTCGTTAGTGAAGAGAGAAGTTGACGAAGAAGAAGTGGAATTGGGGGATTCCACTGGTTGGATGTTTGGTGCAGAGGAAAAAAGTGAAGAGGTTGAAATTAAGTCTTCTGGGGAGGATGAGGTTTTAGAGTCGGAATTGATCGAACCTACCCCTTACGAAGAGACTAAGTGTGGTGATCATCCTGCAAGAGTGGTGGAAGAGGAAGAGCACCACAGCTGGCCCGTGGTAGGGGTAACTGAAAAATCAGAAAAGCCACGAGAGAAGGCAAAGAAAAGAAAGGAAAAGGTTCTGAACCGGAAGAGGATCGAAGGTTGGGGCGAGATGGAGAGGAAGGAGCCGTTCACGCATGATCATTCTTCTCGTTACATGCCACGCATCCGGTTTCTTCCAGGTATGTTTAAATTTTGGTGGTCTGACCCATTTCAAATTTTTAAAATATTTTATAATTCCACCAATTTATTTTTGAAAATTTTTGAGGTTCGGGTGGAATTAAACGGGTTGGATAGGGTCCAGATCAAAGAAAAGCCGCCTGATTAAATTCAAGTGTGGGGAGGTTTTGTAAAGTTTGCATAGAGTCGTAGTTTTAGTTTATTGAGTCGGTCGTTTTTTTTAGAGTCGGTATTGCTTTGGTGTTTGCTTGTTTTTGTTGATGCAGGTTCGAATATGTACCACCCGTACTCAATCTCCATTCGGGTGAGTTTGGAGTTGTTTATTCAAATTTCGGGCATTTATCGAGCATACCAGTTGGAGTCAAGCCGATCGCGAATGAAATGCTATACGATCGAGCGGGATTGGACGAGAGATTGGGAGCTTACGCGTTATTGAACCAGCTAAGTCCTATCCGATTTGCCCTTTGTCTTTTTATTTCTTATTTATTTTTAGTTTTTTTTTTAGTCGGTTTCCATCCTACATTGAGGGCAATGTAGAGTTTAAGTGTGGGGATGGGAACTATCGTTTAGTGTCTAGTTAGTAGAGTCTTGAGTCATAAAATTTGAAAAAAATCCAAAAAAATTAAAAAAATAAAAAATGTCTTTTGAAATAAGAAGTTTGCAAAATAAAACGGAAAATGATAGAAAAGTTGGGTTTTTGTTCGGGTTCAAATAATGATAATATGAGATAAAATAATCATGCTTGTGTCTAGTTTGGGATATGCGGGTAGGCTTGGCTTGGTTCTGGGTTTCTTTGATCTTAATATACCTAATTGTCGGTCTACTAGTGGGTTCTCATCTAGGGAGAGTGAGGAAATTGAAACCGCCAAAAATAGTATAAGGGATGCCGTTATAAGCTAAGATAGTTAGAGTTTTTTATCATATCTCGCTGAAAAAAAATAGAATAAAAAGTGAGCTAGAAACTAAATGAAAGTAGCACAGGCCTATGTAATCCGAGTTGGGGATAGCGACTCTACAGCCAGAATGCCTCTGGGATGTGTGAAATCGACTTGCCGAATAAAAGTACCGAAACTTATGTAGTCTGTGATTGGGGATAGCGACTCTACAGTCGGATTACCGCTTGGTTAGGGAAAGCATCGTCTAGTCTCACGAATGAAAAAAAAAACAAGCAAAGAAAAAGAAAAAAAATGGAAAAAATAGATTTGATTTTAAACTCTCTTTATCTTGGTATAAAACGGTTAGGAAATAACCCAGTGGTTGTTCCTTTTGTCTTATAAGCTTGAGGGGGGATTAGGTGGACTTGCAATTCTTAGTGTGAGACCCTAGGTAGATTGACCGAACTTGAACTAAATTGCATGATAAGGGCTCAGAACCGGGTTGGGTTTAAGTGGATCGATATACTTGCAATCGCGGCTAACACGAGTTTCGATTTTAATAAAATAACTTATATTTTGGCATGTTCATTTATTCCGACTATGTTTCCGTTTGCATAATTCTTTTTCGAGGACGAAAAAAGAGTAAGTGTGGGGACCTTGTCAAGAAGTGTCACAATAATTCAAAAATCCCTCGGTACTGTCAGGTAAAGGCAAGATGGGTACCGTCTAGGTTAAGGTTGTTAGCGGTTGAGCAATATTTGAAAAGTCCCCTATGATTCGTCTGTAATAGCCCGCTAACCCCAGAAACTGTCGTATCATAGTTGGCGTCCTTGGGGCTTCCCAGTTCTTGATTGCTTCATTCTTAGGAGGGTCATTGTGAATTCTATTATCATTTACCATGTGACTTAGGAATTGCACCTTGCGAGATCAAAATTCGCACTTCGACAGATTCGCATACAACTACTTCTTCTTCAAGGGTTCTAGGGTAGCTCGTAGGTGTTGTTCATGCTCCTCCTAGGTTCACGAGTAAGTAAGGATGTCATCAATGAACATATCCCCAAACTTATCCAGATATGGCCTGTACACCCTATTCATGAGGTCCATGAATACTGCTTGTGTGTTCGTTAAGCCAAACGGCATGACAAGGAACTCGAAATGTCCATATCGAGTCCTAAAGACCGTTTTAGGGATACTTTCTCCTTGTATTCGCAGTTGATGATACCCTGACCTCAAGTCGATCTTCGAGTAGTAACTAGAACCTTGTAATTGGTTGAACAAATCATCAATCCTTGGAAAAGGATACCGGTTCTTGATATTCAATTCTCTGAAGTCGATGCACAAACAAAAACTGCCAACTTTCTTCTTAACAAATAGCACTGGAGCTTCCCAAGGAGAGAAGCTTGGTCTGATGAATCATTTGTTCTAGCAGTTCTTATAGTTGAGTCGTTAGTCCTTGTATCTTGAACGAAGCTATTCGGTAAGGTGCCTTCGCCACGGGTGCTGCTCCTAGCACTAGGTTTATCCTAAACTCCACTTGTTGCTGTGGAGGTAACCCAGGCAAGTCTTCGGAAAAAACTTCTAGGAATTCCTTCACAACGGGGATGTCTTCTTTGGCTCCTTGGTCTCCTTATCGACAACATGAGAAAGGAAGGCTATGCAACCCTATTCGGAGGCGCTTCTGTGCCTCTATGACCAATGTGGGATGTAGCAATCCACCGCCTTATGGGGCCCAGCGTCCTTGCATCAACTGCATAAAGGTCGTGGACTAAGTGTTTCATCATTCGCAATAGGGATGCGAATGATTTTCTCATGATAAACAACTTCTGCTCCATCTTTGGATAGTCAATCCATGCTGATTACAATGTCATGACTTCCCAAGCCAAAAGGTAATAGAAGGTTCCCGCTCTCTAAGTTCCAAAATACAATCCTTAATCATCTCATTTGCTTTAACTAACCTTTCATTTTCCAATTCTAAAGAATATGGGGCGTCTATCCTACTTGAAACTAGGCCAAGTAGGTTCTTAATTCCTATAGATACAAGGTTAAAGTCGGCGCCAGTATCAATAAAAATGGATGCATAGTGTTGGTTAATATGGAACGTACCCGTAACCGCATTTGGATCCTGGCGTGCTTCACGAGCTCCAATCATGAAGACTCTTCCTCGCTTGGTTCTTCCTAGGGCAATCTTTCCTAAAGTGCCCCACGTCACCACATTTGAAGCAACCTGGAACCCTACCATTATCATTTCTGTCTTGGTTGCAGTCATCATTTCCCCCTTGTTTGGGATATTTCACCCAACAGGCATCCTTGCTGGGTCCTTCTTTTCCACATCTGTCGCACTTAGGCCTTAGACATCGACCTTCATGGTGAAACTTGCATTCGTCACACCTCGGCTTAGTCCCCAAATAAACCTTACCACTGGCCTTATTAGTGGCTCCATAAGCTTTCATGCCATGAGGCGGGTTCACTTCCCTCCTTTTGTTTGCATAAGAATTGTCATAACTGACTTGGGTGCTTATCTTCAGGTTCGAAAACTTTCTTTTGTTGTTGCCTGAAGACTCCACGTGAGCCTCCTTCTTGTTTGCCTTGGATTCCGAAAACTTTCCCATACGAAGGGCTTCTTCAGTAAGCATAACACTTAAATCGATAGCCTCCGTGATGGTTGGAGGCTTTGCGGCAGTAACCATACTTAGGATTTGAGGTGCAAGTCCCCAAATGAATGATTCAATCTTCTTGAATTCAGGCTCGACTAAGTAGGGAACAACCCTAGACAAGTCGTGAAAGCGTTGGATGTATTCAGTAATCTTCAGCCCGTCCATTTTCAAATTCCAGAACTCAGTCTCAAGCTTCTGGATTTCAGCCCTGGCGTAGTATTTCTTCCGCATCAATTCCTTGAGCTCGTCCCAGCTCAGTGCATAAGCAGTAGCTTCACCAAGGGTCTGAACCTGAGGGTTCCACCAGGAGAGTGCGCCATCCAAAAGATATAGGTAACTCTTTGCTCGGGTGAACATTTACTCATTCTCAGAACGGAATCAGTCTTTTCTGCCCAACGAACAAAAGCAACGGCACCTCCTGTGCCATCAAAATTCAATGGCTTGCAGTCCAGGAACTGTTAATAGGTGCAGCCAGTTGGAGGGTCATTTCCGGAAGTGCCACCACTATGTTCAGAGCAGAGGGCTTCATGTTGCGCTATAGCTTGGGAAATGCGCTCATTGAGTTCGGCCTCAGTTCTTGGTAATGTATTGGTGTTTGTGTCACGTCTGGGTGGCATTTTCTTCTGGCAAAAGGTATGGGGTAGGTTAGACAACATTCAATAATTGTCTATGAGATATATATCGCCACAAGCAAACATGTAATCACCTAATATCACATGCATGTATAATCAACAATTTATAAGTAAGAAAAAAACTACTGAATTTTCATATATGCTCGACAACTTGACTTATTGTTTGTAACGGGGAAAACAAAATGAACTCGAGGTTACATCACCTCGGTCATACAAGTTCCATAATATGAAAGTAGTAGTTATTTTCCTTCTACATTGGTTTCTTAGGTCTTTAGTTTCACAGAGACGGGTATACTTCCTAAGAGATAGGGGTTGTGCATTTCTACCACATATAGGGGTGATAGAGAGTGTAAAGTTGCTGAATCTTTCCCGAGTGTTAGCCATCCATACTTGCTTAGATATCGGTTCCCAAACGACTCGTATATGGGTAGAAGTGTTAGACACGAAGTAGGCAAAGACAGGTTTCCTACTCTGTAGAGTGCTATAGCAACTGTGTAGGGATTGTTCTACTAGATAAGGGTGTGAACACTTAGAAATTATTTTTGGATGAGTGGTGATCATTAGCTCGACCCGCAGAGTCCACCAGGATTTCCATGCACTACAAGTCGTTATTACGTGGGCCCCCGTAATAATAAATTGTCTTGCATGGTCATCCCAATTTTCCCTCGTTCAAAGCAAATGATCCACCAAAGAGGGGAAACTACTGTCCTTATACCTCCGACATGGAAAGGACCATTGTGGTGGTCCACGCGCTATCATTCGTTATCATTACGCGCATATAGGCACAATGCTTAAACGTAATAGGAATAAGGGGAATTCCTAGTAGTTGGAGGGGCACCTTCAAGATGAGTACTTCATCTTCCTTGACTGGACGAGAGTGTCGTCAATCTTGTATCACGAAAACCACAGGGACCTCGTCCTACCGATAAGGTTGTTATCCAAGGTTGCCTCCCCCGCCTCGCCGTCACTACCGTAGTCAGGCACCTTCACATTCGAGAGGGAAGAACAACCATCTTCTACAGAAACCAGCTTAGGATCTCATTTGGTAATCACTCCAGCCATAAGCTTCGCAATAAACGTGAGGTCGACAGTCTCATCGTGCGAGTCAAGAACAATAATAGGGTTCGGAGTCGAAGGTATCTCGTTCACGTTAATAATTATTCCGTACACTTATACGCATATATAGTAATGAATAAATATGTTACTTAGTATACACAGGAAAATAAATGCATCATGTCACATATAACTCTCGTTTTCCCTTTCAGGGAGGGGGGGGTCATTTCGTCTTTTGGCAAGTCTATCTCACGTAGACTATACCTCATTTGGCATGTCTGTTGGGGTATTTTCCTCCCTACTAATGTCCTTGCTTTGTCTTTTCTTTGAAAATTTTTTGACTCATGGATCTTGGCGCTTTCGTAAATGCAACGAAAAACCTTTTTTGTAAAAATGTTTTCGTGAGAGAGTCCTAGTGATTGTAGTCTAGACTCGAGAAGGAATCCTAATTCACTACAATCGAAGCTCTGATACCAAACTGTCACACCCTGACTTTTGCGGAAGCGTATGCGTGTGACTTGATCGGTTCTCATTGCATTCGATTATAATAAACAACTATATGATCAAAATGATGTTCATCCATTCATAAAGTTTAAAGTATTACAAACACCAGTCATTTAAGTTTCAAACAACACAACCTCTGATTAAGTTACAAACCAACAAAAGTGGATGACATCTAAACTTGAAATTTACTTCCCGAAACAACACCAGCTCCCAAGATCCAAATCGTTTCCTGAAATACATGTAATTTTGAAAACATCAACAAAAGTTGAGCGAGTTCATGCGTTTTGTATGAGTACTGATAAACTTGTAAACATTTGAGAGAGTCCTTTGAAAACATGTATGAAAAGTGTCTATGAACAGATCAATTAATTTTTTGCAAGGACATTAATGTATGTGGAGACATAGGGAGTACTCAATCCGAGTAGACAATTATCGGTGTCGAATCCCCTCGACTGTGTCGAATTTCCCTCGACTGTGTCAAATTCACCTTGACTGTGTCAAATTCCCTTGACCGTATCAAATCACCTTGACTGTATCAAATCCCCTTGACCGTTGTCGAATCACCTCGACTAGGACACTAAAGCACTCTAAGTGGTCACATAAGGACCATGAGTGGGGCTCGGCCGTACCCGTTAGATCTAACCTTTGTCCATGATTCTTATGAGAGATAATGGCATTTCATTTTCAGCCTATGCTCACATGATCTAATAGTTCATTTCATAGCCAAATCATACCATTGAAACATATGTAACATGTATTTCACCCCCGAGAGTTATAAATTCTGAAAAACAGTTAAGAGAAAAGGGGGACATGAACTCACAAGTTTGTGTCCTACTATCTCGTATGCTCAAAGTTCCTTCTATGAGTCGTACAACTACCTACACACGTGCCATGTTTTATTAGACGTTTAGGTCGTGTAACGACTCTTTTGTCTTAGTTTTTCATTAAGACTTGTTTTGGAAATTTTGGTATATTTTGAGTTACATCATTGATGTATATTATAATATTCCAAAGTATATAATTATTAATTAAAATAATAATATTTTAACTTAAATTATATTCATCCATTTATTTGGAATCTTGTCAGAATAATATATGTTTGCCTTAGTTCGTTTTGTAATTCTTTTCATGGATATTCCCCAAGTATTGGTATAATTATACTTGTGTATTTTGCCAAGTATTTGTGGTGTATTCCAGTGTGTATTTGTACGTACGAGAATACGTATTTTCTTGTATTCATTAAGTATTCCTATACTTAATTTTGTATTAAATTTTCTAGAATATTATTTTTAATCAAGTAAAATCACCACTTCATGTTCTTAAAATGTATGTATTTTAAGAAAACTTTTATAGAAAATTATCTATAAATCTTTCTTGGCAAAAAAATTAATTATATTTTTATATAAAACCTCAAAAAAGATATATTTCCACGATTAACCCAGAAAATATTTTATAAATCCATTTTTCACCCAAAATAATATATTCTTAATTTATTTAAGAAAATATATATTTCTCCAAAAATAATATATCTTTTAATTGTTCAAGAAAATATATTTATTTTTCTCCACTCAAAAATAATATATTTTCTACTTGACAGAAATATGATATATTTTTGTAACACTTGTAAAAATTATAATTTCCGTTCTTTCGGTTTCCAAAATACCGTTTAACCCGTTTGTCAATATATATATATATATATATATATATATATAAGTGTAGTCCATACGTCCATGTTTGGTTTGTCCAATATTCGGGTATAAATTATATATTTGCTTTCTTGGGATTTTGGTATTATTTTGTATTATAATTCTTGGTATTTTGGTAAGTTATATTATTCCAAGTCCTAAAATAGTATAACTAATACACATAATATAAAAGTAATCACACAAATGGTGACATCTAAGTATATATTTTCCTAAATATATACTTAGTCACTTTTATTTATCGAAAAATCAACCTCCGATATTTGTAATGTTTGTAATAAAAATTATGGCAAATTTTATATGAAAAACCATGGTTAAAATTTACTTATACACACTTGTTTAAAAGTATTTTTCTAAGTGTTTAAATTCTAGAAAAAATTTGCCATAGTTTCCCCTTAAAAATGGAGGTTTTCATGCTTTCAACGCATATCATTTTCTTTTAAAATCATCACCAATCAACAACAATTCAATCAACACTTACCATGAGCCAAAATCTTACAATTTACACTACATCATGAACTTGAAGTTTTGTAAAAATTTGTAGTAACTTAGTATGTTGTTAAGTAAGCTTAGTTACCCTTAAAAATGTGGTCATTTGTTTATGAATATCATTCTTGAAAAATTTAGTCTTTCAGAATTTATAAGATGTTTTTTTCTAAAAATCATTCTCTTGTATTTTTCTTGTTACAAACATGTTTCTAGTCTTGATTTAACACTAAAAATATGATTAGTTTCCTTAGAAACCATGACTTTGTAAATCTTGTAAATAAACTTGGTTTCTTGAGAAAATTAGTTTTGAAATCATCCTTTTACAAGACTTATATCATGTTTCATACTTCATCATACACCAAAACAACTTTATTTTCAAGTTCATGATGAACATAAAGGATGATCATTTTGATTTACACAAGATTCATCCTCTCACTTGCTAGATCATGTGTTTAATCACAATCTAGCAAGTTTATTATGATGATTTACATCATAAACATAAGAAATCCACAAACAACTTTCATACATACACTTAATCATCTTAGATTTCATGTTATTTAGCTTTATGTTAGTGATCATCTTCATGTTTCTTTGTGATTCTTGAGTTTAACCACTTACATAACACTTTAACCACTAAGATTAGAAGTAAAAACAAGATCAAGAAGCTTACTACTAGCTCTAATGGCTAGGGAAGTGGTACAAGAATGATGATGATGAATATGGAAGAAAATGGGAGGTTAAATGTCACACCCTGGCTTTTGCGGAAGCGTGGGTTTATTTGGTGTGACTTCTTAATACCATGGCAACAATCACAACAATGCTATATGATAAAAATAAGAGACGTACATCCATTAATTAAAGTGAGAAAATACCACAATATCATTGTTTAAAAACATCGACACTTGAAATAAGTTACAACCCATAAATTGATTAAAACGTGTTCATAAGACACATAAAAGACTTTAGATAAGACGAGGTTTAGAGACATGTAACCCGTCCAGGAATAGGTTACACCTCTCAAACTTCACAACTATGGATGACATATATTATCCAACGCAGCTAGACACATGCATACCCTGCCAGATCCTGCTAGTTCCCTGAAATACATGTAGTTTGAAAAATCAACAAAAAGGTTGAGCGAGTTCATGTGTAAGTCTGTGTGTATAAGCCTTTAAAATATGTCTTGTGTGTATAAATGTCCCTGGTATGTAGCAATTAAGGAAAAAGAGATTACCAATGGGTTGCAAAGCCATTAGTATGTGTGATAAGGTGCAGGAAGTACTCAAACCTAGCATATTTGTACCGGGCTTCCGGCTGGAAGATATTGTCACCTCTATGGGCCGCCCCGGCCTCATGGGTGTGGGCTTGCTACACCCAAATAGATCTAACACTCATGTCCCTCGGTCCAACGACGAGGATTAATGGACTTAAGTGTTGTGCCCACCTTTCACATGATCTAAGCGTCTAAACCCTCCTTAAGCTAACCATACCATGTATAAAAATGTCTGTAATAGTTGTAACATGTATTCCACCCCGAAGTATAAAACTGAAAACAGTTAAGAGAAAAGGGGGAACATGAACTCACCTTATTTTGCAAGCGATTCCGAATACGCAAGTCAAGATTAAGGTGTCTGATAATAAGGAAACTCAAAGTTGTCCTAATGAATCGTACATGAACAAGAATATTGTATCAATATTGAGGTCGTATAGTGTTGACGGGATTTGTTGAGCATTTATTGTATTTGATAGTGTTTAGATTAACAGAAGGATCTTGTGAATTATATGTTTAGAGGGCTCGGAAAAATGAACATGATATAAAGGAATTATTTATGAAAAATATTTATTTATCATAAATAATAAAATTGTAATAATGTACAATTGATTTAATATAAACATTTGTAATAATAAATCAAATATATTTAACTAGTATCATAATTAAATATAATGATTATTGGCAAAATATTGTACAAGTGATATAATTAATTTATATCAGAATAATTAAAAATAACATTTTTAATTATTGAACTTGAATATTACTGATTTAATTATATAAATATCGAAATTATGTAAAATATCAATAGCAACATTATTTTTGTAAAGATCAGCACTTAAAATAATTAATCTGCAAATTTCAGTATTTATTTCTTAAAAATCGATTTATTATTAATTATTTTATAATAAACTGTTTTAATATTGTAAAAATTAGTTTTATAAATAAATTGACTAACTTCATATTTTTAATAAAAGTAACAGTGGTTAATAATCTTATAAAAATTATTGGACTGTTAAAAATATTAAAAATAAAAAGATTAAAAATGGTTTGCAAACCCCTAGGTTCGAACCCGGGTCTGTATGATTGCAACAAACACAAACAACCACTAGGCTAGGCCTGGTGGTTTGTGTTTAATGTTAGTTTGAATAAAATAAATGCTGAATTCAAAAGTGTCATCTTCCCCAATTCAGAGTCAAACAAAAAGTCAAACATCGCGATTCTACGGGAAATCTGTGTTATATTCAAATTAACTTTGGGGAATCATTGTATAAGTGTAAACAAACTAATTGGACGGATAAAAACTAACCGGTATTGAAAGGATGATCGGATTGAAAAATTCCGGCGAAAAAGTGAGTATTCCGGCGAGTTGCAGGTTTTAATCCGACGATTTCGGGTGTTTAAGTGTTTGTAAATGGTGTGGAATGTTGCTAGGAATGTAGGGAACTTAAATACACGAAGTTTGGATCTCAGATTCGACACAAATTAGTGGATTAGATCTACTTTAATTTTTTTTATAAAAAGTTCCGATTCACAGTTGTTATAGCACGAATTTGTGTCGATTGAGTGCGAAAACAAGTTGGCAAAATGGTTGGTAACATGTGGGTAAGCTTTACAGGTCAAAAGAATGGATTAAAAGTCGGTTTTTGTGAGTTTTGGTCGAAATCCGCGACCTGCGGTTCTGGTTATATAATCAGATCTGATTTTAACTTCAATATGTATGTAAAACAATCCAAAATACATCACATCCCAGCTGATAGATCAGCTGGTTTGTGCGCATTGTTGTGTGCGGACCGATGCGGGTTCGAGTCCGGGCTGCGGCCGGTTTGTTGGATTTAAAACCTTTTTTATTTCCAAATTTAATTTAATTATAATATTTAAAATCCAAAAGTGTATATAAATGAATTAAAGTTCGATATCTTTCAGCTCTTGTACAGGAAGATAAACTGGTTAAGGCGTTGCGGTTGTAACTGAGAGGTCGCGGGTTCGAATCTAACAAGGGCCGGTTCTCACCGAGGAGGACCCCCTTTTATCCGGGTTTTTGATAATTTACACTTTGGCCCCTCAAGTTTCATTTTGTACAAAAATGGTCCCTCAACTTTTGAAAAGTTACAAAAACAGTCCCTCAACTTTCGTATAAAATACATGTTTGGTCCCTGAAGTTTCGAAAGTTGACACAATTGGTCCCTGTACTGTTCAGTTAATTACACTAACTGAGTTAGTGTTTAAAGAAGAATCCTTTATATAAAAGTTAACCATGTTAGGATATTCAGTTAAAATGAGTTTCTAAAAATCAGTTTTAGTCCCTAGTGTTTAAGTTTCATAAAATGACCAAATGGTCCCTAGACTTTTATTTCAAAACTATATATTTATTTCTTTTTATAAAATAAGTTTTAAAAATTACAAAAAAAAAACCCTAAACTTGTAGTTTGAAATAATTGCACTTTAACCCTTGTATTTATATAGTTTCAAAAATGACAATTTAGTCCCTGAACTTAGAAAGTAATATATTTCAAGCAGGTTTCAAAGAATATCAAATAGGTCCCTCAACCTATTGTTTGTCTATGTGTTGGCATTGTCAGCATGTTTCTGAGTTATCCGTTCACTGTGCTAACTGTGTTTTGTGCATCAAGTTTATCACTAAAGTTTGTGTGTAATAAGTGTAGTGACAGTATGAATGTGATGCATATGTATGTATGATGCAGAACTCATAAAGCAGTTTAATTCGTCAGTTATAATTCTAGCACAGTCATTTAGCACAAAGTTAACATTAATTAATTGTACGGATACCTGTAATTGTGAGCGTTGTCACATTCTCCCCCTGTTATTTCGTCCCGAAATTTTAGTTCTGCTACTAGATGCAGGGGTTTTGGGGAATAAATGTGGGTATTTTTCTTTCATACGGTCCTCACGCTCCCACGTGAATTCCGGGCCGTGTCGTGCATTCCATCGAACTTTAACGAGTTTGACACTACTCCTGCGCGTCTTGTTAATCTTCCAATCAGTAACCTCAACGGGTTCTTCAGTAAAGTGGAGTGTGTCATCAATATGAACTTCGTCGGCAGGAATGACTACTGTCTCTTGAGTTGGACTCTTTTTCAAATTAGATACATGAAATGTATCATGTACGCCATTTAGTTCAGCAGGTAAATCTAACTTGTATGCTACAAGACCAATCCTTTTCAGGATTTTAAATGGAACTATGTATCTGGGATTCAACTTCCCACGCTTCCCAAAGCGTGCTACACCATTCCAGGGTGAAACCTTTAACAAAACCATATCTCCCACCTCAAATTCCAGAGGTTTCCTTCTTCGGTCCGCATAACACTTTTGTCGATCACGAGCCGCTTTAATGCGCTCTCGGATCTGTAAAATCTTGTCGGTCGTTTCTTGGACCAATTCCGGGCCAACAAGCTGTCTATCACTCGCGCCAGCCCAGCATAATGGTGATCGACACTTGCGTCCATAGAGAGCTTCGAACGGTGCAGCCTGAATGCTTGTATGATAACTGTTATCGTATGAGAATTCAACCAATGGTAGGTGAGTGTCCCAACTTCCACCTAAATCCATTACGCAAGCTCGCAACATGTCTTCTAATGTTTGAATCGTTCGTTCGCTCTGTCTACGGATGAAAGGCAGTACTCGGATTCAACTGAGAACCAAAAGCTTCTTGGAAGGATTGCCAAATCCTTGATACGAATCTTCCGTCTCTATCAGAGATAATTGAGAGAGGCACTCCATGCCGTGCAACAATCTCTCTCAAGTATATCTCAGCAAGATTACTCGTTTTATCTTTCTCCTTGATTGGCAAAAAGTGTGCAGATTTCGTTAAACGGTCTACTATTACCCAAATCGTATCATGGCCCTTGGGCGTCCTTGGCAATTTCGTTATGAAGTCCATAGAAATCTGTTCACATTACCATTGGGGTATTTCAGGTTGTTGTAAGAGACCTGAAGGCCTCTGGTACTCAACCTTCACTTTGGCGCAAGTTAAACTTCTGCCAACATATACCGCAACATCGCCTTTCATTCTTGGCCACCAATAGAAATCCTTAAGATCTTGGTACATCTTATCCGCTCCTGGATGAATCGAGTATCGAGATTTGTGAGCTTCGTCAAAAATAACATTTCTCAGACCACCAAACAAGAGAACCCAAATTCGTTTCATGAAGCACAAAGTCCCTTCCTCGTTTGGTACCAACTGTTTCTCCATCCCACGGAGATACTCATTCTCAATATTCTTTTCCTTGAGTGCTTCTCTCTGCGCGGCATGAATGCGCAATGAGATGTCCGTTTGTATGATCATTTCCAAAGCCCTAACCCTTATGAGCTTGATCCTTTCCTTCCGACTTAGAGCATCAGCGACCACAATCGCCTTCCCTGGGTGATACTTGATTTCACAGTCATAATCATTTAACAGCTCTACCCAGCATCTTTGCCTCATGTTAAGCTCTTTCTGATCGAATATGTGTTGCAGGCTCTTGTGATCAGTGTAGATGGTGCATCGAGTGCCATATAAATAATGTCGCCATATCTTCAAAGCAAACACCACCGCGCCTAATTCCAAATCATGTGTGGTGTAATTTTTCTCGTGGATCTTCAATTGGCGAGAAGCATATGCTATAACCTTCTGACGTTGCATTAGCACACACCCCAAACCTTGACGCGAAGCATCGCAATATACCACGAAGTCGTCAGTGCCTTCGGGTAGAGATAAGATCGGCGCGTCACAAAGCTTGTTTTTCAACAGCTGAAAGCCCTCTTCTTGCTTGTCTCCCCAATCAAAGTTCTTGTCTTTCTGAGTGAGAGAGGTCAAAGGTTGAGCGATTTTCGAGAAATCCTCAATGAACCTACGGTAATAACCAGCCAAACCTAGGAACTGTCGAATTTCGGTTGGCGTCTTCAGAGTCTCCCAGTTCTTGATTGCTTCAATCTTTGTAGGATCAACATGGATTCCATTTCCATTGACTACATGGCCAAGAAACTGGACTTCGCGTAACCAAAACTCGCACTTTGAGAACTTTGCATACAACTTCTCTTTCTTAAGCAGCTCTAAAATAGCTCTTAAGTGTTGCTCATGCTCTTCTTTCGTCTTCGAGTAGATCAAAATGTCGTCAATGAACACAATCACAAACTTATCGAGGTACGGTTTACAAACTCTGTTCATCAAATCCATGATTACTGCTGGCGTGTTCGTCAAACCAAACGGCATAACCAAGAACTCGTAATGTCCATATCGAGTTCTAAAGGCCGTCTTTGGAATACTTTCCTCTTGTATCCTTAACTGGTGATAACCTGATCGTAGATCGATCTTTGAGTAAAAACTTGAACCTTGTAATTGATCGAACAGGTCATTGATCCTTGGCAAAGGATATCTGTTCTTGATTGTCAACTTATTCAGCTCCCGGTAGTCTATACACATGCGAAAACTACCATCCTTCTTTTTCACGAACAAAACTGGAGTTCCCCAAGGCGAGAAGCTTGGTCTGATAAATCCCTTGTCTAACAACTCCTGGAGTTGCGTTGACAGCTCTTGCATTTCTGACGGTGCAAGTCGATAAGGTGCCTTAGCTACAGGCGCGGCGCCTGGAACTAAGTCAATATGAAACTCGACTTGCCTTTGTGGTGGTAATCCTGGAAAGTCTTCTGGAAAGACTTTAGGATACTCTTTCACGACTGGGATGTCTTCAAGTTTTGGCTCAGCGGCTTCCTTATCCACGATGTGTGCCAGGAAGGCAACACATCCCTTCTTTAAACATTTTTGAGCCTTCAAACAACTAATAATCCTTAAGGGCGTATCGCGCTTCTCTCTGTGTACTACGATCATTTCTCCATCCGCCATTAGGATGCGAATGGTCTTCTCGTGGCATACAATCTCGGCTTTGTTGCTTGACAACCAATCCATCCCTTCTACCACATCGAAGCTTCCCAAGTCGACTGGCAGTAGGTCTAATGTAAACTCGTGTTCTCCCAGCTCTATCACGCATCCTCTGATGACTTCATTCATTTCTACTAGTTTTCCATTAGCCAGTTCAATTGAGTACGAAATGTCTAACTCAGAAGCAGTTAACCTAAGTATTTTCTTAAATTCTAGCGATACAAAACTATAGTCGGCACCAGTGTCATAGTAAGTATAGTAAGTAAGTAAGTAAGTAATATACGTATGTAATAAGATAATAACTCCTAACATCCCATGTCATAACGCAAAATAAGTAGTCCAACAACGCATGTAAGTCACAATCAATGTAAGCAAGTAATCATCCTAGTCTTCCCCAGACTATCCCACCCAGTCTCTCAGACTGAACTCCCTAGTTTCTCAAACTAACTCCCTGGCCTCTAAGACCAAACCTTCTCAGTCTCAAAGACTAACTCCCTGGCCTCTAAGACCAAACCTTCCCAATCTCTAGGATTGAACCCCTCAGTCTCTAAGACTTGATGTGTAGGAAGCGGTATGTTAAAAACTTGTAAAAATGGTTAAATAAAGACTGACTCAAAAACTAAACTTTTTGACATGCTTTGGCCTAATAGGTATCGGTACTCTCATTGATAGTCCCCAGGTAGGCAACGGATCTTTTTATTTGGATTTGTACGAATGCCAGCCTAGACAGGAGTTCTCAACTACCGATACTTAACCCTTCCAGTTACTACATGTCTAACACGAAGAACACATGTTTTTAAAGAAACGTTTGTACCCTGGATCTATAAACTTGTATATGCGATGTAAAAATGTTTTCGTGAGAGCCCTAATGATCATAGTCTAGACTCGAGAAAGAATCCTAGTTCGCTATGATCGAGGCTCTGATACTAAGCTGTCACACCCTGGCTTTTGCGGAAGCGTGGGTTTATTTGGTGTGACTTCTTAATACCATAGCAACAATCACAACAATGCTATATGATAAAAATACGAGACGTACATCCATTAATTAAAGTGAGAAAATACCACAATATCATTGTTTAAAAACATCGACACTTGAAATAAGTTACAACCCATAAATTGATTAAAACGTGTTCATAAGACACATAAAAGACTTTAGATAAGACGAGGTTTAGAGACATGTAACCCGTCCAGGAATAGGTTACACCTCTCAAACTTCACAACTCTGGATGACATCTATTATCCAACGCAGCTAGACACATGCATACCCTGCCAGATCCTGCTAGTTCCCTGAAATACATGTAGTTTGAAAAATCAACAAAAAGGTTGAGCGAGTTCATGTGTAAGTCTGTGTGTATAAGCCTTTAAAATATGTCTTGTGTGTATAAATGTCCCTGGTATGTAGCAATTAAGGAAAAAGAGATCACCAATGGGTTGCAAAGCCATTAGTATGTGTGATAAGGTGCAGGAAGTACTCAAACCTAGCATATTTGTACCGGGCTTCCGGCTGGAAGATATTGTCACCTCTATGGGCCGCCCCGGCCTCATGGGTGTGGGCTTGCTACACCCAAATAGATCTATCACTCATGTCCCTCGGTCCAACGACGAGGATTAATGGACTTAAGTGTTGTGACCACCTTTCACATGATCTAAGCGTCTAAACCCTCCTTAAGCTAACCATACCATGTATAAAAATGTCTGTAATAGTTGTAACATGTATTCCACCCCGAAGTATAAAACTGAAAACAGTTAAGAGAAAAGGGGGAACATGAACTCACCTTATTTTGCAAGCGATTCCGAATACGCAAGTCAAGATTAAGGTGTCTGATAATAAGGAAACTCAAAGTTGTCCTAATGAATCGTACATGAACAAGAATATTGTATCAATATTGAGGTCGTATAGTGTTGACGGGATTTGTTGAGCATTTATTGTATTTGATAGTGTTTAGATTAACAGAAGGATCTTGTGAATTATATGTTTAGAGGGCTCGGAAAAATGAACATGATATAAAGGAATTATTTATGAAAAATATTTATTTATCATAAATAATAAAATTGTAATAATGTACAATTGATTTAATATAAACATTTGTAATAATAAATCAAATATATTTAACTAGTATCATAATTAAATATAATGATTATTGGCAAAATATTGTACAAGTGATATAATTAATTTATATCAGAATAATTAAAAATAACATTTTTAATTATTGAACTTGAATATTACTGATTTAATTATATAAATATCGAAATTATGTAAAATATCAATAGCAACATTATTTTTGTAAAGATCAGCACTTAAAATAATTAATCTGCAAATTTCAATATTTATTTCTTAAAAATCGATTTATTATTAATTATTTTATAATAAACTGTTTTAATATTGTAAAAATTAGTTTTATAAATAAATTGACTAACTTCATATTTTTAATAAAAGTAACAGTGGTTAATAATCTTATAAAAATTATTGGACTGTTAAAAATATTAAAAATAAAAAGATTAAAAAAGGTTTGCAGACCCCTGGGTTCGAACCCGGGTCTGTATGCTTGCAACAAACACAAACAACCACTGGGCTAGGCCTGGTGGTTTGTGTTTAATGTTAGTTTGAATAAAATAAATGTTGAATTCAAAAGTGTCATCTTCCCCAATTCAGAGTCAAACAAAAAGTCAAACATCGCGATTCTACGGGAAATCTGTGTTATATTCAAATTAACTTTGGGGAATCATTGTATAAGTGTAAACAAACTAATTGGACGGATAAAAACTAACCGGTATTGAAAGGATGATCGGATTGAAAAATTCCGGCGAAAAAGTGAGTATTCCGGCGAGTTGCAGGTTTTAATCCGACGATTTCGGGTGTTTAAGTGTTTGTAAATGGTGTGGAATGTTGCTAGGAATGTAGGGAACTTAAATACACGAAGTTTGGATCTCAGATTCGACACAAATTAGTGGATTAGATCTACTTTAATTTTTTTATAAAAAGTTCCGATTCACAGTTGTTATAGCACGAATTTGTGTCGATTGAGTGCGAAAACAAGTTGGCAAAATGGTTGGTAACATGTGGGTAAGCTTTACAGGTCAAAAGAATGGATTAAAAGTCGGTATCTTTCAGCTCTTGTACAGGAGGATATTTAAAGAATTGATTTCCAAATTTAATTTAATTATAATATTTAAAATCCTAAAGTGTATATAAATGAATTAAAGTTCGATATCTTTCAGCTCTTGTACAGGAGGATAAACTGGTTAAGGCGTTGCGGTTGTAACCGAGAGGTCACGGGTTCGAATCTAACAAGGGCCGGTTCTCACCGAGGAGGACCCCCTTTTATCCGGGTTTTTGATAATTTACACTTTGGCCCCTCAAGTTTCATTTTGTACAAAAATGGTCCCTCAACTTTTGAAAAGTTACAAAAACAGTCCCTCAACTTTCGTATAAAATACATGTTTGGTCCCTGAAGTTTCAAAAGTTGACACAATTGGTCCCTGTACTGTTCAGTTAATTACACTAACTGAGTTAGTGTTTAAAGAAGAATCCTTTATATAAAAGTTAACCAGGTTAGGATATTCAGTTAAAATGAGTTTCTAAAAATCAGTTTTAGTCCCTAGTGTTTAAGTTTCATAAAATGACCAAATGGTCCCTAGACTTTTATTTCAAAACTATATATTTATTTCTTTTTATAAAATAAGTTTTAAAAATTACAAAAAAAAAACCCTAAACTTGTAGTTTGAAATAATTGCACTTTAACCCTTGTATTTATATAGTTACAAAAATGACAATTTAGTCCCTGAACTTAGAAAGTAATATATTTCAAGCAGGTTTCAAAGAATATCAAATAGGTCCCTCAACCTATTGTTTGTCTATGTGTTGGCATTGTCAGCATGTTTCTGAGTTATCCGTTCACTGTGCTAACTGTGTTTTGTGCATCAAGTTTATCACTAAAGTTTGTGTGTAATAAGTGTAGTGACAGTATGAATGTGATGCATATGTATGTATGATGCAGAACTCATAAAACAGTTTAATTTGTCAGTTATAATTCTAGCACAGTCATTAAGCACAAAGTTAACATTAATTAATTGTACGGATACTTGTAATTGTGAGCGTTGTCACATTAAAGGCTCTACAAGGTGGTCCTTCAACTTCTAGCACTTGTGGCCTTCTTAGATGATCTCCTTACACCATGTAGTGGCCTTGGAATGGTTGTATGATGATCAAAATTGAGAGTGTGTGGTTGTGTGAGTGAGGCCGAGAACAAGGTAGGAGGATGGAAGGTTGATGGTGTGTTAGAATATGATGGGTGATCTTGTATAAATTAATGGTCTTTATAAAGTTCTTTCCAACAATTTCTTATTTCATGGTTAATATGTCTCATAAACTCTAGACATATCTTATAAAATAATGGAGAAAAATCACCTAATGGGACCCATATCCCAACCGTCCAAATGGGGGGGGGGGTGTTGGTTTCATTTCAATTATTAGTTACATAAACTAGTTAGGTTTTAAGTGTTTAATTTAGGGATTTAGGGGTTTAGTGTTTATATGATGTAATATGATGTTCGGTGATCATAACTAGCTTCGTAACACTAAAACAATGCTTCTAGTGAAAATTTGGTGTTTCGGGTAGTGTCCGGTTGTTCGTTTGGTTACCGGTTCGTTAAGGTGCTAAATTACGCAGTTTAGTGTGATTTATGTTGTCTTTTATAATAGTTTTGATTCCCGACACCTAGGAAGGTATTCTGGACCATTAAACCATAATTCTGCATTATATTTAGATGTTAAAAAGCTGAATTTTGCTGATTTGTGCTGTTTTCTGCAAAATTCTGTAGTTTTAGTGTGTTTCTGGCACTTTGCGGCACCTAAATCATAACTAGGAAGGTTGTTTTGTAATCCCTACTTTCCTACACACTATTCTAGTGTAACACTTGGTTCCAGGGCTCATTCTATGTCTTAACATCATGTCTGTCTGAGTACTGAACTCCCGTCAGATAAAAATATTGCATTAAGTGAACCACACTGTGTTGCATGTAATAAAGATAAAAATATTGCAACATGAAATGCCTTTGTATGTATATGATAGAAATCAGAAATTCATTCATCTTGTTAATTCAATCATGCACAGTCATTAAGGCACAGTTTACTATTTATTACTGTACGGAATACATGGAAAAGTGCCAGTTGTCACAACTGTTACGCAAACGTAATCAGTTTAATGCAACGTACACTCTGGAACAATGACATAAACTAAACATACCCTAAATACCCTTTACATAACTTAGAAATAAGTTTTGAAGGGTTCAGTATGGCAAAAACATGCTTATTTGATCATATGGACTATTTGCGACAAACTGCGAAAGTCTGCTGATTCGCGTATTTCTTAATACGGAACAGGTACGCACATCCATAAAAATTTTGTAGTCATTAAAATCTCATATTTTAATGATAGGAATGCAAAAATAACATTCGTTACGCAATTTGGATCGTTTTCGCGTTCGTTAAAGCGTTCATCGTAATTAAGCGAAAAACGCAACCGTACAACCGAACGAACCGACATCCACCACATTTTTAGGCACAATTCAAGTTAAATATACTTTAAATTCCTCATGGGTCCTAGAAATGGGGTTAACGGGTGTTAGAAGTGCCAAAACGCGACAAAACAAGTCCAGGGGCCAAAGCTTTCAAAAGCCCAAACATTTACCCTTGTTGAACCTTTACGGTCCTCAAACCAGGACCCTTACGGTCCATAAACAAGTCTTAGACCTACTATTTTGGACAGCCAACTGTTTTAACTTGTTTTAACATGTGTGATGGCCAAGTTATGTGTTCCCTAAGCCTCAAACTTGATCATTACACTTGTTTTGATCTTGTAAACCCTTAGAGAACACTCGAGACACATGGCAAGATCTTGTGCACCCTCAAATCCTATAAATAGCAAGCTTTTCCAAGGTTTCAACTTGCTCATTTCTTTCAATCTTCTCCCATCTGCTCTAATTGGAGTGTTACCATCTTTTGGAGGCCTCCTACTGAGTTATCTTTGCATCCTAGAACACAAGTAAGTGTTCTTTCATAGTCTTGTTCATTCTTTTAGCTATTTTAAGTTGAAAGTCAAACAGTTTGACTTACCGTTTGACTTTCGGTTTTGACCATGAATTGGTCAAGTCAAAGTTCAATTGAACTTTGCAACGTGATCGTAATCACGATGGTTATAATCGCTTGCGATTATACCTACTGATTACCACGTTTACTAGTCGAAATGACGAGTCAAACTTTCGGTCAAAATGCACAATTATGTAAATTTTATACGAAACCATTTTTAGGTATCAAAACACTAAGTTTTGATACCAAATCAGTTTTTCAACTTAGTTAAACATGTTTTGACATGTTTAACTCGTCACTTCTAGTTTAGTGCTTATTTAGGGTCATAAGTCGAGCAGTCTTCAGCACCGCTTTGACTTTCGAATCCGACCCGTTTTGTCGATCTTAGGATCCAACCAAACACATATATGTGACCATAGTTGTATAGGGAATAACCTTCTGATGTTATACCTTATGGTCACGTCGTTTGGTTAGTTATATGATAAGTCGTTTATATGCCTTTAGAAAATGACCAAAATGCCCTTTTTACGCATTAATCTATTTTAAGCATAGGTAATCAAATTTTTCACATATAAACTGATGTAATAACATTTTCAAACATGTTTGGGCACTTAAGACTTATCATATGACATGTTTAACCATTCGAACGCGCGTTTACGCAAATGACACGTTAAAGTAACGTAAACTACCTTAACGGGTCACAACGGGTCAAAAGCACTTAGGATTCATTCCAAATCAGAATGTAGACCTTGCTAAACCATTTCATATGAGTTCCAACACTCATTTGGTTTACAAAACCTCATTCTATCCGATTCCCCCGATTATGTGCCGTTACTTTAACATAGTTACCCGATGTTAGGACACAATAGGACATGTTTGAAGCTTTGTTATTTGACTTGATTAGAGGACTCTTTGCAATCCCAAATGAGTACATAGTCCCCTCTTTTACATTTTCAAATGTTTTGGGGTGATTCATATATGCCTATTCACTAGTTTCATGATTTCAAAGTTGTATGATTTTATATACATAGTACTTATCCTTTAACGAATTGAAATCGTTACCTATGGCTTAAATAATGATTTTCAAAGTTTGTAAGACTATTGTTGGTGCTTATTTATATTATACATTCATTAACAATGATCAAGCTGATTGGTAGTACGATATAGCGCTATAGGACTTGACACCCCATTCTCGTTGTACGGAATGTCAGAAACCAAGTTTAAATCAAATAGATTTGCCTTCGTTGTAAATCTATAGTCACCAAAGTGTAGTTTGATACACTAATGTTTGAATGTATTGCCAAACGTCCACAATGTGTTTTTACAAAGGTCTTCTAATTAAGACTTAAAAGCTTATCTTTTATTTATTTCCGAAACCAAAGTATAGTTTGATATACTACCAAATCACAAATTAAAGTATATTTCGATATACTTCCAAAGCATAGTTTGATATGCTACCAATGTAATATTGTTTACCAAAGTATAGTTTGATATACTACCGATTCTGTTATTTCCAAAATCAAAGTATATTTTTGATATACTACCAAAGCATAGTTTGATATGCTATTTTCAAACCAAAGCATAGTTTGATATGCCATTTTCAAACCAAAGAATAGTTTGATATGCTTTTTTCAAACCAAAACATAGTTTAATATGTTATTTCAAAACCAAAGTATAGTTTGATATACTACCGATGTTTTCATTCTTAAACTAAGGTATATTTTTGATATACTACCAATTCTATTATTTCATGAACTAAAGTATATTTTGATATACTATCAATTCATCTATTTCAATACCAAAGTATATTTGATATACTACTTATTCTATTATTTCAAAACCAAAGTATATTTTGTATATACTACAAACCTTTTTATCAAAAACAAAGTATTTTAGAAACCAAACCTTTATCAAGGATTCATGGCTATTTTTGTAAAACATATATTATCTTTTCTTATGATACCCAAAGCCATGAATCTCATCATCAAAACCTATGTTACTCACAGGCATTTTTATTCTGACGTTTTATTTTCACATATGTTTCAGGTTCTATTATGTGACGATTGTTGCTTGCTTGCTTCACATAGGATGGATGCAGGCCTTAATGACTTTAAAATTTGAAAGACCATTGTTTGTACTTGTTTGGTTTGCATTAAAACAATGAGTCTATTAATGAAATCAAACAAAACTTCAAATACCATGTGTTGTGAAACAATTCCTGTAACGTGACTCCCCGATGTTTCCGCCGCGGTTTGTTGTATTACACGATCGGAGTGTTACAATTACTTTATAAATGATCTTGTAGGGTAATTTTGATCTTGTAGAGTAATTTTGTATAGTATCATAATTACTCTACAAATGATCTTGTATGGTAATTTTGATCTTGTAAGGTAATTTTGTAGAGTATACTAATTACTCTACAAATGATACTCTACAAAATTATCCTAGAAGATCAAAATTACACTACAAGATTATTTGTAGACTAATTATGATGCTCTACAAAATTACTCTACAAGATCAAAATTACCCTACAACATCATTTGTAGGGTAATTTTGATAATTACTTTACGAGTAAATAATGACGAAAATGTCATCGCATTTTTTTTTATGTCTTCCGTACGTTTTGTACGATAAATCTATTTATATTTTATCTTTTACCCGGTGTATATATGTGTACCTATGTCACGATTTTAAAACGTTTCTATTTCGAAAATGTGACATGTAAAACCATATATGATGAATCCATTTGAAATTTTGTCCGGGCCACTTGTCATTGTAGTTCATAAATGTACTATGCGTTAAATAATTGTATGATATAAACTCGGATATTAGAAATCAATTTTTGAATGCTATAATAACGTCGATATATTTTGAACTCCCGTTTCAGAAGCAAGAATAAGTTCGGAACTATTTAATGTAATTGCACTTTATGTATACAAGATAATCAGAATCGTATTTAAGAGACAAAACTAAAGAGGTGTGGTTGCATAAACGTCATATATATGACATTCGAATCAATAGGTACAAATTGTGTTGCGGTTTTCGCGGTTCTCAAAATATCATTGGTTTCCTTCCATTGTAATCTTCAAGAAAATGTTGCAGATCTTGAAGAAAGTCCGGATCGCAAGCTCTCATGAGACTAAAAAAAGTAGAAATTAAGAACTGAGAATTTTGTACTTTGTGTGTTTTGTTTTCTAACGATAAAGCTTGTATTTGTAGTTTTATATACCGAGTATCATTGACATTTAGGGGCTGTTTGTTTACATCTTAATGAGGCTATTAATGGTTCAGACTTCTTATTGGTTCAGAACTTAATGGTTTAGACTGTTTATTTCGTGAGTAGATGTCTGAATGGTTCAGACATTTGCCTCTGAATGGTTAAGTATTATACAGAGTCTGAATGGTTAAGACCTCTAATCTAAATTGGTCAGACATTTGCCTCTTAAGGGTTAAGCATTATATAGGCTCTTAATGATTCAGATCTCTTACTGATTCAGCACTTAATGGTTCAGACCTCTTACTGGTTCAGACCTCTTACTAGTTCAGCACTTAACCATTCAAAAGTTACCAAACAGCCCCTTTGTTAATAAACTAGTTACTATTCTAGACATCTACTAAGCTACTACATTGAGCATATTGTATTTTTAGTTTTATAACCAAAATTCTTCACAATATTAAAAACACCAAAATGAAAATAACGTTCTGCCGAAATGGATAACTTCATCAAAAGTAATACTAATCTTATAAGGTTTATCGAATATTAAAACCTATATAAATTAGCAAGTTTTCTATGCATAAGGACTTGTACATTATGCTTTGCATATTATTCAAAAAAAAAAAACTTGACTTTTTAGTTTTAACCCAAAGGTTTGTATCTTTTGCAATTTTAATCCCACATAATTTGTTTTTTTAACTTTAACCCAAAACTTTTCATTATTTGCAATTTAACTTCACAACTTTTGTCACTTATACTTTTCATTTTTCGCAAATTTCCGTTTTACGTATAGTTCTAAATTTTTCGAGTTAATACGACGCAACGTGCATGTGTGGTTCAACGTTTTTGCCTCTATTTTTCCATGTTTGACAGGTTCATCGCAACACGCATATCCTAGGTCAAGTCAGTGTTGGTGGTCGATGACGGTTGTGTGACATTAGTACTATTTGACACCGTTTTACGCCTCGCTGCAACGCGGGGTGTGCTTTGTGGGTTTTTCAAAGAAAAAATGGTTATGTATATGGTTGTCGTAACGTTGGCTTTAGGGGTTTTCCAAAAAAAAATGATTTTTTTTTTACTTTTCACCCAAAAGTATTTAATAAATTACTTTTAACCCAAAACTATTTGTTTTTTACTTTTAACCCAAAACTTTTTATCTTTTGCAATCTATCTTCATAACTTTTTTTACTTTCAACTTTGTTCCTTTATAGTTTTCATTTTCCGCAAATTTTGCGTTTTATGCTTGGTTCTAAATTTTGTGACATAACACATCACAGCGTGCGTCTTTGGCTTAACGTTTTTACGTTTCGTTCTAAATTTTGCGAGTTAACACGACGCAACGTGCGTGTGTGGGTGAACGTTTTTACATCGTCTATTTTTTCCCCGTTTGACACGTTTAACAACATGCGTGTGTGGGTGAACGTTTTACATCGTCTATTTTTCCCCGTTTGATAGGGTTAACATAATATGTGGGTCCTAGACCGACTTAGTTATAACTAAAGAATCCCCGCCGCATTGCGGCGGGTCGTAATCCTAGTTACATAATTAATTAATACTATAAGATTAAGAAATATAAAATATTCGGATTGGAAAATATAAAGTTCAAAAACATTCAGATTATTTAATAATACTTTTTTAGTGCCCGTTATGCTTTTGCAATGCAACAAATCGAAAATCTTTTTTTTTTTTTTGAACAGCAAATCGAAAATCCTTTTAAAGACCCTACAAGAGTCGTTGGTGGATTCAAGATTCAAACATGTGTCGACTTAATGATAATATGAGTTGGTAAGTGGGAAGGTTGACTTAACATGTAAAAACATTGATATTTTTTTAAGTAGGGTCGGGTTGTTATTAGGGGGAGCGGGGTGTATGCGAAGGGGAATCGGGGAGGGGGTTGCCGAGCGGGAAGGGTGCCGCCAACAAAGAGGGGAGGCAAATCGGGGAGGGTGTTCGGGGCTTGTTCACTGAAGAAGGAGAGAGGAGATGGTGGGGCCACCCTCATTTTCAACCAATCAATAATTTTTTTTTTTTTTTTTGAATAAAAAAACAAGTCACCTAATAGGGGAGTGTCGCCATCAAATTGGGGTGTGAGGGGAGTTGACGTGGCATAACCTGATTGGGTGTGCGTAAGAGAGGGGACTCCCCTAAGAGGGGAGTGCCCCTCTCACCCTTAAAATTATTTTTAACCGTAAATTTGGATTACTATTTGGATTACCGACGGATCACTAGAGTATTATTGTGTTACCGGAAGTATCCGACAACATCCATCTTCACTAGACAATAATGTCTATACCAGTGGCGGATCTTACCCGTTGAACATGCCAGGGCCGAAAGACACGGGCACTAAAAAAAGCCCGGGCAAGCCCGGACCAAATATAGTATATATAAAAAATTTCTATCAAAATGCGGAAAATTAGCACTACGGCCGAAAAACTTGCCCGGGCCATAGCCCTGCCAAATCCCTTCTAAGAACCGCCCTTGGTCTATACACTAATTCAGTAGAAAACCCTAAAATTATATTAAACGAATTTAATAGTACTGTAAATTCAAACATATATTCAAAACAACTAACATAAAATTCTTATATTTTTTCCTTGTGAGTTTTTATAAAACTCTTATGGGAATTATTTAGAAAATTGTTATCCTGTAAACTCAATAAAGGGTTAATTTGTTTTAGTTAAGATTCAATAACTTTAAATAATATTATACCAAGTATGAAAACCATATGGGGTTTAGATCAAATTAAAATATACGGACGTGATGCTTGCATGTGTTAAGAAGCTAAGTACACCACACCAACTAGTACTCTTACATTGATGACTACTTACTACTTGTATAAAGTTTGATTACGATATGCTACGGATATTTTTATACAATCTAATAGACTCGACTTCAAACTTAATTTTTTATCTTACCTTAGTTTTGTAAATCAAATATGATGTTTGGTGAATCGAACATCGCTTTATTTCATTCCAGTTTTGATGGGATCCGGTGCATTAAAAATGGAGTTAAATAAAGCGATGTTTGAATGACAAAACAGCATATTTGATTTACAGTAAGATAAAAATAAAAAAAAAATAATTCCGGTGCAAACTTTCTATTTGAAACATAATCTTAATAAAAAGTAAAATGTCAAAAAGCTGCCTAAAAATCTGAACATTCACGGATTTTATATACATTGTATAGTTTGTACCCAACACAACCAATACGAACAAGAATAAAGTTCCAAATAGTAAAATATAATTTTCAAATCTCCAAAGTCATAGGCGTGGTGCAAATATTTTTGTTTGCTACAGTTTGTCAGTTAGATTTCCCTCTAGTGGATTTAAATTCAGAAGTATTTTGTCATGAGCCATATAGTAATTCTTATATATCGTTGTTAATTTTAAATCTACATAAGTTTTAGATACTTTATTATTAATTTTAAAAAGTGATAAAAAAAATTAAGAATTTTGTTATACTTCGAGTATACTATCACTGTATTATTATTTTAAGTTACTTTCTTTTTTTTAATGTTGATTATAATTGTGTGTCGATCTAAACTAGTTGTTACAATTATGAGTTTAAACAAATTACAACGGTGCGTCTAAGTTATCTATGTATCACATGTGAACAGACTGTGCGATTATAATGGCACTTCCAAACCATTACAACGGTGCATCTAAAGCACTTTTTGTTCAGCGTGTGCATATACCCTCGCCCTAAAACATATGAGTCACGTCTAGGATACTCATACGCTTCGAAAAAAGATCATTACTTAATACGGTAACAATTTATATTAAACCTAAAGTCAATCATTTTATATTTATAAATGTAACCTAAATGTGAACCTTAAAGGCCATATCTAAGAAATAAACGTTTAAAGCGAGGTTAGTATCAAAGTCTTAATATTTCATACGCACATTGAAAAATTTCAATGGCGAAATTTGCAAGCACTAGCGTAAGTTTGACAACCGGATTCTTTAAGGATGGAAGGGGGCAGGCAATTCGAGGCCCGAGTTGAGAAAATTCACGTGGGTTGGCTAGGTTAAGGTTGTAACCCATGTTTGCTTTCATGGCGGGTTGAAGTTACGGTTTGTGAACTTGTGGTTGACTCAGACTTTGCAGGTATGCTTGAGAGGATTTGAAGTCGAATGCTATTGTGGGTTCACCTATGAGTGGCCCTCTTAGTAGGTTTGAAATGGGTTGAATTGGGTTCCCGTGACATGACACGTTATTATTAGACAGTGGCGGACCCAGGATTTTTTCCATGGGGGTGCGGAAGATTTTTAAAAATTTTAGGCCCCTAGGTACATAAGTAAAAAAATCGGTTGTATCGGGTCGGGTCGGGTCATGTAAGTCAAAAGAACATCAAACTAAATTTATATATATGGCAAACACGTCAAACTTTGTACAAACATAATTAAAACGTCGCCCTACGGGTTTTCATTTTTTGAAATCTATCCAAAACATCATCTAAAGCTACTTTCTTAAGCAAGTCTTTCTCTATATAACATACACAACTATCACTTAAATTCTCATCCCCAATCCGATTACGCAAGTCGGTCTTCACATTCTTCATTGCCGAAAAACATCTTTCAACGGTTGCGGTTGCGATGGGTAATACGAGAACAAGCTTCAATAACCGATATACCAATGTAAAAGTTACGTGAATATTTGTTGAAACCATTAACCTTACAAGACTTGACAAACCATCCAAGTTGGCGAATTGTTTATCTTTTTTCACAAAATTAAAGTAGTTTTCGAGTTGAACCGGAAGCCTTCGTTTTTCCTCTTCATTGAAATCATATGGATACTTCTCGGCTAGCTTTAGTATTTTTGGAATGTCAAATGCACTAAAATTATCACAAGAACTCAAACAACTCATACAAACAAGTAGTTCAGATGTTACCTCATTAAAACGGTTCCCAAATTCTTGTATTTGCAAATCAAGAACCGCATTGAAGCAATCATACTCGTAATAATGCCGATTTGTGATGTTCGTCTTTCTTCTTGGCCACCTTGGGTTAACGTATTCATCATCCAATTTTTTCACCTCAAGTTCATAGATGTCACAAAAGGAGTTAACCTTCTCCAAGAACTCATTAAAACCTTCCAACCTAAACTTTTCAAGTTGGTTTTTGGTGGAAGAAACCAATTTAACCGCATTCATCAAATCTTGCTCCTTTTTTTGAAGACATTGGGACAACGTATGTGTGATGTTTAGAATATGCTCCATCAAGTGTATGTAAAATACAAAGTCGTATTTTTTCATATCCTCTAGAAGTCCGTTCGCTTGTCTATTACAAGGAAGAGTTTGACCCGTTTCTACTAACCATCCAAGAACTTCCATAATGTTTGGATATAAAGAAATTAAACGGGAAAGTGTCTTGTAATAGGAATTCCAACGTGTATCCCCGGGCCTTGAAAGCGTCATTTCTTGGTTCAACCCACTTCCGGTACAAAGTACATCTTCCATTTTTTCCAATTGTCTTCTTTGGCTTTCACGAAGCATATCTTGGCGTTTAGAAGATGCACAAACGACATTTGTTAAACATGTTATCGTTTCAAAAACTCTCCAAATTGGTGTGTGTTTGTGAGCCACCGCCACAACAACTAGTTGAAGTTGGTGTGCAAAGCAATGAATATAAAAAGCCGAAACATTTTCCTTTAAGATTAGAGCCCTTAGGCCGTTAAACTCGCCCGACATGTTACTTGCCCCGTCATAGCCTTGACCTCTAATCCTTATCAAACTTAACCCATAACGTGCCAATATATCATCAATAGCCGTTTTGAGTGTAATTGCGCTTGTCTCTTTGACATGAACAAGCCCAATAAAACGCTCCTTAACAATCCCAACTTTATCAACAAAACGAATAACAACTGCCATTTGTTCCTTTTTTGATACATCACATGATTCATCTACTAATAAAGAAAAAACATCATCACCAAGTTCTTCTAAAATTTGTTTAATTACCTCTTGAGCATAACAATGTTTGATGTCCGCTTGAATTTTAGGACTTGTCATTTGGTTATTCGCGGGTGCATTCTCTAAGATAACTTTAGCAAGCTCTTCATTCATTTCATCCATGAGTTCCAAAAGCTCTAAGAAATTCCCTTTATTTAATGAATCTTTTGATTCATCATGTCCACGAAACGCCAATCCGCCATTCAACAACCTTTTCCCAAGCAAAGTAGAAGCACTAAGTCTAAGTCGGTATTCACGTTTCTCCTTAGGGGTCCTATTGTCCCATTGTGTGTGTACCGCTTGATTTTCGTTAACTAAATCGGCACTCTTTTGGAAACATTTGTTGTGTAGACTATTAACTAAACCAACATGTTTTTTAAGTGACGCATGTATCTTTTTCCAATTGTTATACCCACCGCTCACAAATGTGTCTCTACCATCTCCAAAGTGGCTCCTAAACAAATAGCAACATAAGCAAAACACACGATCCGATTTTGAGCTATAAGACCATGACCACAAGTTCATCGTTCCATAGCCTTTTTGTTTAATTTTAACTTTCAACCATTCAATCAATCAAACCCTAGTCCCCTAGAATTGTGAGTGTAATCACCCCTAAAAATCATATAAATAACATAATAATCATCTAAAGCAGTAAAGAAACGACAAAACACAAGATTTTTCAAACCTATTTAAGAATTTTACTACCCCTCTCTACCTTAATATCAAGTAAATTCATTAAAAAAAACAATAAAACTTACTTTTGAAGATCGCCGGTCAGTTTTGGGGCGGATTCCGGTCACTTTCCGGCTGTGATCGTCGATTGTTGTTGCTGCTGATGATGTCGCTTCGCTGGAATCGCTGGGCAGGAGGGAAAGAACGCTGGGCGGGATGATGGAATTGAAGGGACATGGGCTTTAGTTTATTATTTGTATTTAAGTTATTTGGGTTTGGGTAATGGACATGGGCTACAAATTATGTTAGTGGGCTGCTAGGCTAATGGGCAGAATTTGGTTTGGGTAATAATGGACTAAGTGTATATAATCATGTATTAAAATAGGTAGTATTTTTATAAAAAAAAAAATCAAACTTTACTAAAAAAAAATGTATAATATAAATCCATAATATTTTTTACCTATGGTGTGCGGACGAAAAATTCCAAGGGGTGCGCCAGAAAAAATCCAAGGGGTGCGGACGAAAAAATCCAAGGGGTGCGGACGGGATTTTCGTCGGAAATTTACACTAAAAATTTTGTTTCTCGGGGGTGCGCCCGCCCACCTTGGCTTGGTGGTGGGTCCGCCCCTGGTTATCACAGCATCAACACAGACATGTAAGTTTATATTTAGGTATATATAATACATGATCTGCAAAAAAAATGTAGATTAGATTTATTTTATTATATGCTTTTAACATATATGAATTTTGGATTTTTGATTACGTTTATTGGTTCGTGTTAGATGCTGAGATTAATAACGAAGGTGTTGAAACCACGTTGAACGTAAGTAAACCAGTCACATGTAGTAGGTATGATGATTTGCCCGGCGGTAATTGCGATTATGATAAGTGTCAAAAGCTGTGTAACGAGATACACAGGAATCCTGCTTGGGGAGAATGCAATGGCGATACACAGTGTTTATGTCATTGGTATTGTTTTTAAAGCTTTAGCATGATCGTGTATAAGAAAAAGTCGTTTGATCGATCGACATTTCTTTATTTTTCTTCTGTTTGCATCTTGATTATTGAAAATACAAAAAAAGCTACTAGGTTTTATCATGGATGTTAATTATATGTTATGTGTTAAGTACCATATAACCAGATGAATGGAATTGGTAAATCAAGAATATATGAACTAAAAAAAAATGGAATGTGTTAGCTAAATGATAAATATGTTATATAAATTCATGATTACAATACATATATGTAACTACGTATTCAAAAACTGAAAAAAATACATAAATATAACAAATGTGTTTGCTAAATGATAAATATGTTACATAAATTCACGACACCCCCCACCACCACCCACCGCCGCCACCCACTACGAGCACCGTTACCACTCACTGTTGATTTCATTCCTTCGTCTTTTCTTTTCTGACTTCCAAACAACACAAAGTAATGATTCATTGTATTCTCACACGGTAACCAAACAAGACTATGGTCGTTCCTTTGTCCATTTCATTATCTCATTCATTCCATTACCCCGAAACTAGCAGGGGTCCAACCAAATAGAAATAATATTTTAGCAAAGCTAATGGGCCTAAGGTGCTAAACTATATACACTTCTAAGAATAAAAATTGGGGGCCCGGACCCCTTCTAGCCTATACTAAGGCTATGTTACGATATGCGCCCCTGCCCACGCGGCTTGAAAGGGGCCAAACACCATTACAAGGGGGCGTTATCCAATTTAAAAAAAAAAAGGGTGTGAGGGATTTGGGCGTAATCTTCAAAAGATGGTGGGGATTTAATTAAGGAAGCTAACGAAAAAAACATGTGTCCCACTAGCATTTATGTCATGTGATGTGGCACTTGTTTCGTGATGTGACATCTGATTTAGCTAACTTGGTTAGTGTTCCGTTAGTTTAGTTTGGGAGTGCAAGTGGAAAATAAGTAGAAAGTTGAGAGTGGAGCGCTACAATTCGTAACTTAGGAGTGCTATCAGCCAAATGGTATAAAAGTTGAGGTTATTTAAATCTAATATTTCAACTAAAACACAACCATGGCTGCCCCAATAGATGAACTCCAGGACGTTCCGAGAAGACTGTTGATAAAGTTCGAGTTTAAGCCCAAGAACAAGGGTAATGCAAATGAAAACAAAAAGGAAGATAGTGAATTGCCAAAAGATGATGACGACCTCATGTGGCAAGGAATGTTGGATGAAAACTTTGAAGAGGAATTTGATCTCAATATGCTCAATGACATTGACGACTTGGATCACTTTACAATCCTTATCCACAACCATCAAGACTTGGAACCAAAGGAAGATTAAGACGAGAATGTTGGTTCAGTTCTGTTTAAACATAAAGGGAAACATGAAAACATACCTTTGATTGCATCAGCACAGGCTAGCAGAGAATCCAGATGGAGACGCAGCAATAAGGTTTGACATGATTGTCATCTTGGTTTGGTTCCTCCTTAGGGTGCAATCTAATTATGGGGACTTAGAAAACCGAAAGGGTATCAGCCGTAGGAGAGGGAGATCGAACGTGATGATGTTATGCTTATGGGGTGTGTCTAATTGTGTAATTCAGTAACCCTTTAACCTCCACATAATTCTCCATATATAAGCACCTAGGAGGAAACCTAATTAGTTAATAAGGGTAATATGGTCCATCAACAATTACCAACTAATTATTTAATAGGTTATTATATATTTTGATCTATATTATGTAAATGATTATAATGGCTACTAGATTAAATATAAAATAAATACATTTAATCTTACATTTTCCCACTTAGCCGAGTAATCATTTACTATGAGTATTAGGTAAGCCTGATCAGGAGTTAACACTCATTTTAGCCTTAAACAAGTACTATAGCAGAGAAATACAGCCGTTGAATCATTATGCGACTCAGGACCCCCATTAATCATACTATAGCCTTAATTTAAAACCTAATCGTTATGATCAAAATACGCATAAGCCTTTTGTTTGATTTGTAACTATATTTGTCTATATGCCATTATGCTAGCTTGACATATTCTTAGAGACATACAAAATCAAACTGATGAGGAAAATTAACTAATACTTAGTCATTCATAGTACGATATGCAATTGCGCACGTCCATTAATTAATACCCGTCTATGAGCTCTCTTAATAAGACTTATGGGTAATAGCCCTTCAGTTATAGGATCCTTAAGCATATCATGAATGTATTCGATACAAAGATTTAGTTTCCTCAATTCGTTCATAAACGAATAATTAATTGCGTATCGAAATTTAATGCAGCACCTCTCGAACTGTTATTGTTCAAGGAGTCATCGTAGCTGACTTTATCACACTAAGTCTTCAAAACATTAATTATATGGAGTTAATGAGCTTATGAGTCAACTGATAAATTTCCAACAACATTTAGTGACTATATTATGTCGTTATAACTTAGGTTGTTAATATCAGTGCATTATGACTCCTCCATGAGATAGGTTTTGTCTGCTGACATAAAGATATACCCGAAATTACATTTTGTCATATTTGAACATCACAAAGTTAGAGTAATAAACCGGTTTTAATTCTCACTTCTTCTTTAAATTGTAGTCTCTCGTTTCTTTTAAAGATATTGTAATACTCCATTAGATGCTTCACATTAATCTAGACAAATCTAGTGTGTTGCAATGTGAGTAATATCTAAACGAGTATAGACTTAAACTTACATAAGGCTTCCAATTAATGAAGCGTAAATAAATAATATCATTTATCATATTATCCTCTAAAGGAGAGCAGTATTGTTTGTTACATATGTAAGGACCCATTTAATGTTAAACTTATGGAACGGAACTAATATCCCATTGGGTCTATCTAAGTATGTTATGATATCAATCACGTAAGAGATATCTCTGAGATTTATTATATCAAAGTTTGTGTTAACGATGCTTTGACTTATGTAACATATACTTGTCAAAAGAATGTCATCTATATAGACAAGTTTATCTTAGTTGCTCCCACTCATTTTGAGGTAGGTACATTAATCCACTTGGTTGTTGATGAAAATAATTACGTTAAGATTTCATCACATTATAATGTTTGCATTAACCCATACATGGATTTTATTGGTTTACAAATAAAGTGTTCTTTTAACCTTCAGTTTGAAACTTTCGGGTTGTTTTATGAACATGTAAATATGTCAGCCATTTGTTAAGGAAAATTATTTTTAATGTTCATCTAATGTAGCTTTAAACAATTATAAGCTACTAGAAGAGTGATGATCCTCAAAGAAATATTTCGATAATTTATCTCTTCCTAAGTATAACCTTTGACAATCAATCATGTTTCTTAGTGTCTTAACGTTTGTATCAGGATTTGGTTTAGTTATGAACACTCTTAGGTAATTCAATCAAATCCCAAACGTTATACGAACACATAAAATCAGTTTTACTAGAAAACTATTTTATTCCATTGAGAAGATTAATTGACACTAATGGCTTATTTTGAAGAGATAGGATCAGTAAACATTTCCAAAATCCATTTCAACTTTAATTAGGGAGGTTATGTAATCATCAAAGTTAGTAGGCGTTTAAACCTAGATGACCTCCTGAGTTGATTATTGGGTTCATTAGAAGTTTCAGTTTTATGGATTAGCTCTTGGTTAGGTTGCTATCATTTTCCTTCTAAGTTTGAAAGAGTTGGTGCAGTATGGTGTACAAGAGGTGTAATCGGAGTTAAATTCGGAGTGAAATTTAATGACACTCTTCCCCCCGCCTCTTGTATTCCTTGCAAATCATGATAAGGACTTTGACTGCTCCCACTGACCTTAGAAATCTTTAGGAACTCAGCATGCTTAGGGTCAATATGTAACGACCAACAAATTCTAATACAGAAACAAGTTAATGACGTTAGTCGTTGTGATTTCTCTTGTTGAGGATTATGTTAGTTTAGGTAAGAAATTTAAGTGTGCCCATAATTAAGCAACAATGAAACTTTTGTAAGAGTAACATTAGATTTTAAGGAGACAAGTTATGATAGAACAGTGTCAAGATGGAGCAGTGTCTTGTACAAGAGGTGTAAATTTAGGTAATGTAAAATTTTCACTCCCCACCTCTTGCAACTATTGCAAGTTATTATTAAGACACTTAATGCTCCCACTGATCTTTGATATCTCTAGAAATGCTACAAGAGAAGTTTTAATGAGCTACGTGAGGTGGGAACCTATCACATATACGTTAGACTTTATTTGATTTCTTTAATGTCCAGATATCATAAGAAAACTCAGGGACATATCTATTAGAAATCTTATTAAGTACATATATGAATAGATTTCTTCTAAGACCGTGAGCCATATGCGACAAAATTTAGATACAAGTTGATAGTCTTTTAAATGATAAATGAATTATGTCTGAATATTCCTTTTGGAATAAGTTCCACGAATGTCAATGAATGACTTATGATGGACCCATACTTAATCCTTAAGCCAAGTAATATTTAGGGCTGTAACGTCATGATTTAAAATCACTTAGAATAAGATTAGATAAAAAATCATCCTCATTAACCATGTCATGATTTCTCATGAATTTCAGTTATAATGGATGAAATTTATAATTCTCATTTTCCTTTTATCAAATTCTCATTTGCATGATAACAAAAGTTGTGAAAATATAAGGTATCATCTAGTTCCATCTTAGTAATGTTTCAATCCAGATATTTAGAACAAATAAGATGAGAGTTTAAGGTAAGTGTGACTTTATGTTGACTATGCAAACCTCACAATGTTCATAACTTTGCTTAATTATGATACTATATTCTGATTAATCTTCAGAATATATAAGGTATCGAAAAGCGTTGTTAGAAGACTGCTTATTATGGTTCTTATAGCCTTAACATTTAATTTTGTCACTAACTCTCATGTTAATTATTTGTATGACTTCTGGTAAGAAAACGTTTAAAACTAGAGTCAACTAATCATGTGTTAATAGGAATATTAAAGAATTATCAGACTTAAATATCATTAGTAAGTGACTATCTAATTAACTTATCCAACTGTTCTTTAGAGTAATGGATAGTCTCGTTGCTTATGCCTAGTCTAATGGCATAATTATGCAGTGAGATTTTCACTTGAAGAACCTTAGAATTGGGATTTTGTACTTGCATTTTGTTTATGGACCTTAGAACAATCCTCTTTTAAAGTTTAAGTGGTTCTAAGGTGAGTAACAACTTATTTTCCAGCTTCAAACATTTATTTCTTTGTACATATGTTGCTTATCAACACACTCATTATACTTTGGTACTTTTGAGTGTTATACTTGATTTATAATGCATCAAATTGTACAAGTGAAAATCTTAGTATGTAATGTACTGGAAAAATGTACTTATTTCCATGCGTAAGCCCTTAACTTTATGGGTCATGGTATTGTACATCATAATGTATTCACATATACCACTTAACTTTATAGTTTAGAATTTTAAATGAAAGCATGCATCTTAGGAGTTCTAATGATTATTCCACAATTATAGATTAGTCTTAGGAAAAACTTAATCTGGAATAACCTTAGTGACAGCACTTATTCTTGATTATCATAAGAGACATCATGTTCGATTTATCCTAATCATCATGCTTTACTTTTCTTCTGTAGTGCTTTATCAGAAGAGAGCAATAGAATTATCGTGTCTTAAGAGACAATCAAGGATTTAATTTAAGAGCTAATTCTTATAGAAACTTCAAGCAAAACATATTAGATTTAGGAATTAGAGTGGATGAGATATAGACTTATAGAAGAACATTATAGTGAGTAAAAATTATGGGTACTAAGAATAAGGCAGACGAAATGATCATAAAACTTAATTAAGGATCATTAATATAAGGATTATTGTGTGAAGAGGTTGTGATATGTCTATTACTAACATCAAAATAATAGACTTATTTAAAGTTCTACTTAAATATTTACAAAACAGCTTTGGCCAGAAGTGTAATCATTTAAGCATGTGTGCAAAGTGGTTGTAACAAATCAGCTTTGGCCAGAAATTGAGACAATCACTTTAGTTATGCACTTGTTGAGTATGCCATCTATGAATGAATTAAATCAGCTTTGGCCAGAAATTAAGACATTCATGCTTATGATGCACACACAACATAGCTTTCATAATACTTGAACGATAAGTAGATGTATCAAGTCAGCTTTGGCCAGAAGTGATACATCAGAAGCTCATTCAAGTTAAGCTATTTTGGTTTTGTAAAACATTATTTGATCCTTATTAATTAACTAAATATTTACAAAACCAATCACATTAAACAGCTTAAAATAATGAGGTTTCGAGTCACAGTCTTGTTGTCTCGAGTCGAGACCTTTGTCTCGAGTTATGACCTTATGGTCTCGAGTCGAGACCTTTGTCTCGAGTCATGATCTAATGGTCTTCGATTCATGATCTAATGGTCTCGAGTCGAGACCTCTGTCTCGAGTTGTGAAGGTTTAATGGCCTGATGATTTCGAGTCGAGACCTTGTTGTCTCGAGTCGAGACTGATGGTCTCGAGTCGTAATCTGATGGTCTCGAAACTTCCTGTTAACAGTTGTGAATGTGGAAACATAACTGAAATTCGAAATCTAAGGGATTATGTGATAATGTTTCCTATTTCAGTGCTGATCTAATTTTACCAAATATTTCGAAAATCATAATCTGTTTATCTAATAACAGTTTTCGAAAATTTTTAGAGGACAAAACAGATCAAAACAGGAAAAACACTCATTAATCCTAAAAACATTCAAAAACATAATAGAATTTTTGAATTTTCCTAAGAACATGATGAACCCTAAAACATAAAACATAAATTCTGGAACCCGAAACCTGAATTTTAATAGTTTTTCTAAACAGATTTCGGTTAAAACATAATCCAGTTAATTTCGAATGAACATATGATTAACCTTATTTCCGAAAACAGTGATCTCGAGTGAACCTTTATGACTCGAAATCGGCTATTAGGTTTATTAAGTTATCAAAATTCCGTTTTCCAGATTTCTATTCCAGAATTGATGGATACGAAAACAGAACTGACTAATCAACATATGCTCTGATACCACATGTTGGTTCAGTTCTGTTTAAACATAAAGGGAAACATGAAAACATACCTTTGATTGCATCAGCACAGGCTAGCAGAGAATCCAGATGGAGACGCAACAATAAGGTTTGACATGATTGACATCTTGGTCTGGTTCCTCCTTAGGGTGCAATCTAATGATGGGGACTTAGAAAACCGAAAGGGTAACGGCCGTAGGAGAGGGAGATCGAACGTGATGATGTTATGCTTATGGGGTGTGTCTAATTGTGTAATTCAGTAACCCTTTAACCTCCACATAATTCTCCATATATAAGCACCCAGGAGGAAACCTAATTAGTTAATAAGGGTAATATGGTCAATCAACAATTACCAACTAATTATTTAATAGGTTATTATATATTTTGATCTATATTATGTAAATAATTATAATGGCTACTAGATTAAATATAAAATAAATACATTTAATCTTACAGAGAAAGCTATTGAAGATGGCAAGGATGCACATTGCACCCAAACATGAATTAGGGACCGTAATTCATGTTGGATTTATGTGTTGGGCTGCATTGTTTATTTTTAATGTTGTTGTTATGTTAAAAACAATATCTTCTTGTCAATGAAATGATGTGTACTTAATAAGTCAAGAAGTCAACAGTTGTTAGGTTAGTTGTGTGTGTTAGTTAGTTAGTTGTATGGCTATAAAAGGGTAACAATGTAATAGTGTAGGGTATGAATGAAATGAAATAACAACTTTCCCTCTCTTAATTCTCTCTCAACTGTCATTAACAGCCTCAGCGGAAGCTCCTTCTTGTCTAAGCATCCCTGAGTGTTAATCAGCTTGACCATTGTTAATCAATCTCAAGCTTGTTCAACAAGGCCGGCCCTGAGAATTCATGTACCCTGTTCGAGCTCGAAAAAACGTGCCCTTAGGTCTTAACTAAATAAAAAGTTTAAACTAGTTTTTCATACAACTTTGAACCGTTGACAAAAATGTAGCATTCGATAAACAATGCAATTAACAAAATACAAAATATAGTATTCGAATGAATGACATACCGTAAAAACTCGTTTTTGCCATCCGGATGCTTGTTTAGGAGCCATTAACGCCTAAATAATCATTAATCGACAAAGTTTGTATCAAACTAAGTTAACGCCTAAGTAATGTTCGACAACATAAATGAACTGAATTCGACATAACTTAACTGAAATCGACATAAGTTAACTGAATAAATGAATTCGACATAATAACTGAAATCGAAAACCAATCCTAAATCTTAAGTGATTTCGACATAAGTTAACTGAATTCGACATAATAACTGAAATCGTAAACGGTAAATCAATCCTAAATCATAAGTAAACTGAATTCGACAATTGATTTTTAGTTGTTTACCTGTGAACTGATCTGACTCAGACACTCAGACCCAGTGATCGAAGGTTGTGTTGTGACTGTGAAATCGAAGACCCTGGTTGTGTCTCTGATCGAACAACACCTAAAAAATGCAGAATGATGATGAATGATGATCGAATCGAAGGCCTGCAGTGCGACGTTTCTGTTCCTGTATTCTTGTTCGGTTGTTCATGTGCGATGTTTCTGTTCCCAGTCCCGGATAAAGGAGTTGCCGCCCAGAATTCTTGTTTTTTTATTAGTTTTTAGAAAATATTTAGGTATTGGGCTCACTAACCTAATGGGCTAAATAGTTTAAACAACATGATTTTTTTTAAGTTGGCCTATGTTAATATTTTTTTGCTTATACCGTATTAAAAAAAAATTACATATATAATATCGGATTTTTTTTAAATTACGTGCCCTACGAATTGACATCTACAGTTACATTCTAATTGACGTATCCCCTACTTCATACTAGTTCAAACCTATGTATCCCTTCCAATTATGAAAAAAAAAAAAAAAAACAATCCCAGATTACCGTATTTTTCTTTAATTCCTTTGTCTCAATTTTTTCGTTTTTCAATCCACTCAAATTGCCAAAGTGTTGTTGCTTTTTGGTTCTATTTTCGAGCATGTCTCTTGTGAATAATCCCAATGATTCTAGGAACCATTCTGCTAACATTGATTTATAAATATGGTATCTTAACGGGAAAAAGCTTCATATACAATTTTGAATAGCCATCCTCCATCACTCTGAACCGAGTTCGTAACAATTAACAAACCATTTACCTATAGTGTCCTAAACATAACATATAGCGTTTAATATGCTAAAACGACAGGATAATGATTTTCCTATTTTCTAGAACCGTAACAAACACATATCTAATTCGATCATTAAACTATATTTCTTTCGTCCACAGTGGAACTTGAACCCGCACCATTTGGACATAACATGTTACAACTAAAATGAAGTGCATGGTCGCATTTCGACTTGGACTAGGCGTGTTTAACCTAGATTTTTTTTTTCTTTTCTTTTCTAATAGTTACTACTTTTTTTTTTTGAAGGGTGACTTTCAATATGTACATGGACCATTGGTCACTGGGTTCCCGTCAAGGACGGTTACCCGTCAGCCCAGCATTCGCAGACGCGATGTTCTATCGGGCCCCGGCTGTCGCTCTGACTGACCTTCGCCCGGAATCTAGAAAATAACTTTACAACTCATAACACAAATATTTATATACTTATCAATATGAAAGATTCAACTAAAATAAAATACCATTTAAACACTTATAAGAATACAATATTTGTATCTTATATGGAAAAAAATAAAAGAATGATATATATAAGTTATTTTCATAAAAAAAATAGAAGACAAATATTCATATTTCTACAATTAAACTTTATTTTTACTATTACCAAATCAAATATGTAATCAATAATCATAATTATTTTGATATTAATGAATCATACCATTTAAATTTAGAGGCCTAATCGTAACATATATATAGCATTTAATATGTTAAACGGACAAGATAATTATTTAATGCTATAACTTCAAAGAATCCTATAAAAGCACATATTTGTAAACAAAACTTTTCACATCGATCAACACTAACCTAGAACAAAAAGCACAAAAAACAAGCGATGAAGTTTACTATTAGCATGTGTATAACACTTTTATTAGTTATCACAGCATCAACACAGACAGGTAAGTTTATATTTAGGTATATATAATACATGATCTGCAAAAAAAAATGTAGATTAGATTTATTTTATTATATGCTTTTAACATATATGAATTTTGGATTTTTGACTACGTTTATGGGTTCGTGTTAGATGCTGAGATTAATAACAAAGGAGCTGAGAGCACGTTGAACGTAAGTAAACCATTCACATGTAGTAGGTATGATGATTTGCCCGGCGGTAATTGTGATTATGATAAGTGTCAAAAGTTGTGTAACGAGTTACACAGGAATCCTGCTTGGGGAGAATGCAATGGCGATACACAGTGTTTATGTCATTGGTATTGTTTTTAAAGCTTTAGCATGATCATGTATAAGAAAAAGTCGTTTGATCAACATTTCTTTATTTTTCTTCTGTTCTTTAGCACCCTGGACGGCTGGACGTTTGAGGTGGCTTAAAATGTAAGCTCAACATATATAAACAATCAATGAATTATTCCACCCATCTTCCAAATACTAATAAAGTATAATATAGGAAATAAAAAGACCTCCCAAACTTACGGTGAAAAACAAGGAAAAGGAAAGTAGATATATACTAAAACGGTAATGATAAATCAAATAAATTCATAAAAGTCAAAACTCCTTTAAAATAGCAATCTTCATGAAAGACCTTGACACCCCGTGCAAACCATCCTTACTTTTTTCTTCAAACATCAAATTTCTTTTTATTTCGATCTTAAATCCAAAATGTCTTCCTCTCAAGGTATTTAAAGGTTTTGCATTTGCCAACTGTGTCGTTCGATTTAAATTTGCGGAGAGAAATAGTGACAATGTTGGGTCTCAAGTTTTTAAGTCTTTAAAAACAGGCACACATTTCATGTAATAATATTATTCTTATGAATAAGAATGTTATGAACGATGAGGCGATGATCATATTGCACGAATAATGACGTTGATAGCATGAGACGATCTACTTAGGGTAACAACGTGAGACATCGAGGCAATGAGCAGGCTGTCGTTTAGCGGTGTAGGGCTTAACTTTCAGATTTGACATAATTTTTTTATTCGTGTGATTGGGCTAGTACGTATAGATATAGTTGTATATTTGTATATAGTGAACCAAAATCTAATAGAGTGGTATATATAAACCTATAAATTTAATTTATATTTATGTATATACGTATGTGTGTATATAGGGGGTGTGTGTATGTGTGTGTATATATATACTAGTATGCTGCCCGCGCGATGCGGCGGAGGTAACACTTTGCTTTGCGGCACTCATTTCTAATAGTTTTCTTATTCGTATAATATTTATGGTAGCATTATTGTAGTGGATAGATGTCATAAGTATTACACATGTCTAGTAATTATTAAATTTAGAATTTAAATTATCAAGTAATTCAAGAAACCATTGACGCAATAAAGTAACACACGAATAAAAAAATAAGTCTTAAACATAAATAAAAGTTATATAAAGTACTACACGAATAAGGAAATATAAGTCTTAAATATAAAAGTTGAATATATAAAAGCTCAAGTGTCAAGTAGTTTGCATCAGAATGAGATCAATTTAGTAATCATACGGCTTAAACATCTCAAGGATGTCATCTATATTGTCACACCACCATTTGTCATCATCGAGATCAACGTCCTCCTGAATTTCTTGTATCTCTTCCTGTTTGATTATTACATCCTTTGGAAGATGAGTTTCTTCTCTGTTCTCCTCTTTAACTCATAGATAAGTAGTAGCTAGAGTAGTTTGGGGAACTGAAAAAAATGTTAATTATTTTAATTACATATTTTATTATGTTACCGTTATAAATAATATAGGATAAAAAGCAACGATGATAGTTAAACATCATATAAAAAAAAACAATATATGATGTTTTAGAAACATACATACCTACCTGTGTAAAGATCTGAAATGATGAATATTCAAGCTCCAAAACCACTGAATAATAAATAAGATGAATGTTAAGTGTGGGCATAGAAAAATAAATCAAAGTTATACACAACAAAAAGTTGAAATACCTGTAAACCAAAACTTCTAAAGAACAAGAAATTTCTTGAAGTGAAAAAGATTAATGAATTATACTATATATAGAACCTATAAACCAATGAATTGAATAATCTGTAGCACTTTTCAACTAACTAATATTATCTATAAGAGTATTTTTGTACTTAAAATATCTAAAAAAATACAACAAAATCTGGTATTTAGTTTTTGAAGATGTATTATGTTTAATTATGGAGTTTTTTCCTAAAAGTTTGTTGGTGGAAAACTTATTTACCAAACTTCTAAAAATTGTTTTTACAAAAAAAGGTTTTATGAAAATGAAAATGCTACAAAAACGTTTTAATATTTTTTTATGAAAACTAAAATTCCATTTTGTTGAATATGGTATTATATAAATTTTTTTAGGAAAATTGGTTTTTAATAAACCAACATTTGTCCCATTGGTAAATAATAATCCTACCTACGTAATTGGTATACAATAATCCTACCTATCAACATTTTGGTACTCAATGAACTTCTGTTAATTTTTTTTAACTGAAGTTAGTTTTTAAGTTTTACTTATTACACAAACAGTCCCTGTAGTTGTATTTATTACACAAACAGTCCCTGTAGTTGTAAAACTCGAACTAAACCCAAAAATCCGCTGAAAAACTCGAACCAAGCTGACCCGTAGACTTGTCTTGACCCGATACCCGTTGAATCTGACCCGGAACTCGAACTGGCATCTGAGATGAAACTGAAACTGAAATCTGACCCGCTTACGTGAACCCGGGTCCTGCGTCGCTGTCATCGGCCAACATCTCCGAAAGGCCACCGCTCCTGCCGTCACTCTCGAGCACCATAATCGTTCATCATCTTCAACCTTGACAAATCCTCATCATAATCAACAACAGCAATCTCCATCAACAGCTGAAAGTAAAGAACAGTGAGAGGGGTTGTCGGGGAGCAAGAACCACCGTTGCCGCCGCCATACGTCGTCGGGGAGCAAGAACCACCGTCGCCGACGGCGGATTTGTCGCCGGAAAACGGCATCTCTGCGCTCTCTCTCCTTCTGTCTCTCTCTCTTGTAACACCCCGAAAACGGGTTTGGTAATCAAACCACGTTTATACTAAAAGACGGGTAATTTACCTTAGTGGTAAAAGAAACCCGGTGAATATTAGGATTCTTAAATAAACAAGAATTTGCTAACTAGGGATTTTAACCTAGTTAGCTAATAGTTTAGAAATAACTTATAATAGGGTTAAAATTAACCAAAGTTATTATAGAAACTAAAGTGGAGGGACCTAAGTTGTAAAACTTGAAACTAGAATTTAATAAAACAAATAAAAATAAACCAAACACCCCAATTAGAGGTGTCTGGTCGATCAAAGAAGAGAGCAGGTCGATCCCCACTCTTCAAAACCCTAGAACTTCACTAAACTTGCAAATTGAAGGTCCAATTCAGTCCAAAATCGAAATTAAAGCATGGATTATTGATCCTCATCACAAGAGGATTAAAAGGTATGTAAAATTTAATGAAAATTCTTAGCTTGAAAATCTCATGAAATTGGGAAATCTGAAAATTTATGATGCATGTTTGTTAATTGCATGGAATAGGAACAATATAGTGTCTAGGAGTAAGCCCTAGACAAGTATATGTTGAAATCATGCTTAGCTCAAGTTTTTGTTGATACTAAATTCATGTATGGGATGTTTTTAGGGTTTTGATTGCAAAAAAAATAGTGTTATGATGTCAAGAACAAGCTTAAATTGAAAGCTGAATTCAAACGATTCTTGATCAGAATTTACAGCCGATTTGTATTGGCTGTAACCTGAACAAAAAGTGATAAAATAATGTGTTTCTTGAGTCTAGAATGTAATTCCAGGAAATATCTTTAAAACCCCACTGGAATCGCATTTTTTCGACGAAAATCGAGCGTTTTATGAATTTTTCCGTATCAAAGGTTCAAGCTGCGTTTTCTGGCAGAAATTGTAGCCCATCACGAATGTCATAACTCAATTTAGGAATTGAGTTATGATCTCAAATTCTTACTGTAGAAAGTTTTAAGCGATTAAAAGAATCGCCAATTGGAATTTCGTCAATCGGATAAACGAGGAATTTTTAATGAATTTTTCCGTAAGCTCCAGTCAGAAGTGACGAATCTGATTGCAGCTTAGTAAATGAATTTTCACGAATTTTTGGTAAAGAGTTAGATCTTGAAATTTTAACTCAAGGGCTAACCCTCCGAGAGGTACGCCACATAAAAAAATCATAATTTTTGAAGACTTGTAAACAAGTTAAAGAAGTCACCAAAAACAGCCAATTTTCATTGATATGAAATGCCTAAATGAAATCGCGGCTTACTAGTTAGTATGTAAAAATTTGATTTTTGTTAAGAGTTCGGATGAAATATGCCTAAGTGAGTTCAATGAACCAAATGTGCATATGAATATGTTGGTAAGTCAATTGACTTTTAAAAGTCAAACTAACCAATGATAAATTCAAATAGTAGTTTCGACATAGAAAATACGTGAGGTGGAATAGTCGTGAATTGAAATGACTAATCTAACCACCTTGTGAATGATGATAGTTTGTCGCCTAACGAGCTAGGTGGAGGCTTGGGAAAGAAGCGGTCAAACGAATCAAGCACGAGAAGAAAAGCATATTCGGATGCGAGGTAAGTATAGCTTACACTAGTCATATAGTTTAGAATGTCCTTTTGTTGTTTTGATTTCGAACAAGACAAATGGAAAGTTGAGATATGGTGTTTCCGGCGTGTAGTCGTACGGAACAAGATAACCAATAAGGGTAAAATTGAAATTTGGACACTTGTTGACAATAATTATTGGTTTTGAAAGATACATATTTCGTAAGCTTTATTAGGCCAAAAAGCGTTAAGAGGTGAATTATAGTTAAAACGACCGTGCGGTGTAAATCGGAACGAGTCGTGTAGACGAGATGGCAATAAGCTTTATCTCGCCAATATTATCGGTCATTTAGACCAACGGGTCAAAAGGTGAAAATATCACTTTTTGACAATATCGACTAATGGTTTGATGAGTTGTTTGATTTCAGAAATAAATATCGAGTGGATATTTACATCGCTATTACTTAGTAGATATTGAGGCAAGGTACTTAAATGGGTCAATGTAATGATCCGAGCCAGGTACGCATAATAAGATAACTCTCATTTAAATGTAAGGCTAATGAGAGTTAAACGAAATCTAAAATAAGTTTTTGGTTACCTTAATAGGTAAACCAAATGTTACGGACGATGGTCATTATATTTGTTATAGGTTTCTAACCATTACCAAGAGTTTAATAAGGGTTTTAGCCATGGAAATGGGTTGCATTTGATGGTTTGGTTCGAATTTAAAATGACCCTAAACATGATTTCCGCAGCTTTTTATACGGATTTCGACTAATCTTAAAAAAATCATATAAAATCAACCGTTTATCCGATTTGGGTGTTCTATACCTTTTCGGAAAGCTTATGAAGTAAATTTTTACTGTTTTCAATCATAAGAAACAAATGTGGTTGTTAAATAGGCCAAAAGAATGAATTAAACAGCTGTTCAAAACCTTGAAAGCTGTTTGAAAAATGAAAATATAGTTGCTGTGCTGATTTTATAAAAATCATATAAAATCATAGAAAATTCGTTAGAAGGTGTAGCTTATATGCTTGCGAAGGTATTGAAGTTTTCTACGATCCATATTTGAACATGTTAATCTAGTTCGGACTTTGAATGGGTCATAATGGTCAATTACAGCAGCTGTATAGAAAATCGCTGCACATTAATAATGTCATTATTAATCCAGAAAAAGACATATGATTGCGTATACTTGATTTAGTCATGCCACCGTAAGTTACGGTGGAGCTGATATGATTACGATGGTTACATACTGAGTTACGGTGGAAGGATAGACTTTCAGGGGCTACCGTAACTTACGGTGTCACCGTAAGTTACGGTGGACCCAGAAACAAAGTATATTTTATTTAGTTTAAATTCCCGGATTCGTTTAGACACGTTTTAAACCCCGTATGACTAAAGTATTTCATGTTTATGGAATATAGGTACTTTTGGATGCCGGAAGACGATCAAGCTCAGCGAAGAACCGAACACGATAAAGATACACGCTTCCGCACTTTGCCACGTTGTAAATTTTAAACAACGAAATTGATCACGTTATGTAGAATAACTTATGATTTGTAAAAGTTTTAATAAACCCGTATTTCCAATGTTTATGTAATCTTAATTACATGATTGTTCCTACAAAAATATACGTTAAACCTTGAATAATAAGAACGGGTGTTACATCTCTCCCATATCTTCTCAGCTCTCTCTCTCTCTTTTCTGTGATATCGTTGCCGGAAATCAAGGGAATCGAAGGGGTGTTTGGCTGTGGATGTTGTGGTTACCGGAGATAGATGGCACCGGAGTGTGGGTTACCGAGAACCGAGAAGGAGGGAAGGGGGGTGTCGTCGGCTGGACAACCGCCGCCGGCCTGTTAACCGGTGTCGGCTCCCATGCGGCTGCCGATCTGTTATCAAGAGGGGGGTGTAATTAAATTTATTTATGAACTTCAAAGTTATATATTTTACAAATACAGGGACTGTTTGTGTAGTTGTCACACCCCGATTTCCACGTGTCACCGGTGGGCCCGGTGGGGGATTATCGTGACGTGGAAATCGGGGTGTGACAGGTTGGTATCAGAGCCAACAATGAGTGAATTAAACACTAGCCTTTTGTGTTTAATCTCAGTTACACAATTGCACATTACTAAACTTTCGAGTCTAGACATATAACATAGGACAAATTCCACTTTGTTTGTGTTGTCCTTTATTTTGCATATATTTTTGTTTTGTTATCTCATGCTATATTGACAGGATTAACAAAATGCCGCCAAGATTCTTCAGGAGAAGAGGAAGAGGCAAGGGGCCAATCACCGCCCCCAATGATAATGAAGCTGGACCTTCGAATGCGCGAGCTCCATCTACCACGGAGAGTGACGATCCCCAGCAGAACCGGAGGAGCCTCTTTGAGCCGGCTAGACGGTCGGTCTCACACAGTTCAACACCTCCTAACCCTTATGGGCCTCAGCCGGAGTACGAGCCCAACAACCCTCAACCCTCATACATACCGTTATAGCGATCATTATCGCATCATTCTTTTGGAGACCCTACGCCAGTCTTCAGGGGCCGGTTTAACCCTGCCGAATTTATACCAGAACCAACGGGTTTTAACCCACTGGGGCCAGATGACCATTTCTCAGGTGATCACGCGGACGATATGGACGACAACATAGACCCCGTCGAGCCTGCCAGTGGTACACCAAACCACCCGATAGAGATCTCGGATGGTTCTTCGTTTCACGGATCACCCTATGTTGGTCCAGATAGCTTTCAAGCTATGTTTACCAGGCACGAATGGTACTATACACCTCCTCACCATTCGTCGCCTCATCAGCAGCAGCAGCAACAGGATCCCTCTGTGGATTCACGGTTTGTGGCAGTTACGCCACCGCCTCCACCGCCGCCAGTTCAGCCGGCACCTCCGCAACTGCCAAGGCGTAGGAGATCTGGACCACGTATGTCTACACGGGGAGGAGACTTCCATTTCAGCTCTCTCGGCAATCAAGTGGCAGCCACTACCCGCCACATCAAGAAGATCCACAAATGGGTGGACCTTCACATCCAGTTGCACCGCAACCACCGCCTATGGGTTTTGATAACCCAATTCCGGCATACACGGGTTCCATGGCGTATAACCCGTTTGAGCAGCCGGTGCACACCAACTACAACTACGCCGAAGCCGATCCTTACATGGTAGCGACTAACTATAACACCCAAGGACCCTATGGAGATCCATGGGGAGTAGGGTACCCAACTCATGGGTACCAGATACCTGCAAGACCTATTATCAGGCAACAATCGCAACCACCAAGGTTCTCTCCACCAGAGCGTGAAGAAATTCTGCAAAGGTTGGACCAGGTAGAGCGAGAGTTTCACAGGGAACGAAGGGAGCGACAAACTTTCTTCCAAGGATTAACGAGCCTAATTAAAGGGAAGAGCAAGAAGGACCACTGAATCCTTCCATTTGTTGTTGAGCCCCTGCGTGGGCCAGTCTTGCTATATAAACCCCTGCGTGGGCGTGCTTGTTTGTTTTGACCCCTGCGTGGGTCTACCTTTCTGTAAACCCCTACGAGGGTATGTTATTTGTGTAAGTCCCTGCGTGGACTATTATGTTATTAAGCCCCTGCGTGGGTATGTGTGTTATTAAGCCCCTGCGTGGGTAAGTACTTGTTTAAACCCCTGCGTGGGTAAGTTTGTTATTTGAAAAGTCTCATTTAGGGCAACATGTAACCTTTTGAAAAGTAATGGAATGTTATATTTATAAATTTCATCTTGCTATTATAGGCATAAATATTATATAAGAAATAAATAAATCGAAATCATTCCATTTTAAATTAATCTGCCTATTTAAATATTTATAAGAATCTTATGAGTGAAACCTAGCCTGAGTGTCATTGAAAAGACCTGGCCAAGATGGTAAGACCTGTTAAAAAGATTCCAATTTCCTGTTAACATCTGAAAACATGTTAACACTCCTGGCAGATGTGATTCGTTGGAAATCACACACGTTATATAAGGAAATTCTTCAAAAGATTCCTAACCCAGTTTAATGATCTCTGAATCCTGGGTTTACATCATCAATAAAGATTATCATATTTTTACCATACGTGGTAATATAGTGCCTACGGGCCCTGCTCATTTCCATATGAGCCAAAAGACAGTGGTAGCGATGACTCCCTGTCAGATAAAGGTAATGAACTAGGTTCAAACCTTCATGCCTTGATTCTCTGAAATCATAGCTTATAATTTATAAATGTCCTTGTGACTAGGCCTATTGTGCCAGTATACCTTAAAAGCCTCGATTCTCTGAAATCATAGCTTATAATTTAAAAGTGTCCATGTGACTAGGCCTTTTGTGCCACAAATAAAACTGTTATTGTTTTATAATTAGGATAAATTATAATAGAAATCCTAAATAAATATGATTAATAAATTAACCAAATATGGTCTCTGTTTACCATGGTTAATGAAATTACCCTAAGGGCAATTCCATGATAAAACTCCCAAATAAACTATTATCCTTGTTTTCTGTAACAGTTCAATTAAAATGGCTAACTCAGACGAGATAAATAGTCATCCAGTGGAGAACATGGATAACGCCCGGATTAATTTAACGGGTGCTGAATTGAAAGCGTTGGTCGACGACGCAGTTACTAAGGCATTGGAACGGCAGTACGAAGAGTATAGTGGGACTCGTAGTAGGACCCTATCTACTCAGCCTTCAAAGCCACCGTCCAAGAAGGACGACCCGAAGAAAGATAATGATCGACACTCCTCGAACCACAGTGCTCCATCTCAACATATTGTATTAAATCAGGGACCCCGTGACAAGGGTTGCTCGTATAAATATTTCGTTTCCTGCAAACCCCGGGATTTCACTGGGGAGAAGGGGGCCATTGACTGTATGACGTGGCTGGATGAGATGGATACGGTTGTGGATATCAGCGGATGCGCTGAGAGAGATGTAGTCAAGTTTGTATCACAGTCTTTTAAGGGTGAAGCTTTAGCATGGTGGAGATCTCTGATTCTGGCCACCGGGAAAATCCCATTGTACAACATGTCTTAGGATCAATTTGTTGCCCTTATCAGGGAAAATTACTGCCCTCAACATGAGGTGGAGAAGATAGAGTCTGATTTTCTATCATTGGTGATGACAAACCTTGACTGTCAAGCTTACCTAACGAGCTTCAACACGATGTCCCGGTTGGTTCCATATCTGGTAACCCCGGAACCAAAAAGAATAGCTCGTTTTATCGGTGGTTTAGCCCTGGAAATCAAGGCAAGCGTGAAGGCTTCTCGGCCAGCTACTTTTAGGTCTGTAGCTGACATATCTTTATCCCTTACTTTGGATGCGGTCAGGCAGAGATCGCTGAGGAATAAGGAAGCTGAGAAGAGAAAACGTGAAGATGATAGTTCACGGAGATCGAACAAGAAGCACCGTGGGAACGGTGACAACAAGAAAGGATCGGAGTCAAGGAAAGATGGGCATCATTCTGGTGAGAAGCCCAAATGCAAAATTTGCAAGAAGCAGCACTTTGGAAAGTGCAGACTTGAGTCGAACTCACAGACTCAGTCAAAAACCTATGCTTGTGGTATTTGCAAGTCCACGGATCACAAAACCTTGGATTGCAAGAAGATGAAAGACGCAACGTGCTACCGTTGCAATGAAAAGGGGCACATTAAAACCAACTGCCCTAAATACACCAAGAAGCCTGAAGAGGCCAAGAAGACTAATGCTAGAGTCTTCAGAATGGACGCCAAGGAAGCGGTTCTAGACGACAACGTCATTACAGGTACTTTCCTTGTAAATGACGTCTATGCTAGAGTAATTTTTTATTCTGGCGCTGATAAGTCCTTTGTTGATAATAAGTTTTGTGAATTGCTGAAATTACCTGTCAAAACCTTAAGTGTGAATTATGAGGTGGAGTTAGCAGATGGTACACTAGAAACCGTCTCTATTGTGTTAGATGGATGTGTTATATCCATTAAGAACCATTATTTTCCTCTGTCTCTGCTTTCCTTTAAGTTGGCCGGTTTTGACATAGTTTTGGGTATGGACTGGTTATCTCGTAACCAGACCCAAATTGTCTGCAACAAAAAGCAGGTGGTAATAAAGACTCCGTCTGGTGAGTCACTTACCATTCGGGGAGACACCCAGTATGGACTGCCTGAGCAGGTGACTATGCTTAAGGCTTCCAAATGTTTAAAGAAGGGTTGTGTCATCTACATGGTGCAAGTGATTATTGATGAGCCTAAACCGAAGATAGAAGACATCCCTGTCATTTCTGAATATCCCGAGGTTTTTCCTGAAGAACTACCTGGTTTGCCACCAGATAGAGAAGTTGAATTCAGAATTGATATCATCCCCGGAGCAGCACCAGTTGCTAGAGCACCTTATAGGTTGGCACCAACGGAGATGAAAGAATTAAGGACACAGCTAGACGAATTGCTAGCCAAGGGTTTCATTAAACCTAGTTCGTCTCCCTGGGGAGCGCCAGTCCTGTTTGTAAAGAAGAAGGATGGATCGATGCGTCTGTGCATCGACTATCGTGAGCTTAATAAGGTCACGATAAAGAATAGATATCCTTTGCCCAGGATCGACGATTTGTTCGATCAGTTACAAGGGGCAAGTTATTTCTCGAAGATTGATTTGAGGTCAGGCTACCACCAACTGAAGGTCAGAGATGAAGACGTACATAAAACTGCATTTAGGACTCGTTATGGTCATTAAGAGTTCCTAGTGATGCCTTTTGGGCTCACTAATGCACCGGCTGCGTTCATGGATCTCATGAATCGTGTTTGCAAGCCATACTTAGACAAATTCGTCATTGTGTTCATCGACGACATTCTGATCTACTCGAAGAACCAAGCTGACCACGAGAAACACCTTCGATGTATTCTCAAACTCCTACATCAGGAGAAGCTCTACGCCAAATTTTCCAAGTGCGAGTTTTGGCTTCGAGAAGTCCAATTCCTTGGACATGTAGTGAGTGAGCGTGGTATCCAAGTGGATCCCGCTAAGGTTGAAGCAGTTATGAACTGGCAAGAACCAAAGACGCCTACAGAGATTCGTAGCTTCCTGGGATTGGCAGGATATTACAGGCGTTTCATTGAAAATTTTTCAAGGATTGCTGCACCCCTAACTTCCTTGACCAAGAAGAAAGTAAAGTTCGTTTGGGGCCCTAAGCAGCAAGAGTCATTTGATGTCCTAAAACAAAAGTTGAGCAACGCCCCAGTACTGACATTGCCAGAGGGAATAAAAGACTTTGTGGTTTACTGCGATGCGTCGCACACTGGCATGGGGTGTGTGCTTATGCAGAAAGGCAAGGTTATTGCCTACGCATCACGACAGTTAAAGGTGCATGAAAAGAATTACACCACCCACGACTTGGAGTTGGGTGCCGTTGTATTTGCACTAAAACTGTGGAGGCATTATCTTTATGGAATCAAATGTGTGATCTATTCTGATCACAAGAGCCTCCAGCACTTGTTCAATCAGAAAGATTTAAACATGAGGCAACGCCGTTGGATGGAAACTTTGAATGATTATGATTGTGAAATCAGATATCATCCCGGCAAGGCGAATGTAGTCGTCGATGCCTTGAGTCGAAAGGAAAGGATGAAGCCCATCCGAATCAATGCCAAGCGCATGGAGATAAAGAATAATTTGATTGAAAGGTTGTTAGCTGCACAGAAGGAAGCTGTGTTGGAAGCTAACTATCCTAAGGAAAAACTAGGAGTAACTGATGAGCAGTTAACTCTTAGCAAGGACGGAATTTTACGATTAAATGGACGGATTTGGGTTCCAATTTATGGAGGACTTCGAGATGTCATCCTCCAGGAAGCCCATAGTTCCAAATACTCCGTTCATCCTGGAGCTGATAAGATGTACCAGGATCTAAAGGCAAATTATTGGTGGATAGGCATGAAAAAGTCTGTAGCCACCTATGTAGCTAAATGCTTGACATGTGCGCAAGTCAAAGCCGAGCATCAGAAGCCATCAGGCTTGCTACAACAGCCTGAACTTCCTACGTGGAAGTGGGAAATGGTAACTATGGATTTTATCACCAAGTTACCTAAGACAAGGAAAGGAAATGATACAATATGGGTTATAGTTGATAGACTGACTAAGTCAGCACATTTCTTACCCATCAAGGAGACTTATAGCTCCGACATGTTAGCCCAGTTATACGTTGATAAGATTGTAGCTTTACATGGCATACCTGTGTCTATTATCTCTGACAGAGATACTAGATACACGTCACATTTTTGGAAGAGTTTCCAACAATCTTTGGGCACACGTTTAAATTTTAGTACGGCTTATCATCCTCAGACTGACGGTCAGAGTGAGCGTACTATTCAAACGTTGGAAGACATGCTACGTGCATGTGCGATCGATTTGGGTGGTAGTTGGGATAAGAACTTACCATTAATCGAATTCTCCTACAACAATAGCTACCACACCAGCATAAAGGTTGCGCCTTTTGAGGCATTATATGGTAGAAAGTGTAGATCGCCTGTGTGTTGGGCGGAAGGTGGAGATGTCCAATTATCAGGACCAGAGATAGTCTTTGAAACGACGGACAAGATTGTCCAGATTCGTGACCATCTCAAAGCTGCCCGAGATAGGCAGAAGAGTTACGCAGACCCAAAGCGTAAAGATTTTCACTTCGAAGTAGGTGACAAAGTGTTACTCAAAGTATCGCCCTGGAAGGGGGTGATGCGATTTGGTAAGAAAGGAAAGCTAAGCCCGAGATACATAGGACCTTTCGAGGTTATCGAACGTGTCGGATCAGTTGCCTATAAGTTAAACTTACCAGAAGAGCTCAGTGGAATTCACAATGTGTTCCACATCTGCAATCTGAAGAAGTGCTTCGCTGATGAATCACTGGTAATACCGCATACAGATGTGCATATAGATGAGAGCTTAAAATTTATGGAAAAACCTTTGTTGATTGAAGATCGACAGGTAAAGAAGCTTCGAAGGAAGCATGTACCTATTGTAAAGGTCAAATGGGATGCCCGTAGAGGTCCCGAATACACGTGGGAGGTTGAATCCACGATGAAAGAAAAGTACCCTTATTTATTTCAGTAAATCTCGGGTCGAGATTTATTTTAAGGGGGTGAGGATGTAACACCTCGAAAATTCACGTCCTATAATGTGTTGACACGTGTCATATGTTTGAACGTGTGGAAGAACGTTCTGAAAGGACTAAAGTTGACAATCATGGAAAGTATGTGAATATACGTATTCTAAGTGTCAACAGTGAATAAATATATGGTACATTAACCCTACATAATGTTTATAGCATCAAACGGATAAATCATGGATCATGCGAAGCTAAAAATGAGAAATTACAAACTACAGGGGTTAAATGTGTCAACATGTTTAAGATATACCTCTGAGTGACCTTTTGACAAACCCGAAGCTTTGTAACTGTTAATTATGCTCACTAGAATGCACGATATAAATTTCGTAAAGTTTCGTTATCGTATGAGCAAGTTGTGATCAAATTCGTATGCAAGGGTTCAAAGCGTCAACGATAAGTTTAGGACGTTTCGGGAGACAATAAAGTTAACCGAGGGCTAAACAAAAATGGGTATATGTTTTAGAGCCCCTAAACATCAATTATGAGGGTTCATAATGCAAGAAAGGAAGTCTAGGCAAAGTTTGAAGGGGCAAGGATCAAAACATAAAAATCTAAAGTTAGATTTGAGTCAGACATGGTGTCGCGCGACGCGAGGCCCAGGGGGGGTCCTTCGCGTCACGCCTAGGGCCACCTGATGCGATTTTCTTTGTTATTTGTGTGCCATAGCTCTTGTGCTCGACTTTTAACCGATTTGCCTCATCTTGGACGACCCCTAGGCACCCCCTAAGCACTAGGAACACCTGTTAATCAGTTGTGGAGAGTTGTAGACCCAAGTGTCAACCATCTATGGTGAGGAATTCACTATAAAAAGGCCATGAACTTGCAAACATTCCTCACACCTTCCTTCAAGCTTTCTGATCATTTCTGGAGCTCAAGTATTCTTCCAAGTGATCACTAATCAAGCTTAGGACTTCAGTAAGTTGGCTAATCCTTTCTAAATTAAGTTTAGCTTAGTTATTTAGCTAAAAGTCAAACCGTCGTAATTACGGTTTGACTTCGAGATTAATTAATAATGGCTCAGTCAAATCTCGAATTAAAAGTAGTTATAAGTTGGTAATTATGTGGGTAATAAACCCTCAAAAGGGTTCCCCCTGATTCCCACTCTAACTAGGTCAAATGTCGGGTCAAACTTGTAATTAAAAAGTCAACAGAATGTTTAATTTACAATTTATGCATGATTAGCAATGTAGAACACATACAACCTATTTGATCATTAATATAACTTGGTAATTTGTGTAAGAACATGTCTAAACATGTTCAACCCGACAATTTCCTGTTTAGACCCGGTTCGGAACCGAAAGCCGCATAGTTTGACTTATACTTTGACTTTCAGTTCTGACCCGATATGGCATGTTTTAGAAATGCCTTAGAGCTTTATTTGGACCAGGTTACATGCTAGTATAACCCTCTGTGATTATACACCTCGGATCATTAGTTATCCAATTAATATGCATGATTCCGTTAATTGCTCATATGTTGACCATTATGCCCTTTTCACCTCAAAACGTGATTTTTGGAAATGTAAAAGAGTAGAAACTTTAATTACTGATATATAAACTTGTATGCAAAATTTGACATCAGTTTGGGGTGTAGATTAAGAGTTATGCTCGTTAGCGTAAAATTAAAGCTTTATGTTAATTAAACGACGTATTTAGCGTATAGCCTACTTAAACATACTTTTTGATATCAAAATCTTTACCCACTGATGTAATATATTATTTTGGGATTTTTAAAGATTTTTAATTAATTTTAGGCTGAGCATAACTATTAGTCGTAGGCTTAATCCGGTAATTGTCGGTTTTGCCCTTACGGGCTATAAAATGAGTTTTACATATCTAAACAACTCCAAACCTTTTGCTACTGATCACATATGATAAATAAATTATTTTAAGCCTTCTGGAAATATAAAAATATCAGATTTAAGTATCGAACCCGGAAATGGCTTCTAATCGCCTTTTTAAGCGTTTTTAACGCATAATATGTACTAGAATTATTTTAAACATACAAGGGTTGATACCTACTGATATTTGAGGCAAATTATAATGTTTTAACAGTAAGCAAAAGTTGTTTAACTCAGACTTCAGTTTTGAGCTTTTCGGCTTATGTGAAATTACCAAAATACCCCTTCGGGGCATAGTTTGGTTATAATTACTAAATTTCACATATATACTTTATCCTACTGTTATAAATTAGTAAAATAAGTATTTTTTCTATTTACATCAGACCTGTAACTCAGGTAAATACTTAAACTCTTTTACAACCTTTAAAATGACCAAACTACCCCTACGGGCATAGTTTGTGTTTAAATTCGGTTCGGGCATAATAAAAGACGTATTACTGATGTCACAACATATATGAAGCATATTAACTTAGGAAACCTGTAAATAGCTCTCATGAATACCCGTTACGCTTATTACGCGTTCGGTTCGGTTTATGTAACTAGTTTACATAAATTAGCCTAAACGGGTCAAACCTTATCGGTTTTATCTCAAAATCCAGAATGTGTATAATATACCCATATTAAACAAGTCTTCATACTTTTCGGGTCTAAAACACATTCTATCCGGTCACCGCTTAATCGTGCGTACGAACCGTATCTTTAAAACTAACCGGTCTAAGCTTAAGCTTAATTAAAGACCCGTTAGGATTCTAATAGGTTATTATAAACCTTCGTTCCAGATTAGGAGTACCAGTAAAAGCTACTTGCATTTTGCTTATTGTGATTATTACATTGCTCAGGTAAATACTTTTAACTTATTTTCCCTATACGGGCTTAGGTTACGGTATATAGCATATCGCTTGATCGGGCATCAAATCTTCCATCGTTGGGTGGTTAATTGAATAATCTGATCGGCTCGTTTAAAAAGTCTTGTTACTTAAAGCCTTTGGGGGGTTAATGATCGTGTCCCGGATATCCTTGGCATCATTTTATGAAATGGCCACGACTTAAGCGCGGGGTGTAGGCGTACACCCGTCAGTGCACAAAAGAATATTGTGGTGTGTCTATTGATCTTTAACCCGGACTTGATCCGGGCTACTGAACGCACAAGGAACATGTAATTCGTTCACAAGATTATATATTTAAATAATTCTCCCAAGTTATAAAAGGTTAATTTTGCCTCTGTGCATTTTAATCAAATTATAAAAGATATTTTGTGCCACGTGCATCCAAATCAATTTTCTTAAACCATTTTCAAAATGAGTCAGTTAATTGTATTTACCAGTGTAAACTGACGTATTTTTCAAAAAGGCTAAATGCAGGTACTATACGTAATTGGCTGGATATTTCTCCTTAGCATCGATAGAAGTCTCGCAAGCTTAAGATGCCTAAAAGTCTGTTGAACTATTGTTTCCATTTTATTTTCGATCCGTCTGTGGATAAACAATCGACAGTTGTGATATTGGATATTACAATATTATATTCGGTTGTATTATATCTTTTAAATTGCTTCCGCTGTGCATATTAAATATTGTGTTGTTTGACTATTATGTTGCCAACCACGTCACGATACTCCCCACCGGGCCCACTGGTGACACGTGGAAATCGGGGTGTGACAGTAGTAAATAAAACTTAAAAACTAACTTCAGTTAAAAAAAATTAACGGAAGTTCATTGAGTACCAACATGTTGATAGGTAGGATTATTGTATACCAATTACGTAGGTAGGATTATTATTTACCAATGGGGCAAAGGTTGGTTTATTAAAAACCAATTTTCCAATTTTTTAATACAACCAATTAGATAAAAAAAAGTGAGATTGTTTGATGTCAATTTACTACCTGTTAACCAATGTAAGTGTGTGCACCCAACCAAGTAAATACAAAACATACAGAATACGAACAAAGCTCATATCAAACCCGTATGTTCAAGGTTTCAAAATTTAATCTAGTTGCCAGAACAAATTGGTGAACAATCTTAATCAAATGAAAATCGGGGTAAAAATGGTTAGAATATTATTAAACTGATACTAATGACAACAATGTAGAGAGTCTCGAGCATTTAAAATGTGATAGGACCTATTGCTTTAATCACATGTACACTAATGCATCATCTACTTGTACATTTTAATCCGCATTATGATACTGACAAAGACAACTATTGAAATGTCGACAAAAATGAGTAGGTCATCACGGTACCTTTGGATTTTTTTTTAAACATTATAGTTTATAAAATATGACAATAATATGTAAAATAATTATAAGTTTGTTGTGGAAAAGGAAAAGTGTAACTAATTAGCCATAATTTTGTTAATATAAAGGGATTTAAGTGTAATAATATGAAGGACTAAAATATAATTAGTGTTTAAAAGACCAAGTTACCCTTATTTTAGGGGTGTTTTTATAAATAAAGAGGGAATAAGTTCTTATTTTTTGAGTATCTTAAAATACCCATCTCTCATGCATTATAATATAGTATAGATATATGTATAATTTATATTTGTGTATATACATGTTTGTATATGTATGTCTATATGTATATGTCTATATATCCTAATTAAAAATAATAATTCGAGCCGAACCAAGCCGTGCGGACCTTTCCTCATGCTTGGCTCATTTACAAACCGAACTGAGCAGAGCGGCTCGTTTACAACTAAGCCTCAAATCGAACGAGCATTTACCAAGCAACTTCCGAGCGAGCGGCGAGCGGTTTGCACGTACCTAATATTTAGATTTATTATTATGTGTTAATTCGAAAGTTTGATTATGACATAGTTTCAAAATTCAAAGCACCTATATATGTATTATCTAAGATAAAAGTATCATTTTATCTCTTATTATTAATATTTTTTACATATTAGCACATAGGGTGGAATTCTAGAGTGAACACTAGTGTATTTGCGAACTGAGTGAACAAATCCTGGTCATTGATCTACACACGTGTATGGTCAGGATCTCATCATCAAATCGTAAAATACACTAGTGTATTTCAACATCAAATCCTGGTCATTGATCTACACACGTGTATGGCCAGGATTAGTTCACTCAGTTCGCAAGCTACATTAGTGTTCACTCTTGAACCTTATTCTTAGCACATAATCACTTTAGCCATTTTCCATTTAACCAAAAAAAATAGTAGTAACGACTAGGGCTGTTCATACCGCTCATAACTTCTCATAACCGACCTTTGATTATAGAAGATTGCTTAATCATAACTATAACCGATGATTATCATCGATTATAGGGTTGTTTTGGTTAAATTCGATTAATTGTACGATATATTTTTTTATATAAAATGAATATCTCATTATATTTCAGCATATTAAACCTATTCAGACATATTTTGCTTTTAGATTGTATATATAGAGAGGGTGATGATTGAAGTAAAGGAAGATTTTTAGGAAAGAAGAATTCATCATATTTTGCATTTAGGAATGTGAACTTGTTTGTTTTTTGTTGAAATATCCTAAGGGTGTGGTTATGACCCAAACCACTATCCCCTTTATTTTTTTAATTTATTTTTGTTTTAAAATTATCAAATGGGAGGGTCGTGGTAATCGTGGTTTAATCCATGGGAAATTGGTAATAACCATCAATCAAGGAGTGGGGTGGTGAACCATTTAATTAATGGTCCTAAGTGAAAATAATGTTCCAATCCATTACCCCCACACCCCATAGCCTAAAGTGTGGTCATGACTCTTATGACCACCATGACCCTACACGTCAGTGTCATGTCACATACCTTTAATCCACCATCCAAAACCAATACCCTAAGGGTGTGGTCATGACCCAAACCACTATCTCCTTATTTATTTTAATTTATCTTTGTCTAAAGAAAAATGAAATCATTTCTTGAAAAATGGAAAGGAGGACCATGGTTGCCATGGCTTATTTCATGCAAACCATGGCGGATCATGCAAGGGGGTGGTGTAGTTATCCATTCATGTTCCTACTTGACTAATAATGTCCCAACCATGACCTCCACACTCTTTAACCTTATATGAAGAAAATTGTGTTGAGAAAATTGTGGAAAAAGACTAGTTTAATAAGATTCAACAAAAATACCATTTAAAGACTTATAAAAATACAATATTTGTATCATATGTGGAAAAAGAGTAAAAGAATAAACTATATATAAGTTTTTTTTTTTTTTTTTTTGAAGATAAACTTTTATAAACAACGCCAAACCCCTCAAACCAAAGAGCGGCATCAGCAGACAACTACAACACATCAACAACTAAACATCAAATTTACACCATATATAAGTTATGTTCATAAAAAATAGTGGGAAACCCGCGCGTTGCCGCGGAGTTAATAATACAAGGCATGAACATATCACTAACTTCCCAATTACCATCAACACTCACCATTTACAATACCCACAACGTATATTACCTTATTATTCTATTTCTAAAAAAGGTGCAAAACCCAATAATCTTCAATCTAAAAGTAACCAGTTGCCCAACAATGAGGTATATTCCACCATAACTTGTGAATTATTCCAGTATTCAGTTATGCTCCTAAAACCCTAGCACAAACACACACAAAAAAAAGCACTGGTCCATCCAAAATCCTAACAGAGCACATGACAAATACTCCAAACCAATAAAATCACACATAGACTTCCAAAAACCAGCCTCAAAAAATACAATACGAATCAGAAAGTTAGTTTTACTTCTGGTTCGTCACCTAACGCATGTGACTGGGAGACACGATAAGGGGTGTGGCAGGTCCAAAGGCGGTATGGGGTCACAGGCAGCTTCTTCTCTTGGAATTTTCATTTGCATGAGTACATGCCAGCTAGAAATAGAAAAAAAAATGTAAAGTTTAGCTATTTTTACTTCTAATATGTCTTTAATTTGTGTATAGTTGCAGCCTTCCTGTTTGTAAATTTAACTCAATTATACCGAACTATTACACCAATTTAGCTCGAAAATGTTAAATAACAAGTTGATGTCAGCCCGCGCGTTGCGAAGGGGTTTGAATTGAACGGGTCAAAAGTAGAAACAAACATTGTGGTTACCAGATCAACATGAACATCTATTTCAAGATTACGTACCTCAACGAATGCAGATTACGTCTGCCACCATAGTCGCAACTCCCCTTTTTGTTTTGTATCTTTTCTTCTTTTCCGTCTACAACGTTACCCCAGCTGACGATGGCGTCAACAATGCGCAATTCCATAAATGCATATCTAAACCTGCAAGAAGACATCCTATTAAAAATTTGTATATGATATCTCATCACAAAATTTACGAGAAATCAAATTGACACAACTCAACTAAAACCAATCTTATTAAACTCACACACCAATTGTTCACGCATCAACCTTCAGTTTTTCAATTTCTCAGTTTTTATCCAAAACATACCAGAACAGAAGTATACAATTTACTAAGGACCAAGAATAAAATTAGATTCATGTTGTACTCCACCATAGATACCAATAACATTTTACCTAAATTTACACGATTACTTAAAAGTGATTATTGACAATGATCCTATAACTTTCTTATGTCCCTAATTTAACAATAACAAAATCTCTACCCTTCATCCTAAAAGTCTCACTGTTTTCAAAATCATGAGAGCCGACTTTTCTCTATTCATGGAATCCGTTTCTATCAGGAACCACAAAAGGGTCGTTGGCGTTGGCTCTCGCTTTCGGATGATTTTTCACATAACTTTCCGAACCGACATCCATCGCATCATTTCGGTTTGCGAAATGCTCATCTTGATCATCATCTTTCAAGAGCAGATTTAGGAACGCATCCCAATTCTCATTTCGTTTTCCCAAATCAGTATCTAAGTCCGCATCTTTTTTCTTCTTCTCGCGTGATTTCGACGACTTACTATGGTGTTTCGCCAGCGTTTCAAGAACACCGTCAACTTCATCTTCGGCCGAAACATCACTACCTCCATCAGAATTCTTCCTATTGGAAGTAATATAATTAATGTTTCGGATAACAACCGTTTTCGAAGACTTCTTTTTGTTCTTTTTACTTGACTTTTCATGCTTCGACACAGTACCTGAATCACTAACCGAATCAGACTCACCGTCTTCATCGCTATCGTCATCTTCTTCGTCGGAGGATTCAGGTAATAGAGATTTCGACTTCTTTTTCGAAGATGATCTATGATGTCGGCCATGGCTAGAGTCGTCAGCGTTTACGGGCCAGTTCATATGAGCTGGATAATATGGCGGCATACCAGGGTATGGATACGGGTAACATGGACCTTGTGGGCCTGGATAATTGTACATATACGGCATCTGGTTTGGCCATGGCATCTGCAAAATGACTCGGACCCATGTTGCATACCTTAAACGCGATGCTCCAAAATGATCAGCAAAGAATATGAGATCGTTCATGTTTTCTGTTTCAAATCCAGCCACAAGAGCACGATGATAAGCCATTTCTTGTTCTTTCCGAAGCATCGCTTTTCGTGTCTCCAATAGTCGTTGAAGTTGAATCCTGGTGAAACGCAATTGACAAAAAGTCAACCTTCGTTACGTGGATATATATATATATATATATATCGCTTCACGTTTTCTTTCTTGAAAGTCGAGATTATTACTGATATTGGCATATAACTCACCTGCACTACAAAAACCAAAAGCTAAAAAACGACACTAAAAAAGTTTTAATTTTTAATTGGATGCTGATGTTAATAGGTTTTTTCTCTTGGTAGAATTTACTGACTGTCAAATTTGACGGAACTATAACTTAACTAATGCTTCGGTAAAAAAACATACCTCTGGTATGAAATTAAGCGGAAACGGACCTCCGATCTTTGTAATCTTCATTTCTTTTACATTGCCAAGTCGGGCCTAATTGAGGAACATATCTTCATCAAGATTCAAGAATGCAAGAGATTAACCAAATTTCTGTCACGGATAGTAAAAGATTACCCAATGGATGTACTGACAGTCATGATCACAGCATCGAAAGATTGCTAAAATTGTTTGTTTTGATCTGGAGCACAACATATTGACCAATTACCAACCGCGTTACCATCGCAGTTGTAGGACATTTCAAGAACCTTTGACATGAAGATTAACTTCATGGGGTCCGATCTCTTTGCATAGTGCATCAGTGAGTGTCTGCATAACGATAAAGCATGAATAACCAAAATAACGTCTGTAATAAAAAAGATAATTGTAATTAAATTTAGGGTCTTGTCGAAATCAGTAAATCACCCTCGTCTTACCATCTTCCACTTTGTTGAGAATCTTGGTTTCTCCTAAAGAATCCAGTGATAAAAAAACTTCAACAACAGAATTCAATTTAAATGACCAGTTCCTTTCAACTATTATTGTCGAAACTTAAAAAGCAACCATTACCTTCAATCAGGAACCATGAGCCGATTAAGCTACCACATCCCATCATTGGTCGGAGCTGTAACCATCAGGTAACTGCCATCGCCACTTTGAATCCCAAAATAATCTAACTTTTATATCAGATAACTATCAAAGTAATAAACGAATAATAAGAAAAAATACTAATTCTTGGATCGTAATGTATACGAAACGAATAATAAGAAAAATTACTAATTCTTCGATCAAATAACTATCAAAACATGTATTACAATTTTTACCAGTTCTGTAACGTTTACGAAACAAGGCAAGGATGAACAGCTAAAATAGAGCAAACCCTAGCCGCCGGTCGCTGGAGTCATCTGAACCATATGACCTAATCGTATGAAGAAGAACCCCTTCGTTGCCTAGGGTTTTAAACTACCGATCCCGATCTTCGTTCTCTGAACAACTGACACAATCACTGTCATCGTTATCCCTGGTTTAAGGTGGTAGGACGGAGGCCGTTCCTGGTCTCACCTTCTCCATTGCCTCAATTGAACATGAATTAAAGTAGATTGAAGGAATTGAATCGATTTGAAAAACTGAAGCATTTAATCATCATATACTGAAATCCCCTAATTACCCCTATAGTGTCTTAAAACTTTGGATGAAACCCATCTAAAATGGCTTAAACATCCTTATATTGGTGCTTTATAACTGATTCCTAATCTGCAACAACCCACCAAAAACCACAACTATTTTAGTAAAACATGTTGCTCTTATTATCATTTTATATTGTTTCAGTGAACGTTTTCAAATGAGTTTTGTGAAGAACATTGACAATAGAACCCACTTTTCATCCAATAACACCTAATAAAACCAAACCAAACATAACAGATCGGAACCCTAAATCGAAGCATAACAAGTCGATTCAGAATTAGATGGGAACCCTAAATCGGCCTTTGACAATCGAATGGAAACAAATCGGACTTACCTTCAAACAAACAGAACAATCGGTTTCGATTGTAAGCAAATCGGACCTTGAATCGGCCTTCGAATCTTTGAATTTGTGTGGAACAATAGTGAATTTGTGTGGTGGGCTGCAAAGGAATGAAATGCGTAAAATGCGAATTGTACCGTCCATTATAATCAACTCTATGGCAGTTATAGCCATAAACAAAGAAACCGAGGAGGTGGTATAACAGACAATGAATGCGGCATTCAATCCTGTTGCAAAATCTCAGTTTTAGCCCTAAGGCGTCTTAAAAATAAATCCAGATCTCTATTGTATTGGCTTGCACACTCTTGTATATCATGCTTCAAAACTTGTATTTGTAGTAAAATTACAATCTTGTCCATCACTTCTTCTTTTTATAATAGTATAGATAGAAGACAAATATTCATATTTCTATATATTACGTTAAACTTTATTTTTACCGTTACCAATTCAAATATGTAATCAATAATCATAATTATTTTGATATAAATGAATCATACCATTTAAATTAGAGGCCTAATCGTAACATATAGCATTTAATATGTTAAACGGACAAGATAATTATTTAATGCTATAACTCTAAAGAATCCTATAAAAGCACAAACAAAACTTTTCACATCAACACTAACCTTGAACATAAAGCACAAAACATAAGCGACGATGAAGTTTACTATTAGCATGTGTATAACACTTTTATTAGTTATCACAGCATCAACACAGACAGGTAAGTTTATATTTAGGTATATATAATACATGATCTGCAAAAAAAATGTGGATTAGATTGTATGAATTTTGGATTTTTGACTTCGTTTACTGGTTCGTGTTAGATGCTGAGATTAATAACGAAGGAGCTGAGAGCACGTTGAACGTAAGTAAACCAGTCACATGTAGTAGGTATGATGATTTGCCAGGCGGTAATTGTGATTATGATAAGTGTCAAAAGCTGTGTAACGAGATACACAGGAATCCTGCTTGGGGAGAATGCAATGGCGATACACAGTGTTTATGTTACTGGTATTGTTTTTAAAGCTTTAGCATAATCATGTATAAGAAAAAGTCGTTTGATCGACATTTCTTTATTTTTCTTCTGTTCTTTAAAATGTAAGCTCAACAGATATAAACAATCAATGATTTATTCCACCAATCTTCCAAATACTAATAAAGTTGTATAATATAGGAAATAAAAAGACCTCCCAAACTTACGGTGAAAAACAAGGAAAAGGAAAGTAGATATATATTAAAACGGTTATGATAAATCAAATAAATTCATAAAAGTAAAAAAATCCTTTAGCAATCTTCATGAAAGACTTTGACTCCCCATGCAAACCATCCTTACTTTTTTCTTCAAACGCCAATTTTTTTTATTCTAATCTAACTGTCTGTGAGACTTAATTCTAAAATGTTTTCCTCTCAAGGTATTTAAAGGTTTTGTATTTGTCAATTAACCACTATCCCATTGATACAAACCATCCTTACTTATCCATGTTGACGTGATTCGGGTTCAGTTCTTGGGTCGTCAGGTTCGCATGACCCGCCATTATTTATGTCGCATCAATAAGAATGAGTAAAATGGTGAAATTACCTATATATTTAGTAGGGCGGTTCACGAGCCGAGCCAAACTGAGCGGCTCATTTAAATCTGAGCCTCAAATCGAGCGTTTTCCGAGCAATGAATATCCCGAGAGAGTGTCGAGCAAACTTCGAGCGATTTTGACAATTGGTCGTCCGATTTAAATTTGTGGAGAGAAATAGTGTCAATGTTGGTCTCAAGTTTTTATGTCTTTAAAAACAGACACATTTCATGGAATAATATTGTTCTTATGAATAAGAATGTTATGAACGATGAGGCGATGATCATATTGCACGAATAATGACGTTGTTAGCAGGAGACGATCGGCTTAGGGTAACAGCGTGAGACATCGAGGCAATGAGCAGACTGGCGTTTAGCGGTTTAGGGCTTAACTTTTAGATTTGACGTAAATGTTTTTATTCGCGTGATTGGGCTAGTACATATAGATATAGTTGTATATTTGTATATAGTAAACCAAATCTAATAGAGTGGTATATATAAACCTATAAATTTAATTTATATTTATGTATATACGTATGTCTGTGTATATAGGGGGTGTGTGTATGTGTGTGTATATATGTATAATTTATATTTGTGTATATACATGTTTGTGTATATGTATGTCTATATGTATATGTCTATATATCCTAATTAAAAATAATAATTCGAGCCGAACCGAGCCGTGCAGACCTTTGCTCATGCTTGGCTCATTTACAAACCGAACTGAGCCGAGCGGCTCGTTTATAACTAAGCCTCAAATCGAACGAGCATTTACCAAGCAACTTCCGAGCGAGTGTCAAGCGAGCAGCGAGCGGTTTGCACTTACCTAATATTTAGATTTATTATTATGTGTTAATTCGAAAGTTTGATTATGACTTAGTTGCAAAATTCAAAGCACCTATATATGTATTATCTAAGATAAAAGTATCATTTTATCTCTTATTATTCTTATTATTTTTTTTACATATTAGCACATAATCGCTTTAGCCATTTTCCATTTAACAAAAAAAAAATACTAGTAACGACTAGGGCTGTTCATACCGCTCGTGACTTCTCATAACCGACCTTTGATTATAGAAGATTGCTTAATTATAACTATAACCGATGATTGGTTAAGCATCGATTATAGGGTTGTTTTGGTTAAATTCGATTAATTGTCCGATATATTTTTTTATATAAAATGAACGTCTCATTATATTTCAGCATATTAAACCCATTCAGACATATTTTACTTTTAGATTGTATATAGAGAGAGGGTGACGATGGAAGTAAAGGAAGGTTTTTTTAGGAAAGAAGAATTCATCATATTTTGCATTTAGAAATGTGAACTTGTTTGTTTTCGTTGAAATACCCTAAGGGTATAGTCATGACTTAAATCACTATCCCTTTTATTTTTTTAATTTATTTTTGTTTTAAAATTATCAAATGGGAGAGTCGTGGTAATCGTGGTTTAATCCATGGGAATCACCATCAATCAAAGAGTGGGGTGGTGTACCATTTAATTAATGGTCCTATGTGAAAATAATGTTCCAACCCATTTAGGGATCTCATCGAGGCTCATAAACATGCGGGTATGGAAGTAATAAGAAAGAAGCTTTGAAAGGCATTATTAGAATTGGATGTTGGGCGATCTGGAGGTCGAGAAATGAAGCTAGGTTCAATAATAAAGAGGTTAAACTTGAGTTTATTTTTGGTGAGATTAAGATAATGGGGTTCTTATGGTACAAAGCTAGGAATAAAAATGTAGATACGTCATGGTCTGACTGGTGTAATTTTGCAAATTTGCAGGTGTGTTGTTGGTTTTGGTTGCCTCGGTTTGAGGCGGCTTTTGTGTTAATGAAGTTTACCTTTCAAAAAAAAAAAAAACCATTACCCCCACACCCCATAGCCTAAGGTGTGTGGTCATGACCCTTATGACTACCATGACCCTCCACGTCAGTGTCATGTCACCTACCTCTAATCCACCATCCAAAACCAATACCCTAAGGGTGTGATCATGACCCAAACCACTATCCTCTTATTTATTTTAATTTATCTTTGTCTAAAGAAAAAAAATCATTTCTTAAAAATGGAAAAGAAGAACATGGTTGTCATGGCTTAATCCATGCAAACCATGGCGAATCATGCAAGGGGGTGGTGTAGTCATCGATTCATGTTCCTACATGAGGAATCATGTCCCAACCATGACCTTCACACCCTTTAACCTAGATTAAGAAAATTGTGTTGAGAAAATTGTGGAAAAAAGACTAGTTTAATAATATTCAACTAAAATACCATTTAAAGACTTATAAAAATACAATATTTGTATCAAATGTGGAAAAAGAGTAAAAGAATAAAATATATATAAGTTTTTTTTTTCGAAAGCTAAACTTTTATAAACAACGCCAAAACCCTCAAAACCAAGGGTGGCAACAACAGATAACTATAACACATCAACAACAAATAATCAACTTTACACCATATATAAGTTATGTTCATAAAAAAATAGAAGACAAATATTCATATTTCTATATATTACGTTAAACTTTTATTTTTATCGTTACCAATTCAAATATGTAATCAATAATCATAATTATTTTGATATAATCGTAACATGTAGCATTTAATATGTTAAACGGACAAGATAATTATTTAATGATATAACTTTAAAGAATCCTATAAAAGCACAAACAAAACTTTTCACTTCAACACTAACCTTAAACATAAAGCACAAAACACAAGCGATGAAGTTTACTATTAGCATGTGTGTAACACTTTTATTAGTTGCATCAACACAGACAAGTAAGTTTATATTTACGTATATATAATACATGATCTGCAAAAAAATGTAGATTAGATTCATTTTATTATATGCTTTTAACATATATGAATTTTGGATTTTTGACTACGTTTATGGTTTGTGTTAGATGCTGAGACTAATAACGAAGGTGCTGAGAGCACGTTGAACGTAAGTAAACCAGTCACATGTAGTAGGTATGATGATTTGCCCGGCGGTAATTGTGATTATGATAAGTGTCAAAAGTTGTGTAACGAGATACACAGGAATCCTGCTTGGGGAGAATGCAATAGCGATAGTGTGTGTTTATGTTATTGGTATTGTTTTTAAAGCTTTAGCATGATCGTATATAAGAAAAAGTCGTTTGATCGACATTTCTTTATTTTTCTTCTTTTTGCATCTTGATTAATGAAAAGACAAAAAATTACTAGATTTTATCATGGATGTTAATTATATGTTTGGTGTTAAGTACCATGTAACCAGATGAATGAAATTGGTAAATAAAAAATATGAACTAAGAAAACATGGAATGTGTTAGCTAAATGATAAATATGTTACATAAATTCATGATTGCAATACATATATGTAAGTATGTAACTACATATTCCATGAATTATAAGTTTCTTAAACAAAACAATTAATCATCTATTCCACGAATCTTCCAAATACTTATAGAGCTTTACAATATAGGAAATAAAAAGACCTCCCAAACTTATGGTGAAATTCAAGGAAAAGGAAAGTAGATAAATACTAAAACGGTAATGATAGATCAAATAAATTCATAAAAGTCAAAACTCTTCAAATTGAATAGTCCTGTTGTCTCACTCCGAACAAACTATATTGTCTTAATCATACTCGCACCGGCTTCACGTGTGCAAAGTCGGTTTGGTCTAGTTATGGAGATTTAATCATAACCAATCATCGGTTAAGGGGCTGTTTTGGTTAAATTCGATTAATTGTCCAATAGATTTTTTTAGATAAAATGAAAATCTCATTATTTTTCAGCTTATTAAAACCATTCGGACATATTTTGCTTTTAGATTGTATATATAGAGAGGGTGATGATCGAAGCAAATAAAAGATTTTTTTAAGAAATAAGAATTCATCATATTTTTTGCATAACTTGTAGGCTTTGTTGAAATATTAGATTGAGAAAATTGTGGGATCACCCTCCATCATTTCCCGAAATAAAAATACTTCCTTGCAAATCAAGATTGACAAATTTCTAGACTAATTTCTAGCCATCCTTTTTATTGTATTTCCATTTATTTACTACATATACATTTACTAGTTGAGGGTAATAGTGATGGCCGTCTACTGGCTCACATGGGCCGCAAAGGAAATAGTGACAGGGAGCTGTCTGACACTCCACTATTGGCCCAACAAATTTACGATTTTATCCCGTTTTTAAATTACGATTTTTACATCAGTTCAAAATAATATTTTTACCCCCACTTATATACATTTACTAGTTGAGGGTAATAGTGATGGCCGTCTACTGGCTCACATGGGCCGCAAAGGAAATAGTGCCAGGGAGCTGTCTGGCACTCCCCTATTGGCCCAACAAATTTACGATTTTATCCCGTTTTAAAATTACGATTTTTACATCAGTTCAAAATTATGTTTTTACCCCACTTAAAAATAAATTTACGCTTTTCCTCCCAGCTAAAAATGTCAATTTTGCCCTCGGTTCAAAATTATGTTTTTACCTCCGCTTAAAAATAAATTAACGCTTTTGCTCCGAGCTAAAATTTCAATTTTTCTGTCGGTTCATGGCAAGGAATAGTATCACCCTGCCAGTGGTTCAAATGGGCGGCCGCCCCTCCCCCATTGGACTAACCAGTTTATTATTTTATACACGCTTTAAAATTACGTTTTTGCCCCGGAATAGTGTTTCTCTGCCATTGGTTCAAATGGGGGACAAGCAATACCCATTGGACCAACCAGTTTATTATTTTATATCCACTTTAAAATTACGTTTTTACCCCTAGTTAAAAAATACGGTTTTGCCTGAACTTCAAAATACATTAACCCTTTTGCCCTGAGCTAAAAAATACGATTTCGCTCTCGGTAAAGAAATTACGCTTTTACCCTCAGCCAAAATTACGTTTTCGGCCCAGTTCAAAATAAAATTTTGTCCCCCCCCCCCCCCGTGCGCCTCAAAATTACGATTTTACACCAGCTTATTATTTTATACCTACTTTAAAATTACGGTTTTGCCCACAGTTTAAAATTACGTATTTGCCCCCAGTTCAAAATAAATTTATGTTTTTGCCCCCACCTAAAATTTACGAATTTCCTCTCGGTTCAAAATTACGATATCATCCTTAATTCAAAATTATGTTTTTGCCCCCAGTGCAAAATAAATATATGGTTTTGTAACACCCGTTCTTATAAATCAAGGTTTAACGTATCTTTTACGAAAACAATCATGTAATTAAGAATACATGTATATCGGAAATACGGGTTTATTAAAACCTTTTACAATTTAAAAGTTTAGAACATAATGTAATTAAGTTCGTCATTTAAAAGTAACAACGAAACGTCGTGCGGAAGCTTATTTCTTGATCGTGTTCGATTCTTCATTGTGCTTGATCGTCCTCCGGTGCTAGAATTTTACCTACAACTCATAAAAACATGAGTTAGATTATTCATACGTAGCTTAAAAACGCATTTCAATGGGTTAGCAATGCATAAACGGTTAAATAACAATTTTTTGCGAATCTGGCACCCACTCGCGTCGCGCCACTGCCTGGGGTCTTCCCCGTCGCGCGACGCCATGGATTGTTTTCAACAGACTGTTGCAGCTGGTGCTCCATAATTCCCAACACGACTCGATTTCACGGAAACGAGCATAACTCTCTCGTTTTTGATCCGTTTTACCCGATTCTTTTCCTACGCGTCCGTAATTTAATTCTCCATCTTATGGAGTTAAAATTCAACATCCTACATAATAAATTTTGAGACTTCTAAGCCTTCGACTCGTTGCCTTTTTACCGAATTTTAACCCGTTTATGCATTTTATCAAACAAACATATTTGTTTGATCCTTATTTCACATGCACCTCTTCAAATTAATGTTATCTACCATGTTAGGTTCTAATCACATGTTTCTTACACAAATTAAACCCGTTTTCGCTCGTATGATTATTTTGACCCGTTAAGGGTGTTTAAGTATATTTTAAACATGATTCGCTTTCATTCGTACCTAGCTTTATATTTCCACATTCCTTACCAAGTAATCTTCCACCACAACTGTATTTGTGTTGTATTAAGTGTGGAAATTCCTAAACTCCGAGTTTTACCCTTCGAATCATTATTTTACGGCAAAGACTATTATAGAGTCAAATGACTAAGGATTCACATCTTTCGCTTTTGTATACTCATTCTAAGTGTTTAATTATTTATACTACTCTTTTCCGAACAACCTTTATGGGTCGTTCGCTCGATTTAGCTTACAAGGGCATTTTGGTCCATTTAGTCCTTTCATTAACATAAAGGACTTTTAAAAGCATTTTCGACCCAAAGGCCTTGTTTTAAACTATGCATTTGATTCAAAAGGTCATTATGTTTTTAAAACACAACGATCATCATATGAATCATTCGGTTTGCTTATTAAGGTAACCAAATGTCTATATGACTGCATTTAACTATCAAGGAGCCTCTAGTTCTTATTGAGTGGTTAATCTATATTATACATACCTGGCTCGGATCAATATATATATTGACCCGTTTCGATACCTTGCCTTAGTAACCGCTAAGTAATAGCGATGTAAGTATCCATTTGATATTTATTCCTGAAATCATACAACTCGACAAACCATTAGTCGATATTGTCAAAGGGTGATATTTTCACCCTTTTGACCCGTTTGCTTTAATTGACCGATTATATTGGCGAAATGAAGCTTATTGCCATCTCGCCTACACGACTCGCTCCAGTTTACATCGTGCGGTCATTTTAATTATAATTCACTTCTTTACGCTTTTTGGCCTATCAAGGCTTTCGAAATAAAGTATCTTTCAAAACCAACAATTATTGTCAACGAGTGACCAAATTACAATTTTACCCTTATTGGCTATTATGATTTACCTTATATGGTAACCCTTAAAAGTACATGTTTCATTCGTCATAATATGATCGAATTACCGATTTAACTCATTTTTAGCCATCACTATGGTTTCTTATCATATTTGATTATCTTGTTCCGTACGACTACACGCCGGAACACCATATCTCAATTAGGTATTTGTCTTATTCGTAATCAATACGACAAAGAATATTCCAACATATGTGACTAGTGTAAGCTATACTTACCTTGCATCCGAATTACGCTTTTCCTTCATTCTTGATTCGTTTGACCCGCTTCCTTCCCCAAGCTTTCACCTAGCTTGCCAAGCGTCAAACTATCATTGTAATTGTAAGATGGTTAGGTTAGTCATAATCATTTACGACTATTCCATCCTACGCTTCATATATCGAATTTATCATTCGATCATATACTTGGTCGGTTTGACTTTTTAAAGTCAATCGACTTATCAACTTATTCAATGCACATTTGGTTTATTGAATTCCGCTTAGGCATTTCATCCGAACTCTTAACGAAATCAAATTTTACACACTAACTACTAGGTAACATGATTTCAAGCATCTATATCACGATCTTAACATCAATTCTTTTATATCATACAAAACCCATTTCGTGAGAAGTATGATCTTGGACTCAAATTCATGGTTTAATCAAACACCTTCTATTCGTTATCATGCATGTTGATTCTAAGCATAGTTATATCATCAATTTCATCATAACATTAAAACCCACTTATCTAAGTGTGTCAATTCATCAAATCCTTCAATTCATAGCATGTTATGCATCATTTTCACTTAGGGTTTTGTTACTAAACATGTATACATCCCTAATTCAGTCCTAATTTCTACGATTCATACCAAAATCGCGTATAGTGATGTTCATCCAATTTTTACAACTTCATGTAACAACAAAATTTTACATACCTTTTGATCCCCTCGACTTGGTGATCATTTGTATGTATTCGTGCCTTTGATTCGAGCCTGATTTGGCCTTCAATTTGATAGATTTTGTGTATACTATGGTTCAATGTGGAGAACCCTTTTTCTCCTGTGGAAATCTCGACCAGAACACACACTATAGTGTGTGTTGTGGTGTTTTATTTTTAATAAATTAAAAACCATTTGAGTTCTTTGTTAACTTTGGTCCCTCCACTTATTCAAGTTTTATAAAGGGTGTTTTAACCAAGTTTTCTTATTATTTTAAAACATTTAACTAACTAGGTTGATATTCCTAGTTACTTAGTGGGTCCTGGGAGTTATAACCCGTTTTATTTTAAGTCCCGGTAACTCGGGCTCTTATAAACTCAATTCCTTAAAACTTTGATTCGCTTGTATTTAATATTAGGATTTCTTATTTAAATCCAAATATTTACCGGGTTATTTTTACTACTAACGGTACTTTACCCATCTTTTAGTATTAACGGAGTTTGATTACCAAACCCGTTTTCGGGGTGTTACAGGTTTTCCCCTAGCTAAAAATTAGGATTTTACCCTCGGGAAAAAAATTTTGATTTTCCCCTAAGTAAAAATAAAAATATGACTTTGCCCCCAGCTAAAAATCATGTCAAAGAGCTGCCTAATACTGTTTTTACTTTTTATTTATAGCAAAACTATAGTACAGTTTTTTTAATTGGTTGTGTTGATACATATTTTATGGACGCGACTCGGTTCAGTTCGATTCGGTTCGGTTCGACCCGGTTAGGTTCGGCTCAAGCCCGACGTCACGACATTCCTCCGTCGTGCGCCCCAGAGATCGTCACGCGAAGCACGGAGAGCCGCAACCAATTCCCGTTGACACATCATCATGACATCATCATGATGATGTCATGATGATGTCATAACCTTTGACTAAATGAAAGATTACAACAGAAACTTCAACTGGGCCGTAACCTTGATCTTTGGGCCACCAACTCCTCATTGGGCCTTCTATTCATTTGGGCTTACATATGTTTGACGAAATCACACATGTAACGAAATCACATGTGATTTCGTTGAGATATTGGTGTTCGTTGATGTGATTTCGTCGGCTTTATGTTTTCGTCAAGGACTTTACTATATAAGCACAGACATTAGACAGAAACATAGAGACAAGTCTGAATAGATTTGAGAGCGAACACATTGTAACACACACACTGAGAGTTTACAGAGACCATTTGTAAACACCGTATTGTAACCGTTTTCTAGCATTAATACATTGAGTGTTAATCGTTGAATCTTGTGTCTTACGTGTTCGTAACTTGGTTTAACTTACCCGTTTGGATTCCGCACTTTCGGGTTTGTCGGAAAACAGGGAATAGAGGTTACTCGATCCTCCGGGTGGACCTACAATTGGTATCAGAGCGTTGGCTCGATTCCTTGTTAAAACCAAGTTGTTTTTCTTGTGTTTTTGAAAGATTTTTAAGTGTTTTTCTAAATTTTAAAGTTTGAAGTTCATATATTTCTGGAAAAACAGTTTGAGAATCGTGAAAAACCTTGTTGTTTTGCTTATTAATTCATACAAAACCTTGTTATTATCTTATGCATACATGTTAGTTTAAGGTTTTTATTGAAGTTCTTTGCAAAACTCGTGTTCGGAAAATTATTCCGGTGAAATTATTGTCGGAATCTTCATATATTCATCGGAGTTCTTTAGACATTCAAAGTGTTCTTGAGTTGTTCTTATTATATATCTTTGTTTGATCTTTATTGTGGTCTGAATTATTGTGTTTGTTGATATTATTAAATCATTGTTTGACAAAATTGTACATGTGATGATGGGTTGTTGAGAATAAGAAGTTTCGAAATCAGAGAAAGCATGCTGTTTTGACAAAAGTGACCATAGTGTCAGAAGGATAAGGATAAGATTTTGGTTTTAAGAAAAATATCTTGCAGGTTGTTTGGTCAAAATTGTCAACGAAATCACTTGTGCACATGCTGGACGAAATCAACATGCTGGATGAAATCAACATACTGAACAAAATCACTTCAGTCAACACCCTATTGGACGAAATCAACATGCTGGATGAAATCAACATACTGAACGAAATCACTTCAGTCAACACCCTATTGGACGAAATCACAAGGTCTTGCTAATCTTTCTGGAGGAAATCACCTGGTGGTTTATTGCTAATCCATTCTTCAGCGAAATCACCAACGAAATCACAAGGTCTTGCTAATCCATTTCTTCAGCAAAATCACCTGGTTAATTGGTTAATTCTGGACGAAATCCCTCTCAACAATTACAAGCTGGACGAAATCACCTTGATTTCGTCAAACATATCAGTCAACGAGTGGTCACCAGTCAAACATTACGGCTCCATTATTTAAATCAATATTCAGTTTCGTCGCATATTGGGCTTTCATCAAGATCTGATTTGTTTCGTCGAATAACAACAAATTGCTTTGGGCTTCACAATTAAATTGGGCTGGTGATTTTCGTGGGTGAGTAATTGGGCTTGGGTTCCTAGTTATTTTTCGTGGAATTCATTTGGGTCTTTGAAAGTTATTTGTTGTTAGTGAGATTTAAGACTCTTTCTATTGTTTGTAAACAAAAATCCAATGTCGAACACAGATCCTTATGGAAGACCATTCGACCCAAGATCCTATTTTGGAGGAGTAGCCACACCTCAACCCCAATTTGATCCAACTGCCTATTTTTCTAAACCTCAAGTTGCCACACCTCAACCCCAATTTGACATAAATGCCTATATTCCGAAACCTCAAGTTGCACCACCCCAACCCCAATTTGATCCAGCTGCCTATTTTTCTAAGCCTCAAGTAGCCACACCTCAACCCCAATTTGATATAAATGCCTATTTTTCTAAACCTCAAGTAGCCACACCTCAACCCCAATTTGATATAAATGCCTATCTTCCGAAACCTCAAGTTGCACCACCCCAACCCCAATTTGATCCAACTGCCTATTTTTCTAAACCACCTCAAACCCAACCTCAAAAAGGCAACCAAAATCCTTTCGAAAATCAAACAAATACATCCACGGCCAACTCAAATCAAACTGATGAAAGGTGTGACTGGTCTGTACAATGTGGAGGTGGAGATCAAGGAGGAACAGTGTTTTATGCTGAAATTGTCAAGAATGTCAATGATGGTAAATCTTCAGGAAATGATAACAGTTAAAGATATAGTGGCAGTACTGATGAAGATGGCTCAGGTGTGAGTGATTACAGTTCAGAATCGGACGTGAAGGAGGGAATAGATTCTGAAGCTGATAGTTTGTCGAATGATGCTAAGGAGAAATCTGACTTGATCAAGAAAGCTGCTGCTTCAAAAGAAATGGAGAAGATTTTCACTGAAGATGGATCTTTCTCTTCTCAGACTACCTTTATGGCTAATGTCACAGCTTCTACAAGTCAGGTAAAATCTGAAACTCCTAGCATATGTAGTGATTGTGCTGATATGAAACATGAATGTGATAGAGTGAAACTTGAATGTGATACGATTCATAGTCACAATCAGAGTTTAGTTGTTGAACTGTCAAAGTGTAAAGAGGCAAACATGGCCTTAGCTCGCAATGAAAAGGAATTTAAAACAGTTATTGAAACCCAAAAGAAAAGTGTTTCCGAATTAACAAAAACTGTTTTCAACAAACAAATTGGTATTAATAACTACATTAATATCATTGAGGAAACCAAGAAAGAGCTAGCCACGGCCAAGTGTGAATATGAAGCGATCAAGCTCAAATTGGAGAGTTATTCTAACTCCCGATATGTGCTTGATCACATCATTGACGTTCAGAAACTAAAGGGAAACGTTAAAGGCGTTGGTTATAGGAAGTGTCCACCCCCTTTGAGACACGACTATACCAAGTCGCCCGATGAAGAGGATATGCCTCGGTATGAACCCAGTGTGCCTCTTGATTATGAGGAAGTTACTACTGGCCTAGGGTTCAAACCGGACAATTCATCGGAGGGCTCATCTGATCGGAAAGAAAAGTCATCATGTGCTTCAAATCAAAGTTCTCCAACCATTGAGGACTATGATTCTTCAGATGATGAATCAGATGTGAATGACCAAGATGAATCACTTGATGAGACGAAAGGAGTAGAAATTCCAATTGAGAATCATATTCTTTGTGATCCTCCTACTCCGGCCGTGCAATCTGTTGCCAAGCAAGTGATAGATCCTGTCAAGGATGTCAAAGATGACAATGAATGTGTGTCTGCTGTTAAGAGCAATAACTTGTTGTAAAATTTATTCAGACATAGATTTTCCAATCAAAAATGTGAATCAATCTTTGATTGACAAAGTGTTTGAAGATACTACAAACCAGTTTTTGGGAAAGACAATTCCAGGAGTCATTGTAACTCAATGTGACCCAATTCCAAAAGCTGAAATCAGAAAACAATTTGGAAAACAGAAATCACCGACAAAGCAACAACCAATTGCTTTTAAGGGTAAACAACAACAACGAGCTCCAAAGCCAAAGGCTAAGGTTGATTCTAAAGGAGCTCGTTACAAGAAGAAAACAAAAGATGTTAAGTTTGTGGCCTCCATAGGTACTGATAAAGTGGAGACTTTTGAAAATAAATCAAATACCGATTTTATACAAAAAGTCAACATTTTGAAACGTAATAGTGATAACAATTACACCCAACACACAAATGGGTGTGAAGCTAGTACCTCTGAGTCTACAACTTCTACGTCAGGTCGTCGATCAAATTCTCCTAAGTTTGTTGAAAGGAGAACTTGTTTCAAATGTGGGAAGGTTGGGCACATCATTAAAGACTGCACAAACTCGCCCAAACCAAATTTTGTTGAAAGAGCCCCCTCTGAACAAGGTCACTCACAACGTCGTCCTGTTTCTCCAAAACATGATAAACGCACTGTTAAAGAACAGGAAACGAAACAACGACGTCAAAATGTAAAGAAAATTGAAACGGCATTAAAACCGGATGTAAAATCTGTTAAAAGGGAACCAAGTTCATCACAACCGTTAAAACCAAAAATTGTAAATGATATACAATTCGGTAAACGAAAACAGGCTTGGAAACCGAAAACAGGTGAGGATTCAGGAGGAGGCTTGCAATTTTAGGACCTTCAAGAAATTGAAATTGCATTTCTTGATTCTCAGGGGCAACCCAAGTCTATGAAGGCTTGGGTCCCCCTCTCCATCTAATCTCTGAATGAGTTTGCAGGATATTCCAGGAGGAACTTTCGATAGTCATAGGATTATTGATAGTGGAATGCTCATGCACAAGATCGGCGACATAAGGCTCCGAAACATCATCATATCTAGAAATTGTTGCCTTTGGTGGAGAGAAAAAGAAAAGAAGACAGAATTGTCTGTCGAAAGAAATTGAAAAGCTTCGACAAATTGAAAATCATTCCAAAGTTTGATTGTTCAAGGCTTTAATCGGGTCCCCAGGATAGATTCAAATCAAGATGTACGCACCTGCAGCACGTCTGAAGTTCAAAATCAACAAGATGAACGTGCAGTGTACATTTCTTCGCGGTGTGATTGAAGAAAATGTGTTTGTTGAACAAACCAACCGGGTGTGCGGATGCCTTGGCGTGGATTGAACAACCGCACACTACTTCTCAAGAGAAAGACAAAGACCTTCGCTGGTGCAATGTGGAAGACCAGCCGGACCCAAAGGTTTATGATCTTGTTGATGTGAAGAGATTTCTCAGTAGCTGCAAAATCGACTTTGAAATCCACACCGGGTGGATATCCAGTTTGGGAGAGCACTCAGATTCCTTGTAATGCACGAAGCAGTTGAAGGATACGGTTTTGAATTTCTAATCTCTCCTATACTTGTCGATATTTAAGCTGCTTTATAAATTGTTATCCTCTCGTAGCACTCTTTGGCCAGACACGTTGATCTCGAATATCACCTCACACGTGATTGTTTCACTATGAAACTCGTCAATGTTGTCATGGTCCACACCGCTTACCGACGTGTCAACTGATTTTTCCAAAATTCGATAAATCATTTCTGATTAATTTATTTTTGGTAAATGGCATTGAGGTAAAACATGAGTTAACCGACATCGGAAAATCGTTTTTGTAAATACCTTTGTGTCTTTTAAATTTATCTTAGTTTGTTGCATTTTAGGGGGAGTAAATCCAAATTTTGAAAATTCAAAAACATCGAAAAATTTCAAAAGCGCAAAAACATTGGAAAAACAAAAATGAGTTTCCTGGCGAGAAAAGGAGAAAATGATAGTACATCAGTGGTCTGTTGAAATCTCTTTAAACTGAAATGCAAAATGAAAAATGTTAAGCAGCTCTATATAAGATGTATCGGTAGGCTCACAATCATTTTAAAGTGTGCAGGGTGATATAAATCCTAAATCGACTGAAGACCAGGTGGGAACCGCACATTGGCATATGGTCTTAGTACCGAAATTTTGTTTGAGAGATTGCCGAGGTTCTGAGATATTCGGTCTTTATGCTGTTTATCATCGGGGTATCATGGTTGTTTCTTTAACCGTAAAAATAACGGAGACGAAGTCTAGATCTTCCATGATACTATACATACTTGTACATATTGCATTCGACCTCAATAAGTGATCAACAATCACATGTCCAAACAAAACAAGTGATAATATATCACAGATTCTTTCCGGGAGTCAAGTTCGTCTCTCTGCTGTACGAAAGTACTGACCTGTTCACGGACTTGCTCCTGTGCCCTCATGCATCGAAAATCAAGTTCCTCATCAATAAGTGATTCTATCACATAGGGCTTGTTTTCAATCAAAATAAGTGAGTTTCTCACATCTTTTATACGGTCAAACGGATGATAAGCAGTATACTCACCGGTAAGATGAACTCTCGTGCATACCTTGATACGGGAATGTGTCGTGTGTGGATGAACACCGGTTGGTAAGTATAAATCATACCTTAACGTATCCCCTCGCCATGATTACATCTTATAAGTTGAGCTTAAGTGGACAACAATACCGATAATTGTTATAGGATGCTTATCTAAATGTTAACTAATTGAACAAAAAGAGCATTTTGGCGTAACCGTACACTGATATGATTCTCTTACCCTCGAAACTCGCAAAAAGAATGTCTGTAAATATGTATTTACTGCTTTCAGTTTCTGTATCTCTGTATATATTTATTTATTGCTTTCCGTCTTTACTTTTGAAAAATGAAAAATTCCGAAAAGATTTTAGGTGTGTTTTAATCTTAACTTTATAAAAGTCAAAACGATTTTGCTTCTAGTTTATTTTTGATTGACCGATGTTGGAACTCGAGTCTATCCTACCCAAAATCCTGATTGTAAGCCAGAAAACAATTGAATCTTCATAAACTGTCGAAGTTAACAAGTTTTTGAAAGTAAGGGATTAAAATTGATCATTTTCTAAACTTTCAAACTGTTGTCGGTCGGTTTTTGATTGAGATTTGATCTCATATGTGTCATTTGTTTAATTTGTCTATATTCCAAGCGGTTGTTCTCATTACGTGTTTAGCTTTCTTGTATGTGCAGATGCGACATCAGAATCAGCTAAAGGCGAAGAGAACGTGTCAGATGACAAGCCGTAAAGTGAAGACACGACGTTGATGCAATCAGAAGATCAAGATGATCGGGTTGCAGTTGATCACTCATCAACACCACAAGGATCTAAAGTTTTGAAGTTCAAAAGATTCACAAGCAACATTCAAGGGGGAGTTTGTTGATACACTCCCTGATTATATCACGTGAAGACTTTGAAGATCCTCCGACACAAAAGACATGGAAGACGAACCATCACGAGTAGCGTCCAAGGGGGAGTTTGTTGATACATATTTTGTGGACGCGACTCGGTTCAGTTCGATTCGGTTCGGTTCCACCTGATGCACGACCGTGCATCTCCGACATCGAAGATCATCTCGGAACTGAACGGTCGGTGCGACCTGACGTGCAACATGTATAGCTTGGAATTGAACGGTCGTTCCGTCCCGAAGAACGACCGTGCAACTTCAGATCTGGTCAACGATCCGGTGACGTATGCAGTATGGCGACCCATCTTCAATAATTCAATAAAGTGAACGGTCGTTCCATATGGGGAACGACCGTGCATCAGCAAAAAAGTATAAAAACACAGCAGAAACTTTCTGCTCGAGATTCTGGATTTTTGGAGAGCTCTCAGGCGATTTTCAGGCTCCGGAGGCATTAGCTTTCACCCGGATTCAAGCCACATTATCCCGATTAGCTCGATTACTACCCGGATCCTTAGTCTAGTACTTGTTTATGGTTTGATTTTCTAATCTTTCCAAGTTTTTGTTAATCTTTCAAGTACTTAGATTATGATTTATGTATTATTGTAGCCTTTGGGCAAAAACACAACAATCCCTTGCTAGATTATAACCATTAGTTTGTTAAACTTTGTTTGTAATGACATTTGAAGTATTTTCTATGTTAATCTTTGATGATTAGTTTGCAACCTTGTTATTGATATTGATTTCTTGATTATAAGTAATTATGTTGGATGATTGGTGCTTGGTTAGTTAAGATAGTTGTAAAATGAAGCTTAATTAATCTTGTATTAGTAAACTTTGAATTTGGTTAACTAGTTTAACTTGGTTTAAATGTATGCATCATGATACTAGAAATGGTTAGTGATTTAATAAAATGTAATTATTGTTAATCAAGAGAGCTTGCCATCACGGAAGGACCTAAACGGGTTAGATGGTGTCGTTATGAATTCTTGCCATGATTTGTTAGCTTAGTTAGTAGTTTAGGCCAAAATTGCTATCTTAGTGAATTATTATGCAAGATTTGTAAAATGAACTCGGTTGTGATTTAATCTAGTTTATGCTTATCTCGGTGGTTGCATTGTGTTTATCGGTGTCGCTTTCCTTGTTTAAGTGAGGTTAGAATAATCCTAACGGCTGCCTAACTTATTTTTAAGAGATTTTCATAGACATTTATCAATTGCACGTTAAAGAACAATTTTAGGTGGTTAAAGTGTGTTTATCGTTTTAGCTTTCCGAATGATTGTCATGTTAGGATTCCCGAAAGGGATACTAATTGTCTTAAATTGGAAAATTGACCGAATGCTTCTAGTGCCAAAACTGACTTAGTTGACATGCTGTGGTTATGTATTTAGCAAGGCTTTTTATCTACTATCTAGTATGTTTTTATTATGTATTTGGTTATGTTACTTTAGTTTAGTTTAAATCAACAAAACCTATGTTTTTACCGGTAGTTTAGTGACAAAGGTCTAGTACTAGTTCTCCGCCCATTTCCTTGGATCGATACTTGGTTCTTACCGATACTTTATTACATATATGACGGGGTACACTTGCCTCTTTCGTGTGTGTTTTGATGTAAAAGTAATAATCACTTTTATAAATTTAAAACCCAATCGTGTGTAATTCATTGCAAAATATTATGTATATATACGCACACGTCAGGTCACGTATAGTAGCGGCAAAGACAAACTCCGAACTTTCGATCTCCACGTCAGGGCAAATGAGTTCAAGCAGAACGACGTACCGTTAAAGGTATTCTGGATTGTGAAGCAGGATATCTGGGGATAGATTGAACAGTGAGACCCTAATACGATGGCATATGCTACCAACATGGCCACGTACAATAAAATCAGGTCAGAAAATAAATTATTTCAATTTCTCAATGCAATCGACCGGAAGTATGATTCCATTAAAAGGGAAATACACGTTGGGACACTTTGACGACGACCAAAGTTGCTTATGCAGTTATCCGAAAGGAGACACCACACCAAAACATTCTCGGGTCAGTATCACAAGGGTTAGCATCTAGCCTAAGTTCCACCGATGATTTTGATGGGTTAGGGTTCGTTTTGAAAGACCGTTGGTCAGACAAAAAGGTTAATTCGTCATTTTGGATTGATAAAAATAAACTAAAATAAGGCCATTGTGGCATGACAAAGCATACAAAAGAGCAATGCTTCCGACTAGTGGGATATCCCGAATGGTGGGTTGATGGCCACAAAAGGGGAAACTATGGTAAGGCGACAAAAACTGTGGGTAATCAAAAGACCAGCAGCAACGGGCACCACCAGATGAAAACCAACAAAGAAGATGAATGTGAGGTGTTTCGTTGCGGTAAAAAATGAAGGAACGAGTGATGCAGGTAAAGGGTTTGGGAATTATACCTCAAACCCTCCACATTCTCAAAAATCCATTTAAACCCCAAGTTTTTTAATTCTAAAATTTTAGATTTAATAAACAACTAACAACTTTAGGAAGTAAAAAATGTGACCCTCAAGTTCCGGATGTGCCTAAAAATTCTGGTACGGTTTTGGAAGTCAATATGGCAACAAAATTTGAAAAGAACAATAATTCATAGATATTTTATTGCGGTGCTATGGACACACTGACCTTCGATATTCCGACATATGTTCAAAATCAAAACCTCTAAAATCTCGAATACATACTGCAAATGGGGAAGTAACTCAAATGAACGAAGGAGGAACCTTTGAAATTTCACCTACCATGAAATTATCAAATTGTCTTTATGTTCCATCTTTATCCCACAAATTGTTGTCAATCAGTCATGTTAGGAAAGAACTGAATTGTATAGTCCTAATGCACCCTACTTTCTGTATCTTACAGGACATCGGGACGGGAATGATCATTGGGCATGGTACTGAGTGCCAAGGATTGTACTATGTGGATGAAGTGACTCGACAATGTACTGTGATGCTAGCTCATGGAACTACAGAAAGGGATGCTTGGTTATCGCACCGAAGATTAGGACACCCATCCACTGGTTATTTATATCGTTTATCTCCTAATTTATTTCATTTAAATAAAGTCTTAAATTGTGAGACGTGTGTTTTGGCCAAGAGTCATAGACATACCTTCAAACCGAATAATACTAATGTTGATTTTCTTTTTTCATTACTAGATTCTGCCCAGTTCTGTATTCAGAGGAAATTCTAGTTACCATTGATCAAGCTCTAAAATTAGATGACTAGAAAGAGGCAATGGAAACCGAAATGGTTGCACTAAAGAGAAATGACAAATGGGGAAAATGTACCCTTCCACCAGGAAAAAAATCAGTAGAGTGTCGTTGGGTCTTTTCTATAAAACATAAGCCAAATGGATCTATTGAGAGGTACAAAGCCCATCTAGTAACCAAAGGTTATACTTAAACATACAGGATTGACTACTCCAATACTTTTTTCTCCAGTAGCCAAAATTGATACAATAAGGGTTCTTTTTTCAATACTTGCAAATAAAGAGTGGCCACTCCATCAGTTCGACGTAACAAAGGCCTTCCTACATGGGGAGCTTAAAAAAGAAGTCTATATGGAAGCTCCTTTCGAATTCACTAAAAACTCTAATCCTGGAGAAGTATGTCGTTTGAAGAAATCTCTATGCGGGCTAAAACAATCCCCCCGAGCCTGGTTTGGCAGATTTATGCTAGCTATGAAGAAGTATGATTTTAAGGAGAGTAATTCATATCATACTTTGTTCCTCAAACGAAGAAACAAATGTGTTACCTCTCTAATTATCTATGTCGTTGAGATGATAATCACAAGAAACGATGAAGATGAAATGATAAAGTTAAAGGCAAGTTTGTTCAAGGAATTCGAAATGAAAGATTTGGGTAGACTCAAATATTTCCTTGGGATTGAGGTACTAAGGTCCAAACAAGGAATCTTCATTTGCCAACAAAAATATATCCTTGACTTGTTGGCAGGGATGATTGACTGCAACCTACCAATACTCCCATGATGGCAAACCAAAACCTATATATGGAGGAAGGAGCTGAGCTGGCAGACATGGAGAAATACCAACGAATGGTAGGAAAGCTAATTTACCTCCCACATATCCGTCCAGATATAGCCTACGCAGTCGGAGTAGTTAGCCAGTTCAAGCATCAGCCTCAAGTTGTTCACATGGAAGTCGTATAGAGAATTATTAGGTACCTCAAAGGGACACCTAGTCATGGAGTTTTATTCAAAACAACGGACATCTAAAGGTTCAATTATACACTAATGCCGACTGGGCAGGTGATAAAGGAAATTGGAGATCAACATCTAGTTATTTCACTCTAGTTGACGGGAATTTTGTCACGTGGAGAATCAAGAAACAAAAGGTGGTAGCTCTCTCGAGTGTTGAAGCAGAATTGTAAGGGATAACACAGGGACTTGTAGAAATTCTATTGATTCGGAAACTCCTAACAGAAATTGGGTATTCTCAAACCAATGCAAGTCAGATCATGTGTGACAACAAAACTACAATTCAAATATCAAAAAACCTAGTACAACACGACCGAACAAAACACGTTGTAGTCGACAGACACTTCATCAAAAAGAAACTTGAAACCGGGCTCATAGAACTTCCATTTGTTCGATCAGAAGACCGACTCGTAGACATATTAACAAAAGCAGTCAATGGAAAAAATTAGGAGGGACCAAACCAAATAGAGATAATATTTTAGCAAAGTTAATGGGCGTAAAGTCCTAAACTATACACTTTTAAGAATAAAAAAGCATCACATCTAAATTAGACATATGCAGGTGTTACGATATTCCAAAGGTATGGGTTCGGTTATAAGACGCCCTTAACCATAACCGAGTTATTGGCTAATAAAAAAACCTTAACCGTAACCGTTGGTTAGGTCCCAAACATGACCCTGAAACCAACTTAAGCCGACGCTCAATACTAAAAAAGAACGACTGTATTTCCATAACAAAGTTCAGACGACAGAATCCGGTTAAGATTTTTGGTTTTATATGTCGAGCCAATGGACCGAAAAACTCGCAGCATTCGTCATGCAAATACGTCGAAATTTCATTGCAATAACTTATAAAAAAGCCCTGATTAAATATTTCAAAACTAACAATGACTTGTACAGTTTCTCAGATTAAATATGGGACCTGTCACTAAAACAACTCAAACTCAAGATGCCCATCGGAAGACTCGTTGTAATCCAGATACTTTTTGGCTTTCTCTAACGAAGCGGCTTTAGAAACCGTGACATCATACGGTTCGGGCAGCTCGGGCGGAGATGCACACCGTATCAAAGCCCAATTCAACCCATCGAAAAACGGGTGTTGTTTAATTTCAGCAGCCCCTCTTTGTGACCCCAATCGGTTTTCGGGCTCTTTTACTAATAACCCTTTGATCAAATCCCGCGCTTGAAAACTAACCAACGGCGTTTCGGGAAACCGAAGGTTTTCCAATATCACATTGGCTAACGTCTCGTCGTTACCGGGCCCTTTAAACGGTGTCCTCCCGTATAAAAGCTCGTAAAGAAATATACCGAAAGTCCACCAATCGACTGCACTCCCGTGACCCTCTCCTTTGATGATTTCCGGAGCTAGATACTCGTGGGTCCCGACAAACGAGTTGGATCGGGCTTCTGTTGGCTCGGCCACGAGCTGTGGTAATGAGCGGTTTAGTGCGGTTAAGTCGGGTTTTGCTTTACGGGATTTTGGTGCTGATAAGAGTCTAGACTTGAAGCATGAGACTTGTTGACAGGTGGGTTTGATGCAAAATGGGTCGATGCAGCTTGAACCTGCGCACGGGCCCGACATCCTAGGTGGCTCAAGTGGGCCCGACGATGAGGGTTGGAGTAGAGTTGGGTTTACGGAACACCTAAGGGAAAGGTCGAAATCTGTGACCATGATGTGACCGTCTTCTCGAACTAAAATGTTTTCGGGTTTCAAGTCTCGGTATACGATTCCGAGCATATGTAAGTATTCTAGAGCAAGAAGAACTTCTGCAACATAGAACCTGTATGAATAAACACAGAAAAAAAAACAAGATTAGTTATAGTATTGATAAATTATCAATTAAAGAAAGCATATGTCATAAACCTAAAACAGCCTGTGGGCCCGGTGACAAGATGAAACGGGCCAGCCTGTGTTGGGTTGACCCGGATAATTTTTTTTGTATTTTTTTACTTTTTTATAATTAATTAATGAGCTGATTGTGATTACACAAACGATATCATTACAATCAGTGGCGAAGCTTCGCCCCCCCCCCCCCATTTTTCCGAAACCGGGGGGGTGGAAACGTATATACCTAAAAAATTTCTATAGGAAAGTACTATTCATAACACTAAGCGTCGAAAAGTTCGAGGGGTCGGGCGCCCCCTCGGACGTAGCCTAAGCTGCGCCCCTGATTACAATAACAATCCAAAATTTTTAATAAAATAATTTAAAGGTTGCTTACTTGTATACTTTAAAGTTTAAATAAAGACTTTGGCTAACTAATTTCTATTTGACCCGTTTGACAAAAAACACGACCCAAATCAACCCATTCACAAGTAAATGAGTCAAAGTTGCCACCTTTACGCTTGACATCATGAACAGAAAAAAACTAACGAAAACCGTTGATGAAAAGAAGTAAAATAAAGCAAACAAGCCCAATAAATAAACCACCAATCTTATCATGCTAATGTGGCATGTTTACATGTATAAGTCAATTAAAGTAAATAAAGAAAATGACATCCTCTAACATGCCACATTATCATCACATGTCATCAAATCTATCCTGCTTTCTGTTACACTTAAACAAATGAAAATATATGTTCTGAAAGGGACCTAAGTACCTAACTTTACATTTTTTTCCAATTTATAACCAACTTTGGAATAGACACAAAACAGAAACCAACTTATAATTTATTACCAGTTGGCAGTTTTAGTTTTAAAACCGGCACATCAGAAACCGACTTATAAGCTATCGCCAATTCTAGTAACCAACCTCGTTTTGACTGATTTTACCAGCTAAATGGTTATGTGGCATTGGTTGATAAAACTCGAAATGCTTGTAAAATAAAACTCGAAAACAGGTTTTACTTTTATAAACGTTCATTATATGCAACGTATCAGACATGACATGTCATATATATCTACACTAAAATGACAAAAAAAAAAAGTAAACCACGATGGCTAATTTATAACCAGCAAAAAACAACCAACTACTAGTCGAAGAGGTCATGTGTTGCAACAGTCTTGGTTTTAAAAAGCGTGCAGTGCACAAAAGCGACAAGATATAAAACCGATGTGTGAAGTACCAGGCGCAAAAACGCACCACTTTGGCGCACGTAATTATATAATTTTTTTATATTTTTTCTATAGCTTTCTAGCATCAATTACCCAATATGTTGAGACTATTAAGTTTTATATATGTTTTATAATAGAATTTACATACATGTACAACCTGAAAAGCATGTTGTACAACAACCTGCTGCACAATAATATGGGGCATACATGAGGCGCATGCCTCAGGGTCAACTTTTTGCTGAAAAATTGAGCCTTATGTGAGCTTTTTGAAAAAATAGTGCGCCTTATGCTACTAAAAGTGCAACTAAACTCAGTAGTGATAAGTTGGTTTCTAATTTGTGATTAATCCGAAGTTGGTTGCTAAATCCGATGAATACGTAGACATCATTTTTATTTCACACACTTTGCCCTAACAATAAAACTTGCACAAAAGTTGACCAGAAGTTTGACTTACCGTGCCGCTTGTTCATGAAAATATCTAGCCGGCTGCTTCTGCCTAAGAACATGCAAATCGCCACCCGGACAATACTCCATAACCAAACACGACAAATTCTCCGAAACAAAATGCGCATAAAGCGTAGGTAAAAACGGGTGATCCAAAATGCTCAAAATCTCCCGTTCCATATGCGCTCTCGGCATCTTCTGCCGTCGTTCCAAGAACTCGTTATCCATAACTTTGATGGCAAAAGGGTAATTTGTGCCAACTAATTCCGCCAGATAAACCGTACCGATATCCCCACACCCAAGTTTTTTCAACAGATTGAAATGTCTCAATCCGAGAAACCCGTTTTGTTTCATCATATGATTAATCGCCTGCCACCTCATATCTTTCGACATATGCGGTCGATTGATAACAATGCATCCACTGAGATTTCGTTCTTCGCTAATGCTAGTACTTGTACTGTATTCACATATGCTGCTATTTGAACTTTGAGTGAATTCGCCTTTATCTCCGTATTTCGAGTTCTTACTGTGTAGAACCGAAATCGTTTTACCATAGTTGACCAAATCGTTGACTTTTCTGTTCATCCCGTTTTCTGTACTACTCGACGAAAGAGGTGACTGAGAGTCTTTCTTCGACTCGGTTTTCGCATCTTTTATCGCACAATTGCATTTTTGGCATATCAGTTGGGATTTTGCTGGAACGGATGTGTTTGAAGCGGTAGCAGCGGAAGTCAATTCCGGCTTTGACTTTTTCTTCACGACGGTCTTCGTCCGAATCACCGTCTTCACCGTCTTGACGACACGAGGTGACGTTCTTATTGACTTTCCTTTGTATCGTGATCTCGGTGTTGACTTACTTGGCGTAACATTATTCTTGTCACGATTACTTACTGAGTTGACTTCAGAGTTGACCGAATCCAATGAATCTTCGGGTCGAATTGGTGAACGAATTGAATTCGAAATAATCTTCTTCTCTTGCACTGGTTCGGTCGAAGATTGGTTAGAAGATTGGCTATCGGACTCCGGTGCACGCAACATCTCCTTCAAAAGCCCGACGCTTTTCGTTGACTTTTCGAGATTCAACCGAGGGGTTGACTGCGGACTATTGCTATACGGCAATGACAATCTTTTAACAGCAGCCATTTCCGAAGCTTGCGAAATGCATAATCCCCGTAACGCTTGTTTTAACGAAACGGGCTCCGGATACCCGATTCCTGACGAAGACGATAAACTCATCCGCATCGGCTTCTTCGACGGGTTTTTTCTAGGTGTTGCCCCACACGTTTCATCGGAGAAACTTGAACCATTAAACGAATGCCGCATACTAATACCTTCGAATAGCTTGTTGATGTCGTCTTCCATGTATCGACTGCACCCTTTCGCCTTTTTCCCCTTATCGATCCGAAAATCACTCAATGTCGGTTCATCTTTCAATTCGACAATCTCATGGGTACCGTAAAGTGAACCCATTTATAATGTTTACCACAAGTATTAATCGTTCGCTCGCTATCACTTTGAGAATCGAAACATGCCCTAATGCCCTAATGCCCAAATCTTCAACCAAAAGTTATAATTTTTAGGCAAAATGAAAGTGGAATGAACCCTACAATGAAACAAATGTAAAGAAAAATCAGCAAGATCACTTTTTTTATTATCAAGAAGCTCAAAAGTCAAAAGTTAAACCAAGAATCAATTTTTCTCAACTGGGATAAGATGTTTACAATTCTTTTTGAGTTATTTATCAATTGCATACTTATTCACACCATCTTTTCTAATAATCGATAAAAAATAAAAAAAAAATAAAAAAAAAAACTAAAAAATTGAAACTTGAAATTGTGAACATTCATATTGAAAACAGATATTGAATCTTCCAAAATTTCTGTAAATCCCCAAATAATTCATGAGAGAAAATCAAGTTAAATGGGACCAGGTGAGTAAACAAATCATTCATCAACATAATCAATCAAATCAAATATACAAAAGATTAACAAATATGCAGATAAACATGTGATTTAACTAGCAAAAAAACATCTAAATCCACAAAAAAAAAAAAAAATTAATAAACTTTAAAATGTGAATACCCAAAAAAATAATAAAATAATAAACTTTAAAATGTAAATACCAAGAAAGAGATCTAAAGATTTCAAAAAACTCAACCCCTTCATCACCACTAATTAAACAAAATAAAAAAACAGTTAAAACAAGATTCAAGAACACACTTACAGAAGATATAAAGGTGGATACTTTGAAGATGAGAGTGAAGAATCTGATTGGAAGTACAGAAAGAAGTAAAAGGGGATCAAGAGGGGGGTGAATGTGAATGGAGATCTATGTTATCTAGGGTTGAAGTGAATATGGAACCCTAGGGTTAGGGGGTTTGGTGTGTGTGTGTGTACAGAGCATCTAGTGTGTGAGGGGAGTGAAAGGCCATGTTTGAGTGTGATGTATGTAGGCGTATAACGACAGTATCTGATTCTGAGAATGGCCCTCACATCTCTCTTATTTGGATCCCTATCAACTCTATTTGGGTCCCACCCTCTTGGATCAATTTATCATTACATTATTAATAATTAATTTCAAGAGTAAAATGATTCGACTCTCACTCTTCCTGTTATTTTATGCGGCATCCAGGTGAAGGGTGAATACGGGTGACGTCGGTTCGTTTTAGATGGGAGGCGAGGTTTTTACCGATTATTTCACTGTCGTGCTTTCGGGCGAGTGGAGGTCGGCTTTCTGCACATTTAGGAGAGCCAAGGGGCTGGCGGTGGTTGAGTAATCGACCTTGGCAATAGCGCCCGGTGTCACGGTAGTTGGCACATCGCTCCTCGCCGTTCAAAAAAAAAGTGAATGCATTTTATGTTTCCTGACAAGTTGGTCTACTGATTAGTCACTTGTTTTCTTTTCTTGAGGTCCCATGTTTAACTCTCACTAGTAGCACTTTAAAGGACATTGGTGCTGGCAACCGAGTTGAACTGGGTTTTACCGCAGTGAGCCTTTGGGCAAGCGGGATTTCCCTGGAACTGGTGGCTCGAGTATGAATCCAACTCTGACCGTTATGGAGGAGGTGGTGCATTTGTTCAATTGAGGGCACCCAGTGATTTAGTTGGTCGTTCAAAAAAATGCATTTTACGTTAAGGTTTGTCTCGATTAACAGGTTTAGTCTAACTTTAAACATTTTAGTCTCTTACGTTTGTTCTTTTAACACAAATCATCCCTCATCAAATAACAAAGTTTGCTTTATATCAGCGTCCACGCCACCTAGAATTAACTGAGTTAGACCTCGGTTAGAAAATGTCCGTTGGTGAATAATATGTTAAAAGGTTGGATCATCCGTGATTATTTTTATAGTTGAGACTGTTGGTAGTGATAAATACTTAAAGATTGTTTCATTTATTTGTCTACACTTTTCTTTTGTAAGAGGTAACTTAGATATAAATTCAACAATTTAGAATTTAGAACGAGTAATAAAGATAAATTGATTATCGTATCAAACTTATCTATAACATTTATCATTAAAGTATGAAAATGGTATGAAATGAATTAATAAAGACCAAAATTAATTGTGTTAAATGAAAATGGAAAAAATTGGTGAATTGTTGTTAGGCCGAAGTTGGTGTAAATTGGTTGAATATGTAGCGTTTCATTAAATTTAATGTAGGGACTGTTTGGCAACATCTGAATGGTTAAGTGCTGAACCAGTAAGAGGTCTGAACCATTAAGTGCTGAACCAGTAAGAGATCTGAACCATTAAGAGCCTATATAATGCTTAACCGTTCAGAGGCAAATGTCTGACCAATTCAAATTAGAGGTCTTAACCATTCAGACTCTGTATAAATCTTAACCATTCAGAGGCAAATGTCTGAACCATTCAGACATCTACTCGTGAAACAAACAGTCTGAACCATTGAGTACTGAACCAGTAAGATGTCTGAACCATTAAGAGCCTCATTAAGAGATAAACAAACAGCCCTTAGTTAGAGAAGACTCTTCAATAGGATCTCAAATTTGGTGTTTTGGTACACGTTATATTTAGAGTAAACTGCTAAATTCGTCCCTGAGGTTTGACTCAAAATGCTAGATCAGTCAAAAATCAAGTTTTGTTGCTAAAACAGTCCCTGAGCCTAGTTTCTGTTGCTATTTCAGTCAAATAAATTAACACCGTTAGAACCTCCGTTAATGAATGGGTAAAACTGCTAAATTCGTCCCTGAGGTTTGATTCAAGTTGCTAGATCAGTCCAAAATCAAGTTTTTTGAATTTGTTAATTATAAACTTATTTAGGTATATAATTTTTCTAGACTTGCATTAATTTTTTGAATTTGTTAATTATAAACTTATTTAGGTATATAATTTGCAAGTCTAGAAAAATTATTTGTTAGTTATTTTGATTATTATTATTATTATTATTATTATTATTATTATTATTATTATCATTAAATGTTTACTAATTATATACTTAAGTATTTAAATAAGATAATACTTAATTTAAATAAAATTAGTTTTAAAAATATAAATGTAGCTTTTTTGAAGAGCGCAATTTAACCGGCCCAGCCTTAAATACTGATTTTATTTTGATGTTGTTATTGTTGTTGTTGTTACCATGTAAATATTTAGTATTTATTTAAGGATTTAAATAAGACAACAGTTAATTTAAACAATATTTAGTGTTCTCGCTTTTCTTGACGTTAAAACGTGTTCTAAACTTACCGGGTGTGTTAAAAGACGGGTTGGGTAACTTAAAAACTTGTTTTTAAGAAGTTTGGTCATTTCCGGCCAAATTCCGGCTTACTCCGGTGACCGGTTTGTGGGTTGGTCTTTCGATTTTTAGTAATATTTTATTGTTTCAAAATCTGTTTTGGCAGAAAATCATGGTCTGACCATACTTTCTGCCGAAAGATTTCACCAACCCATCACCTTTTTCACCAACCTGTCATTTTTGTCAACTGTGTCAGAGCAGATCGAAGGATATCCTTCGAAGTCGAAAGATCATCTTTCGATCAAGGGAGGTTCGATAGATAATCATCCTTCGAACATCCTTCGAAGTCTGTGACTTATCCTTCGTTCCAAGGAATCTTTTCGAAGCATACATCTTTCGGTATACAGTTCTTTTTCGAAAGATAAGGATCCTTCGTTTGGAGAATCTTTCGAAATCATTGTTCGAAACTCAACAGTGATCTTTCGAACACTATTAATCCTTCGAACAAGTCTTGATCTTTCGATCCTTAGTCTGTTTATGTTTAACAAGTTTGTTATTCTCAGGTATTATTTTTCTTGATCAAAAATGAATCCAAGATGGGGTAGACCGGTAAATACAGAAATGTATTTTGGTACTCCGACTCCGGATTCATCTTCGCAAGCTAATGCTATATCTACTGGTCAATGGGCATTCGTATCAAATCAAACTCCAAGTATTCAAAGCATTCTCTTAAGCGAGAGCGAAACCGGAAGTTTGAATAGGCCTCCAAAGTTGATGCACTTATATGAGTATCCAGGATGGATTGATAGATTTCATACATACGTCCTTGGTCAAAATACAGAGTTGTGGTTGCGGTTCATCACAGATTTCGATCAAACAATAGAAGTTGCCGCATCATCTGCTGCTACGTTTGCAGATCTTACGGAAGATCAGAAGAAGGTCTATGATTTGGAAAAGAAAGCATATGCCATTCTTACTCAGGCGTTGAGTAAAGATATTTATCATCAATTTGTCAGTTACAAGACAACGAAAAGATTGTGGGACGCATTGAAGACAAGGGGCGTAGGAAATGAAGCGACACGTCAATTGAGAAAAGACTTGCTAAAGAAAGAGTTTGATGGTTTTACTTGTATGGAGAATGAATCTTTAGGAGATTTGACAAGTCGATTTAATCATTTGCTGACTGAATTGGCAAATTTTGAGGTTGTCACAACTCCAGCAGAGATTGTGAAAAAGTTTGCAGATGCGTTGCCACCTCAATGGAATACTTTCTTGGAAATCATGAAGTACAATGGCACTTTAGCTACAACAAGCTTCAATGACTTTGTTCAACTCCTGGAAAACAAGAATCAGGAAGAAACTCTCAAGGCAAAAAGAGTTCACGTGCCACAAAATCCTGATATGTATTATGGAACTTCTAGCTCATCTACAAAACCTTCTTCACACGCTCCAATTCAAACAGCGTTTGTGTCTAGCACAGACATGTATGGCAATACTATCCAAGTTCCGGTCAAGCCTCCTCCAACAGACATGTATGGAAATCTGATTGAACCAGTTCCTCAACCAGCACCACAACAGCAAAGCCAACGACCTATCAGAGCAACTGGTATGTTCGGAAATCCATTACCTGTTCGATCTACCGGACCAACTGACATGTATGGGAATCCACTTCCTCCTCAATCTACCGGACCAACAGACATGTATGGGAATCCACTTCCTCCTCAACAGCAAGCGTGTTATGGAAGCACATCATCTGCTGGTCAACAATCAAAGCCAAATACAGTACGGCTCGACACCTCAAGCTTTTCAAAAGTCAGTGTGGAAGTAGCAAAGGAACACATGGAGCTACTAAACACTTTGGTGAGCGCATACTGTGGATTAGTGGAAGGTCAGATTGGTAACATTAATCTGACACAAGAAGACTATCAGCAGATCGATAAAGAGGAGATGGAAATGATGGACATCAAGTGGGCCTTTGCCAGTGCTGTTAGGCGAGCAAAGGATTTCATGGAGAGAACTGGCAGAACCAGCTTGGAAAGCAAGAAAGACACCAAGTATGGATTTGATAAGCAGGCTGTTAAGTGCTTCAATTGTGGTGAACGTGGTCATTTCAAACGTGAATGTACGAGGCCATCTCAACATGGAAACCAAAATCCCTTCAGAGGTCAAGACAACAGAGCAAATCAGAACCAAGTAAGGAACAATGAGCGAACATTGGTGCCTGTCAACAACCAGAGTCAAGCAGGACCATCTAATGCCAACCAGGCACTTGTGGTTCAAGTGGACGAAGGTTGTGATTGGTCAAGTCAGTTGGGAAATGATGCTCCAGATGGAACAACATGTTTTGCTGAGGTGGTTAAGGATTTAAATCACGCCAGTGGTGGAGAATCTTCCGCCAATGGTGGTGAATCTTCTGAGGATGAAGACTCTTCTGGTTATAGTAGAAGTTCGGATGAAGAATCCTCGATTTCAGGCGATGATCATTTGGATGACACATCAAGTGCATCAGTTAATGCAGATATTGATGAGCTATTGGAAGAAGCTGCAGCAGGAATTCAAAGAAGATCTATTTTGGTGGATCAAGCTGCTTATTCTTCGTCTTCTCTCCATTCAGCCTTTATGGCTAATGTCGACAGTTCATCAAGTCAGGTATGTGTCGATGAACCCACTTCTGTTAGTTGTGTTAACTGTGATAGTTTGCGTGTTAAATGTGCTGATTTAGAAGCAAACATGTCGGAGTTACAAGGCAAACATGATGCTTTACAAGCTAGTTTGTTTGACTTGCAAGACAAACATGTTTCTTTGAATGATAAGTGGTGTGAATTGCAAAGCAAACACGAGGCTTTGCAAGAGAAATATGATGTGACATTCATTCACAATCAGAAATTGACCGTTGATCTTTCGAAGTGCACTGAAGCCAACATGTTTTATGAAAACCATGAAAAGGAGTTTAAGTCGGTAATTGAAAAGTTAAAGAAAGATAAAACCGAGTTAACTAAAATGGTTTCCAGAAAACAAACTGACATCAATTTGTATATAACTCGTCTGGAAGTAATGCAAAAGGAAATGGCTTGTGTCAAAACTGAAAGTGAGGCGATCCAACTTAAGCTAGACAGTTATTTGAGCTCTAGCTATGTGTTGGATCACATCATTGACGTACAGAAAGAGAAACGGGATGTCACATGCATAGGTTACAAGAAATGTCCACCTCCTGTGAGACATAATTATGATGCCATGCCGGATGAGGAAGATAGAGTTTTCTTTGAACCATCGGTTCCTTTAGATGTTGAGGAATTTGCTACAGGACTCGGATACAAGAAGGAAGTATCATCTGATTCAGATGCGTCAGCAGATACATTTGTAACTGCTGAACAAAATCAGGATCCTCCAGTTGTGATTGAGGATGCTGATTCTTCTGATGATGAATCTGATGATAATAATTCAGCAAAGTCTGATGCGGTAATCAAAGAAGAGGACATACCTCTTGAGAATCATATTCTATGTGATCCTCCAGCAAAGCCCGCTAAGACTGCTGCAACCGAGTCCACGTCTGCAAAAGAGTCGGAGAGTGTGGATTTGCTGTACACTCTTGTTGGTGATAATAAAATTTATTCAGACAAAGATTTTCCTATTAAGAATGTTAATCAATCTTTAATCAGTAAAGTCTTTGAAAATTCAACAAGTAAGTTTTTGGGAAAGACAGGATCACGTGTTACAGTAACACAGTGCCCTCCTATCCCAAAGGCTGAAGTTAGAAAACAATTTGGCAATCAGAAATTACCAACAGTGCAAAAACAGCAAAACCATACCAAGTCAAAAGGAAAATTACCGGCTCAAGGTCAAAGGAAGCCGAATCAGAAGAAGAAAAAGAATGTGAACTTTGTGAAATCCAAGGGAACGGACAAAATTGCAACATTTGAAAATCAATCTAACTTAGATTTTGTCAAAAAGGCAACAGTGATGAAAAGGAATGAACCAAGTAGTTCAAAACCTAGTACCTCGGGGTCACAAAGTTCATCATTATCGGCAAGACGATCACATGATACTTCGGGGTTTGTTGAACGAAGATCATGTTTTGAATGTGGTACCATTGGACACATAATTCGAAACTGTCCGTATCTTCATAAGTTGAAAGCAATTGATGATGATCCCCGTGAACGCAATCACCAAAAGCAATCTGTTTCTGTAAAACAAGATCCCCGCCTTGTAAAAGAAAGGGAAAAGAAACAGAAACGCCAACAAGTCAAGGTGATTGAAAAGGCACTTAAAACTGATGTGGTTCAAAAACAATCTGTTTCAGTTAAACCAGAAAACTCAAAATTTTCAAAAACTTCAAACAATCACGAAGTTAATTTGTCAAACAATCAAACTGGTAAAACTCAACAGACATGGAAACCTAAATTGACCACAATTTCAGGGGGACCATCACAATTTTCAAATTTATCTTAGTTTATTGATTTTAGGGGGAGTAAATCCAAATTTGAAAATTCAAAAACATCGAAAAATTTCAAAAACACAAAAACAATAGAAAAACAAAAATGAGTTTCCTGGCGAGCAAAAGAGAAAATGATAGTACATCAGTGGTCTGTCCAAACCTCTTTAAACCTTAACTGAAAAACGATAAGCAGCTCTATATAAGATGTATCGGTAGGCTCACAATCATTTTAAAATGTGCAGGGTGATATAAATCCTAAATCGACTGAAGACCAGGTGGGAACCACTCATTGGCATATGGTCTTGGTACCGAAATTTCGTTTGAGAGATTGCCGAGGTTCTGAGATATTCGGTCTTTATGCTGCTTATCATCTGGGTATCATGGTTGTATCTTTTACCGAAAAATAACGGGGACGCAAGTCTAGATCTTCCATGATACCATACATACGTGTACATATTGCATTCGACCTCAATAAGTGATCAACAATCACATGTCTCCAAATAAGTGATAATATATCACATTTATCCGGGAGTCAAGTTCGTCTCTCTGCTGTACGAAAGTACTGACCTGTTCACGGACTTGCTCCTGTGCCCTCATGCATCTGAAAATCAAGTTCCTCATCAATAAGTGATTCTATCACATAGGGCTTGTTTTCAATCAAAATAAGTGAGAATCTCACATCATATACGGTCAAACAGATGATAATCGGTATACTCACCGGTAAGATGAACCCTCGTGCATACCTTGATACGGGAATGTGTCGTGATGTGGATGAATACCGGTCGGTAAGTATAAATCATACCTTAACGTATCCCCTCGCCATGAGTACATCTGATAAGTTGAGCTTATGTGGACAACAATACCGATAATCGTTATAGGATGCTTATCTTAATGTTAACTAATTGAACAAAGAGAGCGTTTTGGCATGACCGTACACTGATATGATTCTCTTACCCTCGAAACTCACAAAAAGAATGTCTGTAAATATTTATTTAATGCTTTCAGTTTCTGCATCTTTGTATATATTTATTTACTGCTTTCAGTCTTTACATTTGAAATATTCAAAAAGTCCAAAAAGATTTTAGGTGTGTTTTAATATAAACTTTCTAAAAAAACCAAAAAGATTTTATTTCTATTTTATTTTCGATCGTACGATGTTGGAGCTCGAGTCTTCGTTACCTGAAACCTGATTGAAAACCAAATAGACTGATTCTTCATAAACAGTCGAAATTTGCAAGTTTTGAAAGTTAAAAACTGAAATTGACAAATTTATTAAACTTTCAAGCTGTCGGACGGTGTTTGATTGTGACATGGTCATACGTGTGTCATTTGTTTATGCTAACTATATTCCAAGCAGTTGTTCTCATTACGCGTTTAGATTTCTTGCATGTGCAGATTCTAAAGGCAAGGAGAACATAGTCGATGACAAGCTTCGGAATGAAGACACGACGTGAAGGCACTCAAGTGATGAAGATGATCGAGTTGCCGCTGACCATCATCAACACCACAAGGATCTCAAGCACTGAAGAACAAGTCATTCATGAGCATAACTCAAGGGGGAGCTTATGTTAAGGGGGAGTTTGTCAACACACTTCCTACATGAAACGGGTAGTTTGTTGATACACTTTCTGCTTTCAAGACGTGAAGACATTGAAGATCCTCCGACATAGAAGACATGAAAGGCGAATCTCGCGAGTAGCGTCCAGGGGGGAGTTTGTTGATACATATATGTGGACGCGACTCGACTCAACACGACTCGGTTCGGTTCGACCCGGTTAGGTTCGGCTCAAGCCCGACGTCACGACATTCCTCCGTCGTGCGCCCCAGAGTTCGACACGCGAAGCACGGAGAGCCGAGAATGTTTCCCGCTTGACACATCATCATGACATCATCATGATGATGTCATGATGATGTCATCTTTGACTAAACTTCACAAATATGAAAACAAGTTAATCGGAACCGTGTGCATGCATGTTATTTAAGCTTGGGCCAATCAGAACTCAGCATGGGCTTCAACAACTATGGGCCAAAGCCCATTGGCGACGAAACAAATGTACAGTTGACGAAACAAGCATGTTTCGTCAACATCACCTCAGTTTCGCCAATGATGTTGTGATTCGCCAAGGTCTGATTCGCCAAAGATCTGTTTCGTGGTACTGGTGCTATAAATAGACAGTCTCAAGTCTGAAAATGTTAGACACAAGAACAGAGCACACACAGAGAACACACACACACGAGAGAACTTTGAGAGTTTATAGAATACATCTGTAAACATTGAGCTTGTAACTGATCTTTTCATACGTATTAATACAGAGGTGTTAATCGGTGAATCTTGCGTGTCGTGTATTTACGTGTTCTATCTCGGTTTGCTATCTCGGTTGGATTCCGCACAACCGAGGTGGTTTGTATACAAGGATTAGGCGACTAGATCCTCCCCTAGCCGGACCTACAACATTTAATGATAATAATGTTAATAATAATAATAATAATAATAATAATAATAATAATCAAAATAACTAACAAATAATTTTTCTAGACTTGCAAATTATATACCTAAATAAGTTTATAATCTAAATAAGTTTATAATTAACAAATTCAAAAAATTAATGCAAGTCTAGAAAAATTATATAACTTGATTTTGGACTGATCTAGCAACTTGAATCAAACCTCAGGGACGAATTTAGCAGTTTTACCCATTCATTAACGGAGGTTCTAACGGTGTTAATTTATTGGACTGAAATAGCAACAGAAACTAGGCTCAGGGACTGTTTTAGCAAAAAAACTTGATTTTGGACTGATCTAGTATTTTGAGTCAAACCTCAGGGACGAATTTAGCAGTTTACTCTTATATTTATACTGAATAAAAGTAGAAATGATGAGACCATATAAAGTTATACCTTTCCTTTAACTATATTATATTATGCCATATATCCTTCCACTTGTGGCCTAATGATAGGAGAGTTAGGTTTTCCATTGGTGACTCAGGTTCAATTCTCACTTGTGTCATATTAGGGTGGATGATATAGGCAATGTAGGATTTGGACTAGACCTTGTGTGAGATTGTCAGTTCGATTCCCGAAGCCAACTGGGTTTTCGTCCCACCGTGTGTTACGCCAGAGAGTTCTGCTCTTGTGATGGCACAACGACTGTCTAGTGGCAGCCGGCGGTATCATTTCTCGGGGGAACGCCCAAAAAAAGCTAAACTTTGAAATCAGCGTGGGCCCGGTTAAGACAACATAGCATAGCCAAAGTGGGGCAATACGAGGCTCCCCGATTTGAAGAGTGTATAACCTTATACATGAAGTTCACCGTTAAAAAAAATATTATATTATGCCATATGGTAATCATGTGAAGAAAAAAAAAACTTATAAACTAAGTAAAAGTAATCATGTGAAAATCTGTGTTTTTTATATAAGTTTCAATTATATTTATAATAATATTTTTAAAAGACAAATTGGGTTACTCTAATTCACACATTGTGTTTGTCACATCGAAGCTACAGTAAATTTTTTAATGATTTTCGTCTTTTTACTTTGGCCCTTTAACTTTTAGTTTTTACATTTACGCCCCTGAACTTTTAAAAACTTTATGAAATGTCATTTTGACCCCTTGCAGTTCTAAGTGCTTATTTGTATGTATATACGTATCGGTATAAATTCAAGCTGTTTACGTTTGACGTAAATTTTGTCGGGTCAAATATAATATATTTTTCCGTGCATATTTTTATGTACATTTTCATTTAGTCTACGTTTTAACATAAAAGTTCTTTGGAAACATGTCGGGTTAATATAATACGTTTACATTGGACAATATAAATTTGAGTTACTTTATGTTTCGGCGTCGCCGCAATCGGGTCAAATATAAAACGTTTTCGTTATTATTTTTATGTACATTTTTAGTTGGTTTACGTTTTGACGTAAATTTTGTTCGTAAACGAGTTGAGTCAAATATAATACGTTTTCATTAGACAATACAAATTTGCGCTACTTTACGTTTTGACGCAGCCGTAACGTGCCGAACAAATTTACTAGTTTATATAAGTTTAGATTTATGTTTCAATGTAACAAAGTAATAATCTAAAAACGTTTGTTATACAAGTTTGGATTATGTTTCAATGTGAAAGTTGATGCGTAGATTTGAAGGCCTTTTGTGACTATTAAAAATTGACCATTAAAAAAATATTATACATAAAAACAAAAGTAATTAGTACGATGATTAATGTTTTAAATAGGGTTTATTCACAAACTGAATCCAGCTGAGCTAATGCTAGTTGGGGCCCATCTCAAAGTCTAATCAATTTAGCTCGGCTCGACTTTTAAATTGAGCTAAAATTTTGAACACAGTCTTAGGCGGGATGCTTTGTCTCAGGTTCAAGTACTAACTAAACTTGTTTATCATTTACTTATATAAAGTACTAGTAGGGTGCCTGCGCGATGCGGCGGGGGCGACACTTTGGATTGCGGCACTCGTTGCTGGTAGTTTTCTTATTTGTATATGATAACATTATTGTGGTGGATATATGTCATAAGTGTTACATGTAGGAGCCTAACACCTATAATGTCTTGCAATGTTCGATCAACTGCCTCTATCGCCTGACGTTTCGCCATCGATGTCTTATCCCATATAATTAACTTGGAGGACCTAATTAGTTGACTTATTATTCCTAAAATTTTGGGACATAGTTTACTATTTATCTACTAAATATCGTAAATTAGTATTAAATAATTCCTAAAATTTTGGGATATAGTTTACTATCTATCTACTAATATCGTAAATTAGTATTAAATAAATATCGTAAATTAATATTAAATAATTCCTAAAATTTTGGGATATAGTTTACTATCTATCTATTAATGTCGTAAATTAGTATTAAATAATTCCTAAAATTTTGGAACATAGTTTATCTTCTATCTACTAAATATCAAAGTTTTGTTTTGTTATAAAAATTAATAATAGAGTTAATTACATAGTTAGTCCCTGTGGTTTGCAAAAAATAACAACCTTAGGTACTAATAGTTTAGAATCACATTGTAGGGTATTAACTTTTCATTTTGTAACGTTTGAGGGTATTAGCACTGTTTAAAGGCTTAAAATCACATTTTATTAGTACCCTCAAACGTTACAAAATGAAAAATTAATACCCTCAAACGTTACAAAATGAAAAGTTAATACCCTAGAATGTGATTTTAAACTATTAGTACCTAATGTTGTTATTTTGTGCAAACCACAGGGACTAACTATGTAATTAACTCTTAATAATAAATAAAGTATAGAAAAACTGTTTAACATGTAAAGATTCGTTTGTTAATAAAAAATACTAAACAAATGACAAAAGTATATTAGTTGAATCGAGATGTAAATTATAAGTGCAATAAAATAACACAAAACATAAACTTCAAATATAAAATAGACTTTATTATTCATGGGATAGTCTAGATCAAACAAAAACAACTGAAAATGAAAAAAAAAAAAACATAAAAACACTTGATATATTTCATCTAATTTCTCTTCTTTTTTGATCCGTTTTTTCTTGCTTGTGCTCGAATCAGCAGTATCATCTAATTCATCTTCTTTCTCATCATCCTCAGAATCATCTAAATTTATAACCTCGACCAATTTCCATTTAGAGAGTCTCTTAGATCTTTTCTTTTGATTCTCATACTTCCGATCCTTAAAAAACAAAAATTTAATAAAAAAGTTAAAAAATGATTAAATAAATTTTATAAAAAAAATATTGAATAAAAAAATTTTAAAAAGATTAAATAAATTTTAAAACTACCTCTTTACTAAATTGACGTTGAAAATTAGACTTGTATTGACTGAACATTGCACCATAAGAAATAATTTCAACACTATTATCACCATCATCCTACAATAAAACACCAAATAATAACACAACGAACTTGTTAATATGAAAGATTATAAGCGAAAATATTACTTAAAAACTAACAAAAGCTTGTTCGACAACTGGGGTGTTTAAATTGGTGTGTTGAATCTGAAAAATCAAATAAGTTAGTATTCACATAAAAGTAAATAAAAGAAAACAATTATTCATTATTGCGATATAACAAAACTTATCATAGAACCGACCTTAGATTTTTCAATATCGCATGTTTGTTTTTTCGCATCAAGTGAATTCAGAACTGGCTCCATATTTTAAATCTGTTTAGCAATAGAAATGTAGAATTGTGAGTGTTTGCTATGTATTTATAGTAGTCCATTAGGGTTTAGTTTTAGATTGGTCATCCATTTATTTAGGAAGTTTGTTGTGAGTTTTAAGTTTTTAAAATAAGATGCACATATTCTGTTTAGTTTGTTGTGGCATGTTTAATAGGAAGTTTGTTGTGAGTTTTATCTATATTATATTAAACATACCACAACAAACTGACTCTGTACAAGTAAAATTAGGGAATATTGTAGTTTATTAATGCCGTTCAAAACAAAAAACTTGGGTAAAAAACAAATGTTAATGCACGGTAGCTAGGTAATGGTCAAAGTTGGCTTGGGTAAAAAACAAATGTTGGCTTTAATCAATTGTACATTTACGCATCGGCTATTTGTACTTTATGAACGCACGGCGAAACTAAAAAAGACAACTATCGAAACGTTTAAAAAAATGTGCCGATCGTCATGGTACCTTCGGATTTTTTTAAAACATTACGGGTTGTAAGATATCGCAGGAATACATTAAAGAATTAAAGAGGGGGGAAGTGTAACTAATTACCCATAATTATGTTAAATGTCAAGAATTTAAATGTAATAGATCGAGGGACTAAAAAATAATTATGGTTTAAAAGACCACTTTACCCTCATTCTAGGGGTTTATTTATAAATAATGAGGTAAGAAGTTCTTAACTTTTGGGAATCCTTCCCTCATGTATTATAATATAGTATAGATTAGAAATTATTTACCATCAGGACCGGCCCTATTTCAATGTAAGCTTATATAAAGTATTAGAAATCAATCAATTCAGATTATAGGCAAATATAATTTGGATGTCATTTATATTAATTTGGTGTAAAGTTATTACTATATTAGTTAAAATTCAATATTAGATTTATATATAATTAAATGCAAAGTAATGCATTTAGGTAACATTTGGTTTTGAACTAATAAATTGCACTTGTTGTCGTTAAGAAAAAGAAACATTATTGGTAAAGTACTTTATTAAGCCTGAAATGTAATTTAACCAATATATTAATGTGTACCATACGTCCATACAACCTACACCTCATATTTATAGATCATTTATAAGAAGAATAATATAAAAAAATATCTCATTTTGTGACAGAACCGGTTTTTTTTTTTTTTTTTTAACCTGGACTACTCTTCAAACATGTGTTATGGTCCATTTTCGTACATTACACGTTTGAAAACAAGTATCTAATTTCAGAGGACATTAAAAAAATGTTTTTTCATGTCACTTGAGTTTCTCCCTATCTCATTCATGTATCTATATTTTTTTAATTCAAACACACATTTTCTATTTTACTATATCTAGATCAAACACATGTGATCTATCTATTAACATCCCACCTAGTATTGCAAGTGTTACTTTTTTTTTAACTAGAAATAATACCCGCACGTATTGCGGTTTGGGTATATCGTAAATATTGAATGGATTAGTACAAACGTTATGTGATGCGCTAACCACATGAAAACGCACGTTTTGACGAATTTAATTGAACTTAATGTAATGTATATAAACATTGTGATTGGGTCAAAACGTAAAGTGAATCGAGTTGATACTATACAATCATAGTGTATAATATGTGACCCGACTTATACATAGAAAACATTAACGGTTATAAAGGGAAAACAGACACGTGTAATAAAAAAAGGATTAATTAGAGCTTTTGAAAAAGGGAAAAAAGCACATTTTGACTTAACTCGGTTCGAAACAAAATTTATGAAACATACATAAAAAGCCACAAAAACGTATCATATTTCACGTGACTCGTTTTTCAAAAAAATTTACGCTAAAATATAGACCGGCTCGAAATTTATACTAAAACGTATATAAAAAATGCACGTAAAATGGTTCGTTTGTACCAACAAGTAAATAAAAATATGCACGCAAAAATTTAGTTTTTTAAGTAAAGGAAGTAGATAGATAAATTCAAAAAATTATTAATAAAAAACTTAATAGATTAAAAACGTTCATAAAACAGTCCCTAGTAGCACCAATGTCACACCACTGCCAGCGATCACTAACATTGGAAAAAAATCGTAAAACTAAAATAAATAAAAGGAGAAAAATAACACCGGACGAAAAGCAGGCGTAAAATCGTTGAACCACGCCCGCCCGTTGCGGCGTGTTAATACGAAGAAATTGGAGCAAAACGTAAAACGTAGAAAATAATAAATAGGTAATCTAGGACCCGCGCTTTCGAAGAATCTGTCAAATGGGTAAAAATAGGTGCATTGTGAAGGGCCTGTCAAACGGGAAAATAATAGAGGAAAAAACGTTGAACCCCACACGCACGTTGTGGCGTGTTAACTGACAAAATTTAGAACGAAGCGAAAGATGAAAAGTATGGGGGACAAAGTTGAAAGTAAAAAAAGTGTTGTAGTTAAATTGCAAAAAATGAAAAGCTTTAAGTTAAAAGTTAAAAAATCAAAGGGGTTAAAATGTAAAATGTAAAAACCTTTGGGTTAAAAAGTGAAAAATCAATATTTTTTTTTTTTTGAAAAACTCTCAATGCATGGGATACATCACCGTTAAGCAATAAATTATTACTAATTTATAGTGTGGAAATATTAGATTTAAATAATCTCAACTTTCATCTATTGGCCGATAACACCCTTAACTTTCGATTTGTACCATACTACTCTCAATTTTCAACTTATTGGCCGATAGCACTCCCAAACTAACTCAGTTTGCTGACATCAGCTACCACATCATCAAATAAAGGCTAAGTTGGATGTCACATCAGCTGCCACGTCATCGAAAATCCAAGCCAGACGCCACATCATCAAAAAACTCCATTTCAGATACCACGTCACCACACAAGTGTCACATCAGCAAAAAACTAACTGGGTTAGGATTCAGCTACTTTGGGTGTGCTATCGGCTAATAAGTTGAAAGTTGGGAATGGTGTGGTACAAATCGAAAGTTTGAGTGCTATCGACCAATTGATGAAAGTTAAGGTTATTTAAATCTAATATATTTTTTATAGTATTTTAGCATAAAAGGTGACTATTAAACTTTCTTGGATAAATTTAGATCAATAAATATAACAAAGCTTAGATAAATATAATACGTTAAAAACGTCTATGATCTAGTTATATTATATCAAAGTGGTTTATCAACCCAAGACTCAAAAATGTGTGTTTATGTTTTTAACAAGGTCAATATTACAAGGGTTGTTACTTCTACACCATGAAATTAACTTATATAAAATTGACATTCGCATGTTGTATGATCTTATTAATATTTGCCCTCTCAAAAATATCGCTATCCCAAAATACAATTCTTGTTGAAATTTCCCAATCTTGTAAAAATAAACAAGAAAAAAAATACAAAGAAAATCAGCTGTCTACATTTGTACAAATGAGGCCCTTGACCTCCATGATTAAAACTAGGGAGCCCCTCTTTGTAAATTGACTTAACGAACACAACCACTTGATCCATTATTACAAGTGTCCAACTTTTTTTTTAAATGTGTGAATTATTCACGAATGTCGGGAGGTCTAGCATACGTTGTCTTAACAAGGTCCGCGTTAGAGAGCCCACTCGCACAATAGATCCCCAATTTAAACCCCCTCAATGAGAAACCTCTGTCACCCAGACTCGAACTTGAGACCTGGAGGGGAAAACTCACCGGACCCACCATAAGTGGAGCTTAAATACCCGTGGCCACCACAACTGTCCAACTAATGCTTTGAACACAAAAAGGATAGTTCATTGATGCAATTATGTAAGAAACTTTGAGTGAACATAAGAAAACAAGTACATGAAGAGAGACGAAAAATACTTAGTTGTGTTGATGTTTTCATGTGTTGAACGTAAAAGTAAAATCAATTCAGGTGATCATTCTTATAGGATGCATACATATATAATATATGATCTAAGCCACAGCTAAAGATTTTTTTTGACCGGATGTAGTCGACGATGTTTTGATGTGGTTCATGATGTAATGGGTCCGACATGCATCAATACAGTTTATGATAAAGTTCAATGTGTCATAAAACTCATGCTTAACTTTATGAATGGCTCAGAAGAAAGATGTGTTCGGGTCAATTATCTCCGTGGTTAGGTGGGCTATTTGGAGGTTTAGGAACGATGTCACCTTCCAGGTTCATTTGCATAACAAAGGTTGTTTATTTGACGATATTGTTCATCTTTCATTTTTAGAGTAAACTGCCATTTTGGTCCCTGTGGTTTGGGCACTTTTACCATTTTAGTCCAAATCTCAAACTTTTTACATCTGGGTCCCTGTGGTTTGCATTTTGTTGCCTTTTAGTCCAAAATCAAAAAAACCCTCTATTTTGACTATTGAAAACTGATTATTTTGTCCTTTAGTGCAGAGGCATTTTGGTCATTTTTTAAATTTCATTTGTTGTAAACATGAAGACCCAGATCAAAATAAAACCCAGATCAAAATAATCAGCTCTCTCTCTCTCTTCTCTCTCTCTCTCTATAGCACCACCACCACCGCCAGCTCCTCCCTCTCTCTCTCTTCTCTCTCTATAGCACCACCACCGCCGCCACCTCCTCCCCCTTCTCACCACCGCCACTCCGGCGTCGTCCCATCCAACAGTCACACCCACACCTCCTTCCTCGTTTACCGGCGACCAACGTCGTTTTTCGGTGACAGCCGACACTCCGATTTCAGGCCTACACACACGTATGTTCAGGAGATAAGAGAGAGAGAAAGGAACTCCGATGACGGCGGCTCCTCCGCTATGACGACAGTGTTGGTGATTTTGATGATGAACGATGACTGAGGTTTTTGGTTATGATGATGAATCGCTGAAGTTGTCGATGATGAAGATGAACAGCTGACTGGTTGATGCAGATGAAGGAGGTTCGAAGTTTCCCCAAATAAATCATCATCATCCCCAAATAAAACCCTAACTAGAAAGAAACTCAGCAGCAGACTTATCCTAGTGTCAATGATGACCAGGTGTTGGTTAAGGTTGTGGCTGCTGTCACGGCCCCAACCCCGGTTTGACCCGGTCAGAAGCCGCGGGACAGGAACCCGTGGTATTTATAATGCGACAGCGGAAGATTTTTAACAGGATCTTTTAAAACTTGAAAATGCTCGATTATTTTATTTCAAAATTAGGGATAACCCCGTCATTTACAATAAGGTGATTTCACTGGGAAATCTTTATTTTTACAAAACATGTTCCTTAAGTTCCTTACCCTTAGTGCTAATGATTACCGAAATCATATACATTATTCCTTGCTTTCGTTCATAATTAGCAACTTTCATTACTGAAATGAACTTCATGGGTTTTCGCGGCTTATCTCCTGTAATCATGATTACTTCTTCGGTGGGTGCACGAATTTCTATGGAGTTCTTATCACAAAGGATTCGAGCATGGTTGGCTACTAACCAATCCATTCCTAACACAACATCAAATCCAGCTAAATTAATTAGTAATATGTTTGCATGAAATTTATGACCTGAAAGTTCTATATTTTCTCTTTGCAAAACCTTGTCTATGTTAACAGAATTCCCATCTGCTGTTTCGACTGTAAAAATCTGCCTAAGGTTGGTTAAGGGTAAGTTAAGAGCTTGGCAGAATGAAGTATTTATAAAACTTTGGTTTGCACCAGAGTCAAATAATACTTTTGCGTAAACGTTGTGGACTACGAACGTACCAGCTATCACGTCTGGAATTAGTTCTGCCTCCTGAGTAGTTAACTGGAATGCTCGAACATTCTTCTTGGTAGCTCCGTTGGCCGGTTTTGCTTTGTTGTCTGCTGGTTTGACCAATTTAGGGCATTCTGGTTTGAAATGTCCCGCTTCTCCACAGTTATAGCAGATCCTTGTTTTCTTTCTGCAGTCTTCTTCACGATGTCCTACAACTTTGCAAAAGTTACAGGTTACATTGCATCTTCCAAAATGCTTCTTTCTGCAATTCCTGCAGAACGGCGGAGTTGAGGATTGTCCCATTCCTCTTCTCATGAAGTTGCTATTATTACCCACACGAAATCCTTGGGTAATTTTCTGAGCCAGTTCATTTTTCCTATTTTCATCTCTTGTGCGTACCAGCTCGTCAGTTAGGGTATTAGCTAATTCTACCGCATCGTCAATAGTGCGAGGTCTAGCAGCTTTAACGATATTACGGATTTCGCCAATCAATCCCCAAATATAGCGAGAAATGAGCACCGGTTCTGGCGAAGCCAGTGTTGGTACCACTCTAGCATATTCGAAGAATGTCGAAGTATATCCTCGACAATCTACACCCATCATCCGATGATTCAGGAATTTGTTTGCCATTTGTTCTTTTTCGTATTCGGGACAGAATTTTCTTTCTATTAGCTGCTTAAATTCCTCCCAACTCATGGCATAGGCCATATTTCTTCCTTTGGCTTGAAGTACTGTATTCCACCATTCTAGTGCCCCTTCTTTAAAAAGATTTGACGCATACATAACTTTGTCTTCCTCAGCACATTTACTTATAATGAGTACTGCTTCAGTTTTCTCCAACCAACGCAGTGCCACAGTCGCCCCTTCATTGCCTGCGAACTCAGCAGGTTTACAGGCAAGGAATTATTTGTAAGTGAAACCAGATGTTGCAGCTTTTATTTTCTTAGAGTGCGGGGCCTGCCGTGGTTCATTATCGTGATTAATACGATTAGTGTAACACCCCGTGTTTTCACAAGTCAAAGTCAAGGTCAAAGTCAACGACCGATTATACAGATTTGACTTGTATAAATTTCTTATTTTATCTGTATTATGTGGAGTAAGTGTTGTTAATTACAAGCCATCGACGTATTATTCAAACGACTTACGACTGTGAACTATAGGAAGTAACAATGCGATAAAGTTAGTCAACTAATAATCAAGCTATGCTAATCAAATCGACACCGAATCGCAACTTGATCTATACTTGTTGGTTATTGTTATACGTGTGTGTGCCTTATGTGTTACTTGTGCATGTTTATTTATGTTGTGTTGTGGCAATCAATCGAAACGCAATCAAACTCGAATCCGAATCGAAAACCGAACTATAATAATTAGTAGTTGGGACTGAAAGTAATTTGACTAGGAAACCCTATCGTATCGAACTGCTCGCAATCGAAATCGACTCAGCGAAAATCATCGCGTCAAACACTTGAACCAAGCGTTATCCGACCGGATAGCCATCCGACCGGATAGCCCTTTTGGTCACAGGTCAAGTGCCATCCGACCAAGGTGTCATCCGACCGGATAGTCATCCGGGCGGTGTGTCATCCGATCGGATAAACCTTTCCTCTTTTGGAATCCTATAAATACCCCTGTCATTATCATTCTTTCTACTTTTGGAAACCCTCTGTCCGAACAGCTCGTGCTCCCCACCTTTTCTTCGATTTCTCTCGATCAAGGTAAGATCTCGTCCTAAATCTTGTACTTTCTTGATCTACACGCACTCCTACACCTTTCTATCTTTTAAATCTTAACTTTTAACCGTGAAATCACTAGATTTCGGGTGTTCTAGGGTGACGTCATCCTGTGTTCTTCAAGAACTTCATATTTTGACTTCAATCCACCAAGAACAACCGAGATCTAAACGATTTCCACGCAAACATACAAAGATCTTGTAAAGATCTCGACACAAGAATGATGTAAAAGGATTGAAAGATGGTTTCTAACTTTCTTTCAACTCTTTTACACTCAAAACACTCAAAACCGGTAGAATCGGGTTCTGATCTAGTCTCCTACTCACCCTTAGTGTTGTACTGGTTCAGATCCGGATTCCACCCACGAGACCACCGACCTCGGGTTAACCAGAAACAACCGTCTAGAGCCGGTAACTGACCGAGCTAGGGTGATTCCTAGTCGGTTTAGTCATATGGGTCAAAATGGGGGTTATGTTGGTTAACACAATGTCAAAGCGTCTCGACATAACGACAAACCATCAAAACGACCAAGTGTAGGACGAACAGGACAACTAGAACGGATTGCTGTCCGAACGGATTGCTGTCCGATCGGATAGGTCATCCAAACGGATTGTCACCCGAACGGATCACACTTGGGTCCTACCTTTAAGCAACCTTATCCGAAGTTTGAGTATTGAACGAATTGCAATCCGATCGGACGACCATCTGACTGGATTACTCTTCGGATCATGAGATACTAAGACTTTAAAGACTTAAACAATTTTCAACATCTTCAATAACAGAGTTGCCATCCGATCGGATGGGCATCCGATCGAACGACACTTCTGTTGTGAACTTGCTTTCAATAAGTAGACTCATCACTAGGTCGCCGTCCGACCGGACCACTGTCCGACCGGATGACCATCCGAACGGATTGTCATCCGCACGACTAGTCATCCGATCGACCGACTTGATGGATAGAGATACTTCAGTGTTTTCAAAATGCTACAACGAAAACTTCAAAAGTCAAACCATCATACACAAACACATTCTTCTTATAGGAAGAAACAATCCACTCGAATCGCCATCCGACCGGACTACTGTCCGACCGGATGACCACCCGAACGGATTGTTGTCCGCACGGATTGCTGTCCGATCGGATTACCATCCGATCGAACCATTATCCAACCCATTTGAACTTTGCACCATTTGACGCGTAAAACGTCACTTATCGTTATGCTATCGAATCTATTCAGGCTAACCTTATTCGCTAAGCGCTCCCTTCAATCCATTAATCGCTGTGAGTATACTCGATCCCTTTTTGCTTTACGCACTTTTGGGTGTTACATACGTTACGAATATTCAAACTACAACAATCACACTACTCAATACTATTTGAACGCTAACCGTTAATGCATGTTATACGTGGCTCATGAATGCTTGTTTGTTATGTCTACACATGGAATGCTGTCTACCTGCCTTAGCAACGATAGTACTATAGTTTGGACTCAGCACCCGTTCACACGGGGGTTGTTAAGTACAATTAATTGCATGGATTACGGTGGTAATCATGTATTGCGAACTGCCTCGGGCAGTCAACCCGCAGTCATTGGTATCGATGGATCTATGTCGATAACTAACGTGCTTCATTTCACTATGTGTACTTGCTGGTTATGCGTAAACGAATTCGAACTCTATATGCTATTATCAAACTTGTATGCTCACCTTTAAATTTATGTATTGACTTTATTTTAACGTATGTGACAGGTGCTTAGGACGCACACTTGGTAGGAAATTGAAGCTAGAATAAAGCTTTAGAGCCCAACAAATAGTTGTCTGTAGTGGTCAAACTAAGGGTCTCTAGAAGCAGATAAACAATTGCTGTCTATTTAAATCTGAGTTGTCGGAACAGAATATTTGCCTGAATTTTTGTCTGTAATAATTATTTTGTTGTTTAAGATACGGTATGGGACGTATTATTTAAATTGAATAGTATTGATAATTGTTATGGAAACTTCTGGACAATCTGTTTCGCTCAGTGCCATGCCCCGATGTTTCCGCCATCGGTTGGGGTGTGACAGATTGGTATCAGAGCAATAACTATAGGGAATTAGGCAAGACTCGACCTAGTCCGGGTCGAAGTCTTAGATACCTAGACTATAGTTAAGAACCAACATACCGACTTGAATACATCCAGTAGGGATTATGTATGAGCTTATTTCTCGCTATCCTCGCTCATACTACACTATCGCTACACTCAAATTTTCAACTATAAATAGGCGATAAGGTCGAGATTAGGTGTGAAAACCGCAAACTCCCGACTAAATTGCTTAATCAATGCTGTTTTGTCAACCTATCAATGATTTCTTCATTCTTTTTCAGTAACGAACGCTTGTTCAGCGGGGGAATTATACCAAATCAGGGGTGAAACCCATATTTTGATGAATAATCTCCTCTATTTTATCAAAAACAGGGATGAAGTTGTTAAGCCAGGGGTGAAACCCTAACCTTGACGACTTGTTCCGCACATTTTACAAACTCTCACCAAGGTCTCGACGGACTCCAATGACCTGAAGTTTTAATATGACTAACGGGATGTGTGCCAGACGCCCAATAATCGGCAAAAGCACAGTTCTGAAGGTCAGATATGAATGACAAGTCCTTGTGAATAGTTGAACCACCTTGGTTAGTCAAAGTCTACTAGCCGCAGACAATCTATCTCTCGATTTTTATGTGTTTCAAATCCGAGCCCGCTACTGCTGACTCTGATAATTCGTCAATTTTATGTGTTTTCTGCGCTTTTACCTGCTTATGTGCTTAATTTTGGAAGAATTAATCGATTTGTGCCATCACGTCAATCGACACACACGACTCACACTGCAATTCTACCCCAAAACGTTAACAAATCGTTGAATTATGGGTGACTTTATACTACGATACACGCTTATACTACGCTATTCTCGAACAATCGCAGACTTTGAATAATAGGTTTCTGTTTTCTGACTGCCTCTAGTGATTAAATATGTATTTGTTTCTTTGCTCTACGTGCTTAGGTGTTATGTGATTATGTGCTCTACGTGCTTATGTGATTTTGTGCTCTATGTGTTAAGTGTTTACGTGAATATGCGTGTTTCGAGCTTTAGTAAGTAGTAGACGTGTGAGGTGAGATTCGAATACAATGTGTTGAGTCCTGTGACGATGTCTGCTGCAGACAATGTCATCTGGATCCCGTCATGCACTTTCTCATCAAGAAAAGAGGGACAAACGCCTTGCTGCCATCATCGCAAAAAGTGTGGCAAAGGCCGTGAGTGATGTTTACGAGAATGCCAGCAAATCATCTGAGGAGTCGAGGACCGAAGCTCCTAAAGCTACCACCAAGCCCTTCAATTTCAAGCAATTCAAGTCGTGTGGGCCAAAGGAATTCACTGGCGAGGGAGGTCCTACTGTTCCAATGGTTTGATTCCATTGAGGTCACTTTGCGACAAAGTGGTTGCCCTGATAACCTTCGAACTCTGAATGCTACCGGCGTTTTCCAGTCCCGTGCACTAGACTGGTGGACGGCCGAGAGAAACAAGCGAGGGAACGATGCAGCCTACGGACTGTCGTGGGACGAACTCAAGGAAGTCATGATAGAGGAATTCTGCCCTCCCCATGAGCGTCAGAAATTAGAGGATGAATTTTGGCACATACATCAACATGAGGGTGACAACGCTGTTCTCACTGCTCGTTTCAAACAGCTCAACATCATCTGTCCCGATCAAGTCAAGACACCGGAGATCACAATCAAGAAGTACATCTGAGCTTTGCTCGACTGCATCGCAGATTTCGTGCAAGCGGCTAAGACTAAGACGACCGAAGAGACTTACCTACAGGCAGCCGAAATCAACGACAAGAGGGTCAGGGCTGGTGTCTGGGATAAAACTTCGAAGCACCTGCACCAAGCTACTACCGCCGCACCAACTACTGAACCCACCTCATCGAGCAACAAGAGAAAGAACAAGAGAAAGAATAGCTCCAGCAACAAGAACTGTGCGATCACTGCTGCACCGATTCAAGCTGTACCAGCCCAACAGCGTCAAGTAGCGGCGCCTGTGGCTAATGCACCGCCTGCAAAGCGTGCATACACTGGGCCACACCCGCTCTGCCCTACTTGTACCTACCACCACCCAACTGCCATTGCTTGCCCTTTTTGTGCTCATTGCAATGTATACGACCATTTTACTGCCAATTTCCGTATTCGACAAGCTCCTGCTCATCAAGCTCTACTCACTGCCCCTCAGGGTCAACAAGCTCCTCCGGCACCCGCGGTCAAAGCCAGAGCCTGCTTCGCATGTGTGGACCCGAACCATTTTGCCAACATGTGCCCAAACACGGTCGTGAAACAAGAGCCCCAGCAACAGCAGCCTCAGCAGCAACAACAACAGCAGCAGCAACAACAGGCCGCATGCGCCAGAACTTTCAACCTCAACGTGCGTCAAGCCCAGGCCGACAAGAACGTGGTCAATGGTACGTTCCTTGTGAATGGTATTTATGCTTCCTATTTGTTTGATACTGGAGCCGATAATTGATTTGTGTCGTTCGAATTTGAGAAACTCCTTAGTCGTAAACGCTCCCAACTCTCCTCGACGTTCGATGTTGAAGTCGCTACCGGAAGAACCGTCGCCGTTAATTTTGTTCTTCGTGATTGTACTCTTGAGCTCAACAATCACATCTTCCCAATCGACCTTATTCCGATGCAACTCGGAAGTTTTGACGTCATAGTAGGCATGGACTTTCTTCGAGAAAACCATGCTGAAGTTGTGTGCTTCGAAAAGATGATTCGATTTTCGCTCGCGAATGGTGACTCATTGTGTGTATACGGTGATACTACTTCAAAGGGTCTCAAGCTTATGTCATGTGTGCAAGCTAGCAAGTATCTCCGCAAGGAATACAGGGCTTTCTTGGCTAATATTGTAGTAGCGGAGAAGGAAAAGAAAGAGAAGAAGGAAGTGAAAGACGTTCCTGTGGTTCGAGAATTTCCTAATGTTTTTCCAGAGGATCTTCCCGGGCTACCACCAAGTCGTGATATCGACTTTCGTATCGACCTCATTCCTGGAGCCAACCCTATTGCCAAAGCTCCTTATCGACTCGCGCCATCCGAAATGCGCGAACTCTCAAGCCAACTCCAGGAATTACTTGAGAAAGGCTTCATTCGCTCGAGCACCTCTCCTTGGGGCGCGCCAGTGTCACACCCCAACCTATGGCGGAAACATCGGGATGAGACGAAGTGTGTATAGATTGCAAGAGACTTCATAACACTATGTGACAATATTTAATTAAATTCGAATTTCATTGCAATTGCTAAATTGTCATACAATAATCAAAACAAAATACAACATTGTTTCAACAAATAACATAACATTTAAAAGATAAACGATTTATAGGTGTGTATCTAGTCCACCCTATTCTTGTTTCATCTTTCATCATACTTCAGCAATTTAACCTGCAACATGTATTAAAATAGAGTTTCAATGCAAAAGAAAAGGCGAGTACACAAGTTTGTTTACATAGCATAATAGAATAAAAACTCAAGTCCAACATGATTCATAATATGTGATTACTAGTATGCAATTTTGGCGTACAATATGATCAAACCCGAGAATACAACGCTTAAAAGAGCCTAATCCCAAAAGTTTAGCGGGGTGGTAATGTTTAACTTAACAATACCCAAGAGTATAACGGGCGGGGCGTTAATCCTATATCACTATAATTGTTAAGGTGGGCGAGCAAAGTTAATGAGCATATAACGTTCCAAAGCGTTCACATAGCATACGAGAATAACAAGTAGATCACATTAGTTTCATGTTTAATCATGGATAGAGTAAGTTTAATTGAGTTTAAATGTTGTTTGCATAAATATACATGTTGCATCCCAAAGTATAAAGGGGAAAAGGGATCGAGTATATTCACGGTGGTTGCAAGCTTTCCTACTTGAAATCCCGCGAGCGAGTTTGGTGGATGGATTAAGTTGGAGCACCTAGTCCTTCTACATGAGGAAACGTAGGTGTGTGAGTTTGGCGTTTAACGGAAGATTAAAAATTTGGAGTTTAACATAACATAAAGTATGATATTGAAAATAATCATCTTTAACTTTATAACCCTTGTATGACACTATGTAACCAATATGGTTAGAATGTTTTTATGGGTAGTGCACCCATTAGAATCATACTTAGAGTTTTAGGTCTTAGATGATATTCTACTACTTTAACATATAAACACAAGTTTAACATTAAAGATTCGAATGAGTGTATATATATATTTAGGTTAAGCATTACATATTATTTAGTCCAATAATTCAAGTAGGAGGTAGAAGATTAGGATCTTCATTTAGGCACCTCGAGTTATCATGGAAGTCATGTATGGGGTAGGAAGAACAAGCTTCCATTTAGGAACCCCTTAGATGTTCACCACTTCACTTGATGTAAAAACAACCAAGGAGGGTCACGAACTAGGATTAGTACAAGTATGTAAATGACCTAAGTTAAGAGAAATCATCAAATCATGTGAGGATTGTATGTTTGGACAACCCAAGTTGTTCCAAAATCACTCTACATCAAGATTTAAACTAGAACATGACTTGTGGGCAAAATACCCTAAACAAAACAGAAAGTATTTGAGGTTTAACCTCTGATTTTAGATGTCTCAAACATGTTTCTAACACCTAATCAACCATAGGAAGGGTTGTGAGCATTAGTACATAATCTTGAGATGAGTTAGACTCAAGTTTGATAAGTTTACATAAGTTTTCGAATAACTTAAAACAAAACAGAAAGTTTTGGTCCTTTTTAGGGTAATTCCCAGCATGATTTCTCCAAGGAAAAACCAAGGAATCAAACCCAAGGATTTACCAAAACAATAGAAGAAAGAATCAAGTGATTTGGAGTGAAAACAAGCAAGTTACACTCACTTTTGTAGGAGTGTATGAATCTGTCCAAAAACTCAGATTTGCTGCAGATCTAGAGTGAATTTGTGAAGTGTAATGAGTTGTGAAAGTGTAAAATGGGTTGGAGAAGGTGTGTATTTATAATGGAAGAGGTTAGAGGTGATTGGAGGAGATTATAGGTGGATTAAAGGTGATTGGAGGGTGTTTAGACTTGGGATTTCGTGCATGCAGCTGAAAGAAACACACATTCTGTCGAAACAACATGCTCGCGTAGCGCTAGCACGAAGGTCATTACCCGTCGCGCTACGCTACGGGGTACAACTTTCTGAATTCAAGTTTCAAAAATGAGTTTTATGCCCCTGTAGTTTATAATTAAGGGTTTTTAAGAGTTTTAGGGGTTGTTCTTGTCATATAAGCGTAGTTTAAGAGCAAGACAAGTATGAGTATCATAAACCAAGTATAATTGAGCGTACAAATGTCGAAATCAAGTATCGTTTACGTTCAAAACACGTTTTATGCATAAGTTAGCTTAATTACAAGTTTAGTACATAGTTTCCAAGAATAACGATTAAACATCAATTGGTTCACAAAATCGAACATACGAGCACATATAGAGTGTGTATAACATACTTGTAACAAAATACGAGTTTCATTAATGATCCAAGTCTCGGTTTTACAACGATTACAAAGAAAGAACGATTACAAGAATACAAAGTTTCCAAAAATAGAAATACGAACAAAACTTTCTATAAATGGAAAGTACAAAAGAGCCGGGCGTTACAGCCAGTCCTTTTCGTCAAAAAGAAGGATGGGTCATTCAGGATGTGCATCGACTACCGGGAATTGAATAAGTTAACTATCAAGAACCGCTATCCCCTACCTCGTATCGACGATTTGTTTGATCAACTACAAGGCGCTACGTGTTTCTCAAATATCGACCTACGTTCAGGATATCACCAGCTACGTATTCAAGAGGAGGATATACCCAAAACCGCGTTTCGCACTCGTTACGGCCATTACGAATTCGTTGTCATGCCTTTTGGTTTAACCAACGCACCAGCGGTTTTCATGGATCTGACGAATCGCGTGTGTAAGTCGTACCTCGACCGTTTCGTCATCGTATTCATCGACGACGTCTTGATCTATTCCAAATCGAAAGCCGAACACGCGCAGCATCAGTTCTCGAGTTACTCCAGGGGAACCAACTCTATGCCAAGTTCTCCAAGTGCGAATTCTGGTTGGAGGAAGTTCAGTTTCTGGGGCACATTGTTAATAGTCGAGGTATTCACGTCGATCCTGCGAAGATTGAAGCTGTTAAGAGCTGGATTACGCCCAAGAACCCGTCTGAAGTCCGTTCTTTTCTCGGACTAGCGGGCTATTATCGACAATTCATCGAGGGATTCTCAAAGATCGCTGTGCCGCTTACCTCTCTCACGCATAAAGACAAGCCTTTTGTTTGGAAAACCGAACAAGAGTCTGCCTTTCGAACCCTCAAGCACATGCTTTGCAACGCTCCTGTTCTCACATTGCCCGATGGAAACAATGATTTCATTATCTATTGTGATGCTTCTAACCTTGGTCTTGGTTATGTTCTCATGCAACGGGACAAGGTCATAGGTTACGCATCTCGTCAGCTCAAGGTCCACGAGAAGAACTATACAACCCATGATCTCGAGCTAGGCGCAGTTGTTTTTGCATTAAAGATTTGGCAACACTACCTGTATGGTACCAAGTGTACGATCTTCACCGATCATAGGAGCCTACAACATATCTTTAATCAGAAGGAACTTGATATGCATCAACGGCGATGGGTAGAACTTCTCAACGATTACGACTGTGAGATCCGTTATCACCCAGGCAAGGCAAATGTTGTTGCCGACGCACTTAGCAGATGGAGCTATCTGCTTAGCACTCGTAATGTTCAAGCCCAACACGATCTCGAAACCCTCATCTGCGACGCTCAACATGCATGCTTTAATGAACGCACCCTGAAGAAAGAAAGAATCTACCACGATGGAGCCCAGCTTGTGAGCAAATCGAATGGGATATTCCACTTTTTGGACCAAATTTGGATTCCCAAAAGAACCAATTTGCGACAGATTTTGATGGACGAAGCCCACAAATCCCAGTATTATGTTCATCCCGGTGCCGATAAAATGTACCAGGACCTTCGTTATAAGTACTGGTGGTCGGGTATGAAAAGGGATATCGCTCTCTACGTCGGAAAATGCCTAACTTGTGCTAGAGTCAAGGCTGAACATCAAAGACCCTCTGGCTTACTCGAACAACCACCAATTCCCATGTGGAAGTGGGAAAGTATAGCCATGGACTTTATAACCAAGCTACCGCACACGTCATCAGGTCACGACAGCATTTGGGTTGTGGTCGACCGTTTGACTAAATCAGCTCACTTTTTGCCAATACGGGAATACTACAAGGTAGAACGATTAGCCCGAATCTACACCGACGAGATCATTTGTAATCATAGGACGCCTCGTGACATCATCTCTGATCGTGATGCTCGGTTCACCTCGCGACTGTGGGAAACGTTTCAAACAGCACTCGGTACATCGCTTAATCCAAGTACCACTTTCCACCCGCAAACCGACAGTCAGACTGAAAGAACGATTCGTACTCTTGAAGACATGCTCCGTTCGTGTGTCATAGACTTCGGAGGTAATTGGGACAAATACCTGCCATTAGTCGAATTCTCGTATAACAACAGCTATCATTCTAGCATCCAAATGGCACCTTTCGAAGCGTTATGTGTGTGTGCCTTATGTGTTACTCTTGAAGACATGCTCCGATCTATACTTGTTGGTTATTGTTATACGTGTGTGTGCCTTATGTGTTACTTGTGCATGTTTATTTATGTTGTGTTGTGGCAATCAATCGAAACGCAATCAAACTCGAATCCGAATCGAAAACCGAACTATAATAATTAGTAGTTGGGACTGAAAGTAATTTGACTAGGAAACCCTATCGTATCGAACCGCTCGCAATCGAAATCGACTCAGCGAAAATCGTCGCGTCAAACACTTGAACCAAGCGCCATCCGGCCGGATAGCCCATTTGGTCACAGGTCAAGTGCCATCCGACCAGGGTGTCATCCGACCGGATAGTCATCCGGGCGGTGTGTCATCCGATCGGATAACCCTTTCCTCTTTTGGAATCCTATAAATACCCCTGTCATTATCATTCTTTCTACTTTTGGAAACCCCCTGTCCGAACAGCTCGTGCTCCCCACCTTTTCTTCGATTTCTCTCTATCAAGGTAAGATCTCGTCCTAAATCTTGTACTTTCTTGATCTACACACACTCCTACACCTTTCTATCTTTTAAATCTTAACTTTTAACCATGAAATCACTAGATTTCGGGTGTTCTAGGGTGACGTGATCATGTGTTCTACAAGAACTTCAAATTTTAACTTAAATCCACCAAGAACAACCGATCGAACGACACTTCTGTTGTGAACTTGCTTTCAATAAGTAGACTCATCACTAGGTCGCCGTCCGACCGGACCACTGTACGAACGGATTGTCATCCGCACGACTAGTCATCCGATCGACCGACTTGATGGATAGAGATACTTCAGTGTTTTCAAAATGCTACAACGAAAACTTCAAAAGTCAAACCATCATACACAAACATATTCTTCTTATAGGAAGAAACAATCCACTCGAATCGCCATCCGACCGGACTACTGTCCGACCGGATGACCACCCAAACGGATTGTTGTCCGCATGGATTGCTGTCCGATCGGATTACCATCCGATCGAACCATTATCCGACCCATTTGCACTTTGCACCATTTGACGCGTAAAACGTCACTTATTGTTATGCTATCGAATCTATTCAGGCTAACCTTATTCGCTAAGCGCTCCCTTCAATCCATTAATCGCTGTGAGTATACTCGATCCCTTTTTGCTTTACGCACTTTTGGGTGTTACATACGTTACGAATATTCAAACTACAACAATCACACTACTCAATACTATTTGAACGCTAACCGTTAATGCATGTTATACGTGGCTCATGAATGCTTGTTTGTTATGTCTACACATGGAATGCTGTCTACCTGCCTTAGCAACGATAGTACTATAGTTTGGACTCAGCACCCGTTCACACGGGGGTTGTTAAGTACAATTACTTGCATGGATTACGGTGGTAATCATGTATTGCGAACTGCCTCGGGCAGTCAACCCGCAGTCATTGGTATCGATGGATCTATGTCGATAACTAACGTGCTTCATTTCACTATGTGTACGTGCTGGTTATGCGTAAACGAATTCGAACTCTATATGCTATTATTAAACTTGTATGCTCACCTTTACATTTTATGTATTGACTTTATTTTAACGTATGTGACAGGTGCTTAGGACGCACACTTGGTAGGAAATTGAAGCTAGAATAAAGCTTTAGAGCCCAACAAATAGTTGTCTGTAGTGGTCAAACTAAGGGTCTCTAGAAGCAGATAAACAATTGCTGTCTATTTAAATCTGAGTTGTCGGAACAGAATATTTGCCTGAATTTTTGTCTGTAATAATTATTTTGTTGTTTAAGATACGGTATGGGACGTATTATTTAAATTGAATAGTATTGATAATTGTTATGGAAACTTCTGGACAATCTGTTTCGCTCAGTGCCATGCCCCGATGTTTCTGCCATCGGTTGGGGTGTGACAATTACTGCCTCCGTTTATGCTATTACTGAAGTTATCTTCAGAAGTACATTTGCTAGGAATAATTTGTTGAGGCTCAACAGGTTTCTGGGCAGCTGCAAGGATTTCTGGAATAGCTTTGGCTATTCCTTGAGTAACGATATTTTCTATATCTTGCCTAGTCATAAATTGATCCTCCGGGTGTTGCTCAGATTGATTAACCTCGTTAACTGGTTCATTATTAGCATTTTCCATCTGATAATTAATATATATAATTTATTAGTATAGAGTAAATAGCAATTATACATAAAACAATCATGCTAATTTCACAACATGTATATAGCCAAAATTATCGATTTCTCGATTCCCATTTCATATATATATTATGCATCATTACACACCATTATCTTACAAAGGTTTTATTTATAGGTTATTTACAAACTTATTTTATTATTATTATTACTATTATACAATCACAACTATGTTTTCCCGTCATCCCTTCTGCTGATATTTCAGAAACGACGCTCCCTCTCGTCGTACTTCTAAGAGATTTGCTCTCCTACCTCCCGAATCCTATTTCCTGCACCTATCAGCTCCTCGCCAAAATGGCGGAGTTCAGCTAAGTTTTCATTACTCATTGGTGGATTTGGTACAGGTTCAGGGTCGAACTGAGGGAAAAAGGTATAAGGATTATTTAGGAGGTTTTGAAACTGCCAGTCATTGGTCCACCACTCGTCCATTCCTAGAGGTTGAGTATGGACTAAAGGTTCTGGGATGGCTGGTTCCAAATTTATTGGAAGTTGAGTTTCAGCAGGATAAGGGTAAAGGTTGGTATGGATAGGACTAATGATATCACAGCCTGCCAGTATGCGATCCAACTCTTCTTGTAATGGCAACTCCTCCACTTGCCTTGAACTTTCCCCAATTTCCATTTATGTTTGCCTAACACCTTCACTGATCGTAATTCCTTTTCCTTTATCTATGGGATTCTCTATTTTGGGAATCTTTCTAGTTGCTGGTTTCCTCCTGCGTACACGCCTCCATCCTACAAATCTTCTCCTTTTCTTAGGTTTTGATTTCTCCGGTGGTGAAGCGTTGAATTCCATAGGTTCTTCTATATCGGGTATGTAAACAGTAAAATCTCGGGAAACTTCTATTTTCACCGGATAAAGATTGAGATTCTGAAGGGCTTCAGATAACTCATTCATGCTGTTTAGCATATATGCAAAATGCACACAAAATGCTAAGTTAAGATTTTTATAACAAAATTTTACAGATAAACATTCAAGTATTATTGCATACCGTGTAACTAATTTAATATAGAGGACGACTGACAATTTGAACATACTAGGGTTTATTGTAACTTATTTATTTACTGGGAAAAGTTTAGAGTTTCTGGATTGTAGATGATATGGGTGCTAATACTAGGTCAAAGTATTTAAAATTTTGCATTTACTGCCACAGTGGCTAACATATAGAGATCAACCCATTTTTCATCTAATTTGTCTTCCCATGGTGGGTGATTATCGAGTTTCTGGGTTTCCTGGTTAACCCTTACTTCTTTTGGTTGTGACTTCTTTATTTTCTCTTGACTTTTCCTAATAATCAAACTTCTTTTATTAGGAGAAAGTGGTTCCTCATATTGTGCCATTCGAACAAATATTCCTTCCTCAGTATTTGTTGGGCATTTTGAGGATGAAGTTCCTTTTTCTTTTGGTGAAGTATCTAATTTATGATAGATATCCGATAGTCTTTGCTTACCCATACTGTAAACAATTTATTCAAATAATAAAACACATAATCACAAAATGGCAATCAGTAAAATTAAGTATTTTCTAAATACTTAATTGGCTTAAATCAGTGGCTCTGATACCACCTTTTCCTGTCACGGCCCCAGCCCCGGTTTGACCCGGTCAGAAGCCGCGGGACAGGAACCCGTGGTAGCGGAAGATTTTTAACAGGATCTTTTAAAACTTGAAAATGCTCGATTATTTTATTTCATAATTAGGGATAACCCCGTCATTTACAATAAGGTGATTTCACTGGGAAATCTTTATTTTTACAAAACATGTTTCTTTATTTATTTTGAGCCACTTCCTTAAGCTTATAGTGCTTCGCTGCACTTTTCCTGGATCACAACAGATCACCTGAAACATGTTTGAAAAAGGTTTTGTCAGCGAGGAAATACTGGTGAATCATTCTTTTTACTAAAAACGACGTGTTGTTATAATTTACAGTATTAAGAGCGATTACAATGTTTATACATATCAACCATTTACCCACGGTATTTATCACTCGACCACCTATTGGCTATCTCGTTATCCAATGGTGTCTGTGATTATGGTCATATCACCCCTTGGCTAACTCGTTGTCCAATGGTTATGGTTATCAAGTAATGTATACAAAACCCCACATACCGGCTGTAATTTGGTGACTACAAAGACTTACTCCCTGTAATTATAACTTTGAAAATAACATGATTTTGTAAAATATGTTGATAAAAAGAGAATGACTCACATTGCAAGTTTAATCGAGCAGAGTTTAGTTTACTGATAAGCCTGATAACCTAATTCAAATAACAATGCACACGAACTAGTCAGTAACTAATACAGCATTTACGATAACTCACGAGATAAAAACCTTCACAACGAATGACAAAGTGCGATACTTAAACATCCATCGAATTCACGACGAATGACAAAGAATAACCCTAATTTGGGCAGCACTTAAACATCCATTGGATTGATTTCTATCGATCGGACATTGAATCGTATCAGCGATTGAGTTATTACACTGTTATCGCAGCAGAGGTTCGAGACAGTGTGTGTTTTGTAGTAAACAGCGTATAACTTAGTGTACGTAAAGAAATTTTTCGTCGAAACATGAAAACAGTTCAAGTCCCAAGCCCCTGAATTTATAGCCCAAATTTGGACCTCCCGCGTGTCGCGACAGGATCACCCATCCCTGTCGCGTGTCGCGGGGGAACCCAAAGTAGGCTAGGCCTTCTTTGTCACCTACCTAGCCCTGCTGAGTCGACGAAATTCGAAATTACATGTTTTAGAACCGTTTTGAGCAGATAAACATAATTTAGGGAATACCCCCCTTGAGTTTTAGGGGACCTGATCTTGATTCCCATTGTTCTGAAAATTTTAGGATTTATGCAGGATCACTTGGGGGTCTTAATTAGGGTTTCCTATTGGACAAAATAAAATAATAAATAATAGTTTTGGTGAGAGTTGTTACATCCTCCCCACCTTAATAAAAATCTCGTCCTCGAGATTTACTGGAATAGTTGAGGATATTTTCGCTTCATTTCTGATTCCAGCTCCCAAATGTACTCGGGTCCTCTCCTTGAGTCCCACTTGATTTTGACTAGCACTAGTCGTTTGTGCTCGAGAAACTTGATCTTTCGGTCTTCTATTTGTAGTGGTGTCTCAATAAATTTTAGCTTTTCATTTACCTCGACTTCTTGAAGAGGTACTACCAGGGATTCGTCTGATAGACATTTCTTGAGATTGGATACATGAAATACGTCATGTACTCCAGCTAACTCTTCTGGTAGTTGTAAACGATAAGCAACTGGTCCTATACGTTGGATCACTGAAAATGGTCCTACGTATCTTGGACTTAGCTTTCCTTTCTTACTGAACCGAACTACTCCTTTCCAAGGAGAAACCTTCAAGAGTACCTTGTCTCCAACTTGGAATTCTAGTGGTTTGCGACGATTGTCGGCATAGCTCTTTTGACGATCTCGAGCTGTTTTCAGTCTTTCCTTGATCTGAGTGATCTTATCGGTGGTTTCTTGTACTATTTCAGGACCTGATAGTTGATTTTCTCCTATTTCTGTCCAGCAAACTGGAGTTCTGCATTTTCATCCATACAGTGCTTCGAATGGGGCAACTTCAATGCTTGCATGATAACTATTATTATAAGAGAATTCGATCAAAGGTAGGTGATCGTCCCAGTTTCCACCGAAATCTGTTACACATGCTCAGAGCATGTCTTCCAGTGTTTGGATTGTCCTTTCACTTTGTCCGTCTGTTTGCGGATGATATGCCGTACTTAAATTTAGTCGTGTTCCCATTGCTTTCTGGAAACTTGTCTAAAAATGAGAAGTGAAACGACTATCCCTATCCGATACAATGGAGAGTGGAACTCCATGTAAGGATACTACTTACCTACATACAACTTGGCTAACCTTTCCATGCTAAAGGTTTCTTTCATAGGTAGAAAATGAGCTGATTTGGTTAATTGATCCACAATTACCCAAATCGCGTCATTACCCTTTCTGGTTTTGGGTAACTTAGTAACAAAGTCCATTGTTATGAGTTCCCATTTCCATACTGGCATTTCTAATTGTTGTAGTAGACCTGAAGGTTTCTGGTGTTCTGCCTTAACTTGTGAACAAATCAAACACTTAGATACATATCTAGCTATGTCCTTTTTCATTCCTATCCACCAGAAATTATTTCTTAAATCTTGATACATCTTATTATTTCCAGGATGCATGGTATACCTAGATTTGTGGGCTTCTTCTAAAATCTTATCTCGTAATTCTCCTTGCTTAGGTACCCAAATCCTTTTCTTGTGGAATTCCAAATTCCATCAACTCCTAGCTCCATTTCCTTTATTCTTCCTTTCATTCCTTCAGCATCATCCTTGATTGCTGTTTCCTGGACATTTCTCAGTTGTTCTATTAAATCTAACTGTAGATTTAATCTAAGAGCACGAACCCGTCGTTGTTTCTCATAATAATTACGACTTAAGGCATCTGCAACTACATTTGCTTTTCCTTCGTGATATTGAATATCACAATCGTAGTCACTTAGGATTTCCATCCATCTCCTTTGCCTCATGTATAATTCTTTCTGCCCAAATATGTATCTTAAGCTCTTATGATCTGTATAGACAGTAAACTTACTTCCATACAGATAATGTCTCCAAATCTTAAGAGCAAAAATTATGGCTCCTAATTCTAAGTCGAGAGTTGTATAGTTTTCCTCGTGCGTTTTCAATTGCCTTGATGCATACGCAATTACCTTCTTGCGTTGCATTAGCACACATCCTAATCCTAATTTAGATGCATCACAGTATACTTCAAAATCTTCAGTCCCTTCTGGTAAGGCTAGAATTGGGGCATTGGTTAACTTTTGCTTTAAAATCCTTAAAGCCTCTTCTTACCTAGGTCCCCATTCAAACTTAACCGCTTTACAGGTTAGCTTAGGTAATGGTACAGCTATTTTGGAAAAATCCTTAATAAAGCGCCTATAGTATCCGGCTAACCCTATAAAACTTCTAATTTCCATAGCTGTTTGGGGAACCTTCCATTTGGTGATTGCTTCCATCTTAGCAGGATCTACATGAATACCTTCATGGTTCACCATGAGTCATAAGAATTGCACTTCTTGTAGCCAAAATTCACATTTCGAGAATTTTGCATAAAGCTTTTCTTTTCTTAACAAAGTTAAGAGTGCATGCAAGTGCTGACAATGCTCGTCCTGACTTTTGGAATAAATAAGTATATCGTTGATATTCGTTAATTTACACATATTTTAGTCCCCCGTTTTACCCCTATTTTATGCGTTTTTGGCCGTAAAACCGTCATTCGGATACTTAATTATCTACATTTTTGTTTACAGGCCTAAAACAGCATACCAGACAAGATGATAGTGAAAACGAGGACTTTCCGGACAAAACGACGAAGCTGCGGACATTCTGTTAAGGAAACTGACATGGGCCTGTGGAACGGTCGTGCGACCTGATGCACGACCGTGCATCTCCGACAAATGCTGAGTAACCCGGCATTGAACGAGGGTGCGACTAGGCGTGCAAGGCATTTAAGGTCAGCTCGGTGATGCACGGACGTGCCATCTGAAGAACGACCGTGCGTCTACGATGATCCAGCCTAATCTCGGTGATGAACGCCCGGCCCAGCAGCTCGTGCAACAAGAACCCGGAACTGAACGACCGTTCCATCTGAAGAACGGTCGTGCGATATCGTATCTGGTCAAAGATCTGATGACGTATGCAGTATGGTGCCCCATCCCTAATAATTGCTTAAAGTGCACGGTCGTGCCACACGGAGAACGACCGTGCGACAGCAAAAAAATATAAAAACAGAACAGAAACATTCTGTTCGATATTCTGGAATTTTGGAGAGCAATTCAGGCGATTTTCAGGCTCCGGAGGCTTCTGCTTTCACCCGGATTCAAGCCACATTGTCTCGTTTAGCTCGATTACTATCCGGATCCTTAGTCTAGTGCTTGTTTATGGTTTGGTTTTCTAATCTTTCCATGTTTTTGTTAATCTTTCAAGCATTCAGATTATTGTTTATGTATTATTGTAGCCTTTGGGCAAAAACACAAACAATCCCTTGCTAGATTATTACCATTAGTGTGTTAAGCTTTGTTTGTAATGACACTTGAAGTATTTTCTATGTTAATCTTTGATGATTAGTTTGCAACCTTGTTATTGATATTGAATTCTTGATTATAAGTAATTATGTTGGATGATTGATGCTTGGTTAGTTAAGATAGTTGAAAAATGAAGCTTAATTAATCTTGTATTAGTAAACTTTGAACTTGGTTAACTAGTGTAGCTTGGTTTAAATGTATGCATCATGATACTAGAAATGGTTAGTGATTTAATAAAATGTAATTATTGTTAATCAAGAGAGCTTGCCGTCACGTAAGGACCTTAACGGGTTGGATGGTGTCGTTATAAATTCTTGCCATGATTTGTTAGCTTAGTTAGTAGTTTAGGCCAAAATTGCTATCTTAGTGAATTATTGTGCAAGATTTGTAAAATGAACTCGGTTGTGATTTAATCTAGTTTATGCTTGTCTCGGTGGTTGCATTGTGTTTATCGGTGTCTCTTTCCTTGATTAAGTGCGGTTAGAAAACTCCTAACGGATGACTAACTTATTTTTAAGAGATTTTCATAGACATTTATCAATTGCACGTTCAAGAACAATTTTAGGTGGTTAAAGTGTGTTTATCGTTTTAGCTTTCCAAATGATTGTCATGTTAGGATTCCCGAAAGGGATACTAATTGTCTTAAATTGGAAAATTGACCGAATGCTTCTAGTGCCAAAACCGACTTAGTTGACATGCTGTGGTTGTGTATTTAGCAAGGCTTTTTATCTATTATCTATTATGTTTTTTATTATGTATTTGTTTATGCTTACTTTAGTTTAGTTTAAATCAAACAAACCTATGCTTTTACCGGTAGTTTAGTGACAAAGGTCTAGTATTATTTCTCCGCCCATTTCCTTGGATCGATACTTGGTTCTTACCGATACTTTATTACATATATGACGGGGTACACTTGTCTCTTTCGTGTGTGTTTTGATGTAAAAGTAATAATCACTTTTATAAATTTAAAACCAAATCGTGTGTAAATTCATTGCAAAATTATGTATATATACGCACACGTCAATCATCAATGAAGACAATTACAAATTTATCCAAGTACAGTTTACAGATTCTATTCATCATGTCCTTGAATGCTGCAGGTGCATTCGTTAGTCCGAAGGGCATGACTGTAAACTGGTAATGTCCATACCTAGTTCTGAAAGCAGTTTTAGGTATGTCTTCTTCTTGTACTTTCAACTGATGATATCCAGAGCGTAAGTCTATCTTAGAAAAGTATCTAGCTCCTTGAAGTTGATCAAAAAGATCATCAATCCTAGGCAATGGGTATCGATTTTTAATGGGGATGAGCTAGGTTGTATGAATCTTTTACTTAGTAATTCATCTAATTGTTTCTTTAATTCTAACATTTCAGTGGGTGCTAACCGATAAGGTGCCTTGGCTATCGGTGTAGTTCCGGGAATTAGATGAATCCTAAATTCTACTTCCCTATCGGGTGGTAATCCTGGAAGTTCTTCTGGAAATCCATCCGAGTATTCTGATACGACCGGAATTTCCTTAAGTTCCTTACCCTTAGTGCTAATGATTACCGAAATCATATACACTATTCCTTGCTTTCGTTCATAACTAGCAACTTTCATTACTGAAATGAACTTCATGGGTTTTCGCGGCTTATCTCCTGTAATCATGATTACTTCTCCGGTGGGTGCACGAATTTCTATGGAGTTCTTATCACAAAGGATTCGAGCATGGTTGGCTACTAACCAATCCATTCCTAACACAACATCGAATCCAGCTATATTCATTGGTAATAGGTTTGCATGAAATTTATGACCTGAAAGTTCTATATTTTCTCTTTGCAAAACCTTGTCTATGTTAACAGAATTCCCATCTGCTGTTTCGACTGTAAAAATCTGCCTATGTTGATGCACAAGAATGTCAGTTGACTGCATCTTCATCAAGTCTTATATCAAGAAAGTCAAGATTGGATCTTAAATGTCAAATTAGGGTTTAGTTTTGATTTAGGAAGGTGTTTAAGGGGTTCCGTTTGAAATCAATGTTTGAAATAGAGGGTTCCGTTTGAAACATGATGGTTCCGTTTGAGATTGTCGTTTGAGATAGGGTTACGTTTGAAATAGATTAGGTTAAGTTCAAACGGAAGGGTCTAGATCTATAAATAGGTGTGTGATAGTCTCATTTCAAACGGAACAGTAGGAGGTCATTGCGTGAATAACGAAGTGCTGCCGGATTTGTAACAGAAAACGTTGTACAAGCACGAATATTAATCAGAAAAGAAAGATTAAAGGATACAAGTTGTTTTGGACGTTGTTTACTTTGATTCCGCCTTAGTAATCGATGTTGAACTACCTTAACTGACTTTCAGGGTCACGTACACGATCCAACAAGTGGTATCAGAGCTCAGGACGAGGAGTTCATACCGAATACAGCTTGAAATCATCGGATTATCTCATTTCTACCTTTCTTTTCTGATTTTAACTAGTTGTCGCGGTTAAAATGGCTTGAAACGTTCACATAGCAAACGAAATATACTATTAACTAATCCTTGAAATTTTGAAACCAAAAATCGACCTAAATCTGATCGAAATCATTCAGACCGTTTGAAAATATTCGTGAATTGATGACGTCATATCGTTTGAAATGAACAATCGTTTGAAAATTGATCGTATCGTTTGAAAATTAACTGATCGTTTGACACAATCGTTTGAAAATGTTTGTCGTTTGAACTGATCGTTTGAATTTGTCGTTTGAATATCGGTTGTTTGAAAATGGTTGTCGTTTGAATTTTTGTCGCTTAAAATAGTTGTCGTTTGAAACTAGTGTTATTTCAAACGAAACAGTCCATATCGTTTGAAAACAACCATATCGTTTGAAGTGTGACCGTCGTTTGAAACTTTTGGTATTTCAAACGGAACAGTCCATTCCGTTTGAAAACAACTAGTTCATTTGAAAAATTGTTTGAATCATTCCGTTTGAACAAGTTCTTTTTGAATCTGATATTTTTCAAAACCAAAATTTTTCTAAGTGTTGTCTGATTTTACAGGTACATTCACGATGGATGATATTTTCTTGAACCCGTTTAGCGATATGTACGCATTTGCAGGAAACTTGGGAGATGATACTTCTACAAACAATAACAATACAAACGAGAATGAGAATACTCCGAAAGAAAAGAAGAAGGAAGCTTGGGAATCGGAAAGTGCTTTCGGAACATTCAACAAACCTCCAAAGCTTACGGCTATTGAAGAGTACAGTCGATGGTCCAAAAAGTTTGAAGATTGGATGATGGCATTTGCATTTCCTAGCTGGAAGAGTTTAAAGAATGGATATGAAGATGGAAACAAGAATGGTGAAAGTTTAAGATCAACTGAAGAGATTGATTCATTCATTGCTGAACAGAAATGTGTAGCTTTATTGTTTCAGTCTGTTCGGGAAGACATCATATCTTTGATCGAGTATTCGAATGCTAAAGATCTTTGGGCAAAGCTGCAAAAGAAGTGCTTAGGAAGTACCGAAATTGTAAAAAACAAAAAGAAACTTCTCAGGAAAGAGTTTGATATGTTTGGTTGTTTGAAGAACGAATCTGTATCAAAAATAATCGAGAGGTTTGGACACTTGAAGTTGGAATTATCAAGACATGGAATCATATATCCTGATGATGAACAAGTTGACAAGTTGTTTGATTCATTACCAGACGAGATGGATTGGAGATATTATGCTCTCATGTTGAAGAACACTATTCCACCACAAAATCTTACTCCAGACTTGTTGATCGAGAGGCTAGAAAGTCACGAGTTGGAACTCAAGAAGACATTCAAAGTCAATAATTCATCTTATCAACAAAATATGGATCTATACTATCCAAAAAGCATGATGCCAAAAGTAACTTCACCAAAAACTGCGTTTTCTGCTGAAAATGTGTCGACAGCCGGCAAAGAAAGTCAAAGTACTCAAAGCAGCGGAAGTCACAGTGGTTATCACAGTGGATCTTCATCTTCTGGAAGTCATTCTGATGCAAAGAATCATTTTCAATGCAACATCGCGATAGATTTGAAGAATGCTCATAACTTTGATGAAGAATCGGCCAAGCAGCAGATGATTTTCTTAGCATCGGTGCTGGAATCGTATGAAGGATTGGTAGCTGGAAAGATTGGCAATACAAATCTGACGAAAGAAGATTACGATCAGATTGATCCGGAGGAAATGGAATTGATCGATATTCGTTGGGCTATGGCAAGTGCTGTTCGTCGTGCACAAAGATTCATGGAAATTACTGGCAGAAAAACAATTGGTGGTGCTTCTACCAAGCTGGGGTTCGATAAATCGAAGGTGACTTGTTTCAAGTGTAAGCAGAAGGGTCACTTTAAACGAGAATGCCGAAACGCTTATGCTGATGAATCGGAGAACCCTTTCAGAGATGATTATTACAAGAAGGCGATTTATCACCAAAATAAATATGAGCCACCTAGATTGAAGCAAGTTGAAGACAACAAAGAGAAATCTAGAGCTCTTGCAGTGATTTATGATGACGAAGGATACGATTGGAGTCAAGAGGTTTTACCAGAAGAAGATGCGGTTGGTTACGCATTCATGGCAAAAAACAATGATCCAGTTCCTTGGAAAGATACTCGACCAGAAGATAAGAAGTACAGATACAGAAAAATGATTGCTGAAAACAAAATCATTAGACTTTCTGGTGTCTATCTGGAAGCGAAAAGAGCAAACAGATGGGATCCAGACAGAGAGTGCTATCTTGATCCGTATGGTAATATTGTTGTTGATGACAAAACTCTTGATATTGAAGCAATAATCAATGAGTACAAAGAAGAGGATGAATATTGGCAACACAAATGGTGGGGAACTCCAACTTCGAAAATGATTGAAGAAGAGAAAGAGAAAGAGAGAAAGGAGAAAGAAGAGATCGAGAAAGCAAAGAAGATTGATGCTGGTATTATAGACACTACACAAGAGTTGAATGCTGAGAACTTAGGAAAAATGGCTGACAAAGTGCTGGCTGCTAAGGCACTTGAGGTAGACTCTAACTCCGTGTCTGAGTCAAAAGGCCAGGTCAGTTCAGATGTGTCAACAAATGTGTCAGGTAAAAAGATCGAAGGAAATGCTGATTGCAAAAATTGCAACAAAGATTGCAAATTTTGTAGCACAGTCACGTATCTCAACATTAAGAAAGTTGAAGATCTGACAGCTAAGGTCAGAAATGTTGAGAATCAGATTCTTGATCGTGACAAAACAGTTAGAGCTTCAACTGAACGGATAAAAGAATTAACTAAACAATTGGAAAATGATAAAATTGATCATGATAAAGTTAAAAATGAAAATGAAAAATTGATTCTTGAAAACCGTCAGATTTCTGAAAAATTTGAAAAACTCAAAAGCACAATGAAAGATTGTGATGATCGAAATGGTAAAACTTTTAAAGAAAATGAACATTTAAAAGCAGTACTTAGAGTTAAAGAAGAATCAATCAATCAACAACTGGATGAAATCGCTAAATTGAAACTTAAAGTTCAAGAGGCTGTTATCGAAAATGAGCGAATCCAGTTGAAGCTTAACAGTTACAGCTCCGCAAGTTTTGTTTTGCAACATATCATTCCCAAACCCATCGGGAAAGACAAAGCGGGCGAAGATGTGTATTGTGATGGAACTGGGGTGGGGTTTTATCAAGTTCCACCACCTGTTCTTGATAACTATACGAAAAAACAATCTGGGTTGGTTGAAATTGAGGAAGAAAAAGAAGTTAAACTTCCGGAGAACATTGATGTCACTTTTACATCATCTGATGATAGTGTTCAGACAGAGATTGTTAAGAGCACAGCTGAAAGTGTTTTAATGTCTGATTCAACTGAAGATGATGGGTGTTTCTTAGACAAATACATTCAGAAATCAAAGTCCAAAAACAACTTAAGTGATGAACTGGGTCTTGTGATGTACAAGATGGCTGGATCTGATAAGTTGTATTCGGATTCTGAATTTCCCATTAAGAATGTTAATGTGAAAAAGTTGACAAATGTTTTCAAGTTAGTTGAAGTTGAGTTGTCAGAAGTGAACAGTTTGAGTCAAACAAAAAGGCAAATGAATTTTGAGAAAGATAAAGCTTACTACAAAAAGCCTGTTGTGCCATCACGTTTTTATAATAACAATCGAAACAATTGGTCGGGTGGTTATAGGGATGGTAAGAATTATCAGAAGAAGAGTTTTCAAAACAAAAGGTTTGCTGAAAAGAAAGTGTTTGTGAATGGTTCAAGTTCACTTGCTGATGAAGAGAATGAAATTTTTTCAAAATCAAATAAAGAGTTCTTTGAGAAGAAGGTTTCACAACCTCAGTCTGAAGGCACAAGTCGAGTTGTTGATACTCGTACATGTTTTAGATGTAACAAAGTTGGTCACATTGCAAGAAATTGTACCAACTCCAAGCCTAAGACTGAAGTTGTTGACAGATGGTTCCAAAAGAAGAAAGTTGATGTGAAGGGTAAAGCACCAATCGTTGTTGAGAAAAAGAGTGTGAAAAATAATAACATCAAAGTGAAAAATGAACCTGTAAAGAAAGTGGTAACTAAAAACGACAAGTTTTATAAACAGGTTGCATTATCTCAACAAGTTTGGAAACCAAAAACTGAAATGAAAATTTCAACTTCTGAAGTGAAAAAGGCTGAAGAATCAATTTCGGTTGACTATGATGCAAATTTTCCACCTTTGAAGGCTGAAAACTTCAAAATTCAAATTGCTAGAGTCAAGGTTACACCTAAGGCTGATGAGGCCTGGGTGGACACCATGTTCGAATAAGCAGTTTGAATTGCCGGAGCTTCCTGGATCGCGAAGCATGAATCGGCATCTTTCTTAAAAGTTGGTTAATTTGAAGGTTGTTATGTGCAGGATCTTCCAAGAGCCATTTCAAGATGGATCATGGATAGTGGCGCATCTCGACATATGACAGGAAAAACTGCATTACTGTATGATGTGAAGAATATCAATGGTGGTTATGTGGGATTTGCAGGTCATGAAGGTGGTAGAATTGTTGGTGAAGGAACGTTATCCAATGGGATTGTGACGTTTGAGAGAGTTAACTACATCACTGAGCTGGAGAACAATCTGCTTAGTATCTCGCAGATTTGTGACAATCAGTATACTACTCACTTCACTGATAAAGAATGTTTGATCTTGAAACCTGGTTTTGTTATTCCTGAAGATTGGATTATCATGAGGGCACCTAGAGTGAATGATTTATATGTGTTAGATATGTCTGTAGCAACTACAACTACTGGTCAAGCACATTGTTTCGTGTCTAGAGCAACTGAGAAAGAATCGAGATTGTGGCACCGAAAAATGGGGCATATTCACCTAAGGAAGATGAATCACTTGGTGCACAATGATTTGGTATTGGGAGTTAATATCAAAGGTTTTCATCTGGAAGGGGAGTGCATTAGCTGCATCAAAGGCAAGCAGAAGAAAAAGTCACACCCTACAAAGCAAGTCAATTCAGTTTCGAGACCGCTGGAAAGACTTCACATGGATTTGTTTGGTCCTGTGAATGTCAAGAGTATTACAGGAGATTACTATTGTTTGGTCGTTACTGATGATTATTCCAGATTTTCGTGGGTTTCTTTCTTAAAGACGAAAGATGAAACATTTGACAGTTTGAAGAGTCTGTTCAGGAAGATTGAGAATTTGTACCAAAGGCGTATCAAGAGAATTCGAAGTGACAATGGTACTGAATTCAAGAACAGCAAGATGGAAGAATTTTGTGATGAAAGAGGTATTTTGCATGAGTTTAGTGCTCCGTACACTCCGCAGCAGAATGGAGTCGCAGAACGCAAAAACCGGACACTAATCGAGACGGCTAGAACTATGCTCGCAGATTCAAAGTTACCGATTAATTTTTGGGCTGAAGCTGTTTCTGCCGCATGTTATACGCTCAACAGGGTTCTCACTGTCAAGAAGTTCAACAAAACATGTTTTGAGCTAATCAATAATCGCAAACCGAATTTGAAGTATCTAGAACCATTCGGGTCACCTTGTACGGTTATAGAACCTTTTGGAAAGTTTGGTCCGAAGTGCATTGAGGGTATATTTGTTGGATATGCAAATGTTGAATGTCAAGGTTATACTATGCCGCCGCAGAATCCTGGTGATTCATGGCGTTATCATTATGACAAACTTTGGGATTCGTTTGACATGAGAGAAGAATCAGAGGATGATGAAGATTTCTTTGATGAGTTGGATATTTTGCGTGAATATGAGTCGCAGTTAAGATTCCCAGCTGAGTATTCGAGGAGACCACGGGAAACTTCAAATGATGATGAAGCAGGTCCAAGTAATGCTGGTGAACATGATGATGTCCAACAAAATGAAGTTGCTCAGGATAATCAGTCGGTTCAGAATGATAATCTAGAAGCTGAAAACATGCCAGTCTTTGATCATGGTGATTCAGATTCTGAGGGGGAGCAAATTCAGATTTCAAGTCAAACAAACCAAGTTGGTGAACAAGATGCAGAGCAGAATGTTACTAATCTGGAGGGAAATGTAGATGTTCCAAGTGAAGTGATGCTGCGAACTTTTTCATATCTTCCAGAGGAGTTGATCATAGGAGAATTGCAGAAAGGCGTTCGCACTCGAAATCAGATTGATAAAGGGCATACATGTTTTTATACAAAAGTTGCTCCTTTGCAAACTGAATTCTCATTGAGTTGTTTTATCTCGCAGGTTGAGCCAAGAACTTACAAAGAGGCGCTTACTGAAGACTCTTGGGTCAATGCTATGCAGGAGGAACTTAGTCAATTCGAGAAATTGGGAGTGTGGAAGTTAGTTGATTTGCCGGATGGTCATAGGAAAATTAACACCATGTGGGTGTTCAAGTGTAAGAGGGACGATATAGGAGTTGTTGTAAGGAATAAAGCTCGACTCGTTGTTCAGGGATTTAGTCAACAGGAGGGAATTGATTTTACCGAAGTCTATGCTCCTGTAGCACGACTAGAGGCTATCAGAATTTTCCTAGCATTTGCGTCTTGGAAGAACTTTAAAGTTTATCAGTTGGATGTTAAATCGGCGTTTCTTTATGGGAAGGTTAAAGAGGAGGTTTATGTCGGCCAGCCACCGGGCTTTACCGATCCAATCCACAAAAACAAGGTCTACTTATTGGACAAAGCGCTGTATGGTTTACACCAAGCCCCGAGAGCTTGGTACGAGACTTTGTCTCAACACCTATTAGCCAACAAGTTCATTCGTGGAAAAGTGGATGCCACTCTCTTCACTAAAGAGGTCGATGGTCATCTTCTGATAGTTCAGATTTATGTGGACGATATAATCTTTGGGTCGACAAATGAAAATCTATGCAAAGATTTTGAATCAGTGATGAAGCAGAAGTTTGAAATGTCATCAATGGGGGAGATGAAATTCTTTCTGGGTTTACAAGTTGAACAACTTCCTGAGGGAATTTTCATTCATCAATCGAAGTACGTTCATGATATCTTGGAGAAATTCGGGATGTCAGGATCTACTCCAGCTGCTACCCCACTTGCAACAAATCATGGGATTCACCCAGATCTCACCGGAGACAGGGCTGATGAAACGTTTTACCGATCCATGATAGGTTCTTTAATGTACCTAACTGCTTCACGTCCTGATATTATGTACCCAACGTGCCTCGCAGCAAGATTTCAGTCTAACCCGAGAGCATCGCATATGATCATTGTGAAGAGGATATTGCGCTACCTGAAAGGAACTCCTTCATTGGGGTTGTGGTATCCTAGGAAAGGCGACTTTACGCTCGAAGGGTATTCCGATTCGGATTTCGGATGCTGCAAAGTCAATTCAAAATCAACAACTGCAGGATGCCAGTTCTTTGGTCCTAGATTGGTTACCTGGCAGTGTAAGAAACAAACGTCTGTGGCGTTATCTACTTGTGAAGCGGAGTATGTTTCTGCTAGCAGTTGCTGCTCTCAGATCTTGTGGATACAGCAACAGATGCGCGACTACGGTTTGCAGTTTCTTAACACACCTCTTTTTGTTGATAATGAGGCTGCTATAAATATAACTAAAAATCCAGTACATCACGCTAAAACTAAACACATAGAAATTCGTCATCACTTTATTCGTGATTGCTTTGAGAAAAAGTTGATACGAATTGAGAAAATCCACACTGACGAACAGAAAGCTGATTTACATACCAAAGCTTTTGATAAAAATCGGTTTAAATATTTGTTAAAACAGAATGGTATGAAGCTTCTGTCGGTGTCGGATGGCATAATTGGCGTTGATGAGAGTACTGTTGCGGATGAAGACGAGAAACAATCTGCAATGGTTTGTCGAATTTTTACTTGTTTTGGTATTTAGGGGGAGTAGATATAGTTTTTTTTTTTAAAATACAAAAACAGTAAAAAATGCAAAAATACAAAAACATGATAAAATCTGAAAAAGAGCTTGTGTATATAGGGAAAATGATAGTACATCAGCTAGACGATTACAGTATGCTAAAGATTTGTAAAGTATAAAAGAGTTAAACAATCTTACTGATGATGTGTCGATAGGTTTTCGCACACTTAGTAAATTTATTCGGGATATAAACCTAAATTCAAACTTGTGAATTCGTGGGGAACACTACTTGGATATATAGGTAACCCCTGAAATCTCGTTTGAAAGGTCTCTTAATCTGATATACTAGGTCTTTATACTCAATGATGTCTGGGGTATTATTCCGGGACTTCTGCTGAACGGTAGTTCTGACCTAGTCCTTGGCTAATACTTGCTGCAATGCTTGAAACACAGCATTAAACCCTCAGCATGCTGAAACAATAAAATTGATAAATGCTGCTGTTGTAAGCAAAAAGATCCTCTAAAGGGGACACACCGAAAAGTCGAAGCTGATATCTCTCTGCGTATACGGAAGTATCAACCTGAGATCCCTCGGCCCTCGCATACCTAAATTATATACAGATATCATTGTAGTATTCTCACCTGTAAGACTGATTATTGGGATTCTGGATACGGGAGTATATTCAAGAGGTGGGACACATGAATGATCTAAGTTCTTAATTCATCTAAATCGTATCCTGAGTAAATTGAAATTTGTGTGAGAATTTAAGATGGATCAGTATATCGACAATCGAGGTGAATTGTTTAAATCTGAGTATGTAATGTAGCTTAACGGTACTTGTGATTTGTCTGAAAAGCTGATATGATTCCCTGACACGCTTGCCAAAAATATGTTTGTAAATAGTTTACTTTGTTTACTTTCTGAAATTTAAGTTTTCTGTATTTCATTTCTTAGTTTAGAATACATTGATAAAATCCAAAAAGATTTTATTTCTGCTTTATTTTTTCTGACAAACCAAAGTGGAGAGTTGATTGTTGGATTCTCAGATGTTTGAAGCAGATGCAGGAGATTCTGGACTGAAGAATGAGGAGAGCTTACTTTGAAGAAGTTTGAATTGTTTGAAATGATAAAAACAAGTTCATTAATTTGATACTTGTTATTTTCAGAAAATGTTTGAAATTGTTGTTTTTAAAATCAGTATTGATTCGTCAAAATATCAACCAAGGTCATTAATTTGGACTTGGTAGATTAATCAAGTGATCAGGGTCATTAACTTGGACTTGAATACTTGAGTGGATTTCTAAAGCTGATTGATTTTGTGATTTATGGTTGAAAAGATAGAATTGTAATGTTTATTGGTTGAGTAACAGATGGACTTCATTATTTCCAATGGAAGCTATATTGTCAAAGTTTGAACCAGATATCTCAGATTCTAGCATATCGAGAGGGGGAGTCTGTGAAAGGGGGAGTCTGGATCAACATCATATGGGAGTGTGAAGATAGAGTGCTTATGATGAAAAGACAGAGTTAGAGAAAAGACTAAGACTGAAGACTCAGGATCTGAAGACTACGTCAACATCCAAGGGGGAGTCTGTTGATGCACAAGAATGTCTGTTGACTGCATCTTCATCAAGTCTTATATCAAGAAAGTCAAGATTGGATCTTAAATGTCAAATTAGGGTTTAGTTTTGATTTAGGAAGGTGTTTAAGGGGTTCCGTTTGAAATCAATGTTTGAAATAGAGGGTTCCGTTTGAAACATGATGGTTCCGTTTGAGATTGTCGTTTGAGATAGGGTTACGTTTGAAATAGATTAGGTTAAGTTCAAACGGAAGGGTCTAGATCTATAAATAGGTGTGTGATAGTCTCATTTCAAACGGAACAGTAGGAGGTCATTGCGTGAATAACGAAGTGCTGCCGGATTTGTAACAGAAAACGTTGTACAAGCACGAATATTAATCAGAAAAGAAAGATTAAAGGATACAAGTTGTTTTGGACGTTGTTTACTTTGATTCCGCCTTAGTAATCGATGTTGAACTACCTTAACTGACTTTCAGGGTCACGTACACGATCCAACAGCCTAAGGTTGGTTAAGGGTAAGTTAAGAGCTTGGCAGAATGAAGTATTTATAAAACTTTGGTTTGCACCAGAGTCAAATAATACTTTTGCGTAAACGTTGTGGACTAGGAACGTACCAGCTATCACGTCTGGAATTAGTTCTGCCTCCTGAGTAGTTAACTGGAATGCTCGAACATTCTTCTTGGTAGCTCCGTCGGCCGGTTTGGCTTTGTTGTCTGCTGGTTTGACCAATTTAGGGCATTCTGGTTTGAAATGTCCCGCTTCTCCACAGTTATAGTAGATCCTTGTTTTCTTTCTGCAGTCTTCTTGACGATGTCCTACAACTTTGCAAAATTTACAGGTTACATTGCATCTTCCAAAATGCTTCTTTCTGCAATTCCTGCAGAACGGCGGAGTTAAGGATTGTCCCGTTCCTCTTCTCTTGAAGTTGCTATTATTACCCACACGAAATCCTTGGGTAATTTTCTGAGCCAGTTCCTTTTTCCTATTTTCATCTCTTGTGCGTACCAGCTCGTCGGTTAGGGTATTAGCTAATTCTACCGCATTGTCAATAGTGCGAGGTCTCGCAGCTTTAACGATATTACGGATTTCGCCAATCAATCCCCAAATATAGCGAGAAATGAGCACCGGTTCTGGCGAAGCCAGTGTTGGTACCACTCTAGCATATTCGAAGAATGTCGAAGTATATCCTCGACAATCTACACCCATCATCCGATGATTCAGGAATTTGTTTGCCATTTGTTCTTTTTCGTATTCGGGACATAATTTTCTTTCTATTAGCTGCTTAAATTCCTCCCAACTCATGGCATAGGCCATATTTCTTCCTTTGGCTTGAAGTACTGTATTTCACCATCCTAGCGCCCCTTCTTTAAAAAGATTTGACGCATACATAACTTTGTCTTCCTCAGCACATTTACTTATCATGAGTACTGCTTCAGTTTTCTCCAACCAACGTATATACCTAAAAAATTCTACACGAAACATACATACATACATACATAACACTACTGAGCGAAAAGTTCGGGGGGTCGGGCGCCCCTCCAAGCCCCTTGAAAGCTACGCCCTTGTTGCCTGTCGTGGCTTGTTCTTAACAATATATTTGCTACCACTAAATAAACGCCCTTTATGAAGACTGTCTTACTTGATTGATCCGTCCTTGAAAACAAACAAGAGTTATAAGATGCTTAAACGGGAGTCTTCATATGGTAATAATAACTATAGCTAGTACACACAATGAATGTGGTTCATATGGTATAATAACTAGCTAGTACACACAATGAATGTGGTTCCACAATTCCATTCTACCGAATATTGAATATAGGTCGATGAAATATAACCATCACTAGTGCTCTAGTGGTGGTCACGGGTATTTAAGTTTCACCTACGGTGCGCCCGGCTGAGTTTTCCACTTCAGGTCTCAAGTTCGAGTCTGAGTGATAGGGGTTTCTCATTAAGGGGTTTAAATTGGGGATTTATTGTGCGAGGGGGCACTCTAGCACGGACCCGGTTAAGACAACGTATGCTAAAACTCCCAACATTCGCGAATAATTCACACCTTTAAAAAAAAGGTCGATGAAATATGCTTAGAGTTTACATACATAAGCTTTATTCTTAGAATATTTAGAGATCAATGTAGTCATTGGATTTTAATAGATTTTTTGTTTGAATCAATAGAAGCGAAAGGTTATCGTGTTGTTGTTTGATTAAATGTTATGTGATTTTAAACATATTTATATATTTTAGAGAAATTGAATTTTAATAATCTCATTTAGAGGTTATTGGCCAATAATAATTTCATTTAAAAAAAATACTATTGACAGTCCCACCTTTTAAAATTGTTGTTCACAATGGTCCCTCGTTACCAATTTAAGACTGATGAGAAAAACATTTATAAAAGGTGGGACTGCTATTTGCAATTTTTAAAAGTGAGCTTATTAAAATCCAATTTTCCTAGATTTTGATAGCTAAATTTAATAATGTATTAATCAACTTTATAACCAACTAAATTTAACTTCTCATCAGAGCTAAAGCAAGAGTGGTGGGTATGGTCTCAGCAAGGGAGAAAATGCGAATCAGTTTTAAGACGTGACAGTGAGAGAGGGTGAAGTAGCAGACAAATGGTGCCATAGACGTGATGCTCTAATATGCAACAATATGAGAACGGGACCTCATTAGTTATGATATAGTTTCAAATCAACCAACCATTTAATGTCCAGTGTTAAATGATGTTTCAACGACTTAGAATTAGTTACTCGATGATGTCGATAGTATTTACGATATGTAGTGTGGTAGATCTTCATTTCTATAATCCAAATAATGATTGTTCATGATTTCTTGATGTGAACCAATATTATGTAGATCTTCCTTTCAACAATAAGTCTAATCAAATTAAATACCTTAGGTTTCAATTTTTCAACAAGTGACTTTAAAGTAGCAACTAACATAAGACCTAGTCATTGAACTCTTATCATACATAGTCATGAAACATGTTGTAAATCATAACAAAAATATCAAGAATCATTGTACTTTATTATTATTATAAAAATAAAGAAAAAAGTACAAATGAATTTAAAAAATGTAACTTCAAAATATCCGTTAGAGTTAAATGCTATTTTAGTCCCTGTGGTTTGAGCTATTTTGTTAGTTTAGTACAAATGTTTCATTTTTCGCATGTGAGTCCAAAAAAGTTTCAACGTTGCCAGTTTAGTTCACTGGGTTACCTTAATCTATTTTTTCTGTTAATGAGAAGAGCAATTCGGTCATTTTATATGTAATTTTGTTAGCTAGAAGGACAATTCGGCCATATAAATTGACCGAATTGCCCTTCTCGTTAAAAAAAATGATGAAGTTAACCCAGTGGACCAAAATGACAACGATGAAACTTTTTTGGACCCACATGCGAAAAATGAAAACTTTGGACTATTCTGGTAAAATAGCCCGAATTCGAGGGACTAAAATTGCATTTAACTCTATCCGTTATATTATATAACTTTTTATGTAAATAATTTCTTTTGTCATTTTCTCATTTCCATCGTCAATGATGTCGGCACCGTTTTAGCTTATTTTTGATGGACAAATTTGTAATTTTGCACGTCAAAATCTGCTTTATATCCCATTGCATGTCAGGTTTTCAGATATCATTTTGATTATTGGCCAATCGTTTTCAAATTCATTTTTATTTTCTTCCAAAATTCGCCTTTTACAATTACTTTACCCGTTTTAAGGGAACACGACATGGTTAAAAATTCAAACAAATATATTTTAATCCGTTATTTTATTAACACCTATATAAAGAAGCAACCTCTTAGTGCATATGTGGGTTGTAACTTGTGCTTAGGGGGTTTTTCAAAAAAAACTAGAATTTTCCTTTTTAACCCTAAAGTTTTTATCTTTAACAATTTAAGTTTAAAGTTTAATATTTGTTTCCTTTTAACCCTAAAGTTTTAATATTTGACAATTTAAGTTTAAAGTTTAAAGTTTTAATCTTTGGTAATTTAACCCTTTTGATTAATTTGATTTTTCACTTCTAATTCAAAAGTTTCTATCTTATACGATTTAACCACTTTGATTAATTTGATTTTTCACTTCTAATTCAAAAGTTTCCATCTTTTGCAATTTAACCACTTTGATTTTTTTTACTTATGTGTGGTAATCTTTGCTTTGGGGTTTTTTAAACAAAAAATGGTTATGCATATGGTTGTTAAAACCTTGGCTTTTGGGGGTTTTTTAAAAAAATTAATGTTTTTACTTTTTACCCAAAAGTATTTCATAAATTACTTTTAACCCAAAACTATTTGTTTTTTTTTTTACTTTTAACACAAAACTTTTTATCTTTTGCAATCTATCCTCACAACTTTTTTTTATTTTCAGCTTTGGTCCTTTATAGTTTTTGTTTTCCGCAAATTTTTCGCTTTATACTTCGTTCTTAATTTTGTGACTTAACACATCGGAACGTGCGTCTTTGGTTTAACGTTTTTACGTTTCGTTCTAAATTTTACGAGTTAACACGACGCAACGTGCGTGTGTGGGTGAACGTTTTTACATCGTCTATTTTTTCCCGTTTGACAGGTTCAACATAACGTGCGCGCCTTAAATCGACTTAGTTATAACTAAAGAATCCCCACCGCATTGCGGCGGGTCGTAATTCTAGTTCTTATAAAGAAGCAAGTTCAATATGCATACATGTTTTGTAACATGTGCTTAAGGAGTTTTTCAAAAAAAAAAATTAGAATTTTCCTTTTTAACCTTCAACTTTTAATCTCTAACAATTTAAGTTTTAAGTTTAATCTTTGTTTCCTTTTTAACCCTAAACTTTTAATCTTTGATAATTTAAGTTTAAAGTTTTAATATTTGGTAATTTAACCCTTTTGATTAATTTGATTTTTCCTTCTAATTCAAAAGTTTCTATCTTATACTATTTAACCCCTTTGATTAATTTGATTTTTCACTTCTAATTCAAAAGTTTTCATCTTTTACAATTTAACCACTTTGATTTTTTTTACTTATGTGAGGTAATCTTGGCTTTGTGGGTTTTTTCAAACAAAAAATGGTTATGCATATGGTTGTTAAAACGTTGGCTTTTGGGGTTTTTTTTTTTAAATTAATTTTTTACTTTTCACCCAAAAGTATTTCATAAATTACTTTTAACCCAAAACTATTTGTTTTTTTTACTTTTAACACAAAACTTTTTATCTTTTGCAATCTATCCTCACAACTTTTTTTTTACTTTCAGCTTTGGTCCTTTAAAGCTTTTGTTTTCCGCAAATTTTTCGCTTTATGCTTCGTTTTAAATTTTGTGACTTAACACATCGCAACGTGCGTCTTTGGTTTAACGTTTTTACGTTTCGTCTATTTTTTCCCGTTTGACAGGTTAAACATAACATGCGCGTCATAAATCGACTTAGTTATAACTAAAGAATCCCCGCCGCATTGCGGCGGGTCGTAATTCTAATAATATATTAAACTTCCGTTTTGCTCCCTGTGGTTTGGTCACTTTAACGGTTTTGCCCCAAACCTTTCAAGATAGCCATTTTACTCCCTGATCTATGAAGGCCTTCATGATTTTGCTTCCCGCCCCTAAACGTCATCCACTTTAACAGTTAAAGTCTGTCACGTGCAAAACACCTGAGGGGCAATTATGTCTTTTCCCAACCCTCCCTTTACAATTCTAGCTTAAAACCCTAACTGTTAAAATGGATGACGTTTAGGGGCAGGGAGCAAAATCATGAAGGCCTTCATAGATCAGGGAGTAAAATGTCTATTTTGAAATGTTTGGAGCAAAACCGTTAAACTGACCAAACCACAGGGAGCAAAACGGAAGTTTACTCTTATATTTAAGGCTATCGTAGTGGGCCGTTACTCCATCCACACTCGTAATTAGGGATGAGCTCGAATCAACCGGTATAGCAAAGGCGAAAATATCAGTACTGAGAATCCCATAAATAGGTAAAGGCATTGAAAATGTCTGGTACGGTACGGTTTGGTACCGGTACGGACCTGTATTTGAAGGTACAAATCGGTAAATGCCGGTACCGAAAATGCTAAATGTCGGCACAAAATCAAGTTAGTTCAGGAAATTTGGTACTGGTATCGGTTTAGTACCGATTCTGAACCGGTACCCGGTACCATTTACTCATCCCTACTCATAAAGGTGGCATCACCTTATCTTATTTCTTTTCTTTTTTACTTAAATCAATGTACACTATTTTATATTTAACGTTTTAGTTCAGAATACTAGCGTTAATTTGTTATATGTGTTGTCCTAATAAGTTGTTCTAGTGATTAGTCACTTGGTTTTCCTTCTTGATGTCTCAAGTTCAACTCTCACTAGCATCACTTTGAATGACATTGGTGATGGTAATGAAGTTTAGAACTAGGTCTCTCTGGAGGTCGCTAGTTCGAAACCGAGCCGAACCGGGTTTTACAGCACTGGGCCTTCAAGCGGGTGGGTTATACCCGAAATGGGTGGCTTGGGTATGCATCCAACTCTGACCGTTATGGAGGAGGGGATGCATTTGCTTGATTGAGAGCGTCATAGGATGCTTATCCGGTGATTTAGTTGACCATTCAAAACAAAATTGTTAGATGTGTTAACATTTCAAGCTAACCATAATACGTTCATTCCAATTACTATTGTTTGCTTTCAAAAGAAACTTACGGATTTGTTCTTATTACTTGGTTGAAAACTTATAAATTTAAACACGCTTAATCAGTAGAGTTCTCCTCTTATATTATACATTGTCAATATGCTCAAAATGTGTTGAATCAAATGTAGCATGATAAAATATGAACTTTCAAATCGTGTTGATTCTACCATTATTTTAGCTTAGTTAAGGATACGATACTTGGGTTAGCATTGTAAATTTTGTGCCAAAGTTTCTTTCGGTTAACAATAATGGTTATGTCTATATCAATTTAACAAAATTTAATGTAAAGAATTATTTAGCATTTTGATTAAACCCGAAATCAAAAAGTGATTACTTGCATTTATATTTACAACCACAATAACAACTACTAGTTTTGACATTATTTTCCGCTCCAATAAAAAATCATAACTAGAGGATTTAAGACCACCTTCAACGTGTCTAATGTGATAGGGCGGCAGACTCGTGAGGTCGCCCATTTGATGTGGAGGATAGAGGGAGTTGAGAAGCCCGACTAAGATTGTGAGGGGGAGGAGAGGGAGTCAGAATCGTAGGGAGAGTGAGGGGAGAAGTCAAGCATGCCAAGACAGAGGGTGGTCAGTGACGTTTTCCCTCCTCATAAGGAGATAATCTAAATTCTATCTACCGTAAAATAGTTTAGATTAGGGATGGCAAAAAAGCCCAAGCCCGACCGGTATACCCGAAACCCGAAAAATACGGGCCGGGTATACCCGAAGCCCAATGGGTATGGGCCGGGTACGGGCTTAAAATAATAAAAAAATCGGGTACGGGTACAGGTATGGGATTTAGTGATACCCGACCCATTTACCCGAAAGTATCATATTATTGATTTCCATATATATAAACTTAGTACATGTACTTATTACCTTCTCTGTAGTCATATGTAGATATGTATTTGACAAGTGTTTAGTGAACATATAACTTATTCTTGAGCATGTATATTGGATATGGAAGCTATAACCCTTTATTATGTGGATGTTTATACAATTAGGTGGTCTTGATAAAATTACTTAATTAAGTAATCGTTCTGATTTAGTTTGGTATATGTGGTCTGAATATGATATGTAAGTTATTAATCATATTTTCATTTGTTATAGTTATTAAAACAGTAAATTATATAAACATCAAAGTAAAAATTTCACATTTGTCCCAACGGGTATTTTTAAGAAATTAACGGGTATACCCGATACCCGCGGGTATGCCCGATACCCGACGGGTAACGGACCGGGTATGGAATAAAGAATTACAATCGGGTACGGGCCTGGGATTGCCAATACCCCGGCCCATTGTAATTCCTAGTTTAGATATAGTTTTAATAATGATTTTAACAAATAACTTATCATACACATGTGTACAAAATATTTGCATAGTAATATAACATCTAAATAACTTATAAACAAGAGTTAAATGCCATTTTAGTCCCTGTGGTTTGGGTCATTTTGCCAGTTTAGTCCAAAGGTTTCATTTTTAACCTGTGGGTCCAAAAAGGTTTCACTGTTGCCATTTTAGTCCACTGGGTTAACTTTATCCATTTTTTCTGTTAACCAGAAGGGCAATTCGGTCATTTTATATGTAATTCTGTTAACTAGAAAGGCAATTCAGCCATACAAAATGACCGAACCGCCCTTCTCGTTAACAGAAATAATGGATGAAGTTAACTCAGTGGACTAAAATGACAACAGTGAAACCTTTTTGGACCCATAGGTTAAAAATGAAACCTTTGGACTAAACTGGCAAAATGACCCAAACCACATGGACTAAAATGGCATTTAACTCTATAAACAATATTGAATTATAATAATATACTTACTAATATCTATACTATATAATAAAAGAAACTAAGTTTTGGACACGTGTCATTCATTGAAGGTATCCTCAAAATTATACTTATCTTATATTAACTAAATAAATAATAATTTAAATAACAAAAAAAAAAAACAAAGCATATCTGGAAAAACTCTACGGATTATACAAAGGTGGATTAAAATAATAGTTTTTTCATTAACTTTAAAAGATATAACTTTTTCTTATTAATTTTTAAAAGCCTTAAATTATATTATAAATAAAATCCAATAATGACTGATATTTTTTATATTCAAATAGTAACCTAATTATAAAAAAACTCTAAAATCTTATACTAATCTTATATTAACTAAACTAGGTTAGAACCCCGTGTATTACACGGGTTGAATAAATGTAATTTTATATACTAAATTAAAACAATTATTCTTTAAAAATCTCGTTTATTACACGGGTTGAACAAATATAATTTTATATATTAAATAATAAAAAAATTATATCTCTAAGAACCTCATATATTGTACTGAATAAATGTAATTTTATATACCAAATAATAAAAACTCGTGTATTGTACGAGTTGAATAAATATAATTATATATACTAAATAATAAAAAAAGTTATATTTTTAAAAACACTGTGTATTACACGGGTTAAATAAATGTAATTTTGTAACCTTGTATATTACACGGGTTGGATAAATGTAATTTTATAAACTAAATAATAAAAAAATTATATCTTTATAAACCCCGTGTATTATACGGGTTTGAATAAATCTAATTATATATACTAAATCATCATCATCATCATCATCATCATCATCATCATCATCATACTCAGTAAATCCCACAAATAACAAAGCTAAGGTAGGGTCTGAGGAGAGTAAGATGTAGAGGCTCCTTTCAGTAAGACCCCCGACTCGATAGTAGTTTTGCATCAAGATTTGGACAGAAGGCAAATAACACTCAGCAATCGGGACAAAGACCGATTAGTACATGTTCCCTTTTGTCTTTCTGCTATCAACGCCACCACATGATGATGATGCATGATTAACCGTCCACCGTTTTTAACGTTATTTTCACAAATTTAGTAAAATAACGTTAAAATTAGTGCAATTTCACTTTTGCCCACCGAGCGTCCACAGATATATACATTATTAAAAGTTAGATTAGATTATATATGAAATTAAGTGTATAACAAAAAGTCTTTATGAATTTCACGTAGAATTAATTGTAATCCTTTATTAAAAGTAGGTTAGATTATATATGGGCTTATACGTGTGAGTAATTGTGATTATTGAATGGTTGAATTTTGAGGGTTTTGAAATGTGAATTTGATTATGATAGATTATATTTTAGTTTTAAAACTTCTAGAATGATTGAATCAAATAAAAGGATTATGATTTCCTAAAAACAAAAATAACTGAGTTTTTTTTTTCTGATCATTTTGAACATGAGCAAATAGAACGATAGCATCTTAATAAAAAAATAACTAATTACAAATGTGAAACCCAATAATTTTAGTTCTGTCCCATTTGAAAGGAAAAGATAAGTACAAACTAAATTTAAAAAAAATACAATATGAAAATAAGAGATAGAATAATCGATTAACATCTAATTCGTTTACATGAATTTTAATTTAGAAGATCAACTTCATAAATTATAACTCCATATATATATATATATATATATATATATCCATTTATACACAGTATATTGAATTGAACATGAACCTTACTTATGAAAAAAAATTATATAAATATCAAAAAGAATTTGTTTTCAATGAAATAGCCAATTACATGGTGGTCTAAAGTCAAACGTTGAACATAAGCAAAACGAATTCAAAACAACCAATCTAAGATATTCTTTGTTTTATTTTTGTCGAATAATATATATTATTTTGTTTTATCTAGGAAATTACCATGCTTATAATCGATTTTTTTTTAATAAAATAAGAGATAAGGGTAAACTAAATAAAAAAGTGTCAATTTGGTAAATAATAATATTAAGTATGAAAATGTTGGAAATTACAAATGTAGACATCTTCAATTAATGACACGTGTCCAAAATCAGGTTTCTTTTATTATTTTTTTTAATAAAATAAGAGATAAGGGTAAACTAAATAAAAAAGTGTCAATTTGGTAAATAATAATATTAAGTATGAAAATGTTGGAAATTACAAATGTAGACATCTTCAATTAATGACACGTGTCCAAAATCAGGTTTCTTTTATTATATAGTATAGATAAATAATAAATTAATCTAAATATAACTTTTTTTTATTATTTACCATACAACGTTACATTTATATAACATGTGTAATACAAAAGTTTGCTATGTAAAATTAGATTTATTCAACACGTGTAATACACGGGGTTTTTAAGGATATATTTTTTTATTATTTGGTAGATTTTTCAACCCGACTATACACGGGTTTTTTCTAAAGATACGACATTTTTAGTATTTAATATACAAAATTACATTTATTAATCTGTGCAATATACATGGTTTTTAAAGTTATAACTCTTTTTTATATATATTCAACACGTGTAATATATGGGGTTTTTAAGGATATAATTTTTTTATTATCGGGTAGATTTATTCAACCCGATTATACATGAGGTTTCTTAAGATACGACGTTTTTTATTATTTTGTATACAAAATTACATTTATTTAATCTGTGTAATACACATGGTTTTTAAAGATATAACTTTTCTTTTATTATTTGATATATAAAATTATATTTATTTAACCCGTACAATATACGGGGTTCATAAAGACATAACTTTTTATTATTTAATATATAAAATTATATTTATTCAACCCGTGTAATACACGGGATTCTAACCTAGTTTATATCATATATAATAGTATAATTCATTGTAACTTTAACGTTATGACCTATTGATTGTTATTCAAGAATGATCATAGCACGTTACCAACGAATGTTATGAAAGTGATGTTTTTTTTCCTTGGTAAGTTATGCTGTTAATGAGTGTCGAGTAGGCAAAAAGATCAAGGGGTCGACTTTTGATTTGTAAAAAGAGGGTTTGGTGGTTATTCTTACTCTTAGTATAATCCATGCATTTTCTTAAATAACTTTTTTTAATATATACCAAGAAAAAAATTATATAAATAGTTTTTACAGTAAATTAAGTGTTTTAGATTTGGTTCGTGTCATTAGAGACTTTTAGTAATGTTATTTATTTATTTTTTAAAGTGGATAGTCGTTTGTTTTAGACTTTACTAGGCTAGGACCCCGTGTATTACACGGGTTAAAGAAATGTAATTTTATGTAATAAATAATAAAACAATATGTCTTCAAAAAACCCGCCTATTACACACCTTGAATAAATGTAATTTTATATATTAAATAATAAAAAATGTTATATCATTAATAACCTTGCGTATTGTACGGATTTGATAAATATAATTTTATATACTAAATAATAAAAAAGTTATATCTTAAAAACCCTGTGTATTATACAGGATGAATAAATTCCTTTTTGTATACTAAAAGATCTATAAGACTCTCGTGTATTACACGGGTTGAATAAATATAATTTGATATACCAATTAATAAAAAATGTTATTTTAAAAAACTAACGGATATAATCAATACACGATAGATTTGGTGATTGCAAAGATAATTATTGAAACAAAGATATTATGGTCAAACATATTTTTCAATAATAACTAATATTTTATTCGAAAAATGGAAAGATTATATTCGACATTCAAAGTGGGATAAAATTTAGTATTAATTTATTATTTATCTAACTAATATGAGATAAGTAGGAAAAGAAGATAAGTAGGAAAAATAGGGGGAAAACAAAAATTAGATACCCCAAACGGATGACACGTGCCATTAAATATATTTTGATATAGTATAAAATAGATATAGATATAGAATAGAGTAGTATAGATGATTTAATTAAGGGTTTAAATTAATTAATCAATTAGAATTTGAAAGTTTATTATTTTAATATATTCGTAGAATATCATGGCTACATTTAACAGATTAATTTAACTAATTCAATATTAAATCTAATAATAATTGATAATACGAGTAAAAATCTAACTTTTAACAAATGTTTAGTAATTTAAACAATTTGTTTCTTTCAATATATATGCTATTTCATTGGCTAGTTCCTTAAATGGATAAATGGAGTCTAGAAATCTGATGATAGAAAACCATAATTTTGAAACTAATTTTTGAATAACTGGAATCTAGAAATCCGATAAAAGCAAACTATAATATTGAAATTAATTTTTTTAATTAATCCTGACCAAATAAAGTGAATATCAAATATGATTAGAGAGTGGCTGAGAGACTGACATGTGTCCTTAAACTGGTTTCTTTTATTATATGTATAGATTTGCATATAAACGTAGACGAAAGATCAAATACAAATACGATTATCTTACAAAACTTACGAATGACATGGAAAAGTAAAAAAGGACGGTGACATTTTTGTAATTATTCTATTAGTAGAGTAATTATCTTGATGAACTAGTATACTAATTACGATACACGTGTAGAGTAATTTTGAATTTTATATTGTTAATACACTTCATTTTCTCAAATTAATGTGAGGATGTAATTATGGAGGTTGCATCGATTGTAGGTGAGAACAATGACTTTACGACATGAAGTTAAGTGTTTGAAGTTAGGTATTTTAGGATAGGGAAACCAATCCTCAAATGGATCCCCGGAGTGGTGTAAATGGATCCTCATTAAATGTAATGTGTTTATTTGGAGGGTCGAAATGGAAAGAATCGCGACTCTGGTAGCTCTTAAGAAAAGGAACATTAATGTGGAGGATACCACCTACTTGTTGTGTAACGATGGCAAGGAAACCGTGGAACACATGTTCACTGCGTACATGGTTTCTTCTATGGTTTGGAATCATATTTTTAGGTGGAGTAAAGTTCCTGCCCCTATTATATTTTCCTTTAAAGATTTGATGGAAAGCCACAGTTATGTGAGGCTGAATGGAGTGAAAAAGGAAGTCTCTAAGGTATAGTTAGGATCGGGTGCTGGAGCATATGGAGGGCGAGAAACAAAGCTCAGTTCGAGAACAAGCAAATCAAGACCGAAGAAATAATTAGTGAAGTGAAGACGATGGGGGTTTTTGTGGTTCAAGAATAGATACAACAAGTTGATTGTCTCATGGGGTAATTGGTGTAAATTTGTAATTATGTAAGGTTTGTAGCTGTGGCCGCCTTAGTTTGAGGTTTGGCATTTCGTTTTAATAAAGTTCACTTAAAAAAAGAGGATAGGGAAACCAATAATAAGACTAAAGATGCAATTTACTTTTTGTTTGAAGTTAGGTATTTTAGGATAGGGAAACCAATAAGACTAAAGATGCAATTTACTTTTTTTTCTTAATGGCGAATATTACTCTGCCACTATTCACTCGAATATTACACCCAATTATAATCTACTCTTTGCCTAAGACTGAATCTAAGACCTACGGTGTGGAAGTGGGTAAACCCACTTTACCGATTGGTAAATCAATGCCAACTTGTTTGCCGAACATAGTTTGCCGAAAAGGGGGGCAAAATCGGTGAGTGGATACCGAATCGGGGAAGGGAGGGAGGTGAGAGAGAGGGTATTGTGGGGTGGGGTCCAATCCAATCTCAACCAATCACACTTTTTTCCTTTTTAAAAAAAAAATAGTTTACCACTTCACCAAGTGTCTAAACCATTGCCAACACTTTTCACCAAAGTTTAAACACTTTTGACTGATTGACATGGCGCGCTCTGATTGGTCGGTTTTTTGGTTTGCCACTCAAAGTGTTTAACCACTCCCTACACCCTAAGAGGCTTGAACCTTTATCATTTGGGCTAGACTGCCTAGTTACACAATGGCAATATATGCGATTTACATATTTATGATGTGTAACAATAAGTGTTTATATGAACATGCCACGAGAATAATATGTATAGTTGTTTGCTTTTCTAGAATGGCTAACTCAAATAACCATTAATTATACTTCTAAAGCTAAACTATTGTCTTTTGCTAGACTCGAATCGGTCAAACTCAAGGAAAGAATCAACTTTCCACTATAAAAATTTACAAAAAGAAAAGAATCAACCTTCCACTATAAAAATTTATAAAAAAGTTCGTAGTGGGGATTGGTTCAGATTCTTTTTTCTTAACGACAAAGAAACTCACGTGTAAACCCATCCTGTTCGGGGCTATGTCCCCGGTTAACTCCTCGACCGCCGTGAGACCCGGATGGAATCCATAAACCCTCGCCCCTCCGTCAGGTTCGAACCCGAGATTAAAGCCCAGATTCGTCTCTTCACCCAGATGTCCATAAAAAATGATTCAAACAGGAATCCAACCTGAGTCTCTACTAAAGAGTACATACCTCTTTACCACTTAACCAAATTCTCATTTTGCTTCAATTTCATGATCCTATAAATTTATAACAAGAGATGCATATATCTTTTAGTTGTCCACTTCATAATTCATATATCAAAGTAAGGGGAGGGTATCATTCAAACACTTTAGGGTGTTTAAGTTTTCTCTATCCAATAATCTCATGCCATGTCAACCCCCCCCCCCCCCCCTCTTCACTCCTCATTTTCTACTCAAACACTAGGAATGATTTAAACACTCACTCTCTCCTCCATTGCTTCTTATTCACCTTCGGTGAATACTCACCGCCCACACCCCTTCTCTCCTACTCTCCACTCACTGATCTACCACCCGGAATCATCCCCCGTGCGGCAACCCCACTCACCAATCCACCTTCGGTGAATCATACCGTCCCCCTAAATGACCCTTTTGCTTGTTTAACATGTTTAGTTTACATTTATTACATTAATTAATGAGTTTGAAAAACAGATACTACACTACACTTAAAAAGAAAACATTAAAACAATAAATCGGACCCACCACATGAAGTCATTAATTAATTTCTAAAAACATAGATTACCTTGTGCTTTTGCATATCGTTTTCATCCTAAACGCACGTTCACGGTCCCCTTGTTAGGTCACTACTCCCTTTATTTCCACAAGTTTTGGTGTAATATTATTTTAAAAGTTTTGGTATAACATACAATTATTTGTATCGATTAGTATGAGAGACTAATTAAATATGTTTTTTTTCTCTAGCAACTTGCTAGTTTTGATTAATTTTGTTGTTCTAAAAAATGAGAGGCTGAATCAGGGCCGATCCTGAGAATTCATGTACCCTGCTCGAGCTCGAAAAAATGTGCCCTTAGGCCTTAACGAAATTGGGTATTGTGCTCACTAAAGGTCTAAACCTAATGCCAAAGGGATTAATAACTAATCTAAACCATAAGAATAGTTCTGTAAGGAGGCCTATGTTGGTGTTTGTATGGGTGTACCCTATTAAAAAAATATTTTACATCTACATATCGGGTTTTTTCAGAAAAAAAAACGTGCCCCTCAAAATATCAGGCCCTGGCCAGTGGTCCTCCCCGTCCACCCCCAGGGCCGGCCATGGGCTGAATGTTACTTTAATCGAGTTCCCTTTACCCGAGTTTCCTTTTTAACAATATTCTCATATTCAGGTCGTAAAAATCCCGACTAACCCTTGATTAGTTGCCAATTAATCACTAATCAGAGATTCATCGATGAATCGCTAGGCGGTCAATAACGGTCCTATTTTGGGCAAATTTTGGTTAGATCCAGGCCAAATTTGACCAAACCTTATAAATTCCTGCAAATTACTTGAATAATGGGTCAACGAGGGGTTTAAAAATGTGATTTTTAAAAAACTACATATAAAAATGTGTATGTATATATATAACTAAATATTACATATCGAAATCCAAATCCGATTAATCCTTATTAATCTCGATTAATAGCTAGTCGGTACCCCACCGACCGACTAGCGCCTGACAATTCTTACAACACTATTGTTTTGACACTTCTAACATATTTCAAGGCTCGTAACCACAAGGACTAACCCAACTCAATAATTACAAGCAATCCGACTGTGGTTGACAGATTCAATACTTCGACATGTTTTTTTTTAACGGCAAATTTGGATCACTGACGAACCACTGGAGAAAATTCTTCGACATGTTTAACTTGACATATTAGCAAGTACAATTATCTATCTAATTTTTATAAATGTGATAAGATATTAATCATATCGTATAAGAAAAGTTATGTTCTACACCAACGAATCAATTTGGTTGACTTCCCTCATATAAGGGTGTCTATAGATCGTTGAAAAACATTAACTCGTTCAAACCAAAACAAGTCAGATGCGGTTCGGCTGTTTGAAATTTTATAGTTTGATTCATGGTTCGGTTTTGTGGTTTAACAATTCAGCTGTTGGTTTGGATAGTTTGATTCATGGCTCGGTTTTGTGGTTTAAGAATTCGGCTGTTGGTTTGGAATTTGGGACCGTTGATGTAAAGAGAACATACTATTTATGCACATGTATTATATTCATAAACTATTTTTATCTTATATAATTTTCAGTTCAAACTCACGATTTTGAAGAAAGAAATTAAAAAAAAAAATAGTTTCAAACATTCAAACATGGTCTTGTCGACACACCCAAACTGATCATGTTGATCACGTTTGGTTTGTGCTAATTCGAAAATGTAGTTAGCGATTTAACCCAATCTAGTCTTTGCACTACATTGCATCTTTCTTCCTAGATAATATCATAATATTAGTTTGGTATGGGGTAATGGAATGGACGAGGTAATGGAATTGATCATTACCATTCCATGTCTTGTTTGGTTACCATGTAATAATAGAATGAATCATTACTTTATGTTGTTTGATAGACAAGAAAAGAAGAAAGAATAAAATCGGTGGTGAAAGGCGGTGATTGGTGATAGGTGGCAGTTGTAGCGGCGACGGTGGTGGGTGGTGGCGGCAGCGGTGGTGGCAGAGGTGGGTGGCAAGCGATAGTGGATGGCTGCAACGGAGGTCGGTGGTGGTAGGAGCGGTGGATGGCGGTGGTGGCAGTGGTGACGACGACGGTGGCGGCGGCGGTGGTGGTAACATAGCATGTAGAAGCAAATGACCACAAAGTTATAGAAAGTAACATAGCATGAACTCCACACCAACTCTAGTGCATTCAACATAATAACTTCAAACCTGAAAAATAGATTAAACAAAGTGAAAAAAAATCATATATTAATTTTTTTGAACCGTAAATTTCTTTTATTCGTGTCGTTTGTGGAACTTGAACCCAAGACCTCTCTCTCCCAAGGTGTTTAAAGGTTTTGCCTTTGCCAATGGACCACCACCCCCATTGAAAAAAATATATATTAATATGTTTGTATATTACCCTATTAATTAATGCTGATTTGACCAATCTTCTTTAACATAAATGCTATTTAAAAAGTTTTGTTAGAATTCCTTTTACTCAATTTAATTTGATCGAACCAGAAAGTTAGGATCAAATTTAATTCCATTTAAATTGATTAATGGTTGGTTTTCTTTCGGTTTCACACGAGACAAATTTGTAATTTTTTTTTGTTTTTTGAAGGTTAACTTTCATTAAACACAAAGGAACCTTATTCCAAGAAGGAATAAAGGTCCGAAAACGAGTACATTTACATTACATCACAATTATACCATTTCTCCCAATCTAGAACACCCCGACGCGCCCTGTGTTTGTACCAAAGAAAGCCCAAGGCTTTGACATCGGAAATAATGTCCGTCACGTTAACCTCCTTATTAGAAAATATTTTCTCGTTTCTAGCTTTCCATAACCTCCAACTCGTGATGATAATAATGCCTTGTAATACGATCTTCTTTTCTCCACTAATACCATAATGCTCGAAAGCCTGAACAATATCTTTCACCGAAAAAGCGAACATCGTAGGAACACGACACCATGAAGAAACACCATGCCACACCCCAGCCGCTATAGCACAACCCGTAAGAATATGGTCTATAGACTCTATGCCATCCTCGCACAATACACACATATCATCCTGAATCGTAATGTGCCTCCTTTGCAGCGCATTCTTGGTAGGGAGACGATCTAGAAAAGCTCGCCACATAAAAATATTGCATTTCGCCGGGACCCATTTGCACCACTTGAAACCGAAAGACTCTTCATTACGAGTACCGTGCAACCATCTTTTAACCGAAGCAACCGAAAATTGGTCTGACTTAGAATCATTCCAAACCCAATCGTCTTCTTGCTCTGACAAGGATATCTCGCCCAACCGACTCTCCAACTCCTGAAGAGACCCACCTCCTCCAAAGAAACAATAGCCCTTTTCCAACACCACTTAACCACAAATCCTTGTTCTGTACATTCGCACCTATTAGACACTAAGCATTTCTTGTCAGTCTCCAAAGCAAATAAACTCGGATAGCAATCCTTTAACGGGGCATTGCATAGCCAAGGATCAAGCCAAAACCGAAGAATACTACCATCTCCAAGCCGGCCCTTTAACATACTTATCGCCCCCACCCCCATCAACTTTGATTTTGTTACAGTACGAGACAATATTCTTCCAAACCCCGGAAACGCCATTATTAACCGGAAGAAAACCCCACTTTCTATCCGAGCCATGAATAGACTCCACCACCCTACGCCATAAAGCATTAGTCTCGGTAACATACCTCCAGCACCATTTTAACAAAAAAGCCTTGTTACACTCATCTAATCTGGCTAAACCCAGACCGCCTCCTTCTCTATGAATCGTCACTTTATCCCAAGCAACCCAAGCCATTTTCCTCACCTCTTCAGACCCACCCCACAGAAAATTTCTCATGAGTTGTTCAAGTTTATTAATGATACTAACCGGGGCCTTAAACAAGGATAAGTAATACGTAGGAAGACTTGCCAAAACCGACTTTATCAACGTAACCCGCCCACCGATAGAAATGCTATTTGCCTTCCATTTAGATAAACGCTTTCTAAACGAGTTCAGCACTGGATCCCAATGACCCTTTCTATTCATATTAGCGCCCACCATAATACCCAGATACGAAAACGGTAAAGCATCGAAATTACAACCCAGTCTTGTAGCCATGTGCTCAACTTCACCCTGTCGTCTCCCCACTCCATATAAAACTGACTTATGAATATTTATTTTAAGGCCAGAACATAAGTGAAATATCCGCAAGATCCTTTTCATATTACTAAAATTAAACACTGACCACTCGCCCATTAACATAGCGTCGTCTGCAAAAAGAAGGTGAGAAATAACCGCCCCCCTAGGCAAACGAATACCATCAAAAAAACCATTCGAACACGCTTTTTTAACCATCTCCGAAAAAGCCTCCATAACAAGGATAAATAAAAACGGAGATAAAGGATCACCTTGGCGAATGCCCTTCTGACAAGAAAATTGAAAAGTAGGCGAGCCATTAATCAAAATAGATGCCTTTGAAGCGGAAATAATACCTTTTATCCATTTGCACCAAGTAGGAGAAAACCCCATCTGCTCGAGAATAGACAACAAAAAACCCCAGTTCACATTATCGTAAGCCTTTTCAAAGTCTACTTTGAACATAAATAATTCTCGGTTAATTTTCTTTGCCCAAGAGATAATTTCATTCGTGATCAAAGGACCATCCAATATGTATCTACCGGAAAGAAATGCCGACTGGGATTCTGAAACAACCAAATCCATCACCCCTTTGATTCGATTAGCTAACACTTTAGAAACCACCTTATTAATACAACCAATTAAACTAATCGGCCGAAAATCTCCAAGCTCAGTCGGTTCCACCTTCTTCGGAATCAATGTAATAAACGAAGAACCAGTTCCCGGGCTGAACTGACCACAATGAAAAAAGTGCCTGAAAATATCAATAAAATCGGCTTCAAGAAGACTCCAAAACTTTTTAATGAATCGGAAGTTAAACCCGTCTGGCCCTGGAGCTTTATCACCTCCACAATCCCACACCGCCTCTTTAATCTCCTCAACCATAAAAGGAACCGAAATCTTCGCAGCAACATCACTAGGTAAACGCTTAAAACTGTCGCAAGAAAACCGAGGACGCGTGTTTAAATTTTCAATGAACTTATTTCTGAAAAACCGCAAAGCCTCTCTTTTAACAATGTTCGGAGTGGTCACCCATTCGCCATCTACCATCAATCCCGGAATGCTATTCGCGACCCTCCTCTTATTAATAACCCCGTGAAAGAACCTGGTGTTATCATCTCCGTCAGTCGCCCACTTACATCTCGCTTTTTGGCGCAAATCCTTATTTCTCAATCTATCTAACTCGAACAGTCTCCTCTTAATCTCTTGGATCGACCAAAGCTCTTCTTCACTTAAATCTTTAACCTCCATAATAGTCTCAAGCTGGTGTAGCTCTTGCTCCAGAAGGCGCTTTTCCTCCAACTCACGGTGCAAACAATCATCCTTCCAAGTATTAATACCTTGGCGTAAAAGTCTAAATTTTTCCATCAATCGCTCATCCGGTGCACCATCTACCTGCGCTTCATTTAAAATCCCAGTAACCACCTCTTGGAAGTCATCTCTATCTAACCAAGAGTTGAAAAAACGGAACGGTTTCGGCCCGAAGTTTCTTAAAACAAGCTTCAAAATAAGCGGGGAATGATCTGATTTATCCCTGCACAATGCTCTATATTCCGCGGAAGGCCACTCCATAAAAAAAATCCCAATTAACTAGAATACGATCGATTCGACTTAACTTGTTCCCTGCAGCAAAAGTGAACTTCCTACCACGTAACCCGTATTCATGAAGGTTCGCCCTATCGATAAAATCATTAAACTCTTGAGAAGACGACACATGAAACTTAGAATTTTTTCTCTCCGAACTATCCCTCACTGAATTAAAATCTCCCGCGACCAACCAAAACCCGTCTGTCATGCTCATACTTTGCTCAATATCATTCCAAACAGCCCGCTTCGCAACCGGTTGTTGAGGAGCATACACATTCATCAAACAAGTCAAAACGCCACTTCCTTTAATCGTACCAACAACAAGAAGAGTATTTTGTGATTTCTTGACGTCTATGACTGAGAAGAAACCCGGATCCCACATGGTAATCAACCCACCCGAGCGACCAGTAGACTCTACACATTCAAATTGATAATTACCTCTACCCCAAAAAACCCCAAGATAAAAAACAGACACATCGCTGCACTGCGTTTCTTGTAAAAAAACACAATTAGCCTCATTTTGAATTCTTAAATTCCTAACCCAAGAAGCTTTACCTTGAACTCCCATACCCCGAATGTTGAGGGACAACACATTCATTGATCACCAATTTGAAATCCATCGTTGACAATTTGTTCCTTCACCTGCGAACCAAAATCACACAAATTACCCACCCCCAAAGCTCTACCTAGATCCACCGTAGCTGCCTCTTCGTTGTCGATTTGAACCTGCTTTTGAATCTGGGCCAAAACTTGGTCGGATACACTCTCTTCTACCTCCTCCTCGCAATCAACATTATTGCACTTAGACGATACCGAAAAGGCGCAACTCTTATTCAAATCAGGAGTACAAAAATCACCCGAAACCGTTTCCGAAACGCCTTGCACTTCAACATTAGTGTTACAGTTTAGAATGCCAATCAACCTATCAACTCCAAAGTAATCCGAATCTTCCCGTGCACGCTTCTTCGGACGATCATTCTCACCCGGCGAAACCACTCTACTCCTAAGCGGGTTTTTCTTTCTAAACTTCTTCCGTAATGAGTTAGCTTTGTCTTGATTAACCTGATTTGGAGACGCACTAACCGAATTGTCCACCAAAGTATTCGGCTCACCATCCACTACATTTACTTGAACAACATTCACCTGATCGTTGTTATCATTCTCTCCCATCTCAACCTCCAACCCATCACCATTCCTTCTGTTGTCCTGATCCTCTCTAGCATTCCTTCCCGATTCGGGTTCCAAAGTATCCTCCATCTCGCAGTCTTCAATCACCTCAATACAATCCGGAGACCATTCCCCAACGTCCTCATCAACCCAAACCTTGAACGTTTTACCCCTCCATATCAAAGAGAACCTATCATCAACTCTCGAATCACTTCCACAAAGAACCCCAATGTGAGCATAAGAGAAATCCTTTTCGTCACTCGAATAACATGCCGGTTGGACCACCTTGCCATATCGTTTACCAACGGCCTCGAACACCTCATCCACAGCAAGACTAATAGGGATCCCATGAACTCTCAACCAAGCTATTCTTTCATACTTTTGGGCTTGCCCAGTCCATATCGCTGCCGATACGAACCACTCATCCCATACTCCTTTATTGTCCAGAAACGAAGCACATTCATGCTCACTGTTAAAGACTATCAACACATTAAACCCTCCCCCATATTTAATTGTAGCCGATAAACCACCATTGATCTTCAAAAGTTCATCAAGAGAGCTTAGAACCTTATAATTCTTAACTCTAGCACAAACAAAAAGTTTATGCCATTCACAATAGCCTTCCACACTATCATCAATCTTTAACACCTCGTCTTGATTAACTGATACATTCTTATTAAGAAACGTATCTCGGTATGACCTACTATTCTCTCCCACACGTGAAGCCACTCCACCCTGATTAGGGATGGCATGGCCTTTATGTGGTGCAACTTTCTCAGCCATGAAATCGTTCGATTTATGGAAAGTTTTTTCTTTATTCCCATCCGAACCCCCTACCACCCGTTCGCCATCCACAAATCTTGCCCTAACAACAAACAGCTTGTATGAACCCATCCAAACGTCCCCCATATCCCCTTCCATACGCTTAATATCGTTAATGTTACGGAACGATAAAAACCCAAACTTCTTACCCAACCTGTCAGACTTCCGAGCAATATACAAACCCACATAATCCCCATAAGTCTTGAAAACATTCATCAAATCCTCCGAAGAGCATCTAGGAGGAAGGTTCGATACGAAAAACTTAGTGATTACCTCGTTACTGTGTCGCTGATGATCTCTGTTCTCGTTACCCTTCCTAGACGGAACATCATACCACTCGTCCACTTTGAGCCGGCAGGGACCTCTCATCGAAACCCTCGAAAATTCACGTCCTATAAGGTATTGACACGTGTCATAAGCTTGAACGTGAGAAAGTATACCTTAGAGGGACTAAAGTTGACAAACATAGAAAGTATGTGAAAATAAGGGTTCAAAATGTCAACAATGGATATATATACTTTACAATAACCCTACATGATGTTTATACCCTTAGACGGATAAATCATGGATCATACGAAGCTAAAAGTGAGAGATTACAAACGACAGGGGTTAAATGTGTCAACATGTTTAAGTTATGCCACCGAGTGACCTTTTGATAAACCCGAAGCTTTGTAACGATTAATTATGCTCACTAGAATACACGTTATAAATTTCATAAAGTTTAGTTATCGTATGGGAAAGTTATGATCAAATTCGTATAGAAGGGGTTAAAGCGTCAATGATGAAAGTTATGACTTTTCGGGTGATAACAAAGTGATCAAGGACTAAATAAAGTGGGTATAAGTCCTAAAGCCCTTGTATGTAATTAGGAAGGGGTCAAATTGCAAAATACAAGCTTAGTTGGCCTTTCAAAGTGCCAAGGGACAAGATTTAACAAATGTGGCTCCTGAAGACACGCTTGCGCATCGTAGCACATAAAGCCATACGATGCGCAAGGCATGCCCAGCGACAGCAACCTGGCTGTTGGCTGTTTTAAGAGTTTCAATCGACTTCAACTCGATTTTCCTCATCTCCTTGACCCCTAAACACCCCCTAAACACTTAGGGACATGTGTTAATCAGTTGTGGTGAGTTGTAGACTTAGATGTCAACATTTTGTGGTGATTTAAACACTATAAAAGGGCACTAAGTTGCAACCATTTGATCATCCACTTCTTGTGCAATTCTGGAGCTTTTGGTAGCTTAAGAGCAGACACAAGGCCTTCCTAATCAAGCTTAGGACTTCAGTAAGTTTTCTAATCCTTCCTTAGTTTAGTTTTAGCTTAGTTTTTAGCTTAAAAGTCAACCGTCGTAATTAACGGTTGACTTAACGATTAATCACGAATGGTCCAGTGATTAGTCGAATCAAAAGTAGATATAAGTTGGTAATTATGTGGGTAATAAACCCTTAAAAGGGTTCCCCATAATTCCCATTCTAACTAGGTCAAAAGTCGGGTCAAACTTGCTTATAAAAAGTCAACAGAATTGTTAATTTCTAATTTATGCATAATTAGCAATGTAGAACACATACAACCTATTTGATCATTAATATAACTTAGTAATTAGTGTAAAAACATGTCCAAACCTGTTCAACCCGACAATTTCCTGTTTAGACCCGGTTCGGAACCGAAAGTCGCATAGTTTGACTTTTGCTTTGACTTTCAGTTCTGACCCGTTTAGGCATGTTTTAGAAATTCCTCAGAGCTTTAATTGGACTAAGTTACATACTAGTATAACCCTCTGTGATTATACACCTTGGTTCATTAGTTATCCAATTAATATGCATATTTCCGTTAATTGCTCATATGTTGACCATTATGCCCTTTTCACTTTAAAACGTGATTTTTGAAAATGTAAAAAAGTAGAAACCTTTGTTACTGATATATAAACTTGTATCCAAAATTTGAGATCAATTGGTTGAGTAGATTGAGAGTTATGCTCGTTAATGCAAAATGAAAGATTTATGTTAATTAAACGGCGTAATTAGCGTATAGCCTAGTTAAGCCTACTTTTTGATATCAAACTTATTACCTACTGATGTAATATATTATTTTGGGATTTTTAAAGATTTTTATTTAATTTTAGGCTGAGCATAACTTATAGTCGTAGGCTTAATCCGGTAATTGTCGGTTTTGCCCTTACGGGCTATAAAATGAGTTTTACGTATCTAAACGACTCCAAACCTTTTGCTATGGATTAGATATGATAAATAAATTATTTTAAGCCTTCTGGAATAATAAAAATATCAGCTTTATGTACGTAACCCAGAAACGGCTCCTAATCGCCTTTCTAAGCGTTTTTAACGCATAGTATGTACTAGAACTATTTTAGACATACACGGGTTGATACCTACTGATATTTTAGGTAATTTATAATGTTTTAACAGTAAGCAAAAGTTGTTTAACTCAAACTTCAGTTTTGAGCTTTACGGCTTATGTGAAATTACCAAAATGCCCCTTCGGTGCATAGTTTGGTTATAATTGATGAATTTCACATATATACTTTATCCTACTGTTATAACTTATCAAAATAAGTATTTTTGCTGATTATATCGGACCTGTAACTCAGGTAAATACTTAAACTCTTTTATAACCTTTTAAATGACCAAACTACCCCTACGGGGCCTAGTTTGTGTTTAAAAACGTTTCGGGCATAATGAAAGACATCTTACTGATGTCACAACATATTTGAGGCATAATTAACTTAGGAAACCTGTTTAGGACCCATATGGTTACCCGTTACGCCTCTGGCGCGTTCGGTTCGGTTTATGTAACTAGTTTGCATAAATTAGCCGAAACGGGTCAAACCTTATCCGTTTTATCTCAAAATCCAGAATGTGTTTAGTTTACCCATATTATACAAGTCTTCAAACTTATCGGGTCTAAATCACATTCTATTCCAGTCTTCGCTTAATCATGCGTTTGAACCGTAAACCTTCCTTAAAACTAACCGGTCTAAGTTACGACTTAAATAAGACCCGTTAGGAATCTAATAGGTTAATAAAACCTTCGTTCCAGATTGAGAGCCCCAGTAGAAGTACTTGTGCTTGCTGATTAGAATATACGGCTGAGTATAAATTGCATTGCTAGCTCAGGTAAATACTTTTAACTTATTTTCCCTTATACAGGCTTGGGATACGGTATTATAAAAATACCGCTTGGTCGGGTGTAGAAACCTTTTAATCGGAGATGATTAAATTGCATAATCCCGTTTTAATCTGTATTGATTGATAACAAATAACATTGGGGGTTAATGACCGTGTCCTGGATATCCTTGGCTCATTTTAAAAAGTGAATGGCCACGACGTAAGCACAAGGTGTAGACAAAACACCTCCTGTTGCATATGTATAACGTATACTCACTCGTAAGGGTGTCTTCTTGTGAGATTATATTTGTGGTGTGTCGATTAATCTTGTCCGGCTTGTATTGTATAATCACCGGCCCTAAATGTTGGACAGCCATGTAAATCGGATACAAGATTTTTATTAATAAAATTGTCCTGAGTATAAAAGATTAATTTTGCCTCTGTGCATTTTAATCAATGTGTCAATATATTTTGTGCCGTTTGCACTCGAATCACTTTTCAAACTCTTTTTCCAAAATGAGTCGGTTAATTGTATTTACCAGTGTAAACTGACGTATTTTCCAAAAGGTTAAGTGACAGGTACTATGTGTAATTGGCTGGGAGCTCAGGGCGTCATTAGGGAATCTGGCAAGTTCTAGATGCCTAAAGTCTGTTGAACAGTTTTTCTTTTATTGATCCGCCTGTGGATCCCTTTACCTTCCGTTGTAATACTTTGACATTACTGTATATTCGGAATGTAATATATTTATCCTTTGCTTCCGATGTGCATTTATATATTGTGTTGTTTGACCATGATGTTACCAACCACGTCACGTTATTCCCCTACCGGGCCCACTGTTGACACGTGGAAATCGGGGTGTGACAGGTTGGTATCAGAGCCAACATTGAGTGAATTAAACACTAGCCTTTTGTGTTTAATCTCAATGACACATTAGCACATTCCTTGACCTTCTGAGTCTAGACTTAACATAGGAATATTCTCAATCCTAATCTGGAAATCTTTTCTTCCAAAAATTTATATATATATTGGATACGTCGCCAAGCGAAGAAGCCGTAATAGGAGTTCTCCACACCCGGAGCCTTGAAATGCTGAGCTTCGTACCGCGGCCAGGATGGAACGTGCAACCAAGGAGAAAGCATTCAGATATAAAATGAAGAGGAAACTCCTTTTGCTGAAGATCGTTTCCTTAATAGTCCTTATAAGGACATATTTATCTTTCAGTCCCTTCGAGGACATATTATCCCTTCAAAGACCCGCTTAGGGCAACTCTGTACTTTTATTTTCATATAATGGATTGATTAAACTAAGTTTTCATTCTAAACATGAAATATGAAATAAATGGAAAATAACATCCCTTAGAAGGGAATTGCCTACAGGCTATAATTAACGTCCTCTGAGACTAAAGACGGTGGTAGCCTACAACTCTCTGTCAAGGAAAAGTAATGAACTTTGATTCACACCTAAATGCCTCGATCCCAAATGATCATGGCTTATAAATTAAACTTGTCCACGTGACTAAGCCTTTTGTGCTATTGCTAAATGCCTCGATCCCAAACGATCATGGCTTATAAATTAAACTTGTCCACGTGACTAAGCCTTTTGTGCTATTACTAAATGCCTCGATCCCAAACGATCATGGCTTATAAATTAAACTTGTCCACGTGACTAAGCCTTTTGTGCTATTACTAAATGCCTCGATCCCAAACGATCATGGCTTATAAATTAAACTTGTCCACGTGACTAAGCCTTTTGTGCTATTACTAAATGCCTCGATCCCAAACGATCATGGCTTATAAATTAAACTTTTCCACGTGACTAAGCCTTTTGTGCTATTATTAACTTATAAATTAGGATTTATGATAAAAATCCTGATTAAAATAAATATCCTTCATTCCCTGCCAGTAGGCATTTTAAAAAGAATCTTAAAAGTGAAACCTAGCCTACGCGGCCAAGGTGGTGAAACCTACCCAAGGGATTTAGATCCTTGTTAACACCTAAGAACGTGTTAGCACTCCTGACAAATGTGATTCGATAAAATCACAACAGTCATCCTTATATGGGATTCTTCCAATTTTCTTATCTAGCCTAGTGATTTAGAAATCATGGCTTGTGTCATCCTATAAGATGATCATATTATAAACATCCGATAGTGATGAAGTGCCTGCGGGCTAAACTTGTTGTCCGATAAGACAACGACAGTGGTGATCTTTGAACTTCTGTCTAAAAATGTTGGACCAGGTCCAAGCTTAATAGTCGGTAGGATCCATATGATCTCGACTAATAGCATCTGAGAAGATGATCATATTATAACCATCCCTCAGAAGGGAAATGCCCACGGGCTATATCTATTGTCCTAAAAGACAAAAGACAGTTGAAGTTTTTAGCTCTCTGTCAAGAAAATGTAATGAAATATGTTCAAACCTTAATGCCTCGATTCTCTGAAATCATGGCTTATAAATTTAAAAATTTGTCCTTGTGACTAGGCCTTTTTGCGCCACTTTAATATCCTTGATGTTTTATAACTAGGATAAATTATAATGAAAATACAAATTAAATATAATTAACAAATTAACCAATATGGTTTATATTACCATGGTTGATGAATCGTCAAAGATGATGATTCCATAATAACCTTTGAATAAATCATTGTCAACGTTATGTAGACATCAAGTAACATGGCTGGATTAGATGAAGTTAACAGCCACATGAAGGAGGACAATGATACTACCAGAATTAATGTAACTGGAGCAGAACTACAGGCAATAATAGATTATGCTGTTACTCGAGCTCTTGATCGACAGTATGAAGAATCAAATGATACCCACTCTAAGACTCTATATGTGGCTCGTTGTAAGCCCCCTCTTAAAACACATGAGTCAAGGGAGGACGATGTTCATGACTTATCAAATCAAAGGAGTATTCCATCTAGACAAGTTGTGTTTCATCAAGAGGCATCAGTTAAGACCTGTTCATATAAATATTTTGTCTCCTGCAAGCCAAGAGACTTTACAGGAGAAAAGGGGGCCATCGATTGCATGACATGGCTCGATGAGATGGACGCTGTTGTTGACATCAGCGGTTGTGCGGAGCAAGATGTTGTGAAATTTGTTTCACAATCATTTAAAGGAGAAGCGTTGGCATGGTGGAGATCATTGCTCCAAGCCACGGGGAAAGTTCTACTCTACAACTTATCTTGGGATCAATTTGTTGCATTAGTCAAGGAAAACTATTGCCCTCAGCATGAGGTAGAAAAGATAGAATCAGACTTCTTGACTCTGGTCATGGAGAATTTGGATTGTCAGGCATATGTGACAAGTTTCAACACTATGTCCCGCCTAGTTCCTTATTTAGTCACCCCTGAACCTAAACGCATAGCGCGCTTCATTGGAGGCCTAGCACCAGAGATAAAAGGAAATGTTAAAGCATCTAGGCCAACCACATATAGGTCCGCGGTGGACTTATCCTTATCTCTCACCTTAGATGCAATTAGAATTAAGTCTGTTAAGGCTTCTGGCGAGGGAAGAAGAGAAAGAGAGGAGGAAAACTCTCATCATTATAACAAGAGGAAGAAGGGAAGCTCGGAGCGCGGGAAGGATTCCGAGGTTAGGAAGAACTCGAGTCAGTCTGATAACAGACCCAAATGCAGTAACTGCAAAAAGCAACATTTTGGAAAATGTACAATCGACCCACGTGCTAAATTGTGTGGAATTTGCAAGACCAAGGGTCACAAAACCTTAGATTGCAAGGGGATGAAGAACGCCACATGTTACAATTGTAACGAGGAAGGGCACATCCAAACCAACTGCCCAAAGCTTGTAAAGAAGCCTGGAGAGGCCAGGAAAACAAACGCATGAGTCTTCCGGATGAACGCCAGGAGATGGTGCAGAAGGATAACTATATAGCAGGAACCAATAGAAAGTATGGCAAACTCGGATAAGACAACAGTCGATCGCGCCATTGATGGCACGACGCATGCTAATGATACTGAAATTGTGAACCTAAGAATTTCCAAAGATGTTCTTCAAACTATGATAGACGCAGCTGTTGGAAAAGTTGTGAAGAAGGCTGTGAAAAAGTTCAAGGAGCCCCATGCTGCTCGGTCCAAATTTTATCTAGGACCACATTTCCTTACTCTTAAGGAGGACCTCGTTCATTCCTCTGATGTAAAGGATGAACTAAAAAGGAAAAGGAAGGTAGATAACTCCCAGAGTTCTAAGAAAAAGAACAAACAAAAGTCCGACCAGAAACCAGTATGTGAGACCTGCAAGAAGCGCCATTATGGGAAATGCAGGTTCGAACCAAAATCCAAATCGCAGCCCAGGGATTGTGGGATCTGCAAGGCTAAGGGACATAAAACGTTGGACTGTAAGGACATGATGAATGCAGTCTGCTTCGGCTGTAATGAGAAGGGCCACATCAAGACTACGTGCCCTAAATTTGTCAAAGGAAATGCGGCTGAGGAAGTAAAGCCTAAAATTGAAAGCGCCTAAAATGCCTAAGCTAGTCCATAAATAATGACATCAGGTACATTCCTTGGCATTTTATCCGTAATTTAAATGCTAAGAGTTTTTATTTTGGTTCGGATACCCGTAAATCCTTCATAAACTATAAGTATAACAAGTTTTTAAAACTTTTCATAAGGACCCTATATATATTAAGTGTAAGGTAAAAACCTACAGGTAGGAAATACACGGGGACAAATTCTTCTATTCCTTTCTGAAATCTTCAAATCATAAAACCCTAATATACCCTCTCTCCAGATAAAGTACATCATCATATGAAATTAATATCTCTTGATCTCTATTGATTTCGAATACCAAACGGTATGACAAAAGCGCCATATGAGGATTGGTGTATCTTAATATGTTCCATAGATTGCTTCCATGCCTGATCAGTATGGAGGTTTAATGCATGGAACCACAAAGATATCCCAATGATCACATGGTACTAAAGTCAACTAATGGCATTCAAAGAAGATATCCATAATATAATTGTCCAAATAAATATTCCCGATTAAGGAATCCGTGGACTCATAACATAAATATGTCACTTATTTGACACAAGCAATGATGGATGAACAGGAGCCTGAGATTTGGAAAAATCTCTGTAACCTCCTTGTACCTTGGATTATCTTCTCCTAAGTTACCCTGTTTACCTCCCTAGAGGCAAGTAGAGTTAAGATTAACATCCCGCTTTGGGTTAGGGTGTTGTAAGAACTCCATGTTGATTATGGAATAACCGAAAACCTGATTAAGTAAATTTTAAGATAGGAGATTCATATAGCCTAACTCGATATTCTCAGAGTTTGATATTTATTAGATAAGAAAGACGGTTCATTTTGCTTATGCACTCATTACCGCAACCCTATTTAGACAACGATTAAAAATCGACATCAACTACCCAGGATCGTCGAATTGTTCGACTAGCTGTAAGGATTAGCTACTCCTTAAGATTAGTTAAACAGTGATTGGAATAACCATCTCAAGAGAAGCTTTTCTATAATAGTTGATATAGAAGTATCAAGGTTGCTCCTTTAGAGACCTTGTATAAATGAAATGTTAAACATCTGTTGTTAGGACAATAGATTGGTAAGTCCAATATTCAGGATCTGAAAGTTGCATTGAAAACAACAAATAAGATCATACAAATTCCTAATCACCTGTAAGTTGCCATTATTAGGCAGAAAAATACTTCCCTTACTTCAACAAATCTCGAGGTCGAGATTTCTTTTAAGGGGGTGAGGATGTAACACCTCAAAAATTCACGTCCTATAAGGTATTGACACGTGTCATAAGCTTGAACGTGAGAAAGTATACCTTAGAGGGACTAAAGTTGACAAACATAGAAAGTATGTGAAAATAAGGGTTCAAAATGTCAACAATGGATATATATACTTTACAATAACCCTACATGATGTTTATACCCTTAGACGGATAAATCATGGATCATACGAAGCTAAAAGTGAGAGATTACAAACGACAGGGGTTAAATGTGTCAACATGTTTAAGTTATGCCACCGAGTGACCTTTTGACAAACCCGAAGCTTTGTAACGATTAATTATGCTCACTAGAATACACGTTATAAATTTCATAAAGTTTAGTTATCGTATGGGAAAGTTATGATCAAATTCGTATAGAAGGGGTTAAAGCGTCAATGATGAAAGTTATGACTTTTCGGGTGATAACAAAGTGATCAAGGAATAAATAAAGTGGGTATAAGTCCTAAAGCCCTTGTATGTAATTAGGAAGGGGTCAAATTGCAAAATACAAGCTTAGTTGGCCTTTCAAAGTGCCAAGGGACAAGATTTAACAAATGTGGCTCCTGAAGACACGCTTGCGCATCGTAGCACATAAAGCCATACGATGCGCAAGGCATGCCCAGCGACAGCAACTTGGCTGTTGGCTGTTTTAAGAGTTTCAATCGACTTCAACTCGATTTTCCTCATCTCCTTGACCCCTAAACACCCCCTAAACACTTAGGGACATGTGTTAATCAGTTGTGGTGAGTTGTAGACTTAGATGTCAACATTTTGTGGTGATTTAAACACTATAAAAGGGCACTAAGTTGCAACCATTTGATCATCCACTTCTTGTGCAATTCTGGAGCTTTTGGTAGCTTAAGAGCAGACACAAGGCCTTCCTAATCAAGCTTAGGACTTCAGTAAGTTTTCTAATCCTTCCTTAGTTTAGTTTTAGCTTAGTTTTTAGCTTAAAAGTCAACCGTCGTAATTAACGGTTGACTTAACGATTAATCATGAATGGTCCAGTGATTAGTCGAATCAAAAGTAGATATAAGTTGGTAATTATGTGGGTAATAAACCCTTAAAAGGGTTCCCCATAATTCCCATTCTAACTAGGTCAAAAGTCGGGTCAAACTTGCTTATAAAAAGTCAACAGAATTGTTAATTTCTAATTTATGCATAATTAGCAATGTAGAACACATACAACCTGTTTGATCATTAATATAACTTAGTAATTAGTGTAAAAACATGTCCAAACCTGTTCAACCCGACAATTTCCTGTTTAGACCCGGTTCGGAACCGAAAGTCGCATAGTTTGACTTTTGCTTTGACTTTCAGTTCTGACCCGTTTAGGCATGTTTTAGAAATTCCTCAGAGCTTTAATTGGACTAAGTTACATACTAGTATAACCCTCTGTGATTATACACCTTGGTTCATTAGTTATCCAATTAATATGCATATTTCCGTTAATTGCTCATATGTTGACCATTATGCCCTTTTCACTTTAAAACGTGATTTTTGAAAATGTAAAAGAGTAGAAACCTTTGTTACTGATATATAAACTTGTATCCAAAATTTGAGATCAATTGGTTGAGTAGATTGAGAGTTATGCTCGTTAATGCAAAATGAAAGATTTATGTTAATTAAACGGCGTAATTAGCGTATAGCCTAGTTAAGCCTACTTTTTGATATCAAACTTATTATCTATTGATGTAATATATTATTTTGGGATTTTTAAAGATTTTTATTTAATTTTAGGTTGAGCATAACTTATAGTCGTAGGCTTAATCCGGTAATTGTCGGTTTAGCCCTTACGGGCTATAAAATGAGTTTTACGTATCTAAACGACTCCAAACCTTTTTCTACGGATTAGATATGATAAATAAATTATTTTAAGCCTTTTGGAATAATAAAAATATCAGCTTTATGTACGTAACCCAGAAACGGCTCCTAATCGCCTTTCTAAGCGTTTTTAACGCATAGTATGTACTAGAACTATTTTAGACATACACGGGTTGATACCTACTGATATTTTAGGTAATTTATAATGTTTTAACAGTAAGCAAAAGTTGTTTAACTCAGACTTCAGTTTTGAGCTTTACGGCTTATGTGAAATTACCAAAATGCCCCTTCGGTGCATAGTTTGGTTATAATTGATGAATTTCACATATATACTTTATCCTACTGTTATAACTTATCAAAATAAGTATTTTTCCTGATTATATCAGACCTGTAACTCAGGTAAATACTTAAACTCTTTTATAACCTTTTAAATGACCAAACTACCCCTACGGGGCCTAGTTTGTGTTTAAAAACGTTTCGGGCATAATGAAAGACATCTTAGTGATGTCACAACATATTTGAGGCATAATTAACTTAGGAAACCTGTTTAGGACCCATATGGTTACCCGTTACGCCTCTGGCGCGTTCGGTTCGGTTTATGTAACTAGTTTGCATAAATTAGCCGAAACGGGTCAAACCTTATCCGTTTTATCTCAAAATCCAGAATGTGTTTAGTTTACCCATATTATACAAGTCTTCAAACTTATCGGGTCTAAATCACATTCTATTCCGGTCTTCGCTTAATCATGCGTTTGAAACGTAAACCTTCCTTAAAACTAACCGGTCTAAGTTACGACTTAAATAAGACCCGTTAGGAATCTAATAGGTTAATAAAACCTTCGTTCCAGATTGAGAGCCCCAGTAGAAGTACTTGTGCTTGCTGATTAGAATATACGGCTGAGTATAAATTGCATTGCTAGCTCAGGTAAATACTTTTAACTTATTTTCCCTTATACAGGCTTGGGATACGGTATTATAAAAATACCGCTTGGTCGGGTGTAGAAACCTTTTAATCGGAGATGATTAAATTGCATAATCCCGTTTTAATCTGTATTGATTGATAACAAATAACATTGGGGGTTAATGACCGTGTCCTGGATATCCTTGGCTCATTTTAAAAAGTGAATGGCCACGACGTAAGCACAAGGTGTAGACAAAACACCTCCTGTTGCATATGTATAACGTATACTCACTCGTAAGGGTGTCTTCTTGTGAGATTATATTTGTGGTGTGTCGATTAATCTTGTCCGGCTTGTATTGTATAATCACCGGCGCTAAATGTTGGACAACCATGTAAATCAGATACAAGATTTTTATTAATAAAATTGTCCTGAGTATAAAAGATTAATTTTGCCTCTGTGCATTTTAATCAATGTGTCAATATATTTTGTGCCGTTTGCACTCGAATCACTTTTCAAACTCTTTTTCCAAAATGAGTCGTTTAATTGTATTTACCAGTGTAAACTGACGTATTTTCCAAAAAGTTAAGTGACAAGTACTATGTGTAATTGGCTGGGAGCTCAGGGCGTCATTAGGGAATCTGGCAAGTTCTAGATGCCTAAAGTCTGTTGAACAATTTTTCTTTTATTGATCCGCCTGTGGATCCCTTTACCTTCCGTTGTAATACTTTGACATTACTGTATATTCGGAATGTAATATATTTATCCTTTGCTTCCGCTGTGCATTTATATATTGTGTTGTTTGACCATGATGTTACCAACCACGTCACGTTACTCCCCTACCGGGCCCACTGTTGACACGTGGAAATCGGGGTGTGACAGGTAGGCGGTGAAGGGTTGTGACTGGTGGGAGGGAGGTCCGGTGGTGGTGAAGGGTTGTGGCGGCTGGGAGAGGCTGTAAACGGTGAAACTCTCTTACCTGTGGACGGAGAGAAAACCAGTTCGTCTTCACACCATTATTAAATGAACTGTTGATATGATTAGGTGATGTTGGCCCCTACCTGTTGAGTCCACAAATTTGTAATTTCTAGTCTTTAAAATTAAGAGGTTAAACTATATAGACACACATAACATCTAGATTAAACTCATTGAGGCAAAAAGTAAATTTATATAAGACACCTAAAAGAGTTTAGAATGTTAAAATGAAAGTGAAATTACACTTCCATCCTTCTATCTTGTGAATGAATTTATTAGGGAAAAAACACATTTTGTCTCATATCACTTGCCTAAAAATAAAATAAACATTGCCAAAGAAGACCCTATAAATAGAGAAAATTAACTCAACAAATTTCCATAGCGGCTTTGTTTTGTTGCGTCGATGGACCATCTGCGTGTTTAACCAAACCGGAAATTTTTATTTTGGTTATGGTTATGATTATGGTTTAAAATCGAATGGAATCGCCTTATGCACAGCCTTAAAATCATCAATCTAAATATTGTGTTCTGTACCGCATCACACCGGCCTTACTCTAGTAAACAAAAACATATTACAAATACTTCATGCTTCTTATAAGGCCCTAAACGGCTAAACCTCATGATCAAAACTGACAACTTAAACAAATATAGTATTATTAATCGATATTACATGTCAAATCAAATCAATTACAAAAACCTAATATTTAGGATAAAAATAGACACCAAAGTTCTATAATTTGTTGTCACCACCCTAAGTTAGAGGTGCACAAACCAGTTAATTTTCATAACCGGTTTAGACAGTTAATTACAATATTTTGCTTTAATCAGTTATTTCTTTAACTGGTTTGGTTAATCACTTTAACCGGTTCGGTTAATAACGGTTTAATTTCAGTTAGATAACTAGGTGTTTCCTTTTTTTTTTGAATTTAATTAGTCCCCCCCCCCCCCCGGTTAACCTGTTTAAAAAACCCGGTTAATAGCCGGTTCCAATCCTAAATCTCTATAACCTGTTTTGCCAACGGGTTCATGTCGCTAACCGATTTGGGTGAAAAATATTGGAATCATTTTCAAATCAGTTTAGGTTTGGTTGAAACCGGTACCCAAACCCAATATTTAAAAAAGTATTATTTTTTGGTCGGATTGAAACCGGTTTGGTAGTTCAAATTGGTTCGTAAATCCAAACCAGTTTTTCTTTATTTTTTTTTTGTCCATCTGTATTTCTTAGGAAGCTTTTCATGGGTGGCTAGTAGCCCAATATATAATAAGCCCACATTAGAATTAGATTCAAAATAGGTTGGAACTAGATTGGATCGAAATATTGTATTGTTATGGTTATATGTATTTTGAGATCACTAGTTTTATTTTTACTAAACTTAACAAAAGATTGACCAACAGTGAAAACAGTGGCGTCTCTGAAAACTCATGTACTATGTTTGAGCTCGAAAAATGTGCCCTAATGCCTTAACGATAAACAATGCAATTACGAAAAATGACAAAATCGTAGTATTCGATAAACAATGCAATTACGAAAAATGAGAAAATTATAGTATTCGAATGAGTTACATACCGTAATAACTAATAAGTAGGGGTGCTAAACGGGTCGTGTTTGCAGGTTAGCGGGTTCAACCCGACCCGAACCCGAAAATTTTACACAAACCCGAACCCGACCCGAACCCAAAAATCGTATCATACATAAGAACCCGAACACGACCCGAAGTTTCGTGGGTTGACCCGAACACGACACGTTCAACCCGAATGTTTTTTATTTTTTTCTGAAATTAATATACTAAAATTAAAATTTACTTAAAAAACACAAATGTATATAATAATATCATATTTAAATTATAAAATCTATGTTAATTTCTATTTTTAAATTATAATCATGGCATAAAATACACATCTCATTTAATTAATATAACATAAAATATATTGTAAAAAATATAATATAGTACAAATGTGTTAAACGGGTCAACCTGCCAACCCGACCAGGTTGACCCGAACCCGACCCGTTAACCTAAACGGGTTCGCGGGTTCAACCTGAAACTGACCCGAACCCGTTTAGACTAAACCTAAACCCGCGAATTTCGTGTTAGGTTCGTGTCGGGTTTTCGGATCGTGTCAGAAATTCACACCCCTACTAATAAGTTAATAGCTAACCAATGATTCGTGCAACCCTCCTTGCATTCTTCATAGCAAATTGGTGGATCAAGTCTTCACAATTTGTATTATCTAAGACTTCGTTTTCAATTAGTAATGGACTCAGTTAACCTAGTGGGCTAAATTATAAAGTCTAAACCATAAAAAATGATTTGTAAACGAGTCTTACTTGAAATTGGTATGAGTTTACTATTTTTAAAAAATAACATGTACATATCGGATTTTTTTTGAAAACATGTGTCCCTTGAAATCATGGGCCCTGTGCGGAAGTCCTCCCAGCACACCATCTAAGCCTCCCCTGAGTGAAAACACCCTTAAAATTTCGCAAGACAAAATGCCCTTGTAACAACCTATCAAAATAGTGTGATTTTGTTATTCTACAATATTGTGGCATGTGTACAAGAATGTCAGGTACCGGTTTGACATACCTGATTTTTTTTTAATACTCAGTTTCAGGTTTTCTTTTAAACAGAATACCCCCTGGCCCTCCAATGTATTTTAGACAAAATATAAAGCAAATGTACTAGTGATATGACCTTACTTCACAAATGTGATCTTTTAACAATTACTTGACCAAATATAAAGCAAATGTACTAGCATTAATATGAGACCTTATCGAACGAAATTGAATTCCTAGATGACACTTCACATATGTTATATTTTAACGATCACATACGTTATCTTTTAACAATTAGTATTTCAAATAAAACGAACCAAAGGGCTTTCAACATGGTAGTAACAAAGAGTGTATAGTAAGGTGTTGCTCCCAGGTGATGTTGGTTCTAATTTTGTAGTGGACATTGCTTTAACATTTAAAAGTAGACTTAGTGAATCTGTGAGTTTGCGATTCTCAAAGAGAATCTCAAATACGACGAAAAAAACATAATTACAATGGAATCACCTCATGGTTGATGGTCATGCCTGAGAATTCAAGCGTCCTAGGCAAGTAGAATATATGGTGCCCTAAAATCGCCTTATGTTCCGTAATTAATATTAAGAGAAAAATGCCCGGATAGTCCCTGTGGTTTCACCTTTTTTCACCTATAGTCCCTATCTTTCTAAAACTACTTGAATAGTCCCCAAGGTTTTCCGTTTTGTTCTCGGATAGTCCCTAGGTCTAACTTCAGTTACTTTTCTCTGTTAAAATGATGTGAAATGACAAAAATACCCTTTCCTTTAAAATGTCAAACCACAGGGACTATCCGAGCATCTTCTTCATCTTAAGATTAGCTTTGAGTTGAACAAAAAGGTCAACTAGTTGACCCAAATCAGCAGCATTACCATGAGAATACAATAGAGTGAGTCTTGCATAAGGGTTCTTAAGATAAAAAGCTACAATCTTGTTCCCTCTTCTAGTGGGTAGCACCAACACATCAAGTGAGTAACCACCACCACCGCCGCCGCCGCCGTTAGCTGACGTCAGCGCAGTGGAGGATGACGTGTAAACAGCCGTTAACTTACCATCTTCTTGTTTCTTGATCTGGTAGGTGGGTGGCGATGGGGGAAAGAAGGCAAATTTAGCACTGAGATTGGATATTACACAACCCATTCGCCACCGTCCACCGCCGGTATATATTCCGGTGAAGCCTTTACTTAAAAATGCATGCTTTTTATTCGATTTAAATCAATTTATGCATCAAGATTTTGGTTTTTTTTTTCTTCTTGATTTGTTAAAAAAATTGGAAAATCTAACTGGGTTTTGATGGGTTTTTAAAATGGTGAAATGGGTTATCGGAGTTTTGCTAAAAAGAATAAATCTTTACAGGTTTTTTTTATGCGATTGGAATCAATTTAAGCATCAAGATTTTGGGTTTTTTCTTGATTTGTTAAAAAAAATGGATGACATTTTTATAAAGACAGTAATTAAAAATGCATGCTTTTATGCTATTGAAACCAGTTTAGGCATCAAGATTTGTGTTTTTTTCTTGATTTGTTAAAAAAAATGAGAAAATCTAAGTGGGTTTTGATGGGTTTTGAAAATGGTAAAATGGGTATTTGAGTTTGGCTAAAAAGATGACATTTTTACAGCTTACACGACGGAAATGGGTGGGAGAGAGAGAGAGTCACGGCGGAGAGATTGATAATTAACGGCGGAGAGAGAGAGAGAGAGGGAGAGGAAGGTGTTGGTGGTGGTGGTGAAGGGTCAGAGAGAGATTGGAGTTTCAAAGAGTTGAGTGTTGATGACTTCATTGCTGGTCAATTTTGATGAAGAAGATGAAGAAGATGCTCGGATAGTCCCTGTGGTTTGGCCTTTTAAAGGAAAGGGTGTTTTTGTCATTTCACATCATTTTAACAGAGAAAAGTAACTGAAGTTAGACCCAGGGACTATCCGAGAACAAAACGGAAAACCTTGGGGACTATTCAAGTAGTTTTAGAAAGATAGGGACTATAGGTGAAAAAAGGTGAAACCACAGGGACTATCCGGGCATTTTTCTCTAATATTAATAAATAAATAAATGTTGGTTAAAAAAAAGATGTATTTAATAGCAAAAAAAAAAGAGGGCTGAATTGCCACAAAACAGTTTTGAACTCAAGACTTCTAAACAGAGATGTGGAAGTGCAACCAGTTAGGCTGACTTGCTATTTATACCACAAGCTGCTAATAATCATTATAACTCTTCAATTCACACACATATATAAAAAAAATTTAAAAATTGCATAACTCTTTAATTCACACACATATATATAAAAAAATTTAAAAATTTGCTATTGATACCATGGGCTGGTCCTAATTTAATACTTAACTAAATTAAATTATTTCAATAATATTTCATTTCTGAACTAAATGCAATATGTTCCTTGGACATAATACTCTCCTATGAACCAAACACTCATACAAGGAATCATACCCATTCTCTTATTCCCATACCCTTCAACCAAACACCACCAAACTAACTAAATCTACATATTCAACACTCAAATTCTAAATCATATAATTTTCTGACACCTTAGGATTCCAGCAGCACCTCCATAACACACCAACCTCTCACTGCCTTTATTCATGTTCCATCTTACACGATGCATCGCGACGATTTTTGGAGGGTAAACGTCGGTTTCCTCCTCTTTAACGTTCGTTTCTTCAACCTTATTTTCGTCATCAATGCACACTAGTGCTTGACTCGTTTGGTTATCGATTTGGGCTTCCCGTGAAGTGTCGTTATTTTTCTTCTTCGTATTCACCAACGGGTCTCCTGAACACAAGTTTTAACATAACATTAGCATAACAATAGCCTGAACTCGGGTGATGACACGTACATGTATGTGATTATAATGTGTATTGTCTTCGGGGTGTTTGGATGTGCGTTTAAAAACTGGCTTTGTGAAATTGATAATCATTAGGCTGCAAACGAATTAAGCGTTCAGTAAACAATTTGTGAACCGTTCGGCTAGAAGTTTGTTTGTGTACGTTCGTTTAATAAATGAACGAACACGAACGTGAATTTTCGTTCGTTTGATTAAAAAATGAATGAACATGAACAGAGGCCGTGTTTGTTTATGTTTGATAGTTCATTAGTGTTTTTAGTTTTTATATTTTATTTATGTAATTCAACATTCCGATAATTAAAATATTTAATAAGTATCAGTGTATTATATTATTCTGTTCATGAACGCTTGTTTGTGTTCTCGTTTATTTCCATTTTTGTTCATGAACATTAATTGTGTTCATGAACGTTCGTTACCGAAAAATTATCAGACACAAACGAACACGTTCATTTCCTAAACGAACAAACACGAACATAAAATCTCGTTTGGTAAGTGTTCATGAACACATATACTTTCTAAACAAACGAACACGAACAAGGTCTTGTTTGATTGAACGGGTGACCGGGTGTTTGGATGTGCTTATGCTTTATAGATATTAGATAATAAGAATAACTTCATATATATACACCCACAAAACTTGATGGTCCCTAGCTTTTCAAAAGTACATGGATGGTCCCTGTGGTTTGCACTTTGTAACGCATTTAGTCCCCAGCTATTAAATCTAAAGGTTTCAGCATATCCAAGTTAGGGACTAAATATGTTACAAAATGCAAACCATAGGGACTATCCATGTACTTTTGAAAAAGGTTTGGGACTAAATGAGTGTCTGTGTACTTTTGGAAATCTAGAGACTAAATCCAAAATTTTGGTCAACCACAGGGACCATCCGTGTACTTAACTCTATAATAGGGAAAATCACGAATTGCATCTAAGGTAGACGCAATCCCTGAAATCTATGCAATCTTTGCGCCTGGCAAAGACTCATACTCTTCGGCCAATAGAAACTTGACACCTGTCATCATCCTTAGTTTTTTTTTTTTACTTTTCCACCACAATTTTTAAACGAGCATAACTTTTTCATAATATCTTTTAAAAAAGTTGACACCAAATGAAAGAGAATTTTATTATCTTTAAATTGGTGTATTTTTTTCATAAAAAAACTATCATATGAAAAAGTTACGCTCGTTTAAAAATCGTGGTGGAAAAGAAAAAATAGGAGGCGCGAAAACCCATAGTACAATCTCAGACGCAAACTTTGAATCTCAGACGCAAACTCTACCTTAGACATAATAGTCAGGGATTGAGGCTATCTTAGACGCAAAAGTAGGCGCGAAAACCCATGTTCATTTTCATAATTTTGACTGCTCAATGTCCATTTTCGTGATTTTCCCCTATAAATAACTAGTATCATATAGTACACCCAAACAGAGAGAAGAACCTGAGGATGGTTTGGGTGGCGTTTGGAATTTTGAGATTTGGCCCTTGGCTCTCTTTTCTTGATTTGACCTAGACTTAACGCCACGACTCGTTTTGGGGGTATCGCCCCACTCGGTGGAAGATCTCTTCATCGGAATGGGGACGTCTGGCAACGGAGATAAAACAGTAAGACTCGAATCTTCTTCCTCCGTTAGGGACCCACAAAGATAATGCGGTTCACGGTTTCTGTGCGGATCTTTCTCCACTGCTTTTGTTGTAAGCTGATCAATTTTATAAAACGTAAGTGTCAATTCCCTTTATCAGAATGAACATATGTATAACAAGGATTAGGATCAAATACAAAGGATCCTAATTGTAAGAAGTGTAAGAAGGATTTATAGAGTGACAAGTGTCCAATAACCTAAAAAACCCACTACACTAAAAAAAAAAAAAAAAAAAACCTTAAACATCCACCACCACCAACTTATGTGTGTGCATTTGCGTGCACGTGTATACACAAACAAAGAGAAGAACCTGAGGATGGTTTGGGTGGCGTTTGGAATTTTGAGATTTGGCCATTGGCTCTCTTTTCTTGATTTGACCTAGACTTAACGCCACGACTCGTTTTGGGGGTATCGCCCCACTCGGTGGAAGATCTCTTCATCGGAATGGGGACGTCTGGCAACGGAGATAAAACAGTAAGACTCGAATCTTCTTCCTCCGTTAGGGACCCACAAAGATAATGCGGTTCACGGTTTCTGTGCGGATCTTTCTCCACTGCTTTTGTTGTAAGCTGATCAATATTATAAAACATAAGTGTCAATTCTCTTTATGAGAATGAACATATGTATAACAATATGTAAGAGAAAAGATAATTAAATGATAATCTAAAAAACACACCTGGAAATTAATAACTTTACCATTTGAACAGCAATATGCAACCATGCCTGGAATCATTTTAAAAATGATTTAACTCTACATTATATTATATATATTATAAATCTATAGATATGTTATTTGTCAACATCAAACGCCTTTAGCCGCTCAACTTTAAAAAATAAACGAATTTAGCCCCTCAACTTTCATAATGACATGTTTAACCCCTCAACTTTAATATCGACATGTTTAGACCCTTAACTAAAACAACTTTAGCCCCTTAGCTTTAATAATCACATGTTTAGCCCCTCAACTTTGATACGTACATGTTTAGCCCCTTAACTAAAACAACTTTAGCCCCTCAACTTTTATAAAATGAACAACTTTAGCCCCTCAACTTAAGTAATGACATGTTTAGCCCCTCAACTTTAATAATGACATTTTAGCCCCTTAACTAAAACAACTTTAGCCACTCAAGTTTAATAATAAACAACCTTACCCCCTCAGCTTCAATAATGACATGTTTAGCCCCTTAACTAAAACATCAAACAACTTTAACTCTCGCAATTTGCTTATTTTTATTTATGTTTCAAACCCGCTGTGGAGTGCGGGTGGTAACCCACTAGCTAACTATAAATCCATATTGCACTAATGAATAATGATATAATTGCAAAACGAGCGGGTCAGATGGGTTGTGTACAAGTTAAAAAGATAAACTTGAACCATTTTTCTAGCAAATTTTTTTTATAATGTACCTATTTTGGCTTGTTATCAAACTGATACTACTCAAACTGTCAGGTTTTCATATATATATATATATATATATATATATATAGATAGATAGATAGATAGATATAGGGGAAGGTTTAAATGAGAACGCTAAATATTGTGAGAACCGTGGGAACGAATGAAAAAACCGCGAGTACTTGGTCAAAAACAATTTAAATTCAAATTTTTTTACACTTATCATTATTATTCGAATACAATGTTAGAATTTAATTTACACGTTTAAATTTACGTGAATTCGTAAATAAAGAAAATTTAATAAAGAAAATTTACACGTGTAAGTTTGCCATTTACACGTGTAAATCTGTTATATTTACACATGTGTAAAAAATATAATAAGAGTGATTTTGAGGGGAGAAATGAATTATTTGATGTTGTAAATTCTTTTTTTGATGTTGTATTTTAATAGCAAAATGAGGGTGGTATAAAAAAATGGTTTTGATTGGTTTTCTTATTTGTTCTCACGGTTCTCGCATTATTTAGCGTTCTCAATATAACCCTCCCCGACATCCCATAGAGTATAAAGAAAATTACCTGTTAAACTTGACACTTGAACACTCCAAATTGAAGATGACGAACAATAATAACTATACGATCCATGTTGTTTTTTATCACACGGCATGCCAGTAACAGGGACATCAGATGCAGCTTTTAATAAGCTGATTATTTTTATTTCCCCGTCATCAAAAGATAAAACAACACATCTGCAAACAAAATAAATATATAATAAAAATATAAAAGGGTATACAGATAAGTAATAATAACTGAGGTAACATGAAAGTAATACAAAATTATAAGGTCCCACGGTACCTTGGATCTGGCAGCCATTCTAAACTATTTACGACTTTTTGATACGGTATATCCCAAAGAGGGTGAAATGGATCACTGCAACGAAGGTTTAAAACTGAAATTAGTCGCTTTTAAAATATAATACGACATTCAGTAGAATGTTTGCATACTAACCGCATATCCCAAAACTTTAAACCTTTATGACTGCCAGTAGCAATTATATTTGCACTCTCAGGATCACTGCAGATATTAACATTAACAAGAGATTATAAAGGAAAGTGTTAAAAAAACAATACAATTGCACTTTTTAAATAGAAACATGACTTTTCTCTTTTCCATGAAAAATTTCCGGAAATAACCTTATTTAGTTAGAAAAAACAGATATTAAATATGCATGAATTTATGTTTTTTTGTTTACTAACCTGGCGAGTGGAGCCCACGTAAGTGCCCTTATAGGAACAGTATCTGCACTGAAGCAAAGCAAAGGTCTAGTATCTGCAAACAAAATGCATGAAATTAAAATCAACTAATCTAATACATATGCCAAAATTTTCAAAACAAAAGGTAAAAGCCTAAAATTTACCTTTAGATGAACTACTAGCAGAGAACTTCCACAGGGCAACCTAAATGTATATAGATATCTAGGTGAGTGATTTATATACACGTCATTTTGAAATATATACAAGTTTATAATTATATTTACAAGTTTACCACTCCATCATGACAACCAGCCAGAATGAGATCATGAGGAGCTGATGTTGACCACTCCAATGTTATAGGAATGCTGTATAAAAAAAACAAAATATTCCCAAAAACAAAGTTAAACACAAAATACGTATATAAATGAAGAAAATGGTGGTAACAATAATGAAAGTTACCTTTGTCTATCACCGCATTTCAACATTGAACATAAGAAAACCGGCTTCAACTTGAGGAAACGAGGATCGTTACCTTCTTTTTGACAAGAAAATATAGCTTTTATAACACAAGGAAGAGGTACCTCCCACCTGCATTATGGTAATCAAGAAGATATTTATAAAAAAAGAGAGTAAAATGCCATTTTCGTCCCTGAGGTTAGGCCAGTTTTGCGACTTTCGTTCAATTGTTTTTCCGTATTTGGATCCAAACAGTTTAAACTCTTGCCATTTTCATCCAGCTCGTTAACTCCATCTATTTTTCTCCGTTAAGCCAAGGGTATTTTCGTCTTTTTTGTTAACTTAAAGGGCAATTTCGGTTTTTTTTTTCACTTTATGCACAAGCATTTAGTATAATGTCCAACAGTCCAAGTATTCAAAATACCCTTAATAAATAAAAAAGACGAAAATACCCCTTACTTATCGGAGAAAAATGGATGGAGTTAACGGGCTGGATGAAAATGGCAAGATGTCAAGCCTTTGGGATCCAGATGCGGAAAAACAAACCTTTGAACGAAAGTCTAAAACGTAGCCAAACCTCAGGGACGAAAATGACATTTTACTCTAAAAATAATAATAATATAACTAAAAACAACACATTGATTAATATATAAAGTAATCTCACACTTCAAGAGCCCCATTCCCAAGCAAAACCGCAAGATGTCCCATTACGTGTTTCGAAACATGACGGAAATCAGACGGCCGCCACTTCACATCCCACGCAACTTTTCCATTATGGGCCAGGCACATTACAAGTCTCGGCAAAACATCATCTTCGTCAATGGGACTTTCACGACTTTGTGATATTATAGGTGGGTCAACACCCTTTGCTTGACTCTCACTCTCTGTTTGACAATTTGTTGACTTTGACTTTGAGGGTGTCCTTGTTGACTTTGACTTTGAGGGTGTCCTTGTTGACTTTGGTGACTGGTCTTTACGGTGTTTTTTCGGCCTTCGAGTATAGACCTTAGTAACCTCTTTGGTGACTTGCGCTTTCGCAAGGATTCCGGGGGTCAAAAGGGTAAAATTGTCAGGAAATTTAATGGCAAGAGGCTCCGGGCTCGTTTTCGGTGAGTTAGATGTAGATTCCGTAAGCAGTTGCATATTATTATTACTATCGTCAAAGTTGTTCGATGATTCTTTTATCGGTTTCTTTCTAGGTCTTCCTCTTGGCTTCGGTGACTTCTGAGTTTTGAACTTTTCATCGGTTTCCGTTTCGGAAAATAACTGAAGTAATTTATTTCGACTTTTCGGAGATTGATCACCGTGATCCGCTTCTTTTCGAGGAGTCTTTCTCGGTCTCCCTCTTGGTCTCGTTGACTTCGTGGGATCAGTAATTGTGGAAGATTTTCGTTTCTTGACTTTGACCAATGGAGTCTCACCTTCTTGACTTTGACCCGTATTCAACACACACCATATTTGGATCAGACCTCTTCCGGTAAGCGGGGCACCGATCTTGTGATATGTAGACTCTGGAGGATGAGCAGAAACTGCTATGAACTAGAATAAATATACAAAATAAATAAATGAAGGAAATAAATAAATAAGATGTTTGTTTCGTTTTTTTCTAAAAAGAGAGGGCATTTACGTAAATACGTACCTCAACGTTAGTGTCGAATGTAGAACTTTGATGAACTCCGGGACACCAATCCAAAGCCCAAACAGGCCCGCCAACATACATTACAAAATCTTTGCTGCAACAAGATGTTATAAGATAATATATATGTGTGTGTGTATATATATAGATTAATAACAAACCTCAATGGTGACGAAATATCGTTTCCACTTGGTATATCCTGCATTAATAAAAGACGCAATCTAATAAGGCATCTTTTGAGTGAAACTTCACGTGTATATATATATATATGGTAAGGTTCATGCGAGAACCAATGTGAACACAACCTAAAATAGCTAAAAAAACCTAACCCCCCCCCCCCCCAAAGCTAAAATGCTAAAAACTAAACCCCCAAAAAACCTAAAAAAATCTAAATTTTTTTTAAAAAATATTTTTTATGTTAAAATCGCTACTTTTAGTAGCCAAAAAAGTTTTTTTAAAAAAGTTTTTTTTTTGGCTACTAAAAGTAGCGATTTTAACATAAAAATATAAAAAATTTTTGTGTGATTTTTAGCTATTTTTGGTTGTGTTCACATTGGTTCTCGCGGTTCTCGCAATAAGAGGTGGTTCTCGCATGATCTTCTCCCTATATATATATATACATATATATATATTATGGTTGTGCGAACTAAAAGGGTAAAATGCCTTTTCCGTCCCGGAAGTTTGGCCACTTTTGCGATTTTCGTCTAAAGGTTTGTTTTTCCGCATCTGGATCCAAAAGGTTTGAAATCTTGCTATTTTCATCTGGCTCTTTAACTCCATCAATTTTTCTTCGTTAGGTCAAGGGTATTTCCATCTTTTTTGTTAACTTAAAGGGCAATTCGGTTATTTTTAGGGTATTCAGTCTTTTTACATAAAGTGAAACAAACCAAATTGCCCTTTAAGTTAGCAAAAAGACAAAAATACATCTGACTTAACGGAGAAAAATGGATGGAGTTAACGAGCCGGATAAAAATGGCAAGATTTCACCTTTTGGATCCAGATGCGAAAAAACAAACCTTTGGACGAAAGTCACCAAACTGGCCAAACCTCAGGGCGAAAAAGGCATTTTACTCGAACTAAAACATTCAAATAATTAAATCTACTTGCACCTTGGGAACAACCGCTGAAGAAAACTGCGGCAGTTTGACCTTAGCTGTGACGTTTTTCTCCCTAGAAGTTTCCTTTTCGCAAGCAAACCGTATATCCCGAGGTTGATAACAAAAATATCTCCATTGACTGTAAAATTTGATTAAGCATATTGCTAGTGAAGACACATTCATGCGAAAGAAAAACTTTACAAGCGTACCTTAAGAAAGTAACGGAAGCGGATAATCGATAAATCTCAGTTTGTTCATGCTCGAATTCTGATTCGCCAGAGAGCGTTGCGATTTTATCCATCGCTTTGAAGTGATTTTCGACTGATTGATCGAACTTTGAAACCCTAATTCCAGGTGGAAGAGCTTCATCGTCACCTTCATCACCGCCAAACACTGGATTCAAACGTTAGTGTATTTCTTCATGGAATAAAGAAAAAAAAAAGAGTAAAATTTCATTTTCGTCCCTGAAATTTGGCCACTTTCGTCCATCATTTGCATGAGAAAAACAAGCCGGATGAAGATGGATGAAGTTAACAAGCCGGATGAAGATGGCAAAATTTTGAACCTTTTGGATCCAGATGGGGAAAAACAAACCTTTAAACGGAAGTCGCAAAACTAGCCAAACCACGGGGACGAAAATGGCATTTTACTCTAATAAAAATAAACACTTGAATTATGTATACCTCGTTTGAGATTTGATGGCAAGTTTGATGGAGCTTTTCTTTTTCCATCATTTGCATGAGTTTTTTGCGAGTTCGTTGTTTGCACTTCAACTGCTTTATCACCATCCAAGTTATGTACATGCGACCCACTAGGCTTTTCTTTTGTTTTTTGAGATTTTTCGTCCAAAATCCCTTGCATAAGAAGCTTGACATCCGCCGGTACCTTCACGCAGCTTGCAACGTTACCTTTCACTCCGGCAAGGTGTTGCTTCATTCGATTAATCCCGCCACCACGAAAGCCTTTTTGACAAAACCTACAAACGACAACCTTTTTTCCGGTTTCATCTTGAGTTTCACTGACATATTTCCAAGCTGTATCTGTTTTTGAACGGTGATTTGATTGAATGGAAATAGGTGTTTCTGCTTGAGTCGAAACAACAATTTCCATACCCTACAAATAAGATGAAACAAGAGACATCAAAGTCAATGAACAATTAAACCACACATACATGTTAAAAAAACAACAATCAAAATTCAAACATGTTTCAACAGAAACCTTATATGGCAACTACAAATTTACAAGCAATACAAGTACAAAACAATCAATTTTTTTTCTTTTTTGAACAACTTCTTCTAGACTTTCTAGGATAAATACACCACACTTGAAACGTGCAAGATTTGAACCCCTAATCTTTTGGTTGTGGAGTACACCACTTAACCACCAGGATCTTCCCTTGAGGACACAAAACAATCAAATGCCAATTAAAATTTAAAACTTGTAAATTCATAGAATCATAATTTATATTCCATATCACCGGTGATTTGTATACATTACCAAAATCTATCTAGAGTAAACTGCCGAGATGGTCCCTGAGTTTTGGTCACTTTTACCACATTAGTCCAAAACTCAAACCTTTTGAATCTGGGTCTCTGTGGTTTCAATTTTATTGCCATTTTCATTCAAAATCAAAATCTAGTCAGATTTTTCAGTTAACATCCAGCTTTTTTGTCCTTTTCCTCCCTTTTAATGAAGGGCAAAATGGTCTTTTAATGTTTTACTATAACAAAGTAAGAAAATCTAACCATTTTGCCCTCAATCAATACCACACCAAATCAACAAACTAGCAACTCGGGTAGTACAAAACCACAAAATCGCAGTGTGAATCCATCAGACGAAACAACATCTAATTCATAGTTTCAAACCAACACAACCCAAATACAATCTGTAAGCTAAAACCCCACAATAAAACAAAACAAGACAAACTAACAAATCCACACGACAGTCGACAACAAAGTGAAAAAGAAACCAAATTTAGGATCCTCATCATACTAACCAACATAACCAACACTCGAACAGTAACGCCATTTTCAACCATCAACAAAAGTTAAAGCAAATTAGAGGGCAAAACAAGACCAGAAAACCTTCTGGGGTGTCCCAGTTGGCCACCAGCCTCCGCTTAAGTCATTGTGGTCGCCTCCTCACCGGCTGGCACCGGTTCGAATCCTGGCAACCCCAGGCTCTTCAACCACCCACTCTGGCTAGGAGATTTACCCCCGGACTCAGGCTTGCTGGGTGGCGGTCCGCCAGGTGGAATCACCTGGGCTGTTGGGAGGACAGTGGAATATCCCCCCCCCCCCCCCCCCCCCCCCCCCCACAAGACCAGAACATGTAAAAACTTGCTTAAAGCAACAACCACATTAACCTCAATCAATCATACCAGTTTCCCAAAACAAGAATCTTCTAAGTATCCAACAACTCGGGTAGTACAAAACTACATGTGAATCCATCAAACAAGACAACATACAACTCAAACGACATCTAAATCGTCATGAATATTCACGGATTCCTAACTATGGTTTCGATGTGTATTTGAAATTGAACAATTAAGAACAAGTTTAGAATGCATAGTGAATTTACAGAAAATAAATCAACCAATAGTGAAATTCATACCTTTCAATCGATCAAGCAGCTTAAAATTAAACTCCAAATTGACCCAAGTTTAGGTATTTGGGTACAAATTGCCAGGCCTAGTTTGAAGTGATTGATCGGAGTCAGATGGTGATTTCTTGTAAAAAAAGATTGGGGTTTTGTTTGTGGTGGGATTCGAACCCTAACACATAATAAAGTATTTATAGGATTGAGTAAAGTACATGAATAGGCTTCTGGTTTGTGGGGTTGTTCAAAAAGCTCGTGGCTTGGAACTGGCTCAGCTCGGTTAGAGAGTGAGCATAGCTCGGGTATTGGCTTGTTTGGTAGCTCGGCTCGGATTATTTTACTTTTAATATATTCTATTTTTATATACATTATACTATATATTACAAAAAACTGATTATTATTTACATGTATTTAGGAGTGAAATTTGATATCTATGACATATTTGAAAGTTGATTACCATGCTAATGAACTAATATTGTATTTCGTTGAAATTTAAAACTTATTTTGTGTTATTTAACTATATTTGGCTTGTAATGTATTATGTTGAACTTATTTTGGATATGTTCTTTTGAACTATAGAATAACATTTTATACTACTGAATTTTGAGAGTTTTGTATTAATTTTTCGTTTTAAAATCGAGCCAAAGCAAGCTAAGCCGAGCCTAAGCTTAGATTTTCAGCTCGGTTTTAAATCTGAGCCGAGCCAGCTCGGTTTATAATCGAGCCGAGCTTGCCCTAGCTCGACTCGACTCGGCTCATAAACAGGCATAGTGATTTGGGTCAAAGTTTGGATTTCGTCCTTGTAGTTTTAAAATTTACTGGTTCGGTCTTCAAGTGTGTCTCCTTTTCTTTAATCTTGGTTAGTAATGAAAATCATTTAAAACAATAGTATATTTATACTACTTAAAAAAAGATTTTATATAAAAGTTATATACATGCTTGAACATATTTATAAAGTAAATTTAAATAAAATGAGTTAGTTGTAACAATAATTTGAGTATTAAAATATATGTAAAAAATGGTGATGATGTAATTATTGGTAAAAATGTTTGTAGGATTGGAAATAAATTAAGTGTTTTTGAAGGAGTAATAAAAATCTGATATGACGGCTGACTAAGCACATTTATGAATGCATTTAGGTCCTTGCATTGGTGATGATCTTAAAACACATAAATTCAGTCGTATTGTCTATTTGTCACATAGTGTTATCTACCTTCATCACAAACCGGTAGCCTGCCCGGGCCAGGTCTGAACCCAATTGAAAACCGAACCCAATTGAAAACCGAGGGGTCAAACCTAACGTTGCTAATTTAACTCAAACCTTTGCAAAAGAGAATAAATCACACTTGTTATATCAACAAGTGCTACTTTTTCCCCAAAGCACACTCTATATCTGACTTATAAACCGGATACTTGAAAAGGGGGTTCTTGACATAGTTATTGATAGCGCAGATAGCGTTCGCTATCGCGCGCTTCGTATCAAAGCGCCAAGGTCTCGCAATCTGTATGTAGTGACTGAATAGCGTGATTGTAGCGGGATTCCGACCACGAATTCCGGCTCCGGTGCTGTAATTTCTGCCGGAAACCTACCGGAAGTCAGGAAGAAGAGAAGAAGAAGAGCGGTTGCGGTCTGTGTTTTAGCTTTTTAGGGTTAAATAACTTTTTGGATTTTAACCTTTAACCCCTCTATCTTTTCACTAGTTAACATATAGTCCCTAAAACTTGTAAAAATTTACATAAAAGTGTAAAAATAGTTTGTGTATTTTAACATTTAACCCCCTCTATGATCACTAATTTACATTTCATCCTTATACATCAAAATCTATAAATAAAAAGTATAAAATTAACATTATATATATATATATATATATATATAAAGAAATTACAATTAGCTATTTTTTATTTCTTAAATTTTTAACTACCTTATCGCTAAACACAAAATAGCGGACGCTATTTCATCGCTATCGCTACGTTGCATATAGGTACCTCGTCGCTATTCGCTATCGATAACTATGGTTCTTGATGTATAACGCGGTGTCTTTTAAACCATCTTTTGGGTTTGAAATCTAAACAATAAGAGCATCAAATGGTCCCCATTCAGCTCTTCGCGCAAGGGTGGTATACGTGTTAAGTTTATGTCTAGAAGATAGTTAGGATCTTTTCTTGTAGCCATGAATCATGGAAGATCTTCATAATTGGAAGAACAACCTAGGTTGTTACTTTGTCTAATAAACTTCTTGTACAAATAAACTATTTCTAATATATCATGAACAAATAGGCAATTCTATCTAAGTCAATGAAATTCAACTCAAATTCTCATGAGAAACAAGCCATAATGTCGGATAATATTTCAGATTTTATCTGTACAAACTCGGCTATCGATACATTGTTCATGAACCAGTTGGTATTGTGTGTTGAAGATCCCATTTTCGAGTTCTTGTAACCGATCAGGGTTCTTCTCACTACAAAAATGAAACATTGTTACAAATCCATATATCATTAACAAATATAGTAAAATAAACGAATAATGAATTTTAATAATCCAAACTATTAGCCGTTGGCCGGCAACGGTCCCAACTTAAAAAATAACCGGTGGTGGTCCCGCTTTTTCACATATTGTAAACTAATGGACCTTTACTAACAGAACCTTAATATCTTTTTGTCCCCTTATCCTTTTCGGTTTAGTAAAGGTCCATTGGTTTACAATATATGAAAAGGTGGGACCATCACTGGTTATTTTTTAAGTTGGGACCGTTGTCGGCGAACGGGTAATAGCTAGGATTATTAAAATCCATTATTCCTAAAATAAACCAGTTCAAGTTCGTTTGACCCGAAACACTTCTGCTTCAATATTTATAATTATGGTCTTGGGTTTGATTGTAAAAACTATATTATGAACAGGCCAAAAATAAGTTTTGGTCTGTTTTCCTATGTTTTTTTTCATATTTATTGATAAAACAGTCGAATTTGGCACCACAAATACAACATAAACATGTGAAAACAAGACTTACTTTTTGGAATATATGCAAAGGCCAACACCAACAATTGAAAACGATACGTAGTATAACCAGTCTACCTGCGGCGATAAGATGTATTTGTCATGAACGCAAATGGGAAAAACTTGCTTAAAAGAAAAAATATCGGCGAAGAAAATTTTATAAAAACGAACAAAATCTAGAGTTGATACACAAAATGACAAAGTTTACACCTGCTCGTGGTAGAAAAAGATGCGAATGACAACAACCCACATATTAGCCGTAAGGAGTGATAGGTTGAACAAGGTGGTGCCACTTTTCTACATAGATTTCAACAAAAAAAAAAGATGATATAATTATACGTTAGCAAATATGTTACACAAGTTTACATCTATTTAGCCATGATTATTACACATTGACATTACAAAACTGCCTAACTTTATTAGAAAAATAATGTACATACACAACACTGCGACAGTTAGATAAATGAAAATAAAGTGAGCCAAATATTAAGTGAGCAACACACGTGAAGATAAAGTAGATACGTGAAAAGAACAAACCTGTAGAATAAGAGGAGTTAAAGTATAAAACATGAAGAATCCAACCGTGTAACCAACAAATGTTAGTATCTGCAGGGAGATGATATATTAGAAAGAAATGGGAACTATAGTATGAATTATGAAACATAGGGTGAAAAATATGTTAATTATATTCACTTACAACCATGTTACTGCTTCTAGATTATTCCTCTCCAATATAGCACCAACAATTTGTTATGGAAATGGGCATTTTATTATTTAGATTATATATTACAGGTATGTTTGTATAACTAGGTTGTTTAAGGTTTGCTCGATCCGAGCTTCTAGTTGTATAGAAGTTTTTTTTTTTTTTTTTTTTTTTTTTTTTTTTTTTTGTATTTGTGTCTTTCCTATCATGTTTTCCTTTGTTGAGCTGGTTTAAACTCTCCGAACATCTCCCGGGTATTTATGTAATTTTGATCCGAAAGCTTAAAAATTTTAGAAGTTAAAACCCCGAAAAGCTCCTAAAAACTATGTGTCAATTGCTAAAGACACCCATAAAAGGATACATCTCAATCACACTTAGAAGCATTCCAAACAGACCAAGCATTGTTAGTACTTCAAGACGACCGTTGTTCTTGACACAAAATTCCTATAAAACAGTATGATGTGTAGTATCGGTTATACATATACACACACACACACACACACGGTATATGGCTTAAAATACGACAATTTCAACTCATTTACATAAATAGGTTGATTCTGAGTTTTTTTTTTTTTTTTATCTTTAACGGATCAAAGTAGGTTAAGGTAATGGCGTTAACGGGTCAAACAAGTTTAATGTAATCCAATTTATATTTAACGCATAAAAACTCCTAAATTTCTTTATTTAAAAAGTAAGATTATGCAACCTCACCAACATAGCTCAGTGCGAAGAAAACTTCCGCTCCTGTCACAAGTATAACACCCAAAAGTGGGTTCGAGCCACCTAAAACGCAATGATAATAATGATAATAACTATAACATATGTATATACATAACGATAACATTGAATCTAGAATATATTGTATGAACATTGTTAACTCAAATGTTTGTTTGAAATGATCACCTTCATCACTAGCCTCATCATCAGAAACAAGCACTAAACAAAAGCCTGCAACACATAGAGCTACCCCAAAGAGCTGCCATAGAGAATATTTTGTGCCCAAAAATATCCAAGTGAAGAGTATGACCCAAGCAACTGAAGAACTATCTAACAAGGCTACACTTGTACTTGATGTGAAGTAATATGCTGAATTAACTGCGGTCAATGGTCAACAGTCAAAAAGTCAACATCTTTACATGAGAATTTCACCTAAAAGTTGCCTATAATATTAACTAAGATCACATGATAACATCAAAAATTCCACTTTTGTTGCACAAGATTGAGTTACATTAACACTGTAGAGGTGGAAAAATAAGCGGGTCGGGTCTTGTCGTCTTGATGACGCGGAACACATTTTGCATAGGAAAAAATACATTTTTTTAACTATTTACTGTGTAAGATACGATTACCAAAGTTATATTGTTCAATGGTAATATCTTTTTTTTTAATAAAATGATTTAGAAGTAATTATGTATTGGTTTGACCCGTTGGAGATAAAACATAACCCGAATAAGTAAATGGGTCGAACTGCCACCTTTAGTCAAAAGTAAGCAAGAGATGAAGAGAAGCAAGACCTACCTAGATAATTGGCTTGGACATCAAGAAATGCTAACAGAGCATACCAATACCATGGAATCTGCAAGAATTCCCTAAAATATATTATATCAACTGGATGGATAAACGCAAACGGGCTAGAAAAGGGTTTAACTTAAAACAAACATAGCTTTCGCTCCGTTTGGAGTCATGGGGCTCATTTAGTTATTTGTTTTTATTTTTATTCAGTTGATCAACTTGAATTCAGTTTACTTTTGAACTAGCACCTGATTGTGAAAATGAAGATTTAAAAAGTTGCACAAAGATATAGACTTGGAGTGAAGGAAGGTTAGTTACTATGAGTTTATGGCGTTGGTGCAGCAAGATGCTTCCATTGACCACGGTCAAAGCCACATAGCCAAAAAGTCCAAGAGTAACAGGTGAATTAGCACCTACACATAAATAAACAAGAGAGAATTACACAAATAATGTTTACCTTTACCTAATGATTTTCCAAAATAGTCATTGAAAGTAGCCTTCATTTCGGTGGTCAGCCCTTGATTCTGTCAATCAAAAGGTGCCACATCAGCTCTGTTGGCCGAGACGGCTAGGATTTAGCCTACGCTTTTGGCCGCCACAGGCTTAGCTAACGCTTTTTGGGGACGGCTAAAATTCAGTGACTATACTTGAAATTTTTTTTGATCAAACTACGGATGAGACTGGTACCGGAACCGTACCGCATAGTACCTATACCGATATTTAGCTAAAACCAAAACCGAATACTGTACCGCACATGTTCGGTCGGTACCGGTATGGTATGGTATGACACAGTTAAAAATCCTGAACCGGTAGCATACCACACCTCATAATACTAAGCTAAATTCAAAACTAAATATAGTACCGTACCATGTATGTTCCGTCGATATTGTATGAGACGGTACTGATAAGGTACCAATATGGTCGGTATTATTTCAGTTGGTGAATCAGTCAGATCTGGAATGAAAGTAACAGATCCTCAAACGGATTAATAATGTGGCGGGAGATGTGCACGTTTTCCTTGTGGTGGTTGACTATTTTATGGGCCAAGGCCCAGGGTTACGTGCTTTTGTAGTTTAATTTCACACTGAATTCGTGAGTTGCGACAGGCCCGTAATCGTATTCGTTTACAAATTAAACGTTTATAACTAAAAATCATTTAAAAACAATAGTTTATTTATGCTACTTAAAAAAAGATTTTATTTAAAAGTTAGAGTGGATTTCAAGGATTGTCCTTTATCTTTATACCCCTTTTCAGGCGCTGTTCTTTATGTTCAAAATTGAAGAGTTTTGTCCTTTATGTTTTCATATCATACACGTTTTGTCCTTTATGCCTAACCCAGTTAGTTTTTTCAGTTAAATTTGGTCATGTGCTTTACACATGAGGGCATTTTTGTCAATTCAAAGGTTGCAGAAGCTTTAAGCTGTAAATCTGCCGTTGAACTTACCTTTGAATTGACAAAAATGCCCTCATGTGCAAAGCACATGACCAAATTTAACTGAAAAAACTAACTGGGTTAGGCCTAAAGGACAAAACGTGTATGATACGACAACATAAAGGACAAAACTCGTCAATTTTGAACATAAAGGACAGCGCCTGAAAATGGATATAAAGATAAAGGACAATCCTTGAAATTCACCCTAAAAGTTTTTTTTTTTTTTTTAAATAAAATAAGACTTTTATATATATTGTTAGAGCAACTTACAAATCATGGGTTGGTAGACGGGCAACAAGCTGCGCCGCCACCCCCTTTTGAATTGCAAATCCTACTCGGCTAAACACATAACTATGGCCTACAGACACTGTCGCATGCGCAAGTGCTGCCTTTTGAACCCTAAAAGTTATATACATGCTTTAACATATTTATAAAGTAAATTTAAATAAAATGAGTTAGTTGTAACAATAATTTGAGTATTAAAATACATGTAAAAACTGGTGATGACGTGAGGATATAAGTATTGGTAAAAATGTTTGTAGGATTAGAAATAAATTACGTGTTTTTGAAGGAGTAATGAAAATCTGATGTGGCGGCTGACTAAGCGCATTTAGGTCCTTGCATTGGTGATGGTCGTCAGGGCCGTCTTCAAAAAAAAAAAAAAAAAAAAAAAAAAAAAAAAAAAAAGAGGCCCTGTACGAGATAAAAATTTGTGCCTTATTTGCGAACTTTAATTTAACATAAACCCATCAATCATTCAATCAAATATATAAAAACTAAAAACCCATAATACAACCATAATTGTTATGAAATAGACTAGTCATTCTCTATCACACGTCTCCCTATTTGATGGAATTCTCGTGCACATGGTATAAGAAAAATGTCTTCTAAATTTATCCAAAGGGCCCATAACAATATACATATCTCTTTTTGGACCTTTGGTAACCAATTCTTTAATCATGTCATTACTTAGCCCACCACAATTTCTAGGATCAACAATATCAATATCCGAAACGAATTAACATCTTTACACATAGTAGCTTCTTCATCTACGGTAGCATTAACATTATCTTCACCCACATTAGCTTCTTCATCTAAGTTCACATTGTCTTCACTCACGTTATCTTCATCTACATTAAAACTAGAATTTTGAGTTTCTTTTGAAAAAAAAAAACTTGTGTATTCGGTTCTGTTTTACTTCGTCCGCCTTTCTTTTTTCTTCCTCTAGCTTCCTCCTAGTACGTTTTTGAGGGCCGGATAGGTGTTTGTATTTAGGAACGGGAGGCATAATTTCTAAACATTAAAGAAAGACATTCATTCAATCACACGAAGTCTAAACATACATGTAACATTTCTGTTTTACGCACTAAAATAAAATATATAAAACTTATATTATTTCATGAATAGGTAACGAGTAAGATAACAATTAAAAATATAAGTTATCCGGAATGACCATGTATTCTCATAGGAACCTTTTAAATATAATTATAAAATATATTATGTTTACCCATGCTCCGTTTTTATTGAAACTTAGATTGAAACGTAGAGAAAAAAATGAGCAGGTTCCAATGCCATACTAATAACTATATAAAACGTTGTATTTTAAAAAAAAGGGTAAATTACTTTTTGAGTCCCTGTGTTTTATTGATTTTAACTAGTTGAGTCCAAAAGCAAAAAGTTTAACGACCTGAGTCCCCATAAGCATTTTCTTTAACCATTTGAGTCCAAATTTCTAACTCTGTTTGAATTTTCTGTTACTTTTTCATTAAAAGACTAAAATGCCCCTACATATTATTATTATTATTATTATTATTATTATTATTATTATTAATTGTTAATAATACATAGATCCATTGCACAACCCAAAAAAGAAAAGAAGAAGAAACAGTGGATTTCATTTACCTACAAAATCTCAACAATCCATTTTTCAAATTTGGGCACAATCACTCTAATTCAACTCCATCTCTGTTCTTCTGGCCAATCTCTCACTCTTCTTCTTCAATTCACTTCCATTTCTATCATTTTCCTCTGTTCTTTGTGCAGCGGCAACGGCGAGTTCCCAAGATTCTCCGGTATCGCAAACCGAAACCGGTTATCGTTTAAAAAAACGGCATCAAGATCTTTATCAAACAACTTACTCGGAACCGACCCTTCAAACTCATTGAAAAACTGATTATACCCTAATTACAATAAAAATTAAACCCCAGAATCAATATGAAATGATCATAAAATAAAAAACACAAAAGCTTCAATCTTTTAATCTTTCACTCTTTACAACTTCAGAGCATCAAAAATCATTTTTTTTCCTTTCATGGTCAAGAAAATTAAAGATTTGAAGTTATCACACATACCCACAATCAAAAACAAATCCTGAAGAAACCCATCTACACAAAAAATTGGCTGAAAAATAATATTGTTTAAGCAAGAATACACCCACAAGAAGCAAAGATTCACACACAGAACCCTAATGATCAATAAAATAGAAATCAATAAATTATGAAGCAAACCTTATCTATATGAACTTGTGTTTCTCTGTAAGTTGGGAAAATGAGAGAGAATATAAAGCGCATACACACCATCATCCTCACCCTCCTCATCTGACTTTACGTCGCCGGAGTTGTCGGCCGCGGTGGTGGGTGTTGTGGTGGTGACGGTGTAGTGGTGGTGGTGACGGTGGAGGTGCGACGACGACGGTGGTGTTGATGGTGGAGGTGTGGTGGTGGGATGGAGATGTTTAGGTAGAGAGAGAATTTCTCCATGACTTATGACCTGGATATGATCCAGATTCCAGAGAACATATACATATAATAATAAAATGGTTTTTTTAATTAAAAGGGTAATTTGGTCATTTAACCAAAGTTAACAAAATAATTTTAACAGTGTTAGAAATTTGGACTCATATGATTAAAGAAAATGCTTATGGGGACTCAGGTCGTTAAAATTTTTGCTTTTGGACTCAACTAGTTAAAACCCATAAAACACAGGACTCAAAACGTAATTTACCCAAAAAAAAACTATAAAAGAAAAACAAGATTTTAATTGTAGTGTTATTATAATAATAATTTGTAAAATTGATTATTATTACTACATTTTAATTGAACTAATAATGTTATTATAATAATAATTTATAAAATTGATTATTATTACTACATACGTAATGATAACAATAAAATATATAATAATAACATATAATTGTACTTATTGAAATGATAATACTGATATAATAAACTCTATTATATGTGAAATTAGTATGTGTATTAATAATAATAATAATAAATAAATAAATAAATAAATGAATAATATTTAATAAATGAATGTATGGATAAGATGCTAATACGTAGGAGGTGGTAAATTTTGAATGTACGTGGCTTCAAGGCATGATTACTCATATGAGAAATGGCTGCATCATCTTTTCAACCATCTCAAAGTTTGACATCTGTCATCTTTCGTACATAACCATACATTTAAGTGTCAAAGCCTTTAAAAAAAAACACATGTAGAGAGACTTGAAAGGAAATGCTAAAGAAATAGATAGTGGTTGTGATGATATTAATTTACGGCGATTTATGGTAGTCATGGTGGGGGTTGGTGGCAGTCTTTGATCACGATATATAGCCGAGTAGCAAACATTAAGCTGTAGCTATTTTTTTTCATAACCATCAGGTGAATACGTTTAACTCTTTTATAAATTTTGAAATGTTTTTTATATTTCAAATATGGTATGAGTTTATATTAAATATGTTTAGCATGTATAGTAAGTTTACTGAAGCATTTGGAACACGTGAGTGTATTTCTAATTTGATCAAATTGGTACATGTTATGAAACCGTAAAACCGGGTATGTAATCACGGTAGGTAAATTGTACGTAAAACCGGGCATGTATTCACGGTAGTACACACGAGTAAGAATACTCGCTCAATGTGTAGCTTACTAGTATATGTGTAAATAGCTTTAATATTACTTATGCCTTGTTAAAAATTTGTTTGGGGTCCGTTAAATGTTATTCACCAGTTTGTCACTGACGTATTATTTTCAAAACGTTTTTCAGGTAATCACTAATAATTATAAATAGAAGGACTAGTGCTGAAAGGAGGACGATTCCCTAGGCACAGCAAAACCTTGTGGCTAATATGTTTGTAAAACTGCCGTTAGATAGAAATTTTGATTACCATATGTATGAAACGTTTTGTATGGAAAACGGATGTTTAATTCCGCGTTTATAAAAATATGTTTTGTTCAACAAAAAAAAAAGTTGTTTAAATAAATAATAATAAATACAAATATTTTCCGCTGCGTAATTATCAAACAGGTACCAACCGATTGGTCGCACGCCCGGGTGTCGTAAATTCGGGGTGTGACAATACATAATACATTTAAAGTATTAAATATCAAACAAAGTTTTAACAAGATTTTTTCACTTCCCTAAAGATTCAAAATCAAACCCTTACCACATCAACTAAACAAAACTTATTAAACATTAGCATTTAGGGCCCCTAAACATATGAATAATGAAATCACACAATAAGAATAAAGGTCCTAAATAAAACAAGAATCTTAAGAATTTTATACCTTAATCTCAAGATTATCCACCCAACAAAACCCTGAAATCGTCTTTTGAAACCCCTCCTACGTCGATGATGATGATATCCTTGTTTCCTGACTCGATTTCGACCTAACAATACCCACTTCAACTCCTCTGCGGCTCTGCTGACTACTGCGATGATGATGAAAGAACCCAGCGAGCGTGATCGACGTTCTGACTTCCCAGCGACCAGGTTATAATTTTGAATTGAGTTAGCTTATTAGCCACTTGGGGCCTGGGCTGTTAGTGTTAGTTAGGCATAGATTGGCAATTGGGCCTATTGCCTAATCTCATTCTCATATTTGACGTGTGTGCACACTTATAAGTTATAACACAGGCCCATTTATTTATTTTTTGTTATACACAGGCCCTTTAAGGATATATTTATAAAAACATACAACTTTTTTTTTTAAATATATATATATATGTGTAATTTAAAAAATTTTCGGGCCCTATATTGGTTTGGGCCCTGAGCACAGGCCCACCCTACACTTGCTCAGGGCCGGCCCTGATGGTCGTAAAACACATAAATTCAGTCGTATTGTCTATTTGTCACACAGTGTTATCTACCATCATCACAAACCGGCAACCCACCCGGGCATCCAGTGTGACCCAAGGTGAAAACCGAGGGGTCATACTAAACGTTGCTAATTTAACATCAAACCTTTGCAAAAGAGAAATAATGACACTAGTTATACCAACAAGTGCTACTTTTGTCCCAAAGCACATTCTATATGTGACTTATAAACCAGATACTTGAAAAAGGGGGTTCTTGATATAAGACAGTGTCTTTTAAACCATCTTTGGGTTTGAATTCTAAACAATCGGAGCCCCAAATGGTCTCCATTCAGCCAATCGCGTAAGGGTTGTATATAGGGATGAGCATATGCCACCGAATACCGATCCCATACCGATCCCGTACCGATCCCGATCCCGATCGGTATCCCGATCGGTATCCACTTTTTGGCGTTTTCGGTATCGGTATCGGTATTATACCGATACCGACCCTTAAAATACGGTATAATACCGATACCGTACCGTACCGATACCTAACTGACATGTTTCGGTATCGGTATCGGTACCTAGTTTGGGTGAAATTCGGGATCGGTATTAGGCGGTATCGGTATTGGTTCGGTATCGGATACCGATATGCTCATCCCTAGTTGTATACGGGTTAAGTTTATGTCTAGAAGATAGTTAGGATCTTTTCTTGTAGCCATGAATCGTGGAAGATCTTCATAATTGGAAGAACAACCTAGGTTGTTACTTTGTCTAATAAACTTCTTGTACATATAAACTATTTCTAATATATCATGCTTAAATAGGCAATTCTAAGTCAATGAAATTCAACTCAAATTCTCATGAGAAACAAAGCCATAATGTTGGATAATATTTCAGATGTTATCTGTACAAACTCAACTATCGATACATTGTTTATGAACCAACTGGTATTGTGTGTTGAAGATCCCATTTTCGGGTTCTTGTAACCGATCAGGGTTATTCTCACTGCAAAAATTAAACATTGTTACAAATCCATATATCATATAATTAACAAAGATAGTAAAATAAACCAGTTCAAATTCGTTTGACCCCAAACACTTCTGCTTCAATATATATAATTATGGTCTTGGGTTTGATTGTAAAAACTAGATCATGAACATGCATCAAAAATAAGTTTTGGTCTGTTTTCCTATGTTTTTTTTTCATATTAGAAAAAAACACACCAAAAATCAACTCATTTAAAAACATGGTATAAAATGAAGTGTTTAAAAAACTTCAAAATACAAACGACTTTAAAAAAGAACGATTTTAAAAAACAAATGGTTAAAAAAGAAATAATTTTAAAAAAAGATAGATGGTTTAAACAAATGTAAAATAACAAATTATTTTTTAAAACGACTTTTATAAAAATAAACGGTTAATGAAAATACATATTTATTTGTATATTTAAAACATACTTTGTTAAATAATAATCATGAAAATAATGAAATAATAAAAAAAAACTTGACTAATTGCATTAATAATCTCTTAAATATTAAAAGAACTTTGTAATTATCAAAAACAACCTCTAAGATGTATAATGACTTTACTGCAAAAAATTAACCAAGTTAGTGTCAGGGGCCAAAACCGTTAAAAAATGCATCTTTGGGGTCTAAGATATTAAAAAATTTCTTTTTAGGTTAAAAAAAAAACAGAGGCCAAAATAGTAATTTACTCTAGATTTTATATAAATAGTTTCATTTCCAAACTATCAGAAATGACCTCAACTCAATAACCATTTTGGTATTTTACTCTCTCTTTTCTGTTTGTTATCAACTGAAGTCCGCCCACCGCCTTTGCACCACGGCTTTCCGCCGGGCTTCAGCGGCGACCATCCTGTCTCATCATCTCCGACCTCTCAATTTGGAGGATCTGGTACGCGTTAGTTTCTAAGTTCACTGTTAATTTCGTAACCTGTAAACCCTAAATTATGAGAAAAATTGTTAATATCATGTACGTGTTAGTGGCTTCGTGTTTGAACCTTTGTATCTATCCCTGATATGGTATTATGTCCATCTTTCTGCTCTCATGTAACTGTTCTCTAACAAAATTTGATACTGTTGGACATTGGCACACCAGGTGTTCGATAAAATGCTTCACATAATTGTCACACCATGTACTAGTTTTACATTTTATTAATGTTAGCATTCACCTTTGCAGGTGAAATAAGTGAGTGATTTTGTCAAATTTGCTACTTTTATTGGCTCTGCTGAAATGGTTATTATTATTTTAAGACCGGTATAAATCGCTTTTTATTAAACGGTTTCGATCACAGTTGATACCGGCCTTCCCCTCTACAAAAATCGTAGAAATTTATACCATAAAATCATAATGTCCGATCACATACCTTTCGAACTTCAAGTGGATATCATTAAAAGGCTTCCTATAAAATTATTGATTCAGGCCAGATCTGTTTCAAAAGCATGGAAATCTGTTATCGATTCGCCTGATTTCATTGCTGATTACACCGTCCATAACGATGATCAACCGCAACATTTGCTTATAAGGTATGAAAATCTGTATTCGGTTGAAACATATGTTTCGTTTGTAGATGATGACAGTTTCCCACAAAACAAGTATTCTCCAACTGTTCCCCGGTCCGTTAACCTACTTAGTGATTCAATTATCATCGGTACCTCTCATGGATTGGTTTGTCTCTTCGGTTATTATTTGAATCCCAATCATTCTCGAAAGGCGACGGCTGTTATTTGGAATCCGTCGATTAGAAAATCAGTTGCTATCGCTTTGCCTAATCTGGATATGCGTGTGGCTCATGCTTTAGGTTTTGGTGTTTGTCCTGTAACTAGTGACCCTAAGATTGTAAAGATTAGTGGTACGCGTAGTAGGCATATGAAGATGAAAGGTGTAACTTGTTGCAGTCGTTGGCAGGTTGAGGTTTTTAGTTTAAGGTCAGGGGTTTGGAGAAACTCATATGGTAATTTGTCTAATAATTTGGTTAATTTGGAAAGGCCTCACTCTCAGGTAACTATAGATGGGTCTATTTACTGGTTTGGCGTTGGAAACACCGTTGGTAGTGATACTGAATATTGTTTTCTTATTTCATTTGATTTGTTAAGTGAGGAATTTGGAGAGATATACCTCCCTAATGAGTTAGCATTCCGTGATAAAATGGAGTTGCATTTATTCAACTATTGTGATTCTCTTGCTGTGATTCGGCAGAGGATAATGGACGGTATGATTCAAGTGTGGAGGAAGGGGAATGGTGATTCGAAATCGTTTACAAAGCTTTTCACCTTTAAGAAACCGTATAGGTATAGGTATATGTCAAGTTTGCCATTGGGATTTAGGATGACTGGTGAGCTTATGATGAGAAAGGTAAATAACGGTGAAGATTCAGAAACACTTATAGATTATGATCTCTTCTCACACCACGTCAATGATCTTGGGATTGAAAGCGAGTGTTCTTCATTACTCGTGTGCTCGTATAAAGAATCGTTAATTCTACTTGATCAGCCGGATATTTAGTTGAGGACGATGATGATGAAGAGTTGAGTGTTTGAACAGGTAAGAAAGGTATAGAGATCAAAGAGCAATTACTTCTTGATATTTCATACAGATCTCTTTTCATTGTTTAAAAGGTGAACACTCTTTTCTTATCTGTGAGTCTGTTTTTTTTTTCTTTTTGCACATTACTATATGGAATTATCTTGTTGATAGTAAAGTAGTCTTTAGCAAACTTAATAAAAACAAATAATTATGAGAGCATTATCTTATTTTTGGAAGAAAATATATTGTAGGATGATTGGACCTAGAATATGAGTGGAGTTTTGGGTGACGGGTTGGACCGTTAAACTTTAAAATGCTTTTCACATATTTTAATAAGCGTTGGTGATTTTATAACGATGGTGTGTTGGTTTTGAAGTAAAGTGTTTGCGAAGGTTTTAAATGCATTAACTTAAACTATTAGAACTCATTTAGCGTAGCTGACTTTTGCATGTATGTTAGATTGTTTTGCAGGTGTGTGATTTGAGTTGGTGTTGCTCTTGGCTAACATATGGGATTACCCGTGATAGGTTGGAAGGCATTCAGTTGTTATTGACTAAATAACATTTTGAGCTTAATTAATCATGTACTGTTTAATCGAAAATTTCCGTTGCGTATTTTTGTGAAAAGTCTAAATTTTAAATAGTACACTGTGATGTGACCCGACTGTAGGGTACCCGGTTTGGGGGCCTTACAAATTAACCACCGATTAATCAGTAATTGGTGGTTCACCGATTAATGGTCGATTAATCGCTAGGCGGTCAATAGCGGTCTTATTCTGACCAATTTTTTTCCAAACCTTATAAATTTCTGCCAGTTACTTAGAAAGGGTCAATGAGGGGTTAAAATATGTTACCTTTAAGTAACATATTTTATAGGTAATTCTGTAAACTAGAAGGACAATTCGACCATATCAAATGACCGAATTGCCCTTCTCGTTAACATAAAAAATGGATGAAGTTAACCCAGTGGACTAAAATGGCAATGGGGAAACCTTTTTGGATCTACAGGCGAAAAATGAAACCTTTGGACTAAACTAGCAAAATGGTCCAAACCACAGGGACTAAAATTACATTTAACTCTTTTATTTATCTTATACTTGTACTAATTGTACTCGAGTAAAAAAGAAAGTAGCATGTTGTTGAAATAATGCAATCATATTTTGGCAAATAATAATATCACAAAAAAATATATATCAAACAAAAAGCGTTTCAAGTCGAATAAACCCGATCTCTTCAAAGGGAAGCTATCGTGGTGTCCGCACGGGCCTCCTACTATTTGGTTGAAAGTGATGATTACAGAAAACACACAATATCCTAAGACAGCGGGGACTCCTATTTGGTTGAAAGTGATGATTACGGAAAACACACAATATCCTAAGATAGCGGGTAGTGGTGGTGTTGTGATGTGTATTCAAGTGTTCAAGATTGATTTAACAATGGTTGAAAACCATTAACACCTAAAGAATCAAAGATAAGAAAGATTCTTGAAGGTTGGTTAATTTTATTAGCACAAACTGAGAGAGAGGAGAAGAAACTTCTGTTATTTCTTATTTGATACTTATCACAACTTGTGAGCTTCTATTTATACACCCAGTCGACTCTTCAAAATTGACTAATATTGACTTTAACAACTTCTAACAGGACTAACAAACTAGACTAACCTAACTAACTATTACACACACTTTTAGTACATATCACGTTGGTTGGGGCGGGGGAAGCCAACCAACGCTGGCTAGCCCACTCCGTGGCAGCGTTGACTTGGTATTGCCCAGCTAGCGTTGCTATGAAGCCAGACGTTGGGCGGAGGGCGGGGTGACCTGGCTAGCTGGGATTGGCTGGGGAAATCAGACCGTTGGGGGTAGCCGTTAGCCAAACGCCTAGTTTAATTAAAAAAATATTTTTACACCCTATAAATACTACCACTTTCTCTACATCTCTACTTCTTCTATCTTTATATTTTTTTTATAAATTTAACCCACATCCTCTACAATGCATCCTTTTAACCGTGGATGCGACCCGACCAACCCTTTTGGATACCAAGAACCCCCGAACCCTAGCCCGCCACAAAACCGTCAACCAACAAACCGACCTAGCGGCCCTTTCATCTACTCACCGCTTCCCGACCTAGCGGCCGCCGCTTCGTATATTGGAAACCGTGTTTACACGAATTTTCCATAAGAAGAATCATCTATTCCCGTCATTAACCTTTCCCAACCTGATTCGGTTCCCGAAACACAATCGCAAGACGTGAGCGGTTCGTCATCAAAACCCGCGAGAAAAGGAAGTCACCAAAAAACGGATGAGGAGAAAGCCATAGCGACCGCTCAACGAACTTCATTAAAGTGGACGCAACAAGAAGAAACCGTTTTGGCAAAATGTTATATCAACGAATCGCAAGATCCACTTGAAGGTATTTTTTATATAACAATATTACTTTTTTAGTTTTAATATATTTTTTTATAATGCCTATTTTTTTTTTTTTTTTTTGAAATAGGGAATTCATGACACCGCCAACATTTTTTGGATTCCATTAAGAAATCTTTTCACACGCAAATGTGAAGTGAGGAGGTGTATCGTGAAAATGATAGCCTCTCGTCCAGGTGGGGTGACATAAATACACAAGTCACCGCGTTCAACGGATTTTTCCATAAGGCGAGTATCTCGCCAAGGAGCGGTGAAACGGGGGCGGACTTTATCAAGAACGCCATTCTAGCATACAGAGATAACAAGAAGCATGAGTTCAAGTACATGCATTGTTGGGACGTATGTAGGTACGCTTCTAAATGGGCGAGAGTTCCTACTGCTAGCGAATCAACTTCATCCAAAAGAGTACGACCACCCTCGTCCCAAGCTCAGTTCGATGCTCGTGATCAAGAGCTTGATATAAATTTGGATGATTTTGATGATTCTCCTCGCCCACCAGGTAGAGAGACACGTCAAAAAAGCGGGTTCAAAAAGGGAGATCTGGTTCGACCCCTAGCTTGGCCTCGGGTAAAGGGTTGTACACCGACCAGTTGGATGAAATTGGAACGAAAATCGACACATTCAACTTCATCCAACAACAAAGGATTGGGATTAAGAAAAATATGCAAGTCGTGTACGATAAAAAAAACATATAACCAAGAAAAACGCGATGACCTGAAATTTCTCGCCATGAACGTCGATCACCTTAGCGGCCCAGAATTGGAATTGACGTTGAAGATGAAACAAGAAATCTTAAAGAAATATGATATGGGCGAATCTTTGAAGTATTTATGTTTCTTTTTTTTTTATTTTATCTACCTTTTTTTATTAATTTTATTTGTAGTTTTAAAAAAAAATATATTTAGTATTCTGTTTTAGTTAAAATAAAATTTAAATAGTTTTAAAAAAAATAATAAATAACAAATGACACATGGCTGGCCACGCCATGGCTAGCCACGCCAACCCACACCCAGCCATGTGCCCCGCCACACCACGCCGCACCAGCCATGTGACCCCACCAGCTTGCCACTTGTCGCTCAAAGCCCCTACCCAAGCCCCCCACTCCCCGCACTCTAAGGGGGGACATAGTCGTTTCGGGAAGGGGATTGTAGGACCGGTTTTAACACCGTTCGATTGCGTAACGGACGTTCGACGTGCGGAATCCGTGAACGTACGTGACCGAACACACAATAACGTACTAGAAACGTGATTTACTAGAAGAATAAACATGTATGGTACAAGAATCACGTGTAGAGAGCTTTCTCTCTCTAGACTTTCTCTCTCTAGAATTACAAATGAACAAGTCTTCCCTTAGATTCTCCAAAAGCTCTCTAATTATGACTTAATCACTCCTATTTATAGGTCAAGGGCTATTTTAATGAAACTTCATTAATTACAAGATTGCCACCTTGCCTTTTTCTCTAAATATTAGACTTTAACGACTCGGTTTGTTCATTTCCTCACTACGGCTCGGATTGACGAAGGCGATAGACATAAAATGCATCAACAATCTCCCCCTTGGATATTGCCGCAGTCAATCCTTAGTCAAACTCGTAGTGACTTGTCTTTCTCTCTCTCTTGATTCTTCTTTAACTTCTTCAGCAAACATAGACTCCCTCTTGCTCGAACAGAAACCCGGTGGATCTGTTTTCAGATTTCAGTAGTCTCTTCAGGCTCCCCCTTTCGTCAAGCTTCCGTGCTTTTGGGATCGACACCTGGCTTTTCATATTTTCTGGCTCCCCCTTTCGTTAAGCTTCCGTGCTTTTGGGATCGACGCCTTGCTTTCCATAGCCAAAGAATCAAAAACCTACACATCTCAACCTCTCGTAAGACAAAATAATTTTGAATCTAAAAGAATTCACTCAAAATTCTCAAACATATAACACACAATATTGTGATTCAAATTAGTGAATCATCTAAACATTTGAGGATTATCTTCTAACTTCTCATCATCTTAACCAAACCAATTATTCATCTTGTTTAGCACTTGGAATTTTGAAAATCAGCTCTCCAACATCAGTTGTCGAAAATCTTTTTGGATTTTTCAAAATTTATGCTAAAACACACTAAAATCTTTTTGGTTTTTGTAATAAGAGAAATGTAATGCAGAAATGAAATATGTACAAACATATTTTTGTGAGTTTGCGAAAGAGGATCATATCAGTTTTTGAGACACATCACAAGCACCGTTAAGCTTTTAATCGTTTTAAGTTCTAAACGATTCACGTTGATTGACGATATAATTGTCCTCTTAAGCTCAATCTAAAAACTTTCGAAATGCTTATCGATACGTTAAGGTGTATTAATTTTGCACTAAATTCTTATGGACCCCACAATCTCAGCATATCCCCTCATCATGCAATACACTAACTCAAGTAATGCCTTTAAACTTTCATCAACTGTGATATGTGCGAAAACAAAGCAGAATGTTTAAACATTAACAATCAGGTCGATACTTCCGTATACGCAGAGAAAGTCCAATGTTTAAACAAAATAAGAAAATAAAACAAGTTGAAGTTGTTTAGGCTTTAACCACCAGTTCGATACTCCCGTATACGCAGAGGTGATCCAAAGCTTAAACGAAACACCAAAGAAAATAAAGCAGAACGTTTAGGCAACAACATCCAGGTCGATACTTCCGTATACGCAGAGGATGTCCGATGCTTAAACAAAATAAAGAAATCAAACAAGTTTAAATCTTTGCAAAACGAAATGCACAATCAATCACAGCGACTTTTTAGCAAAGTTGTGAAAGTTCACAAACTTAACCAGTTTTATGTCTTACGACAATCAGCGATTACCGAGTAGGCACACAATCAAGAAGGACAAAACTAAGTACTATGCTTTTGACCATGTTTCCCACTAGAACTAGGCTTTTTCATTTTAGGTTTGTATCATTATCGCAAATCTACTAGTCTAGCTGAGCCTATCGTCACATCTTTAGTGAGATCGTTTATCACATTATATCTTTCCATTTCTTTAGCATGCTGTGACAGTCTAACTGATCTACTATCATTTCCTCTTTTATGCAACAAAACTCATTTTTTCAATATTTTTGGCATTTTCAAATTTTCAAATGTTTTTGGATTTTCTAAAAATTCTTACTCCCCCTAAAATGCAAACACATTTTAGGAAATTTAAAACTAAACTGTACAACCAACTTGACAACTGATATCGAATAGCTTCAATTCGCCATCCACTTGGCATAAACAATCAGAACTTCCCCTCACAACAAACTATTTTCCCATTATGATTTCAAAACACTTAAGTTTGTTTTAATCAAAATGGTTTTTCCGGAAAAATTAGTTTGTTTACCAACCACTTGTAGGTTCGGGGTCATCACATCATCTTGTTCCTTTCAACCACTTGTAAAGATTTAACATTTCCGATTTAAACAACACAATCACATGTAGAAAATCAAGTGCAACTTAATGTCCCTGATTTACCACTTGTAAGACGAAAAATCACTAGAGTGAAATTTCTCAAGAAATGTGCCGATTCATGTTCCACGCTTACCAACCTGGGAACTCCGGCAAGTCAGGTTTTTTTATTTAAAGAGATTCACCCAAGCCTAACGGTCCTTGGGTGATTTCGAATTCTTGTTCAACAATGGTGGAAATGCATCATCCATTGTTAAACCAGAATTCTCCATTTTAACCTCAACTAATGGCTCCTCTGGCTTTACCATACCAGAATCATTGCCTGCACATGGCTTGTCTGACTTTAACCTGTCAGATTCATCGCCTGAAGGTGGCTTGTCTGACTTAGATGAGCCAGATTCATCGCCGACCATTTTCTTCTTCCTTATCTCCTCTTTTGTCCTCAAATTTGCAACTGAAGAATTCGGTTTACTTGACTTTGTTGTCGAATGAAGCGATTCATCAGTACTCTTATTTGTTGTACCCGAGGACAAAATCCTTTCGAGATACTCTCTCGCCTTCTTCCTCTTTTTCCTCAGTCTGTCTTTCTGCCCTTGTGAAAGCTTCACTTTCGTTTCTTGAACTTTAGGTTCTTGAACCTTCTGTTCTTTGGGCTTGACATTGACTGGTTTCTTTGGCATCTTCTGAGAATTAACCCTCAATCTTTCATTTGATCTCCTAGGGCAATCTCTGGCAATGTGACCTTTGATGTTGCAGTTAAAGCATCTCCTCGTCTCATAACTCCAACCTTGGCAGTTAACAGCAATGTGTCCTTGATAACCACATCGGTAACACACTCTGTTATCGTACCAATCACCATGTTCAGTCCAAATGCTTAAATCAAAACATTGTTTGGCTTGGTGATACTCTTTCCTCTTCTTGATTACTGGATTTGACTTTTGAGCACTGTGGTCCGACCTGCACCACTTATTACCAACAGTTTTTGAGTTTTGATTTTCCAATTTTTGTGGTTTTTTATCACGATTGGATGATTGAACTGATGAGCTTTTATTTTCTTTTTGAAGATTTTTCAGCTTTTTATCCTTTTGTTTTTGTTCCACATTCTTCTTTACAGGTTTTTGCATTGAGCATTCACCTTTCTCAGTAGAATGTAGAACGGTTTCTTGAAATATTTCATTTAATTTTAAAAATATTTTTCTTTTCTCAATTTCATCATCAGTTTTCTCATCACAATCTTCAACTTTGACTTTGTCAAAGTTTGTGACATTGTCACTTATTGGAACAGAATTGATCGGTTTTGGACATGGAATATTCAAATACTCTGAAGAAGTCACAAAACCTTTCAATTTTGTTTCAAGCTCGTTGATTTTCTTTCGAGCTTTCTCACCTTCTTTTTCAAGTTGAATAATCTTCTGAAGATGAGAATTTATCATTTTTTGCTTTTCGATGTTGTTTTTGCTAAACACATCTCTCCCATCTTCAAGAATTTTTATTTGACTTTGAAATTCTTTTTCCATTTTTAATTTTTCATTTTCAAAATCTTTTTCCTTTTCTTTCAAAATTTTGTTTTCCAATGTCAAACTGTTCATGCCACTCAACAGTTTGACATTTTCAGATTTCAAATTCTCAAAATTTTCTGTCATTTCAAGAATCTGTTTATCATCAGATCTTTTCTCATCCTTCACACGATTGATTTCCACTGTTAAACTCTCCACATCCTTCAAGAGTTTAACGTTGTCTGCTTCAAATTTTTCGCATTTTGAGCACACAACTTCACATTTTGAAGTTCCATCTTGCTTGGATTCTTCATTTTTTGAAATGTCCTGTGTCTCTGTCTTGTATGTGCCTGCACAAAAAATTTTAACAAAATCAAGAGGACTCATATATTCATCAATATAACAACCCCTCTTAATATCGTATTTCATAACATCTTTTGCTACACGACACATATGGACTCTTTTTGCATATTTCAAAAACCACATCCAAACTCATTTTTTCCAATTCTTTTTCTACTCCATTCATAAACTCTTTCTTTTTCTTATTATTTTCATACTTGAGTGTTTTGAGCTTATTTATGAATTCATTTGGATAAAAATTTGAGAACCTAGAATCCTTTTTCAATTCAATCAAAAATTCATCCCACTCTGAAGGTAACGCGTCCGCAAATTTTGATAGTTTTTCAGCATTTGATATTCTTATCTCGTACCTTGTTAAATTTTCAATTAGACAATTAAACCGTCTTTCCAACACATCCACTGTTTCATTTTTCATACACAAAAAACATTCAAATCTTTTATCCCAAATATCCTTATTCTCATTTTGATATTTACTCCAACACCCATCAAACCAATCATTTAACCTTTCAAGGTTATAGTTTTCCTCTTCGTCAAACATTTTAACCACACTTTCTTTGTTAAACGACATTGTTCAAAAATTATTTTTAGTTCAAAGTGTACAATGTTTCAACTTCTCGGTATTTGCGCCTTGTAAATCACCTCGAATCACCTGCAATCAAACAAACAAACAATCAGTTTTAAAATGTACTGAATATGTAAACGTGTGTGTTTGTGAAATCAGTCTAAGACCCGTTGTCAAAGATTCGTGGATAAACCAATTTATCAATTACATAATAGGGCCGATTTATAAACCAATTACATGAACTGCAGCTCTTGAAACAAATCACGTGACACTTTATCAATTCATATGAAACACATTAATTTTTAACATGTAATGTCAAGTAATGGCCGACATCTCATTTATCAATTCAATGCTCATTGGACCTCTAAACTATGTATAATCAAATGCAATTCTCCTGACACGACACCTCTTTAAAATCGGGGTGTGATAAATACACCCAATATATGGATTAGTATACCCATTAGTCAAACTTGGTAATGATTAGACACTTTATTACATTATTTTCTTATAAAAGTCAAAAGTAATAAGTATGTTTTTTATGTTATTTCATTTTATAATATTTTTGTTACTTTTTTATATTTTGTTATACTATTATTAGTATTAATAGCAATATTAAACAAATTATATATAATAAACAAATCACAAGAGTATGCCAACTTTTTATACTCAGCAAAAAAAAAAAAAAAAAAAAACCGATCAAAGAGCCTGTTCAATAGACAAATTTATATATAATAAATTATTATATATAAAGAACACATGTTAAAGGGCCTGTTCAAATATACAAACATTATGATAAGTGTTTAATGTTACACATATCAATAAGTCAAATAAAAATGGGTTAAACAAGTCAACCTACGAATTCGTCGGACTGACACAAAACTGACCAGTTAGCTAATATGTTCGTAACCTGAAACTAACCTTACTATAATAAACCAAACTCGCGAATTTTGCATTAGGTTTGTGTCTTATCATATATTCAAACTGTTATCTTTAATGTTTTAATCGTTTTTTAAAAAATTTAATACTTTACATAATAAAAAATACATCTTAATTTTACAAAAATAAAAATATGATATCGTTAGGAATTAAAGAAAGATAAAGGAGTTAGTAGTTGATAGTCGAAGAGTTCCGTAAGATAAATATATTATTATTATTATTATTATTATTATTATTATTATTATTATTATTAAATTTGAATCTTGCATTTAGATAATATCTTTTATGTATATATATAACTTTTTCATCATACGTATGTTATAAAAAAAAACTTTTGTTACTTTTTTATATTTTGTTAAACTATTATTAGTATTAATATCAATATTAATAAATAAATAATCAAGACACTTTATTATAAATACGAAAGTGAAAAAGTTAATTATAAATAAATAATGAGTCTCTAATAAAACAGTAAACGTGCAAACATTAAAACATTTAATCCCCTAGATCGACAAAACCACTTTCAAGACGATAAAGTTGGGTATATAATTCTAGACGCCACTTATACATGGTCTCTCATCCAGCCGCAGACATGCTAATGTTGCGAAAATTCCAATAAGGCGTGATTGTAGGCATTGGGTACCCTCCTTGTAATTCCACCATGACATAATGGTTCTCGTCATTTACTAGTGCAATTGTAAGAGCTCTCTGACGTTACATATTCAGAATTTTATATCTTTTGAATTATGGCTGATGTCATTTGCTTCTGGTAGTATGTTGTGGTTTCAACTTTCAATGGCAAGCACCATTTTTGGAATCTTACAAGTTTTCAAGACTACAAAACTAAAGAGGATTATCAATATATTTCATTTCAGACGTCAATTAAGAATCTTCTAATACTAACACCTTAATAATGATTTATTAAAAACGTTCAATACCATTATCAATATATTTTGAAAAACCTTTCGTAAAGCCGAATTCTTTAAGTTCTAACAACTCGTAGGAGTTTTCATTTTACTCTTAACTAAATATATATATACACACACGCATACACGAAAATAGTATTTTGAGAACTAGCTTGATTAATTATATTATAGGGTATTTAGGAGATAAATTGACTACATTAAATGCAACGCACATGCAGTCTTGGTTGCTTAAAAAAGTTGACTTGAAAAGTAAATTTGTGGGAAAAAATTGACTTTAGGGTGTATTTAATACAACTCATTAAATAACATAAGGCTAGTGGGTATGGTTGATGGATCATCCTTGAGGATGATCCGCCACGTATGCGCCACGTCATCATCCTCCCAAAATTGGTCCATCCTCCAAAACTAGAGGGCATGGTTAAGTTGGTCCTAGTCATCATCCTCCACCACTTTTATGTTTTTTTTTTTTTAATCTTCCACTTTTTTTAACATTTAACAAATAAAGTAACAAAATATTTTCATTAATATTAAAAAACATTACATAAACTAAAAAAAAAAACAAAAAAAACATAAACTTAAAAATATCCTAATATATTAAAAGAAGCAACTAGTCTTCGTCTTCCATGTCGTTGTCGGTAGTGGGTGAAAAGTTGTGGAAAAAATGGTTAAAGAGGTGAGTATTTATAAAAATGGAAGTGAATTGGGGTATATTTTTGAAATATAACCGTTTGAATATTTAGAAAATTAAATTTTTTTTTTTTTTATTTTGAACGGTCAAAAGCATCCGGGCCCACCACTTTGGATCGTCGCAAACGTCTATAACCCGACGATCAAGACGGGACCGGGGGGGGGGGGTCGGCACGGTGTTTGGATCGTCGCCGGCCCAAGACGATCCGAGGACGATGTCCATGCCGACCAGCCTAATAAAAAAGTTGACTTATGGGTGTATTTAACAATACCCTTAAAATCATCAACTATTTGACCTTTACTATTTATTGGGTTTCAAACCCACATGCACACTGACACATTTTTACCAACAACTTCTTTAATTCTACAAATGCAAACTGATGTCACCCATTTAAAGTCACATGTAATCTGATATCAATTAATGTTTCACATGCCAACTGCTATTATCAACACACTTTTATTGGACCTTCAACTAGTGGGCGACAAAACACAAACCCACTAAACTGACAAACTACATGTCACACCCCTATTTCCACGTGTCACTGGTGGGCCCGGTGGGGGAGTATCGTGACGTGGTTGGCAACGTAATAGTCAAACAACACAATATAATAATGCACAGCGGAAGCAATTGGAAATATAATACAACCGAATTTATTTATTGTAAACAAAGTCACAATATCCGGTGTTTATCCACAGAACGGATCGAAACAAAATAACATTTAATTGTTCAACAGACTTCTGGCATCCTAAGCTTGCGAGACTTTTATTGATGCTTAGGAGACAATCCAGCCAATTACGTTTAGTACCTGCATTCAGTCTTTTTGGGAAAATACGTCAGTTTACACTGGTAAATACATTCAACTGACTCATTTTGGAAAATGATTGAAAATTGGTTTGGATGCACGTGGCATAAATCATTTTATTTAACTTGGGAGAATTATTTTAATAATATAATAATCTTGTGAACGAATTACATGTTACTTATGCGTTCAGTAGCCCGGAACGTATCCGGGTTAAAGATCAATAGACACACCACTTTAAGTGAGTTATACACGGGAGTACGCCTACACCCCGTGCTCAGGTCGTGGCCATCTCGTAAGATGATGCCAGGGATATCCGGGACATGGTCATTAACCCCCCAAAGGCTGTAAAGTAAACAAATCTGTTTAAAACGAGCCGATCAAATTATTCAACTACCCACTAAGCGTGGAGATTTGATGCCCGATCAAGCGGTACGCTATGTACCGTAACCCAAGCCCGTATAGGGAAAATAAGTTAAAAGTATTTACCTGATGCAAGTATAATTCACAATAAGTAGAATAGCACGTAGCTTTTACTGTCTCTCCTAATCTGGAACGAAGGTTTAATATAACCTATTAGAATTCTAACGGGTCTTTTATTAAGCTTAAGCTTAGACCGGCTAGTTTCAAGATACGGTTCGTACGCACAATTAAGCGAAGACCGGATAGAATGTGATTCAGACCCGACAAGTTTGAAGACTTGTTTAATATGGGTTTATTATTCACATTCTGGATTTTGAGATAAAACCGTTAAGGTTTGACCCGTTTTGGCTAATTTATGTAAACTTGTTACATAAACCGAACCGTACGCGTAATAAGCGTGACGGGTAGTCATGAGAGCTATATACAGATTTCCTAAGTTAATTATGTCTCAAATATGTTGTGACATCAGTAAGGTGTCTTTCGTTATGCCCGAAACTAATTTAAACACAAACTATGCCCCGTAGGGGTAGTTTGGTCATTTTAAAGTTTGTAAAAGAGTTTAAATGTCTAACTGAGTTACAGGTCTGATGTAAACAGCAAACATACTCAATTTGATGAGTTTTAACAGTAGGCTAAAGCAAGTATGTGAAACTTATCATTTTTAACCAAACTAGGCCCCGTAGGGGTATTTTGGTAATTTCACACAAGCCGACAAGCTCAAAACTGAAGTCTGAGTTTATCAACTTTTGCTTACTGTTAAAATATGATAATTTGCTTCTTATATCAGTAGGTATCAACCCGGGTATGTCCAATATGATTTTAAAACATACTATGCGCTAATAACGCTAAATAAGGCGATTAAAGGCCATTACCGGGTTCGATACTTAAGTCTGATATTTTTATATTTCCAGAAGGCTTAAAATAATTCATTTATCATAACTAATCAGTGGCAAAAGGTTTGGAGTCGTTTAGATGTGTAAAACTCATTTTATGGCCCGTAAGGGCAAAACCAACAATTACCGAATTAAGCCTACGACTATGAGTTATGCTCAGCCTAAAATTAATTAAAAATCTTTAAAATTCCCAAAATAATATATTACATCAGTGGGTAATTCGTTTGATACCAAAAAGTATGTTTAATTAGGCTATATGCTAATTACGCCATTTTATTAACATAAAGCACCGTAATTACGCTAATGAGCATAACTCTTAATCTACAAGTCAAACTGATGTCAAATTTTGCATACAAGTTTATATATCAATATTCAAGGTTTCTACACTTTTACATTTTCATAAATCATGTTTTAAGGTAATAAGGGCATAACGGTCAACGTATGAGCAATTAACGGAAATATGCATATTAATTGGATAACTAGTGAACCAAGGTGTATAATCACAGAGGGTTGTTCTAACATGTATCCTAGTCCAATTAAAGCTCTGAGGCATTTCTAAAGTATGCCTAAACGGGTCAGAACTGAAAGTCAAAGTGAAAGTCAAACTATGTGACTTTCGGTTCCGAACCGGGTCTAAACAGGAAATAGTCGGGTTGAACAGGTTTGGACATGTTCTTACACTAATTACTAAGTTATAACAATAATCAAACAGGTTATACATGGTCTAGATAGCTAATTATGCATAAATGACCTTTTAAGAATTCTGTTGACTTTTTAAGTATATGTTTGACCCGACTTTTGAACTAGTTAAAGTGGTGATCAGGGGAAACCCTTTTGGGGTTTTATTACCCACATAAATACCAACTTATAACTACTTTTAATTCGAGATTTGACTGAGCCATTATTGACTAATCTCGAAGTCAAATCGTAATTACGACGGTTTGACTTTTAGCTAATTAACTAAGCTAAACTCAAACAAGAAAGGATTAGAACACTTACAAGGGTCCTATGCACGACTTATGATCAGTTGGGAGAGTTCCTTAGCTTCAGAAAGGCTCCAAATGATCAGATGAAGGTGTGAGAATGTTTGTGACTTTGAAGGGCTATTTATAATGTTTCCACACACCATAAATCTTTGACAACTGAGTCTATGAGTGCCCACAATCGATTGACATGTGTCCTAGGGGCTTAGGGGATGTTTTAGGGGCCAAGAGAAGTGGAAAAACGGGCAGAGGTCGCGCATATAAGCTTTAGGAGACAAACAGCCATTTTTCTCGGAACTGGGCCACCCTCGCGTAGCGCGAGGGTCCCCTCGCGTGACACGAGCCCCCCCTGCAGATCAGATTTTGATTTTGTTTGCTAATCAGTCCTTGGCTCTTCAAAACTCGGATAGGCACTGATTTCTTGTATGTTAAACCCTTATAATTGATTTACTAAGGCCTTAAAACATATACCCACTTTGCCAAGTCCCCGGTTAACTTTATTTTCACCCGAAAAGTCCTAACTTTCGACGTTTACGTTTTAACGCTTCGCACACGAATTTGATCATATCTTTCTCATATGTTAACGAAACTTTATGAAATTTTTAGGGTGCATTCTCATGAGCACAATTAATATTTACAAAGCTTCGGGTTTGTCAAAAGGTCACTCAGAGGTATAAATTAAACATGTTGACACATTTGGTCCCTGTAGTTTGAAATCACTCACATTTAGCTTCGTATGATCCATGATTTATTCGTTTGAAGGTATGAGCATCATGTAGGGTTAATATACATTGTATTTATTCACAGTTGACACTTAGAATACGTATATTCACATACTTTCAACGTTTGTCAACTTTAGTCCTTCCATAATATTTCTTTCACACGTTTAAACTTTATGACACGTGTCAACCTATTATAGGACGTGAATTTCCGAGGTGTTACACTACAATTCAATAACTGTTCCACATTACGCTCATTGGGCCGTCTAATTTCAAACAATCTGAATCAATCTTATTTGACCGTTCAAAACACTAGTATAACCAATTCACTTTTGCCGACAAACTATGATCACACATGCAAATGTTTCAGTCAATATACGACAAAATCAAATACCAACTAAAATCCTATTTGACCAATTATCAAGTGAATCTGATTGTTTTAATTTGATTGAACCGATGAATATTAATCACATGAACTCATAACCACTTTCAAACGGACAGGATTTCAAACGTTCAGGTGCTTGATTTCAAACGACAGCTGTTCAAACGACAACTGTTTCAAACAACAGCTGTTCAAACGTCAACTATTTCAAACGACAAACTTAAAACGGTCAATTTCAAACGATCACTTTCAAACGATAAACATTTTCAAACGATAGTTCAATTTCAAACGATTGTTTCAAACGATCAGATTAAACGGGAGGGTCAGTTTCAAACGATGTCGGACACAAAAACTCAGATTTCTCCTAAACGGCTAGGAATTAGGATCTGAAACTTGGTAGGGTTTTAAAACTAACAATTTCGCACACAATATCAAAAATTCAGACAAATCGGACCGTGAAAACAAGTTCAATTTGACTGAAAACCGTGAAAAATGTAAGAAATAGGTAGAAGATAAAGAAATAGATGAAATCGGATCTGAATCGGCTGAAATCTGGTACGAAAACGATGTGTTTGATCAAGCAATCGAGCTCCTAGCTCTGATACCAATTGTAGGACCGGTTTTAACACCGTTCGATTGTGTAACGGACGTTCGACGTGCGGAATCCGTGAACGTACGTGACCGAACACACAATAACGTACTAGAAACGTGATTTACTAGAAGAATAAACGTGTATGGTACAAGAATCACGTGTAGAGAGCTTTCTCTCTCTAGACTTTCTCTCTCTAGAATTACAAATGAACAAGTCTTCCCTTAGATTCTCCAAAAGCCCTCTAATTATGACTTAATCACTCCTATTTATAGGTCAAGGGCTATTTTAATGAAACTTCATTAATTACAAGATTGCCACCTTGCCTTTTTCTCTAAATATTAGACTTTAACGACTCGGTTTGTTCATTTCCTCACTACGGCTCGGATTGACGAAGGCGATAGACATAAAATGCATCAACAGGGATGCGGGGAGTGGGGTTGTTGATCGGGGAGGGGTTGTCTGGGTTAAATCGGGGAGCGGGGAGGAGGAGAGAAGTGGTGTGCGCGGTGAGTATTCACCGACTCGGTGAAGAAGAAGGAGAGGTGGGAGAGAGAGGGTGAATGGTGGGCCCCAACCCCTTTCAACCAATCACAATTTTTTTTTTAAATTCTTTACCACTTTCCATGTGTTTGAACCATTGTCATTGAGTGCAAAACGGGGACTTGACATGCCATGATATTATTGACTAGAGAATAACTCAAACACCCTAAGTGATTAAATCAGTACCTCCACCCTAAAAGAGCACTTCATAGTGGTCCAATGCATATTGACAGCATGTGTCATGTCTGGTGAGAAAGGGTCACATGCTGAAAGAACAAAAAAAGTCACATATTGCGGATTCTATAGTGAGGACTCCATGTCGTCGGCAACATAAACGCAGTTTGCTACTTTGATTACACGTCATACATGCCATACGCGGTTTGTTTAGTTTTAGGCTAATTAAAAAAAAACTAACAGTATATTGTTGTTAGGATAGGAAAACACATTAGTACTGAAAAAAAACGTGGCCATGCCCCTATTTGCAAAGCTCATCAAGGTTCATAAATCTATTGCAATGCTCAAGATTAGGTTGTTGATTATTTATTTGATATTATATTTTATGGTTATAGAGGATAGAGTTGTAACTTTAAATATCGTGGGAACCATGAAAATTCGCAAAAAAAAAAAAAAAAAACAAAAAACAAAAAAAAAACTAATTATAATCAATTTTTTATACTATCATTATTATTATAGAAATACAACACTTAAAAAAATTACTCTACAATTAATTAATCTATCATCTTTAAAGTAATCTTAACAAATTTTTAACCCTTGTTTAAATGGTACATATTTTACAAATGTGTAAGTGATAAACTTACACATGTGTAATTGTGTATTTTTTTTTCTACAAAAAAGAGTGTAGTAAGGTGTTTCCTGTTAAGTGGTGCGGGTTCTAGTTTGATGAATGATAAACTTACACATGTGTAATTGTGTTTCTTATTAAGGTTTTTTTTTTTTGAATGGCAAATGTGAGTTGAGATTCTGTACAAACAGTACTAACTGTAAGAACCGTAAGAACAGATCTAAGCCATTGATAGTCTAAATCAAGGGTTGATATTGATTTCAAATAAAATACCTATAATTAATAATTAATGCTATCAAGTTAGTTGTATTTTAGTCATTTCTCATAAAATACTAATTCCACCAAGTTTTTTAAACCGAAATAACTTTTATATATTTCATTAATTCTGAAAAAAATTATACCATAAAATCAAGTATTTTTTTATCTTTAATATAAGTACCATATTGCTATACTTTTTTTTTTATTTATAAAAATGAGTTTTAAAAAAGTTAAAAAAGGTATTTTATAATTGTGCTAGTTATGTAGTTGGAATGTGCTAATATGAAAATGTATGGTGTTGATTTTAAATCTATACGTAATTCTTTATGTGTTGTTATTTTTTTTTTTTGTGTTATTAGGAGGCTATTTAGAAATAAATTTGTTTTCTACTAGTTATGTAATAGTATATGTTATTTACAAAACTAAAACAAAAACATAAAATTGTGCTAGTATGTAACAGTATGTGTTTATAAAATTAAAAAACACATGAAATTGTGCTAGTATGTAACAATATGTGTTGTTTATAAAATAAAAAAAAATGAAATGTGCTAGTTATGTAATAGTATCTGTTGTTATTTTTTTCATTTTGTGTTGTTATTGGAAGCCTATTTCGAAATAAATTCGTTGGAAGGTCGTTTTTTTATTGTGCTAACTAGGTTATTGCCCCGTGTAATACACGGGGTGAATCATAATTATAATGTGAAATAAAAAAAATTTGTTCATAATATGATCTAAGTATATATAATATAGAGTAATATGCAGACCAAATACGAAATAAATATTGAAGTTTGTATAGCCATTCATAATAATATGATTTGTTATTTGTTTTAGGATTTGTCATAGAAACTTAAAATTTTGTACCACTATTAATATTTATTGTGACATTTTCTTGTTCAAAGGTAACGTGTCTGATTTTATTTGATAATAGATTATTCTGACGGGTTAATGTTGACATAATATTATATTTTCTATCATCCAAATATAGCTTCCTCACTTTCGCTATCATTAACATTAATATAAGGTATGCTCGTATTCAAAGTTATAAACCAATACGAATTGTACGAAATAATTACTTTTATCACAATTAGTAAGGAAACCAATAAAAACTATTGATAATGTAATATGTCCCATACCATTTGAAAGGTCTAAAAGGGGACTTCTAGACAGATAAAAGTAATGTAAATGAATAGACAAAAATTGAATCAATAAAACCAATTAACTATAGTTGAGAAAATACTATGTATAGTGTAATACTTTACGTGTACAATTGAACCAATGAAATATATATATAAGTGAAAAAATAAAAATAAAGACATGAGACACCATACGACAACTAAGTAAATCTAAATTTAAAAAGAAAAAGTTATGACATTCCGAATGTGAAGATACCTTTCACAGACCTCTACATCTTAGTTACAATAGGAAAAAATATGTATGTTAAGAGTTTAGCTTGTTTTAAAACACATATATTTAACTTATCTAAAAATACATGATGTTTTCTATGTGACATAGATAATATGCATATTACTTATTTGACATGGTAAACTTATCTAAAAAAACATGATGTTTTCTATGTGACATAGATAATATGCATAGCATATGAAGAGTAAAAATACATACCTAGTATTTAGAATGAAGTGGAGTTTAATTCTAAATATTTGATGTAATATATTGAATATTAAATAATAATTTTTTATATTCTTGACAAAACTTTAATTATCACAAAAATCTAATTTGATTCTAGAAGAGAAAGTAAAACTTAAAAAATTGATTAAATGGTTACTAATTTTATGGGTTTTTGTTTAATAATTTCAAATCAAAATTAAATTCATAAATTATAGATTAGATTTAAAACACATTTTAGACTTTAGATTTACAATCAAAATAAAATTCTAATATAATATTTAAATCTTTTTAATTTAAAATTTAAAATTTAAAATTTATCAATAAATTATTGATACCCTCATTGACATGTGTCCCAAATCAGGTTTCTTTTATTATATAGTATAGATGTTGTTTATGTTGGTGTTATTGTCGGATGCCTATACGGTGGTGTTAAGAGAGTGCTAATGTCGTTATTTGATTGTGCTAATGTCGTTTTTTGACTGTGCTAATGTCGTTATTTGATTGTGCTAATGTTGTTTTTTGATTGTGCTAATGTCGTTTTTTGATTGTGCTAATGTCGATGATAATGGAAATTCCTTTTTTTGATTGAAACAAGAATGCTGATAATGTGGATGGTCTTATGTTATGCTAATGTCGTTTTTTGATTGTGCTAAGGTCGTTATAATTGTAGTTTTTTTTTATTGAAACGAGAGTGCTAATAATGTAAGTTCCTTTTTTAATTGTGCTAATGTCGTTTATGTGGGTGTGCTTATGTTTTTTTGGTGGTTCTAGCAAGCTGGTTTGATCTTGTTACAAAATTCAAATTTTAGTTTGAATTAATCTACATGGATTTAGGGATATTTTGATAATTAATTTTAATTAGTTATAAATAAATAGGGTCAAAAGGTCTAAATTACCCCTAAATTATTTTTTTAATTAAAGAACACATGTCATTTATGTATTGGTTCTTATGGTTCTTACAAACATAAAGGTTTGTATTTGATCCCATACCTGGCAAATGTTACATAATTACTTCATTACTTCTCATAAATTACATAAGTTTACACCACATGTCAGGAATTGAACCCTGGTCTCTCCCCAAAAGACACAAAGCCTCTACCACCTCATCAAAGCGGTGATGGCTATTTCTTCTTAAGTGGGTCAGGTTCTAGTTTGGTGGTAGACATTATCCTAAAACTTTAGGAGTAGATTTAGTAATGCGAAGTTTCGGGTTCTAAAAATAAATAAGTAGATTTAAAATTTAAATCATAATCAAATGAGTTATAATACTCGAATCATATGATGACATAACCTCATTGTGGCAACATCACCAATATGTATCATATGATTTGTTGTGACTTGTGACTAAGTTCAAGTTCAGTTAGATGTCGTGCACGTCAATGAGTTATGACATACATCAATGTCGTACTATGTGTTCCCATGGTGTATTCGTGTGTGAATACAAACTACTGCCCCCAATTTCTGATCATCAAAACAGCATATTCTATGCATCATTCTTCCCAATAATAACCCAATGGACTATTGGACCATGATAATAATGTTAAATATTTTTTTTTACTTCTGTTAGGTTGTATCTTGAATAAATAAAGGACTTATAAAAATGATTCAAGTGTTTATTGTTACCAATCAATTTGCACAAATAATTATTGGGGTGACCTTTGATTTCATCTAATATTATAAAAAAAACTCAATAAATGTATGATATGTATCGATATTTGATATAATGAAATTAGATGATTTCTCATGACTGACATTATACGAGAAATAAAAACCATGAATCAATACGTGTTTATCTCATTTGCTTTTGATATTTCTGATTTCCTTGCACGAGAGACTGTTGACCTATTTGTCGGATCAGTTCTGTTCTAAACATAATGGAAAACATGAAAACATACCTGTTACAGCAGACAGTGCAGTGGAGAATCCAGTCAGAGATGATCCCATCGTGTTCGACATATGTGTCAATGTGATATGGTTCCTCCTTAGGGTGTTGACTGATGATGGTGACTAAGAAAACCGACAAGGGAATCAGTTATGGGAGAGGGAGGTCGATAATGATGATGTTATGATTAGATTATCTGTCTCAGTGTGTAACCCTTTGACCTCTACATAATTCTCCTTATATAAGCACCCAGGAGGAAACCTAATTAGTTAATAAGGGTAATATGGTCCATCAACAATTATCAACTAATTATTTAATAGGTTATTATATATTTTGATCTATATTATGTAAATGATTATAATGGCTATAGATTAAATATTAAACATAATATATTTAATCTTACACTATTTGGTCAAGTTGAAAGGGTTATGGATACTAATGTTATGACCTCGATATATGAAGTTTTTAAAAGAAGAGACTAGAACATAATTATATTACTATTTGGTCAAGTTGAAAGGGTTATGGATACTAATGTTATGACCTCGATATCTGAAGTTTTTAAAAGAAGAGTCTAGAACATAGTTATATTACATAGATAGGGGGGGGGGGGATTACATTTTTTATTTATTTATTTATTTTTTTTTGAACGGCGAGAATTCTATGATTATAGAACAAGGGCCAGCAAGCTGTAAAACCCAAAGTACAAGAAACAGACAAAACAAATAAAATCGAAACAATTACAAAATAAAAACTAAGAACCTTATTTTATGATATCTCTAATATTGAAATCCTTCCATCTCTCCCAGGGATTACATAGTTAAAAGAAGAGTCTAGAACATAGTTATATTACATAGATAGGGGGGGGGGGATTACATTTTTTTTTTTTTTTGAACGGCGAGAATTCTATGATTATAGAACAAGGGCCAGCAAGCTGTAAAACCCAAAGTACAAGAAACAGACAAAACAAATAAAATCGAAACAATTACAAAATAAAAACTAAGAACCTTATTTTATGATATCTCTAATATTGAAATCCTTCCATCTCTCCCAGGGATTACATAGTAGGACGAAATGAGGAATAAATGTCAAAACAAGTAAGCAAAACTAAACCAGCTCATCGTCATCATATCTTTGTTTTGTTTCTCAAATTGTTACTATATCATTCACATTCCACAACATATTATTAACCCTCCATATCTTCTTACCTCACTCTCCACACATGTCACCCAAGTGATGGTTACCGATGATCTTAGTCGCCTTCTTCACCGGAGCTGCGGATGTTGCCGGTTCATATAACCGGCCACCGCCGCGGGATACCCTCGTAGAATCACTCGCCGGAGATTCTGATCCTACCACTCCACAACAAGTAAGTTGTTATGAATAATTAGCAGTTTACCACTCACTTTGCCTTGATTTCATCGTCTCACATTTAGATATCTTTTTATTCTATAAAACAAACATTTTTTTTGAGTTAATTGCTCGGATGGTCCCTGTGGTTTCACGTTTTTTCACGTTTAGTCCCCACATTTTGAAAATAGCATATATGCTCCCTATGGTTTGTCATTTTGTTACTCGGATGTCATTTTGTTACTCGGATAGTCCCCCAACATTTACTCTGGGGACTATCCGAGTAACAAAATGACAAACCATAGGGAGCATACTTGTTATTTTCAAACTAACTGACATCTGCTCAGGGACTATCCGAGTAACAAAATGACAAACCATAGGGAGCATACCTGCTATTATCAAAAGGTGGGGACTAAACGTGAAAAAAGTTGAAACCACAGGGACCATCCGAGCAATTAACTCTTTTTTTTTTTTGTAAATATTTAGTAAAATATAAAATCATAAAATGATAAAAATAAATTACGGTTCTTTTCGGTGGCCAAAGTTTGAAATATAAAGACGTACAATGAAAGCAAAAATTTATAAATATAACTTCTTAGAACGTCTTAATTTGTCATGCACTAATTTTTTTAACTTAGAATATTTCCCCTCACATCAACCTATTGCTCACTTTTTATGACTTAAACGATAAACACGAACCACTTTGGTAGGAATAAGCATCTGATACTAACAAGTTTTGGGACTTGAACAGTAAAACACGAATCACTTTGGTCAGGGGTGAAGTATAGAATGGAGGCGCCTGACCCCCCGAACTTTTCGCTCCGTAGTGTTATATATGTAGTTTTCGTATATAAAATTTTGGGTATATACGTTTTTGACCCCTGGTTCTATAGAAATTTATGGGTATATACGTTGACCCCCCCCCCCCCCCCCCCCCTCATCATTCGGGTCAAGCTTCACCACTGACTTTGGTAGTTAAATTTGCACACTCATAAAGATTGAACCCCTAAGCTTCTTGTACTTTAAACTCTATTTAACTCATCACATCGGGTCTATTTCTAAGTGGATGTGTATGTTCTTTGTTGTTAGGGGTTTTACTGTTTTAGTGACTTGTTGTCCCGGTTGTAATTTTTGCTTCAATCTAACAAAATCCTTATATCCGTGAAAAGAAATAACAATAAAATAAATTTGGGTGCAAAAGTGACACGTATTAACAAACAACCTTAAGGCCTCGTGAAACAAGTTAACGTTGGTTTTTTTCTAAAAGACAAACATGCACACATGAGTTTTGCTATTGTCTTATTCTCATAAATACCAATTTAATATTAAGTTTAACTAAAGAACAAGTCTATTTAATATCAACTTTAATTAATGATATCAATGTTTTTGTTAAAGTGTATTCCATTTATATCAATGAGTTTTGCTATTGTCTTATCGAATAACAAAGTGAGGCTAAAAATAACAGAAATTGAAAACGAGTAGACACTTCTAAGGTATTTCAATTATCTTGAATTTTTTAAAAGAACAATGTTTTTTTTTTTTTCTGTAGACATCACCTATATATGTTTTGTTTACAAATAATCTACACATATTTATATATTAAATACGTTTTAACAAACGGATCTTTGGTTTAGTGGTATCAAGGTGTTGGAATAAGGTGTCCCTTCCAAAGTGGTAGACAAAAAAAATGTAATTTAGGAGTAGGATTAGAGAACGTGTGGGTTGCCGTTCTAAAAAAAATATGTTTTAACAGGTTCACATATCTTTGGCCGGTGAAAATGGAATCCGAATTTCATGGATTACCAACACCCATACTCTACCGACGGTTTACTACGGTATATCTTCAGGGAAATACGATCATTCTGCTAACGGGACCATTTCATCTTATGAATACCTAACTTACACGTCAGGTGAAATACATGACGTAGTAATAGGTCCATTAGACCCGGATACCGTATACTATTATTGTTTTGCCCTTGGTACGACTCATGAGTATTCTTTCAAGACTCCTCCAGCCCGTTTTCCAATAAAATTTGTCGTTTCAGGTAACACCAATATTGTAATATTTCCCTTTTTTATATTTAAATATCTATAAAGCTAAAATGTCCTAAAAGTTCATTAAAAAAAGGTGACCTTGGACAAACCGGATGGACCAAATCTACCCTTGACCACATTTCACAAACAAACTATGATGTGCTTCTACTACTCGGAGATTTGTCATATGCCGATATGTTGCAACCACTTTGGGACTCTTATGGACGCCTCGTTGAGGCGTTAGCGAGCCAACGACCATGGATGGTGACACAAGGCAACCACGAGGTTGAGAGAATCCCCGCAATCCACCCAACCCCATTCACTGCCTACACACCAAGTGTGCAAATAGTCTCTCCCTTAATAATTTAGTTGGAACCCGAGCTTCACGTATAATTAATGATAATTATAGTATATGTCACAAAAATCGACCACTTATTTTGTTCTATTAAAAAAAATATCTTAAAAAAAATTATACGTAGATAACTTTCATATACTTTATTAGTTTCTTAGAAAAGAAAACCATTCTTTTTAAATCAAGTATAAATTGTATAGCGTTACTGTATTTTTACAAAAAAAGACTTTTTCATAAGTTGATGCACTATGCGTATAATTGTGTGTGAGAAACACACACAATGCATCTAAGTTGTCTAAATCGATTTTTAGGTCCGCCAATTTACATGGTGCGTCCAAACCATTACCTAAGACCGGAGGGTATGGGGGTCGTCCCCATGCCCATCCCTTATCACCGCCCCGTCTTCCCCACCCCTCTGCTCCGGCGCCGTCCCCAAGTCCGGCTTCTCCGTCCTCCACAAGCCGGTGGCGACGAGCCTCTCTCCCACACACACACACCTATACATACATACATACATACATACATACATACATACATACATACATACATACATATATATATATAAAGGGGTTCATCCCCCACCCCCTAGGTCCATCCCCTTTAGGCCTCGCTTACGTGGCGGTGACGTGACGGCCCATCCCCTTGGGGATGAGGCTCTCCATACCCAGTGGTCTAACACATGAGGATGCCTAAGATCTTCTCCAACGCGAGGGTAGGGCTCTTCAAAAAGCCTGTGGCTCGGGGCTCGCTTGAAGTTCGGTTGGAAAAAGTTCAAAAAAAGCTTGGTTCGAAGTCAGCTCGGTTTTAAACGAGCTGACTCGGCTCGGCTCGTTTACAGCCCTACGCGAGGAGGGCAGACGCCTCCACCTACACTACTCCATTACCGGCCTTCTCCTCCTTTTCAGGAGCAACGCTCCTCTTTCCTCACCTCTCACATACCTTGTCTGCAGTGACGGATCCATAATTTTTTTACAAGAAGTTCTTTTGTAGATTTTTACTAATTCTCGCCAATTTTTTTCTAAACCACGTAAGCTTTTCACAATTTTTTTTCCAATTCTTTTAAACCGAGGGGTAACATTAGTCAAAAAACATTTATCGAATGATCCAAAAGACAAAAGAATAGTCAACAAGTCAACCCCTCATTCCATCATGGCGGCTGAAATATATATATGTGGCTTGAAAATGTCAAACTGAAGCACATGCTATCATTATTTCTGTTCATCTTTTCTTTCAACTTTTGTACCATATCAACAATGAAATTCCACAACTTCTGGCTACTCCTGGTGGCCTCCGCCACCATCTTCGCCGGAGAAGCCTCTTATAACCGCCCTCCGCCGCGTAAAAATCTCGTCTTCGCGCCGGCTGACGACACTGACCCCACCACTCCACAACAAGTAAGAAATTTCAACTACAAACAAACTTTGATATACAAGCAAATTGTGCATGAAGCTACTTAGTCGAGGACTCGAGTCCCACAGATTATGCATAGTAATATTATGATCCACGATAGTTTAATAGTTTTTAAATGCATAAGAGTGTGCTGCTTGTTGCTATTGGGAAAATACCCATTTATAATTTTATTTTAACAGATTTTTATATATCACGCAGCTTGTTGCCTGTTTTTCTTATGTTTCAATGTATTAGCTTGCTTTAGGGCTGTTCATGGGCCGAGGCCAGGCTAAGCTTGGGTTCGGCTTGGTTATACACCGAGTTAGCTCAACTCAGCTTGGTTTGGTTTGGGTCGATTTTAAAAAGAAAAATTAATACGTAGCTCTTAAAATTTAGTAGGCTGAAATATCATTCAATAGTTCAAAAGAACATATTCAAAATAAGTTCAACCTAATACATTACAAGTCAAAATCAAGTTCTAACAACATAAAATAAGTTTTAAATTTCAACGGAATACAATATTAGCTAATTAGCAGGGTAATCAACCTTCAAATATGACATAGATATTAAATTATGTTCCTAAATACATGTAAATAATAAGTAGTTTTTTTGTAATATATTATAATGTATATAAAAATAAAAATACATAACAAGTAAACAATCTGAGCTAAGCTGCGCCAATCTACCAAGCGAGGCAAACCCAGCCAATCTAGCTCGTTGCGGGTCGGCCGAGCTAGACTCACTTTTTAACCAAGCTGAGCCGGCTCGGCTTAGTTTCAAACCGACCCACATCAAGCAATCATTTTCCGAGCTACATCCGAGGGAGCTCCGAGCCGGGAGTTTTTTGAACAACCCTAGTTTGCTATTGGGAATATATGTCAATTCAAGCTGCTTTATTCAAGCCCAGCCCAGCCCAATAGAGATCCTAGCCCAGCAATATCTTTATGTCTCTTGAGCCCAGCAACATCTTTATATCCACGCTCAGCATGTAACAACAAAAAACAAACATTAATATCAAGAATTATGTATAACTATACAAACTACTAAACTGATCACTTATTGTATTTATTTTAACAATGTACCCATTTATTATTTTATTTTAACATGTTCATATATCGCGCAGCTTGTTGTCTTTTTATCTTCTGTCTCTGTTTGGATGTATTAGTTTGCTATCGGGAAAATACTCATTTATAATTTTATTTTAACAGGTTCATATATCTTTAGTCGGTAAAACCAAAATGAGAATTTCATGGATTACCGACGACCGTACTCCGGCAACCGCACACTACGGTACATCATCGGGAAAACACGAATATTCCGTTACCGGAACCGTATCTTCTTATCAACATTTAAATTACACATCAGGTCAAATACATGACGTAACAACAGGCCCATTGGAGCCCAGTACCAAGTAATATTACCGTTTTGCCCCTGGGTCAGCTGTCTACTCTTTCAAGACTCCTCCCACCAAATTTCCAATAAAAATTGCTATTTCAGGTTACAAATTTGCAGGATTTTTCTTTTTTAAATTTAATCATATTTAGGGCTGTAAACAAACAAATATTCAGCAAACAGTTTGGCCGAAGGTTAGTTCACGTTGTTTTTTTAATAAATGAACGAACATGAACAAAAGGTGTGTTCGTTCAATTGCGTTCGTGAACATTCAGTAATATCTTCGTTTACGTCATTTCAACTGCTTAACAAGGTGATTATTTATAATGCATGGGATAAAAATGTTATTTTTAAAATTTTTTTTTAAATGGTATATGTTCGTTTGCATTCGTGAACAAGTTCAATTTCTTAATGTACAAACACGAACAAGATTTTTTGTTAGGTTATGCGTTTGTGAACAAGTAGGGAAGAGCGTGAAACCGGTACCGTATTGAACCGGCATCGAAAATACCCGTACCAAAATCGTCAAAATTGGGTACCAATACTGAAAATTTTTCGATACGGTACGGTACCGGCATTTGAAGGTAAAAATCGGTATTTTACCGGTCCCGTATCTAACTGGTACTGAAAATGGCAAAAAGTGGGTACAGAATCGGTATCGAAAAAAAAAATCGGTACGGGAAATTTGGTACTAGTACCGGTAGTACCAAATGTTCATCCCTATGAACAGGTATAATGCTAAAAGAACGAACATGAACAAGGCAACGCTGGGTTTGGTTCGGTTCGTTTACAACCCTTATTATATTTCAGTTGCTGATATGAACTTGAAGGGTAAAATGGGAATTTGGCAGGTGATCTTGGACAAACTGGATGGACACAATCTACACTTGAACATGTTTCAAAATCTAACTATGATGTGTTTTTACTACCTGGGGATTTGTCGTATGCGGATACGGTGCAGCCGTTATGGGACTCATTCGGCCGCCTGGTGGAGCCGCTAGCCAGCAGGCGGCCGTGGATGGTCACACAAGGGAACCATGATAGCGAGAATATTACAGCTAACCCGGTTACCTTTATCGCATACAATGCTAGGTGGCGTATGCCGTTTGAGGAGAGTGGTTCGGGTTCTAATCTATACTACTCGTTTGAGGTCGCGGGGGTTCATGTTATCATGTTGGGTTCTTATACCAACTTTCAGCCGGGCTCGAACCAGTACCGATGGTTAGTGTCAGATTTGAAGAAGGTTGATAGGAACAAGACACCGTGGCTCGTGGTGCTTATTCACGCGCCATGGTATAATTCTAACTATGCACATCAAGGTGAAATACAATCGGTAGGTATGATGGATGTGATGGAGGGTTTGCTTTACAAAGCGCGTATAGATGTCGTTTTGGCGGGACATGTTCATGCTTACGAGCGTTTTGTAAGTTACTTTTACGGTTAAATCTAAATTAGAATGATCGTTTTAACTTTTTAAAATAACCGTGAGAGCCTGTCACTGGAAAAGTAAGAGTGTACTAAACAGCTTACGCGGGACAGGTGGACTTTAAGGGGTTAAAACAGAAACCAGTGTTATAACTTTTATGTTTTAACATAACGCAATGAGACGATAAACAAGCTAATTTCTCTTCTATTTTGATAGAACCGTGTTTACAATCACGTAGCTAATAATTGCGGCCCGGTGCATATCACAATCGGGGATGGAGGCAACCTCCATGGTCTAGCTGCAGCAAGTGAGTTGACTCGATCAAACAACTTCTTTACACTCTAATACACGAGTTTGAACATTAACAATTTAAGGAAATCATGTTCTGTAGCTACACGGAACCACAACCAACAATATCAGCATTCAGAGAAGCGAGTTTTGGGCATGGGCAATTCGAGGTGGTCAATGCAAGTTACGCTAAGTGGTCATGGCATAGAAATCAAGACGATGAATCAGTTCAAGCGGATTCGGTGTCTATCACAAACCTTGCTTCCAATCCGGCTTGTAATAAGCTAGAAATATGAACTCCTTGTCATATTTTATTTGCCATTGTTATCCCAAAATGGGCAAGTATTGAATACAAACCACTATATGTTTATTTGCCATTGTTATCCCTTGTACCGTATCCAATATTCAAGTCACGATGGAGAGATTCGTATTCTCCTTGTTGTCTTGCTTGTTCCTTTATAACACGAAAAAAGAAACAATACGTCAAATGGGTCCGCCACTGCCTGTGATGAAGAAGGGGAATGGATATGCTTCTGTTTCCAGCGATGTTCAGATGGCGAAGATATGGGTATGTCGAAAGCATTAAGAGAAGAAGAAAGGAAGGAAGAGTTGTTTCTAGCGAACACACACCTGCAGCCCCTACCCCCTATATATTGCAGCCCCTTCCTCCTTTTCATATGTTTATTTGCCATTATTTTCCCAAATGGGTGAAATATTGAATACAATAGTTGTTATGAGATTTGGATTTGGATTTCAACTCCAAACCGCTTACTGATTATATGTGAATGAAATAAGTTGTTTTGCATTACCAGTTTCTTCGAGCCGGTAAAACATGTCATGCTACTGAACCTAGACACGACTCATTTAGTTTAACGTCACAATTTCTTAAACACTAACATGGGCATTTGCTAAAGGAGTAAGGGGATCACGCACGACAAGTTACATTTAATACAATTAAATGTGACCAGTTCAATGGCAAGAATAAGTGGTTCCACAACATGAACGAGACGACATGATTCACGACTCACTAAACACATGTAACACCCCAAAAACGTTAACTAGGCATAAGTTGTAACACCCAAAAAAAAAATGTTTAGTATTATGATAAGTTCAAATAAATAAAGAATTTAACTTAGTTAATGAAATATGGCAACATGGTAGTTAGTTTATTGGGGGAAACCTAATTTAAACACTCTTTCAAAAGTTAAGAAAATGAGGTGTTAATTTAAAAAGAATGAAAGTTAATGTGAGAAATATCAACACTTGTAACTATAGGGGCTGAACTTGTTAAATGTGATATAAGTTTCACTAAATTAGAGAAATCACAAAAATAAACACACTGATGTGTGTTGTAGTCGACCAGAAGCAAGACCAAAGGGGGAAAACCCTAACTTTCAGAAATCGCAAGATTAGGAAGATAATAAGAGCCTAAATCAGTGCATGAACTCGAAATTTCAACCATCTAAGCTTGTTCATCAAAAGGTAATTCGAAAATTCTGTTTTTAATGAATAGTGGAAAGTGGGTTTTAACCCAAACATGAAATTAGGTGGAAACCTTGTGCAATTGTAAGTTAGGAATTCATATTAGACTGAGAATTTCATTTGATTTCAATTGTTTGAGTGGGTTAGGGTTTAAACCCACTTGTTGTAAGATTTTAGATGAACATGATGATGTCTATAATATGCTTATAATTGTGAATAAATGCATGGTCTTGTATGTGATAAAGAAATTAGACAAATTATCATAAGATGAAGGAAAGATAGGAATTTAACCAATTCTTGTCAAACTAGAAAGTTAATCAAGTAAAATCCATGCTATGAATACTTGTACATTATGCTTGTAAATACAATGCCCACCAAGTGTTTGATAAAATGCTTAAGAGAGGGTTATATATGTAGTATGAGAAGAAAATGATGGAATGACTTGATTTAACTAAGTAAACGAATGATGTAATGTAGGCGTGAAGGAAGAAAGCTCGAACACTAGCAAAGCGGGAGGTGTACAAGATCGAGGTATGTTCCGTTGCATACAAAGCCTTATTTAAATTTTGTTTATATTATGAAAAACAACCATTGTTACAATGATTATGGTGATTAGTAAGTAGATAACAAATCCCTTGCAGATTTGGTTATGTTAACGAAGGTTACATTAAGTTATGCAAGTCGACCGGTTCGAGTCGAACCATGTCGAGTAAGAATATGGTACCATCCGTTTAGAATGGGTGGTCATGAATGCAATAAAGAATGTATGAAGTTCAATCCGTTATACGGATAGAACGAAAGATTTATGTTGTAAGCTATTAACCCGATGTTACCGGGTCGTAAGAGATATGCTTGAATCTCATTATGAGAGTATATGCCATACCCATTTAATGGGGTAATCGAATGCGTAAGAGTAATGAAAGTAGATAAAGGAATGCAATTAAAAAGGTTGGTGTTGTAAGTGAAACAAGTATTATGACTAACTTTCTAAAGTTTGTTGTTAAATGTAGGTAAATCCTCGACTTAGGCGACTCGGCGAATTGGAGCGAGCACGTGATCAAAATATGTCTTACCAAGCGCTTCCGCTAGTTTATGTTAATGTTTTGGGTCAAAATGTTTTTTTGTAAAATTTGTTGGTAGACACACCTTTTAGTATTTGATGTTTTGGTTTTAGTAGTATCTTGTAGAATGGTATTGTCTTGTTTATGGTTAAAACAGAGGTATACTCGTATTACGAACGGGTCATGCCCAAATTTTGTAAAATTATGTATTAAAGTTGTTAGTTTGAAGTCTTTAAATCACTCTTGTAAGTTATTTTATAAAGACGAAAAAGCGGTCCTTACAAGTTGGTATCAGAGCCTAGGTTTGAGGGATTCGAGCAAGAGTAATAGTGCTTGAACTCAAGCCGATGGCTCGTGCAAAAGTGTGCTCGCTCCGAGATCGCCAATGAGGTAAATTTTTAAATATTTGTTTAATATGAGTATGCATAGTGTGATACGGTATAAGTTTTGAGATTAAGTATGCTAAGAAGTGATAAAACGGGTATAATGAGAAGTCCCTGGACCCGTGTAGCTGAAAACGGATCTGGAAAATGGTTGGAACAGTCAAAAAAAAAAAAAAAAAAATTCAACAGCGTTTTTACAAAGGAGGGGCCGTCGCCGACGGGCTGTGATGCCGTCGCCGACGCCCCATGCTTGCCGACGGCCTATTTTCCTGTCTACGGACTTTTGTGGGCGACGCACGTTTACAAAGCCCGTCGCCGACGGGGTGTAAAGCCGTCGTCGACGGGGTGTAAAGCCGTCGCCGACGGCCAGCGGAAATCAAATCCGCTGAAACTTTTATTTTGTTTTGTTTTGTTTTCGTATTTTGAGTTTCTAAATTGTTTAAAAGCTTAATGAATGTTCGTGTAAGATCTATTTTGGGCTAGTACGATATATGTGACCACGATTAGTGGATAAGATAGACGGAATTATGAAAATTTGAAAGTAATGTGTCGAATGACACAAAAGAATGATGAAAGCTGAAAAAGCGAGTAAAGTTTAAAATATAAGAATGCGAACGAAGTAATTATGGACTAATGAACTAGGATGTATTGAAGCTTGTGAACTATGATTTAAGCTCCCATACTTCTCAGAAATGCCCGTTTTATGTTCCTGTCAAGTTATAAGAAGATATAATAAGTTATGTAAAGTTATGTAGATCGTCGGCGATAAAGTAAAATTTATAAAGGTCGAATGTAACGTATGGAATAGCACGAAATGAATGACGAATGTATAAAGTGGAGTTGGAATTCGTATGAGAATTCGGATGAATGTATGCTTTGATAGAATTATGCATTAGAGGCTTGTACCTTGTACATGAATGGTGTGATGCTTATGTGTATTTAATGATTTGCTTTAGTATGATTAAGAGGCGAATATGTGCTAAATGTGAATTGTACGAGCTAATTAGTAAATGATATGTTGAAATTATGTTATATAGTTGTTTCGAATGAAATTTGCTAGTTGTAGAATCATGGAGCATTAGCATGTGAAAATACGTGTATGTGAATGTATATGTGTATTGTTTAGAGGATCACGTAAATCGTACATGCCGTACAATACGAGTATGAGATACGCAGGATATTATTATTATGACCTACCATATTTAGATGAAGTGTGTAACCGAGACAGTTGACTTTCTTTAGGTCAACTGTATAGGAATATCATGAGATGGCCATTAGACACAATTGTTTAAGTAAAAAGTTAATGTGTTACGTACTAGATGAATTACGTGTTATGATGGATGATAGTTTAGTTGTATGGATTTGAAATGAGATAACTATTAATGAACGTCTCACTTATACGAAATTCTACTAACGAAAGTCGATTAACGTATGAATAGAAAGAAAGTGAACAGTCGTATATATGCTCACATAAACTAATGATATTACGAAAGTACTGATATGTAAGGATGGGAATCCTGTCAATTTACTTGAGTATGGATGGCAAAAAGGGTTAAGAGGAAGTAATAAAGTAAGCATGAACATGGACGCTAAAGGAAGGTGAATTTGCAATCACTTCGAATGTATTTACATAAAGATGTATACGTGTTTGAATAATTGAAATTAAGTGGAACGTATAAATAAATGAGAACTTGGTAATGTTAATGAAAGTTATGGAGAGGATAATAGTTCAGATGTTAGCTAAAGGCGTTTTGTAAGTGTGTTCGAATTGAAAGTAAGAACAATCCGTACTACAATACTTATATACAAAAGTACTGGGTGGTGGTCGACCTTAAAAGGTTATATTGTAGAAGTCAGTGAATAATAATTACTTACAAATGCTGGAAGTATTACGTAAGAAATACAACGTGTAAAGTAGGATACTCATTAGTAAAAGGCATGTTAGAGAGTGTAGGTGAATTAACACTTAATACGGTGAACAAACAAATGGAAATGGTATATTAAGGGATGGTCATGTATTGACCGAAGCTCGAGAAAAACATGGGAATCACCTCACTTATGTCCGGTTAAGCTAGCAAAAAGGGGTCTAAAGATTCTTAAAGGAACGGATCAATATAAGAAAGAAAGAAGGATAAGAATGAAACGTATATGCCTACGATTGAATGTAAGACAAACTTAAGAAAGAAGGGTGGGAACACCACTAGAAATAAGATGTAAAGTGTCGCGTCGAGACGCACCACATGAAATAGGACATGGAATTAAGTGATAGGACCCAACACTCGAAGTTGAATGTAGAAGATTAATATGAAAACGTTTCGTAAGAAATGACATGGTAAATGATACGGCAGAAGAAAGGAAGGTACGGAGGAAAATGTTTGAATCTGAGAAATGGATTCGACCATGTAAGGAATGAAAGGTTGAATCCACAAGCAAGCACCGGTCAAACCAGTAAGAATGAAAGGTAATGAATTAAAAGTTTGAATCCGTAAATGAAGACGGATTAAACGAATAAGAATAGAAACTAAAAACGAGACTCAAATGAGTCATACGGGTCAAATGGCGATCGCCATTTGAACCCGGTATTTAATGTTCGATTTGTCAAGTTTATTACTTATAGGTGAGCATAATGTATGGGCATGCATTGTCACAGTTTGGAAAGTATTAACCGTCGCAAAGTATGAATGACGAGTCAAGGGTTCTGACCCACGCCAGGTAGGTATAAAAAGATTATATTTTTAATAGGAGCATAGGGCTCGACTAGAGAATGGTGTGTCAGAATAGGATAACTGATACCTATATGTGAGAATGTATTTACAATTACACTTCCGAAAGGTCAAACGGAATAAATGAAGTCCTTGCAATTATGCAAGTATAAGGTACGAACGTGTACCTCGATGCGACCACAATAGGTAAGGGGGTGTTAATCTGACACTGAAAGGTCAAACTGCGAAAGTTGGCAAGATAACCAATAAAAAGAAATGGAATGTATGATATGTTTAGCATGCACGTAAGAAAATTTTGAAAGAGACAATAGGCGAACAAACACCCTGTAGGACACAATTATGAAAGGTTATGTGATAACTATTTATTTATAGATAAATATGATGGAATTCTTAGTGAAATGACAATATTGAAGCTAGTGGAAGGATGCCCACGAGTGGGAGCATATTTCATGAATGAATGAGACCAATTCTGGTACGGAAGGTACATATAAAGAAGCGGATCGATCCGGCACACAGATGACCGACTTATACATTGAAAGCGAGGTTAGTAAAATGTTTAATTCTTAGTTAATGATTAAGAATCCGTAGATTTAATTGTAAATGTGAACATAATGAACGGTAGAATAATTATGGTATGCTATACAGTGATTGACCTGTAATGGTCAGCGTGAGAAGGTACGAATGTCATTAAGAGGGAGAATTAAAGGCCTTAAATGAAAGTTTGAGCTGAATTGGTTAAACGCTAGTATGGTGCTCGTACACAACATACCTAGTTGTTATCATAAGTAGTTCATGCAAGGAGCTAATAATAAAGTGTGGGAAGGATTAAATTCAAGGCTAAACTCAAACTTGTAATTAGTTCAAGTGACGGTGGTAACCGTAGAATGATGCCTTATACTCGTATTAAGTATGAAAAAGTAATTAGGAAGTGGGAAGCTTTGTATAAGTACCACTAAGTCATTAAATGTCTATAGTATATGTATAATGTTGTGATAAGCCCTCATATGAGCAAGAAAGTAATTGGAAGAATGTTAGTAATGGGATGATGGGATTGCTTATAATTACAATAATGAATTATGTCGTGCATGATTCGTGTGCGGAATAAAATAAATCAATTTATTTATATTAGTAAATGTATAAATATGATACGCTTATTTAGAAAGATAAAAACAAGCCGTAAGCATAAGCTTGTACGACCAATAGTATACATTGGAATAAATTCCAATGAACGAATCGCTAGTGATGATGTATGCTAGGAACTGGCATTATAAAGTGAAAACGACACTAATAAGATCCCTGGATCAGATTCTGACTTATAGGTGATTATGAAAGTAATTTACTTGATTTAAGAACAGAGGGACAATGTGTACAAAGACGTTTATGCATGAATGAAACTCTTGCCAAGTTCTCGAATGCATCTATGTTGTAGTAAGCATCGTGAATGAAAAGACGAAAAAGTAGGAGTAGAATTGGTCTAGTTGGAATGAGAAAGGTTTCGGGGACGAAACCTCTTTTAAGGGGGGTAGACTTGTAACACCCCAAAAACGTTAACTAGGCATAAGTTGTAACACCCAAAAAAAAAAATGTTTAGTATTATGATAAGTTCAAATAAATAAAGAATTTAACTTAGTTAATGAAATATGGCAACATGGTAGTTAGTTTATTGGGGGAAACCTAATTTAAACACTCTTTCAAAAGTTAAGAAAATGAGGTGTTAATTTAAAAAGAATGAAAGTTAATGTGAGAAATATCAACACTTGTAACTATAGGGGCTGAACTTGTTAAATGTGATATAAGTTTCACTAAATTAGAGAAATCACAAAAATAAACACACTGATGTGTGTTGTAGTCGACCAGAAGCAAGACCAAAGGGGGAAAACCCTAACTTTCAGAAATCGCAAGATTAGGAAGATAATAAGAGCCTAAATCAGTGCATGAACTCGAAATTTCAACCATCTAAGCTTGTTCATCAAAAGGTAATTCGAAAATTCTGTTTTTAATGAATAGTGGAAAGTGGGTTTTAACCCAAACATGAAATTAGGTGGAAACCTTGTGCAATTGTAAGTTAGGAATTCATATTAGACTGAGAATTTCATTTGATTTCAATTGTTTGAGTGGGTTAGGGTTTAAACCCACTTGTTGTAAGATTTTAGATGAACATGATGATGTCTATAATATGCTTATAATTGTGAATAAATGCATGGTCTTGTATGTGATAAAGAAATTAGACAAATTATCATAAGATGAAGGAAAGATAGGAATTTAACCAATTCTTGTCAAACTAGAAAGTTAATCAAGTAAAATCCATGCTATGAATACTTGTACATTATGCTTGTAAATACAATGCCCACCAAGTGTTTGATAAAATGCTTAAGAGAGGGTTATATATGTAGTATGAGAAGAAAATGATGGAATGACTTGATTTAACTAAGTAAACGAATGATGTAATGTAGGCGTGAAGGAAGAAAGCTCGAACACTAGCAAAGCGGGAGGTGTACAAGATCGAGGTATGTTCCGTTGCATACAAAGCCTTATTTAAATTTTGTTTATATTATGAAAAACAACCATTGTTACAATGATTATGGTGATTAGTAAGTAGATAACAAATCCCTTGCAGATTTGGTTATGTTAACGAAGGTTACATTAAGTTATGCAAGTCGACCGGTTCGAGTCGAACCATGTCGAGTAAGAATATGGTACCATCCGTTTAGAATGGGTGGTCATGAATGCAATAAAGAATGTATGAAGTTCAATCCGTTATACGGATAGAACGAAAGATTTATGTTGTAAGCTATTAACCCGATGTTACCGGGTCGTAAGAGATATGCTTGAATCTCATTATGAGAGTATATGCCATACCCATTTAATGGGGTAATCGAATGCGTAAGAGTAATGAAAGTAGATAAAGGAATGCAATTAAAAAGGTTGGTGTTGTAAGTGAAACAAGTATTATGACTAACTTTCTAAAGTTTGTTGTTAAATGTAGGTAAATCCTCGACTTAGGCGACTCGGCGAATTGGAGCGAGCACGTGATCAAAATATGTCTTACCAAGCGCTTCCGCTAGTTTATGTTAATGTTTTGGGTCAAAATGCTTTTTTGTAAAATTTGTTGGTAGACACACCTTTTAGTATTTGATGTTTTGGTTTTAGTAGTATCTTGTAGAATGGTATTGTCTTGTTTATGGTTAAAACAGAGGTATACTCGTATTACGAACGGGTCATGCCCAAATTTTGTAAAATTATGTATTAAAGTTGTTAGTTTGAAGTCTTTAAATCACTCTTGTAAGTTATTTTATAAAGACGAAAAAGCGGTCCTTACAACACAGTCAAGAAATAATAAAATACAAGTAACACAATGAAATATAAGTAGTTACCAATAAAATAACATAAACTCCTTACCATATGTTTTAACTATCAATTTCAATTTTCAAACCCATCGGTAATGCCAACTATAACAATTCTAAATAATGGTTGTTTAAGACAATAGGAAGCTAGAAATCAAGTCCAAAAACAATATTATGAACTAACTTTGGCCAAGTAGAAGTGCTTTTAAGATTGCATTACTGTTCCCATCAGCATAAGGGAACATATGGCCAGCACCCACGAGCTCGTGATAGTTTATCCATGGATGTTGTTGGGCTATATAGCGTTGCAGTGTCACATCTACAATAATATCTTCATCACCCTGCCATATATGAACGGACCCTTCGTTTTCTGGAAACGGGTTCTCAATTTCTGTTGGATCAAATTCCCATGTACCGAATCCAATATTCAAGTCACGGTGGAGAGATTCGTATTCTCCTTGTTGTCTTACTTGTTTCTTTATAACATGAAAAAAGAAACAATACGTCAAATGGGTCAAACAAAAAATAGAGCATGTCAAACGCAAAGTATATTTAATGCATAATGATAAACCACCTAAATATTTTTGTTAAAAAGTTAGATTATTGCTGAAATAATATAGTTAATGCATTTATATGTGGAGCGCGCGCACACGAGTACCCATTTTGACCCGTTACAAAGAAAATAGTAGACATGCCAAATCCAACCCATTATCGTATGAGTGGGTCAATTGTAGTTTATTTATTTCATCTCTACCATATCAAACGGGTCAAAAGTTACCCATAATGTATTTTTAAAGCTTAAAACCTCGTAAATAATCTTTATTCTAGTTTATTAATAAAAAAATATAATTATTTGACACTAGTTTTCTATACGGAATTAAATTTCTTAAGAAAATCTGTTTTTGGCCCTCATGGGTACCCGCTTTGATCCGCTACCACACCCACCCATTTTGCCAAAACGATAAACACAATGGTACATCCAAGAAGTGCATTTTAGTACCTCAACAGCTGCTCTGCGAGCTGTAAATATCGGCACGAGTTCTATATCTTGGCGGGAAAGAATCTCAGGGCTGTGAGCAATAATAGTTAGACTTGGAAACCATTTTTGCGTGTTCCACCAGTAGGTCAATGACGGAAGATAGTGAGCGACCCGCAGACTCCATTGATCTTGAAGAAACAGCTTTGAAAACGCTTGTTGAGACAAGTTTGATGGTAAGTGTGGCCACCAATAATTAACCACTGGAGCTATAAGAGTTGCTCCTGCTAGCCTGTTTTGATATCACATATATATATGACTACTATAATTAATAAAAAGAATACTAAAATTTTAATGTAAGTTGCATGAAACTGGAAATTACATATAAACAAAATTTGTCCAAAATTTTAAATTTAATGTATTAGTAGTGTGCTAAATATGATTACATAAGTTATATCACTTTAAGAAGGAAAAACTGCAAAAAACGGCAACCAAATATCCAAAATTAAGCAAAATGGGTCGAAACTATCACCTCTACGACACAATATTCCTCTTGAGTACTTGTAATTCTATAAAAAGAGTAACATTTAGGATGATACTTTGGAATGCTAATTTACACACATACCTGTGAGGAATGTACTTCAAATAAGACCAAATCGCTTTCCCGCCCATAGAATACCCGACTACATAGAATTTGGATCCAAGTTCCAGTTGATCAGCAAGTTCTTGTGTATCCAAAGCCAAACTCTTCGACGTCTGTTTAGGATCCGGATCACTCTCTCCATAACCCGGGCGATCAAATGAAACAATATAAATCCCCAAATCTTCAATCAGAGCCTGCAAAAGTCAGCCAAGGGCTTAGTCAACCTTAATACAAAAACTGATAAATGATCAACAAGACACAGAAGAAACCACACGGGAGACGCTGATGTGGCGATAACAGCATAATGCTTGACACAGTCAAAGCCATGAACAAAAATTATTTTGTACTTTGCTGAATCTTTTGGGACACCAAATTCTTTATAGGATAAATATCTTCCGTCACGAAGCTTGATTCTTGGTGTTGTGATGGGAAGCCCGTCTGGAGGCCCGACTTTGTTGGGGGCGGGTGGACAAGCTGCTTGATAAGCCCATGCTAAAAGCGTGGTGAAGAACACCAGTAGAAATTTCATGAAAATCCATGAAATGTTTCAAGTGCAACATATTGAAAAAAATGTTAGATACTCAAAATCATAATAAGTTCTAACTCTACACTTGAAACTAACAAGCTAAACTTACAGTCAAGTTGATAAATTCCGAATCATAATTGACATTCTGATCATTATATTATTTAAGGTTTAAGATGGTTAATGTCAAGGTTCAACAAGTTTTCTGATCATTATGGTTCATATATTATTTTAAGGTTTAAGACGGTTAATTTCAATGATCAACAAGTTTGGAAACTGATGCATACCTGAAGGGAAAGTAGAAGAAGATTTGGATTTAGATTTTCTGGTGTGAGACCTAGCTGATGATGCTGAAATCTTCCTCTTTACTTCACCAGCCATTGTTATGGTTTGATCCAGATGTAGCAGATTCATATAGATTGAAGAACAGTTGGAAAATAATGCATAGTTGACATATGATGACAAAATAGGAGTAAGCATTTGAAATACATTTTTTTAAGTGTAGTGTGACTTGAAACTGTGATGTTTATAATTTTAAATAGAGTAAATTACTCGAACGGTTATGTGGTTTGGCCATATTGCATGTTTGTTCCTTAAGTTTAAAACATTACATGTGTGGTCCCTTTGGTTACAAACAAGGAACATGAGTGGTTATTGGTGTGGGTGAACATTAAGTTATTCTGTTAAATGGGTGTACAAGGACAAAATATTGAATACAATAGTTGTTATGATGTTTGGATAACGCGATACATTTAGTTTAACGTGTCAATTTAAACAGTAGCACGTACATGTTTGCTAAGGGGATTACATGACATTTTATAGCATGAATAACACGACACATTGTATATGCTAACATGAGCTAGATGACATTTTATAAGTGGTCCAATAACATGAGCGAGACGACATGTTTCATGATGACTCACTAAACACGGTTAAGAAATAAAACACAAGTAACACGATAAAATAAAAGTTACCAATAAAATATAATAAACTCATTACCATATGTTTTAACTACCAAATTTAAACCAAAGGGTAATGCTAAATATAACAGTTCTATTGTATTATCTTAATAATGGTTTGTTTAAGACAATATGAAGCAATAAATTGAGTCCAAAAACAACATTATGAACTAACTTTGGCCAAGTAGAAGTGCTTTTAGGATTGCATCACTGTTCCCTTCAGCATAAGGGAACATGTGACCCGCACCTGTGAGCTCGTGATACTTTATCCATGGAAGTTGTTGGGATATGTACCGTTGCAGTGTCACGGGCACAAGAATATCCTCATCACCCTGCCATATATGAACGGACCCTTCGTTTTCTGGAAACGGGTTCTCAATTTATGTTGGATCAAATTCCCATGTACCGAATCCAATATTCAAGTCACGGTGGATAGATTCGTATTCTCCTTGTTGTCTTACTTGTTCCTGCATAACACACAAAAAGAGACAATAGATTCACAATTTTGATCAAACAATACGTCAAACGGGTCAAACAGAGCATGTCAAACGCGAAGTATATTTAATGCATACAACCACCTAATTATCCTATATACTAAAACAGTAAAACCAACGTTGATAGTGAATGCACCTCCCGGCTTTGGTCGTTCTAACTAACAGTACAAATCTTGAAGCATGAGGTGCAAACAGTTTTAGCATGTTTTGGAAGTTAAACATCATACCCCTCCAAAAATTACAAAATGACCCCTCCACTTTCCCATATATTTTTTCTTTTAATTTTATTAACCAACCACACATTAACATGTGACATACTCATAACCTTTTCTCTTTTTTGGTTGTTGGTTTATAAGTTTTATAAAATAGTGTTTTATAAAATTCTAAATATACCGCTGCAACGTGCTTATTTTTATATACGACTCGATATAGGTTTCGTTCAAAACTGATTTTTGTGTGATAATGTACAAGTTAGCAAAGCACAAATGTACAAGACGTCAGTTTTTTTAAACGCAATTTTTTTTCTTTTTTTTACACCTACACTTTTACATTTTATGGGTGTGTTTTTCCTTCTTATTTGTCGGTAGTAGACCGAACCTTGGGTGGGGTTGCTATAGTAATGTGGGGGTTTACATATATAATACACGCTATAATTCGACATTATGAACTTGAAAACTTTCACGTATTAACCACCTATTTAAATTACTTAAAATTTGCATTACACCCCGCGCGCACACACTTTTACTTGTATGGGTGTGTTTTTTTCTTCTTATTTGTCGGAAGCAAACCGAACATTATGACGAGGTAGACTTTGATTTCAGCTTCTATGTGAATGTCATGGTTCTGACCATCTCTTTAGATTACTTAATAATATATGCTAACACCGCCGTAACGCGTGGTGCAAAAATTCCTAGTTATTACTGAAATAATATAGTTAATGCATTCATATTTGGAGCGCGCACACTCAAGTTGCCCATGTGTTTTTGAAAAAAAATCTGTTTTGGGCCCCCAATGGGTGCACGTTTTGATCCGCTACCAAAGCCGCCCATTTTGCCAAAACGTTACAATGGTAGTAATGGTACATCCAAAAAATGCATTTTAAGTACCTCAACAGCTGCTCTGCCAGCTGTGAATATCGGCACGAGTTCTTTATCTTGGCGGGAAAGAATATCGGGGCTGTGAGCAATAACGGTTAGGCTTGGAAACCATTTTTGCGTGTTCCACCAGTAGGTCAACGATGGGGAATGGTGAGCGACCCGTAGACTCCATTGATCTTGAAGAAACTGCTTCGAAAATTCTTGTTGAGATAAGTTTGATGGTAATTTGGGCCACCAATAATTAACTACCGGAGCTATAAGAGTCGCTCCTGCTAGCCTGTTTTGATCACATATACATATGACAACTATAATTAGGAAAACCTAAAATAAACTCAAATTTTAATCTAAGTTGCATGAAATTGGGAATATCAAGTAAACTCAAATTAGTAGTGTGTTAGATATGATTACATATAGAGTAAAATGCCATTTTTGTCCCTGAATTTTGGCCAGTTTTGCGACTTTCGTCCAAAGGTTTGTTTTTCTGCATCTGGATCCAAAAGATTTAAAATCTTGCCATTTTCATCCGGCTTGTTAACTCCATCCATTTTTCTCCGTTAAGTCAGGGGTATTTCTGTCTTTTTTGCTTACTTGGCAATTCGCTCTTTTTCACTTTATGTAAAAATACCAAATACCCCTGAAAAAGACCAAATTGCCCTTTAAGTTAACAAAAAGACGGAAATACCCCTGACTTCACGAAGAAATATGAATGGAGTTAATGAGTCGGATGAAAATCGCAAGATTTTAACCTTTTTGGATCCAGATGCGTAAAACAAACCTTTGGACGAAAGTCGCAAAACTGGCCAAACATCAAAGACGAAAATGGCATTTTACTCTTACATAAATTATACAACTTTAAGAAGAAAAAAGATGCAAAGAACGGATACCAAAGATCCAAACTTATAATACTATAAAAAAGAAACATTAATGATACATTAGAATGCTAACTTACACACATACCTGTGAGGAATGTACTTCAAATAAGACCAAACCACTTGCCCGCCCATAGAAAACCCGACCACATAAAATTTGGACCCAAGTTCCAGTTGATCCGCAAGCTCTTCTGTATCTAAAGCCAAACTCTTTAACGTCCGTTTAGGATCCGGATCACTCTCTCCATAACCCGGTCGATCAAATGAAACAATATATATCCCCAACTCTTCAATTAAAGCCTGCAAAAGTCAACCAAGCATTTACTATTTAGTCAACTTTACACCGAAACTAATAAATTATCAACACGACACAGAAGAAAAAACCATACGGGAGATGCTGACGTGGCAATGACAGCGTAATGCTTGACAGAGTCGAACCCATGGGCATAAATTATTTTGTACTTTGCTGATTCTTTTGGGACACCGTATTCTTTATAGGATAAATATCTTCCGTCACGAAGCTTGATTCTTGGTGTTGTGATGGGAAGCCCGTCTGGAGGCCCGACTTTGTTGGGGGCGGGTGGACAAGCTGCTTGATAAGCCCATGCTAAAAACCCGGTGAAGAACACCAGTAGAACGAAAATCCCTGAAATGTTTCAAGTACAACAGGTTGCAAACAAAGTCAAGATGTGTGACTATAGGGAGTGTTTGGATGTGAATTATGATACCAAACTGAATAGGATGAGCATTTGGTACGGGGTACCGGTACCGTACCGGTACCGAATTTCCCGTACCAAACTTTTTCGGTACCGGTACCCACTTTTTGGCATTTTCGGTATTGGTACTTTCGGTACCGGTACCCAGTTTTAGCGAATTTCAGTATCCGTATTATCGGTACTGGTTCAGTACGGTACCGGTACCACGCTTGCATCCACACTTCAAACTAATAAGTTAAACTTACATCCAAACACCAGAAAATTGAAGAGAAATTTATACAACATTTTGGACTTTTACAATACATAAATTCCTAATAATAAATGTTAATTAGACATTTTACAGTCAAATTGGTCATCTATATAAAATCATTCTTGACATTCCAACATTCAATGTCAATAAATTATACGTAAGATTTAAGATACTACTCACATAACTAAATCCAAAACCCTAAATCAAGCTGCGCATTTAACAACAACCCCTTTGACCAAAAAAGGTCAAGATCAAATCTTTTTTAGGTTTGACTGAATACCATACAGTCTTAACTCAAATGCAACCAAAACCCATATCACAGAAATTCCCATTTCCTAAATTTCTACAAACATATGTTATGATCAAGAACACAAACCCTAGAAGCAAAATCAGAATGAAATCAACAACGAATGGATTGAAATTGATGCAAACCTGAAGAGAAAGTAGAAGAAGATTTGTATTTGGGTTTGGATTGTCTGGTGTGGGACCTAGCCGATGCTGCTGAAGTCTTCTTCTTTACTTCAGCAGCCATTGTTATTGTTGTTGGTTCAGGAAGAAGATGGGTTGATTGAGTTGGTAGAGTTTTGGGTCAAACTCATGACAAATCAGGGTGTCCGGGGCACCCTCGGTGACGTCATGCGGGGACCAATTTTGCCGAGCGGGAAGGTGCCCCTCTCCATGCGGGAAGCCAAATCGGGGACCAATTTCGGGGGGAACACACCGAAGAAGAAGGAGAGAGAAGGTGGGGCCAGCCTCATTTTCAACCAATGAAAAGTTTTCTTTTTTTTTCTTTTTTTTTTTAATAAAAAAACAAGTCACTTAATAGGGGAGTGCCGCCATCAAATTGAGATGTTAGGGGAGTTTAAGAGGGGAGTTGACGTGGCACACGAGGATTGGTTATGCGTAAGAGAGGGGACTCTCCTCTTAGGGGAGTGCCCCCCTCAAATGTAGCAGAATTTTATATATTGAAGAACAGTTGGAAAATGACTCACGCTCTAACACAAGTCATATATATCGACAAAGATTGTAATTTTATTTTTGAGTTAATTACTTTTTTCGTCTACGTGTTTTGTAAAAAATCACTATTTTAGTCCATTAGTTTAAAAATTACGATTTCAGTTCCTGTGGTTTCACTTTCGTAACCATATCGGTCCACCTCGTAACCATTTCAGTCTCTGTACTAACAAAATAAATGGATTGATATGGTTACGAAAGTGAAACCACAGGGACTGAAATGGTTACGAAAGTGAAACCATACGGACTGAAGTCGTAATTTTTAAACTAATGGACTGAAATAGTGATTTTTGACAAACCACAGGGACGAAAACATTAATTAACTCTTTATTTTTTGAGTAAATTACAAAAATCATCCTTTATGTATGCCACTTATTGCAAACTGTTTATTTTGTCTTTAATAATTACAGAAAACGTATTCGATGTTTGCAAACCCTTGCAAGTTATATCTTTTAGCCCTAACTCAGTTAATTTTTGTGGTTAAATCTGACCAAATGGACACCACATGAGGGTATTTTTGTGGTTAAATATGATCAAATGGACCCCACATGAGAATAAAATGACCAAAATAACCTCATTTGAGGTCCATTTGGTCAGATTTAACCACAAAAAATTAACTGAGTTAGGGCTAAAGGACATAACTTGCAAGGGTTTGCAAACATCGAGTACGTTTTCTGTAATTATTAAAGACAAAGGACACAGTTTGCAATAAGTGACATATATAAAGGACGATTTTTGTAATTTACTCTTATTTTTTTTAGAGTTAATATTGACAACCCCTCTCTCTCTCTAGATACATATATATATTTAGGATACGAGAATAGTGATTCTTTTTTTTACTAGTGCGAGTGTGTGACTTAAGTTATGATGTTTGTATTTTTTAAATACCTTTAAAGATGAGTGAGGTATTTGTAGGTAACCACTACAAGAAATTTATATATTATTTAAGTATAAGAAGTATAAGATTAATGGCACAAAGTAGAACAAGATAATATACAGTCTTCTAAATACAGAAAAGGTGTGGACTCAGGAAGTAATTTTTGTGGCTATGGACGGACGAAAGGTTTAACCAAATTTTTAAGAGGTGCGATCGAGATTTTGCCTTATAAAACACACTAATTTTTCTTCAAGAGGTGAGCCCGCTCACCCAACCCTCTACCTAAGTCCGCCCTAGTTACAAAGACACAATGGATCATAAAATATAATAAAAACGTAAAGATATATAACATGATGCCAATGAAAAAGACACAGTGACGAAAAAACATACAGTGGCAAATAAAAAGACACAATGATCTAAACAAAAATTCTTAAATCTACAAGCTAAAAATCTAAAAGAGAAAACCTAAAATCTAAGATTGTAGAGTTTGACGACACGGTTTTAATGTCAATAAAATGAGTTGAGTTAGATATTTAATGCATAAGAGCTTTCGTACTTCATTTAGTTTATGAAATGTATACACTTGTTGGTCCACGTTTTACTTTTGTTTGAACTAGTAGGGTGCCCGCGCGATGCGGCGGGGGCGACACTTTGGATTGCGGCATTCGTTGCTGGTAGTTTTCTTATTTGTATATGATAACATTATTGTGGTGGATATATGTCATAAGTGTTACACATGGGAGCCTAACACTTATAATGTCTTGCAACGTTCGATCAACTGCCTCTATCGCCTGACGTTTCGCCATCGATGCCTCATCCCATATAATTAACTTGGAGGACCTAATTAGTTGACTTATAATTCCTAAAATTTTGGGACATAGTTTACTATTTATCTACTAAATATCGTAAATTAGTATTAAATAAATATCGTAAATTAGTATTAAATAATTTCTAAAATTTTGGGATATAGTTTACTATCTATCTACTAATATCGTAAATTAGTATTAAATAATTCCTAAAATTTTGGAACATAGTTTATCTTCTATCTACTAAATATCAAAGTTTTGTTTTGTTATAAAAATTAATAATAAATAAAGTATAGAAAAACTGTTTTAAACATGTAAAGATTCGTTTGTTAATAGAAAATACAAAACAAATGACAAAAGTATATTAGTTCAATCGAGATGTAAATTATAAGTGCAATAAAATAACACAAAACATAAACTTCAAATATAAAATAAACTTTATTATTCATGGGATAGTCTAGATCAAACAAAAACAACTGAAAATGAAAAAAACATAAAAACACTTGATATATTTCATCTAATTTCTCTTCTTTTTTGATCCGTTTTTCTTGTTTGTGCTCGAATCAGCAGTATCATCTAATTCACCTTCTTTCTCATCGTCATCAGAATCATCCAAATTTATAACCTCGACCCATTTCCATTCAGAGAGTCTCTTAGATCTTTTCTTTTGATTCTCATACTTCCGATCCTTAAAAAACAAAAATTTAATAAAAAGTTAAAAAATGATTAAATAAATTTTATAAAAAAAAACAAATATTGAATATAAAAATTTAAAAAGATTAAATAAATTTTAAAATTACCTCTTTACTAAATTGACGTTGAAGATTAGACTTGTATGAACTGAACATTGCACCGTAAGAAATAATTTCAACACTATTATCACCATCATCCTACAATAAAACACCAAATAATAACATAACGAACTTGTTAATATGAAAGATTATAAGCGAAAATAATACTTAAAAACTAACAAAAGCTTGTTCGACAACTGGGGTGTTTAAATTGGTGTGTTGAATCTGAAAAATCAAATAAGTTAGTATTCACATAAAAGTAAATAAAAGAAAACAATTATTCATTATTGCGATATAACAAAACTTATCATAGAACCGACCTTAGATTTTTCAATATCGCATGCTTGTTTTTTCGCATCAAGTGAATTCAGAACTGGCTCCATATTTTAAATCTGTTTAGCAATAGAAATGTAGAATTGTGAGTGTTTGCTATGTATTTATAGTAGTCCATTAGGGTTTAGTTTTAGATTGGTTATCCACTTATTTAGGAAGTTTGTTGTGAGTTTTAAGTTTTTAAAATAAGATGCACATATCCTGTTTAGTTTGTTGTGGCATGTTTAATAGGAAGTTTGTTGTGAGTTTTATCTATACTATATTAAACATGTCACAACAAACTGACTTTGTACAAGTAAAATTAGGGAATATTTTAGTTTATTAATGTCGTTCAAAACAAAAAACTTGGGTAAAAAACAAATGTTAATGCATGGTAGCTAGGTAATGGTCAAAGCTGGCTTGGGAAAAAAACAAATGTTGGCTTTAATCAATTGTACATTTACGCATCGGCTATTTGTACTTTATGAACGCACGGCAAAACTAAAAAAGACAACTATCGAAACGTTTAAAAAAATGTGTCGATCGTCATGGTACCTTCGGATTTTTTTAAAACATTACGGGTTGTAAGATATCGTAGGAATACATTAAAGAATTAAAGAGGGGGGGGGGGGGGAGTGTAACTAATTACCCATAATTATGTTAAATGTCAAGGATTTAAATGTAATAGATTGAGGGACTAAAAAATAATTATGGTTTAAAAGACCACTTTACCCTCATTCTAGGGGTTTATTTATAAATAATGGGGGAAGAAGTTCTTAACTTTTGGGAATCCTTCCCTCATGTATTATAATATAGTATAGATGACGAACTCGTTGACTGTCATTTAACAAGGATCCCGTTGTAACCCAAAAGCATACCCTCCATCTATTTAGTTGATTCACATAACACAAACTTTGAGCTTGAAGATATTAGATATCCTCACTAAACCTCTCTTTAAAACAATAACAGATGTTTATAACAAATTAGGCATGATTCACATGCATGCTCCAACTTCAAGATTAATTGTATTTGAATATATCGCACGGCCGGCCCAGAGCAAGTGCCGGGTGGGCGACTGCTCTGGGCCCTAATAGAAACATGACCCAATTTTTTTTAAGTTTATATATATATTGCGAAAAACCGTGAGAACGAATGAGAAAATCAATAAAATCTAATTTTTTTAATACAAACCTCATTGTAATTGAAATACAACTTCAAAAAATGAATTTACAACATCAAATAATTCATTTATCCTCTCAAAATTACTTTTATTATATTTTTTACACATGTGTAAATATAGCAAATTTACACATGTGTAAATGGCAAACGTACACATGTGTAAATTTTCTTTATTTACGAATTCACACAAATTTAAACGTGTAAATTAAATTTCTAACATTGTATTCGAATAATAATGATAAGTGTAAAAAGAAATTTTGAATTTGAATTGTTTTTGACTAAGTTCTTACGGTTTTTTCATTCGTTCTCGCAATATTTAGTGTTCTCATTTAAACCTTTCCATATACACACACACACACATACACACAAACTTAAAAAAAATCTGTATGTTTTTAAAGAAAAAAACTTAAAGGGTCTGGATTAACGAACGAAAAAACCAATGAGAAAAAGTAATAGGCATCGACGTCAGGTACAAAAGTGTGACTATTGAGTGAACTTGTGTATAGCAGGGACCATAAGGACAAAATATAAAATTTTGACATACTACATGGAGATCTTTTACACTTACCTCTTTTTTTTCATCCGTTTTCAACTCCTTCGTCCGAGCCAATTTTAAGAGTCAAACTATAAGAAAACGACATCAGATGCCCAATTACAAACCCCAAAAGGGTAATACTAACTATAAACAGTTCTACTATATTAGCTTGATAATGGTTCAAGACATTAGGAAGCTACATAACGGGTCAAAAAAAACATATTTTAAACTAAGTTTGGACAAGTAGAAGTGCTTTTAGGATGGCATCACTTCTCCCATCTGCATAAGGGAACAAATGGCCCGCACCAGCGAGCACGTGGTAGTTTATCCATGGAAGTTGTTGGGCTATATATCGTTGCAGTGTGACGGGCACATACAGATCTTCATCACCCATCCATATATCAACAGACCCTTCGTTTTCTGGAAACGGGTTCTCAATTTCTGTTGGATCAAATTCCCATGTACCAAACCCAATATTCAAGTCACGGTGTATAGACTCGTATTCTCCTTGTTGTCTTATATGTCCCTGCGTAACACACGAAAAACAAACGACAGATCCACGTATTTCATAATCAGTAAACACAATAGTAAATCCACAAATTGCATTTTTAGTACCTCAACAGCTGATCTGCCAGCTGTAAATATCGGCACGAGTTCTCTATCTTGGCGGGATAGAATATTATGGCTGTTAGTCATCCAAGTTAGAATAGGAAACCATTTTTTAGTGTTCCACCAGTAGGTCAATGACGGAAGATAGTGAGCGACCCGCAGACTCCATTGATCTTGAAGAAGCTGCTTTGAAAATGCTTGAGATAAGTTTGATGGCAACTTGGGCCACCAATAATTAACTACTGGAGCTATAAGAGCTGCTCCTGCTTGCCTGTTTTCATCACATACACATGAATATATAAATAAGTCAATAAAATTAATGGATTAGTAGTGTGTTATATATTATTACAGTCCTGAATTTTGGCCAGTTTTGCGACTTTCGTCCAAAGGTTTGTTTTTCTGCATCGGGATCCAAAAGATTTGAAATCTTGCCATTTCACCTGGCTCGTTAACTCCGTCCATTTTTCTCCATTAAGTAAGGGGTATTTCTGTCTTTTTTGCTAACTTAAAGGGCAATTTGGTCTTTTTTCACTTTATGTAAAAAGAGAGAATATCCGTGAAAAAGAACGAATTGCCTTTTAAGTTAACAAAATAGACGGAAATATCCCTGACTTAACGGAAAAAAATGGATGGACTTAACGAGCCAGATGAAAATGACAAGATTTTAAAATTTTTGGATCCTAATACGGAAAAACAAACCTTTGGACGTGAAGAAACACTAGATAAATGGTCGGAACCGAGATATCTAGGGGGTTTGAATCTGCATAAAAGGGTTAGTTTCCTCTCGATTGATTCAGGTGCAACTGGTCTCCTTCTCCGATAACTCTGCAAAAAAGAGCACCGTTAGCCTCGCCAAGGGGAGAAGAGGGTTCTCTCCTTGACCTGACTCTGGTGTGAGAATAAGTATTGGTAATGAAGAAGAAGGAGTATTTGAGAAGTGTATGTAACTTTGGTTTCATACATAGGTTGCTTCTCATATTTATAGCGGGGAGTCGTTTGGGCGGGAAAACCCGTTAGTGAAAACTTGACGGAAGATGCTAACCCCGTAAGCGATTACATTTCCTTCCGTCAAGCTTCTTGATCCGTGGTGAGAGCACACGGATCGTGGCCTAGATCGAAGGCTGGGGATTAGCCACGTGCAAAGTGATTAAGTGGAGATTACTCTCCAATTACATGCTTTCGTTGTGAATTCAGGGATGCCTTATGTGGTGACACGTGTCCAGACGGTTGTAACCGTTTTGGTGGTGCACGATTGTATTTCTTCTAGAAGATTACTGTAGTAATCTGGTGTGGCACCTTATTATGTGGAGACCACTGAATAAATAAATCCCAAGTCTGGATATTGGGCGGAAATGTCTAATGTAGGATTTTTACCCTTTGCTTTGTGGGAGGAAGCGCAAGGACTTATGATTTCCCTTTGGCGCACAAGTGTTGACTGTTAATTGTTCTCTAAGTCCTCCTTTTTTAAGACCAATGCGCGGCCGAGCAAGGTAAGGAGAACTTTAAAGATGAGATTGTGGTATGGTCCTAAGCCCTTATTATGGGATTTTTGGGACCTTACCCCTTCAAGTCCCCCCAGTCTAGTGTTGCATTTATGCAAGTAAGTGGAGCACTGGACTTATGAAAGGGATATGCTTTTGGGCGCGAAAATAAGAAAACTTCTGGAAGAAGATTCATTCTGATTTTTGTAAAGATTTTTGAAAATCTTTGACTTTGAAAGAGACTGGTACAGTAAACCTGAATGACAGTCTGTCATTGTCAGTTGTTTTTTACTGCACGTGTCCTACACGCGCGCGTGTAAGCGCGTTTGCGTCAGTTACTGTTCTTTCTGCTGCTTGGAGAACTGTGATATCGAAAAAGTTGCTGTAGCGGTTACCGATGCTATTTATTGCGGTGAGTATATATAACGTTTGAGTAACCTCTTTTTTGTGTAATCATTGTTTTGTTGAAACTTTCCCTATTCCTTTCTTTCAAGAAAAGATTTATCATTCCCTCCTCTTATGTCAACTGGAGAACACCAAGAAGATCTCGCTGAAGAAACGTCGACTGAACTTCCCTCGTTAAAGTGGCCTAGAGCTTCCTTTGATGGTTTAATTTGGAATCTCAAATTCCAGAAAACTGGGGTGCTCTATATCCTGAAGAGGGGCAAACTGCGGCGGATGCTCCGGCTGGGTATATTACCCTTTTTTGGGATTTTTTATGTGAGGGTAACTTTCGCTTGCCCGTCACTAAATTTTTTCTTGAAATTTTTGGATTTTACAACCTGCACATCTCCCAACTTCATCCTATTGGCATGGTTAGGGTTCGACATTTCGAATTCGTGTGTCGGACAATGCATGTTGAACCAACCGTTTCCCGATTTAGGGTTTTTCATCAGATGCATTGTACCCAAGGGTTTTACTCGTTCGTTCAGAGGGCTTCTGCAAAGAAGATTCTACAGCAACCCCCAAAATCTTTTCATGATTGGAAACAAAAATTTTTCTTTATCAAAGCCGGAGTGATTCCGGTGAGGATGGTTTTAAGGGGAAAAGAAGATGTTCCGATTGAAACGATTCAGACCCCTGTTGATGAGAACTGGTATCAAGATTTGAAGGATGTTCCCAACATTGCTTTGTCGGAAAAAGCTCTTGTTGGAGCCGGCATGAGTTTAAATTGGAAGATGGATCGTGATGATAAGCCAGTGTATACGGAGGATGGTCATAGTAAGTTTGGGATTTTTCCCTCTCTCTCTTTTTTTTTTTTTTTTTTTTTGACCTGCTCTCTCTTTGATTACAGTTGTTTCACTGTATGTTGTTGCTTTTAAGAGGGAGGGTGGTAAGATGGGTACTATTAAGAAGAAGCCTGGAGAAGAGCTTTGGTACCATAGGATTGTAAAGAACTTTGTTCTTCCGCGGGATGCGGATTTGTCTGTTCACCCTGCTGCTGGTGCTGGTGAGTTATATTTGTTTCTGTTTTCTTTTCTGCGCTTGTGGGTAAGTTGTTCTTTTGCGCTTTTGTAGGTGAATTGTCAAATTTGGGCATAGGCCCTGAAAGGAAAAAACGCGCAACAACCTCTACTTCTGCGCCGAAGAAGGGTGAAGCTTATAAAGTTCAATCTTTGAAGACAAAGAATGTTGGAAAGAAGAAAGGTATGCGCCGTTCCTCTGACTCCAGCTGTGATTATGTGGTGGTTTCTGATTCTTTGGAGGGTCTTACTCCTGCAGTAACTGTTTGAGAACCGAAACTTGAACCGAGGGATTCTGCTGATATTCCCCCTTCCAACCCGAGTGATCCTATCGATTTGGATTCTAGTCCCGAACACTTGGTGCACAGGAAAACTGGTAAAAGGAAACAAGCTGATACTGATGCGGGGGGCCAACCTCCCAAGAAAGTTCAGAGGAAGAAAATTACCAGAAAAGGGAATCTTGATTCTTTTATTTCAGAAACTGTTCCTGGTGAGTTTTGCTTCTTCCTTGTTTCCTTAATGCGCATTTAAACCTTTACAAATTTTTGTCATTTTTCCAGAGGTTCCTGTTTCCTCTGTCCCTTCAGAGCTGCAATCTATGATTAATGAAGAGCTTCCTCCCACCCCTCCACATGCTTCTGTTATTGACCAATTAGAGCCTACGGGGGTTGTTGGTGGTAGTGGAGAAAAGACTGTTGAGGCTGAGAAGCCTGTTGATATTGCTGCAGAGGTTGAAAAGGTTATTGATCCAGGTGTGGTGGATGGTGCTGGTAATCCACAAACCCCTGAACCTGTTGCTCAAGGTCTAGGGAAAGAGCAAACTGCTGAAAAAACTTCAGCTTCTTCCCCTAAACCTTCTAATGTTATGCCTGAACGTGTTGAGAAGGTGACAACTGAGGAACAAAGCTCGTCTGCTGGTGTTGGTAAGCAATCTCCAATTCGCCCAGAAGAAACCTTGGGAGATTATTACTACCGGACCTATACGGAGAAAGATGCTTCTGAGCCTCACGCCCCTATTTGGAATTTAAAGAAAGGTGACACTTTCTCGGACTGGCACGTGTGCCAGGATTGGTTGCAGGGAATACTTCCGCCTGGAGAGGTCAGGTTTCAAGAAGGCCGGTCTTATGAACAAACCTATCAATCTTATCTTGAAGAAACTGCTTCTCATGTCTCTACCACTCACCGCATAGTGCGTGAGTGGTATAGTATGCATAAGGATCAGGAATCCTTTATGGTGTCTCAAAAGAAATTTGCCAAAGATGAGAAACGCCTTGCTCAGCTGAAGGCTAAATTGGAAGTTGACCAGGCCAAGTTTGAAGCTGAGCGCAAGACTGAGGAATGGTCTGTTGCTGGTTGGAAAAGAAAGGCGAAAGCTGAAGCTGCTCTTCTTTCTGAGGAACGCAAAAACTGGAGGAGAATTTGCGAAAAGGATAATGCTGAGAAGGTAAACCTTTGAAATATCATTAATAACCTTAAAGCTGAGGTTGAAAAACTGAAGAATCAGGATGCGGAGGTAGAAAAGTTGAAAAAGGAGAAAGCTGATGTGGAAGCTGCTTTGGAAGAGGCGCGTTCTCATAGGGAGCGCAGTGAGCAACGAGAGGTACAAGCTTGCGCTACTCTTGCCCTTAGAGATAAAGAGCTAGAAGAACTTAGTGCTTTGCTTTCTGGTCAGGAAAAGCTTAGAAAGGACCTGGAGCTTGCGTATTCTGAAAAGGTTGAAACCTCTCGCAGTTTGACCGAAACCGAAGAAAAATTGGAGAATTCTGAAACGGCGCGGGCGACGGCAGAGAGTGAGCTTGAACCTTTGAAAAGTGATATGGCGTGGTTAAAAGATCGCGGAATTGCTTGTGTAAGTTGTTTGTTCCTTTTTGTTGTGGAACTGCTGATGCGCTTTTTTGTTTATCTTTACTTGCTTTTATAGGTTGTTGAATCTGTTTTGGACTCTGAAGAGTTGGATAAAACCGTTGCTCGTTTAGTGGTTGCAGCGCAAAGAGATGGGTATGCGCAAGGATATGCTGAGTGTTCTCGGCATGTAAATAGCGCTTTGAAGGTGGATTGGGACATTAGCAAATCTGCTACTTTTGGTGTAGACACTAATGCTGCGCTTGCTGCTCTGAAATCAGAATTTAACAACTTGCAACTTCCGGTTATGGACCTGATAAACGTGGCGCTGCAATCGGATGATCATGTAGCGCAACTAAAAGAAATCTTTCTGGATGAGGGTGAAGATTTAGAGTAATTTGAAATTGTATTGAACAATTTTACTTTGTAATATTCGGGATGTAAATCCCTATTTTTGTTGGTGCGCTGCTGCGCAAGTAACTTAAACACTGCCGTGTTTGAAAGTCTTCAGGGCGTATTTGTACGCTTGAGAATAGCATGTTTCTATTTGTTTTGTTTGATGATTTTACAATATTTTGCATGGGTACAATTGCTTTTATTAAGTAAGGCGAATGAAGTTGGTATAAAGCTCATGTGTGAATTTATGGTCGTTTGTGACGTGATCACTGACCGCGCATGGAGCTTGTTTTAAAACTACCATAATGTTTTTGCGCTTACTAAAAGAAATTGCATGCACTTTGTAAACACAGAAACAATAGAAACTTTGCAATTTTTTTTTACGGATAGAGCACAGAGGCTTTACAAAGTTTTGCTAATAATTATGTGAAACTTAACTTACTCTCTAATATTTCCACCTTAGTTGATGGATCACGTCTTTCCGCGGGAAACTTACAGAGCCGTCTTTTAGGTTTTTGCCCGTTTGCTTGGGCCCTCCTCCCCCCGGGTTATCTGCTTAATCTCTTTGTGCACATTTTGGAGTAAATGCATGAGTTCGCCACTCTTGAGGGCTTTCTCTATTTCTGTGTGTAGAGAGATGCAGTTATTAGTGGTATGTCCGTTGTCTTTGTGATATTCGCAGTATTGTGCCGGGTCTTGTCCACGTTTATTTTTCATCGGGATCGGAGGTTTGAATTGATAGTCTTCAGTACTTAAAACCTCCGCCGGGGTCTTTGTTAGGGGAGTCCACTGTCTCTCCCTATTTTCCTGTTTGCTCTCCCGCTGTGCGGAGAGTTTGTTGATTGTTGCGCGGGCGTCTTCAGACGATCGACTTCCTGATCCAGACTCACGCCATGGTTTTTTAAACCTTCTTTCGTCGGTTGAGCTTAAGTCAGCGGGCCTATTGTGCGGTGGTGGTGGTCTGTTTGTGGTAAGGTTTTTCTCAGTTTGCACATAAACCTTGGCCGCCGCCATTATCTTCTCCCAACTTGTTGGAAGGCCCTCTGTTCTAGATAAGACTTTAACCATGTCGTCACATCTAACCGCGTACTTGAATTGAGCACGGATTAGTTGTTCGTGAACACCGCCAATTTCCAATACCTCTTTATTGTATCTGGTGATGAAATCTTCCAGATTTTCGTCATCTCGACGCCAAATGTTCATGACGTCGGATGTATCACGAATGGAACGCCGCTGCTGGCTGAAGTGTGTTAAAAACTTTTCTCGCAGATCTTTCCATGATTCGATCTGTCCGGTTGGTAGGTTATCGAACCAAATTCGCGCTGGACCGGTCAGGGTTTGCACGAACAGATGACACCTGTCACACCCCAACTTTCCACGTGTCTCCGGTGGGCCCGGTGGGGAGTATCGTGACGTGGTTGGCAACATAATAGTCAAACAACACAATTATATAAATGCACAGCGGAAGCAAAAGATAAATATTATTACATTCCAAATATAAAGCAATATCCAGTATTACAACGGAAAGTAAAGGATCCACAGGCGGATCTTTAAACATATCATTTGTTCAACAGACTTTAGACGCCTAGAACTTGCAAGATTCCTTATTAGCGCCCTGAGCTTCCAGCCAATTTCGTTCAGTACCTGTCACTTAACCTTTTTGGAAAATACGTCAGTTTTCACTGGTAAATACACTCAACTGACTCATTTGAAAAGAGTTTAAGAAAATTGGTTTGGATGCACGTGGCACAAAAATATCTTTTATAATTTGATTAAAATGCACAGAGGCAAAATTAACCTTTTATAACTTGGGAAAATTATTTGTATATAATCTTGTATACAGTTTTACTTATTTGTCATCCGTTTGGGCCGGTTTGTAGGGCCGGACTAGATTAACTGAAACGCCACAGGTATAATGCCCACAGGCTATCATCCTCTAAGTGGATTACCAGTTCCGGTATAATGCCCACAAGGATGATACCTCGGAGTGGATTACCAGTTTTTACATAATGCAGCTGTCAGGTGTATGCCTACACCCCGTGCTTAGGTCATGGCCATTTCGTAAAATGATGCCAAGGATATCCGGGACATGGTCATTAACCCCCAAAGGCCATACACCAAATAATACATATTAAACGGGTTGTAAGGACATCAATCACAATACGATTTAAATAACTACACACCCGACCAAGCGGTACTTTTATAGTGCCGTATCCCAAGCCCATATAGGGAAAATAAGTTAAGAGTATTTACCTGAGCTAGCTCCTGTCTTAAATAGTAAGAATTTAATAACTCAGCCGTATTCACTTAAGTAAGCATAGGTACCATTTACCGGAAGGCTCTAGTCTGGAATGATGGTATAAATAACTTATTAGAATGCTAACGGGTCTTTTAATTAAGCCTAAGCTTAGACCGGTTGGTCTAACAGAAAGATACGGTTTGTACGCACGATTAAGCGAAGACTGTAATAGAATATGATTTAGACCCAACAAGCTTGTATGCTTGTTTAATATGGGTAACTCAAACACATTCTGGATTTCGAGATAAAACCGATAAGGTTTGACTCGTTTCGGCTAATTTATGTAAACTAGTTACATAGGCCGAACCGTACGCGTAAGAGGCGTAACGGGTAATTATAAGAGCCATATACAGGTTTCCTAAGTTAATTATGCCTCAAATATGTTGTGACATCAGTAAAATGTCTTTCATTATGCCCGAAACGTATTTAAACACAAACTAGGCCCCGTAGGGGTAGTTTGGTCATTTAAAAGTTTATAAAAGAGTTTAAGTAACAAGCTGAGTTACAGGTCTGATGTAATCAGCAAATATACTCAATTTACTAAGTTATATCAGTAGGATAAAATGTATATGTGAAATTTATCATTTATAACCAAACTATGCCCCGTAGGGGTATTTTGGTAATTTCACATAAGCCAAAAAGCCCACAACTGAAGTCTGAGTTAATCAACTTTTGCTTACTTTTAAAATATCATAATTTGCCTAAAATATCAGTAGGTATCAACCCGGGTATGTTCAATATAATTTTAATACATACTATGCGTTGAAAAACGCTTAATAAGGCGATTAAAGGCTATTTCCGGGTTCGATACTTAAATCTGATATTTTTATATTTTCAGAAGGCTTAAAATAATTTATTTAACATGTGTGATCAGTAGCAAAAGGTTTGGAGTCGTTTAGATATGTAAAACTCATTTTATGGCCCGTAAGGGCAAAACCGACATTTACTGGATTAAGCCTACGACTATGAGTTATGCTCAGCCTAAAATTAATTAAAAGTCTTTAAAATTCCCAAAATAATATATTACATCAGTGGGTAAAAGATTTGATATCAAAAAGTATGTTTAAATAGGCTATACGCTAATTACGCCATTTTATTAACATAAAGCTTTAAATTTGCGATAATGAGCATAACTCTCAATCTACACTTCAAATTGATGTCAAACTTTGCATACACGTTTATATATCAGTAATTAAAGTTTCTACTCTTTTACATTTCCAAAAATCACTTTTTAAGGCAATAAGGGCATAATGGTCAACATATGGGCAATTAACGGAAACATGCATATTAATTGGATAACTAATGAACCGTGGTGTATAAACATAGAGGGTTATACTAGCATGTTACCTAGTCCAAATAAAGCTCTAAGGCATTTCTAAAACATGCTTAAACGGGTCAGAACTGAAAGTCAAAGTGAAAGTCAAACTATGTGACTTTCGGTTCCGAACCGGGTCTTTATAGTAAATTGTCGGGTTGAACGTGATTAGACATGTTCTTACACTAATTACCAAGTTATAACAATGATCCAACAGGTTGTATATGATCTATAATGTTACTTATGCATAAATGGCATTTTAAGTATCCTGTTGACTTTTTATAAACTAGTTTGACCCTACCTTTGACCTAGTTAGAGTGGTAATCAGGGGGAACCTTTTTAAGGGTTTGTTACCCACATAAATACCAACTTATAACTACTTTTGATTCGACTAATCACTGGACCATTAGTGATTAATCTTAAAGTCAACCGTTAATTACGACGGTTTGACTTCTAAGCTAAAACTAAGCTAAAACTTAATTAGAAAAGGTTAAGCATACTTACACGTGTCTAATGGATGGTTAGGAAGTCTTGGAATCAGCTTTGGAGTTCCAGAGATGATCAGAAGTGAGTGCAAGAATGTTTGTAACTTGGAGGCCTTATATAGTGTTTGTAAACACCATAACATGTTGACAACTAAGGCTACAAGTGACCACAATTGTCCCACAAGTGTCCCTGGGGTCTAGGAACATTTTAGGGGTCGCCCAATAGTGAGAAATACCAGTGGGATCGGTCATAATCGTGCAAAACAGGCTGCAGCCTGTTTTTCTGGTTCTGGGCGCCTGACGCGGCCCGCCTCAAGTTTCTTTAAGGTCTACGCGGGCCGCGTAGACCCTCTGATCAGGCTAAGTCGTTTTTGAGTTGTTGCATCACATCTCTTGGCCTTTCGAAAGGTCAAGTAAGCTTTTATTTGCACTTTGAACCCTCTATATTGACGCATAAGGGCCTCTAGACATATACCCACTTTGCCAAGTCCCTGGACACTTCCGGTTAACCCGAAAAGTCACAACTTTCAACGTTAACGCTTTAACCCCTCGCACACGAATTTGATCATAACTTTCTCATATGATAACGAAACTTTATGAAATTTATATCGTGCATTCTAGTGAGCATATTTAACAGTTACAAAGCTTCGGGTTTGTCAAAAGGTCACTCAGAGGAATAACTTAAACATGTTGACACATTTAACCCCTGTAGTTTGAAATCTCTCACTTTTAGCTTCGCATGATCCATGATTTATTCGTTTGACGTTATAAACATCATGTAGGGTTAATGTGAAGTATATTTATTCACTGTTGACATTTAGAACCCGTATTTTCTCATACTTTCCATGTTTGTCAACTTTAGTCCTTTTATAACATTCTTTCACCCGTTCAAACATATGACACGTGTCTACACATTATAGGACGTGAATTTTCGAGGTGTTACAACACCATAGCGGGAGAGTCCAACCCTCGACCAGACCTGCGCTGGTAAATACCCTTAAGTGGTCATCGGGATCTGTTAACCCATTAAACTTTCCCACGTTGGATGGTAGTTTAGCTTTCTCAAGCGGAGCTAAAGCTATTTCCATTACGAACTTTGAATTTTCTGCTGCTTCCGCAGGGCGGTAAATCAAAGCGTAGTTGTGTTCTGCCTTAGGGTTATAAACCGCACGAGGCCTGCACTTGTTATAGTTTGGCTGTAGTCAATTGAACACACTGGTGTTTGCACTTAAACGGTATGTTGGATCGGATTCATCGGTGTGGGTGTCTCGCTGGGAACCCAACCTATCATGAACCGATTGTCTTCGGTGAGGGGGTGGTCTACCATGGTTCTCTCTCTGGTAACTTCCTGTTTGAGTATATTCACGCTGTGATGTGGATCTGGCATAAATTTTTGTATTCTCGTAAGTTGAATCCTCCCGTTGGGAAGCGTTTGCCCGAGATCCTGGTCTCCGTGACTGAGTTAAAGGAGCAGTCTGAGCACACAGCTGTGTATATACTGCGTTTAGTGCCCCTTGAGACCTGACGTACCAGGATATTGGAGTTTCTCCTGGTGGCAAAATTGATTGAGCAGGATTTGCTGGTATCATTCCTGGAATGACAGGATCATTTGCTCGGTTGGATTGAACCTCGTTGTCATCCGAGGCATCCTCTGGGATTCCTTCCACTTGAACATTGTTTCCGACATTCGGTCGAAGACCGGTTTGCCGATGAGACGATGAATTTTCTGCCATGCTTAAAACAGAGGATGAAAAGAACTGAATCGAAACGAGATGAAAACTGAAAAAACAGAGGAATCGGTGGGCCCAATGAAGAAACACTAGATAAATGGTCGGAACCGAGATATCTAGGGGGTTTGAATCTGCATAAAAGGGTTAGTTTCCTCTCGATTGATTCAGGTGCAATTGGTCTCCTTCTCCGATAACTCTGCAAAAAAGAGCACCGTTAGCCTCGCCAAGGGGAGAAGAGGGTTCTCTCCTTGACCCGACTCCGGTGTGAGAATAAGTATTGGTAATGAAGTAGAAGGAGTATTTGAGAAGTGTGTGTAACTTTGGTTTCATACCTAGGTTGCTTCTCATATTTATAGCTGGGAGTCGTTTGGGCGGGAAAACCCGTTAGTGAAAACTTGACGGAAGATGCTAACCCCATAAGCGGTTACGTTTCCTTCCGTCAAGCTTCTTGATCCGTGGTGAGAGCACACGGATCGTGCCCTAGATCGAAGGCTGGGGATTAGCCACGTGTAAAGTGATTAAGTGGAGATTACTCTCCAATTACATGCTTTCGTTGTGAATTCAGGGATGCCTGAGGTGGTGACACGTGTCCAGACGGTTGTAACCGTTTTGGTGGTGCACGATTGTATTTCTTCTAGAAGATTACTGTAGTAATCTAGTTTGGCACCTTATTATGTGGAGACCACTGAATAAATAAATCCCAAGTCTGGGTAAAACAATATCCAAGTCTGGATATTGGGCGGAAATGTCTAATGTAGGATTTTTACCCTTTGCTTTGTGGGAGGAAGAGCAAGGACTTATGATTTCCCTTTGGCGCGCAAGTGTTGACTGTTGATTGTTCTCTAAGTCCTCCTTTTTTAAGACCAATGCGCGGCCGCGCAAGGTAAGGAGAACTTTAAAGATGAGATTGTGGTATGGTCCTAAGCCCTTATTATGGGATTTTTTGGACCTTACCCCTTCAGGACGAAAGTCGCAAAGCTGACCAAACATCAGGGATGAAAATGGTACTGTAGAACGCTAACTTACACACATACCTGTGAGGAATGTACTTCAAGTAAGACCAAATCACTTGCCCGCCCATAGAAAACCCGGCCACATAAAATTTGGATCCGAGTTCCAGTTGATCGGCAAGTTCTTCTGTATCTAACGCCAAACTCTTTAACGTCCGTTTAGGATTCAGATCACTCTCTCCATAACCCGGTCGATCAAATGAAACAATATATATCCCCAAATCTTCAATTAGAGCCTGCAAAAGTCAACCTAGTATTTACTATTTACTCAACCTTAATACCAAAACTAATAAGTGATTAACAAGACAGTGAAGGAAAAACCATACAGGAGACGCTGACGTGGCGATGACAGCGTAATGCTTGAAAGAGTCAAAGCCATGGACAAAAAATATTTTGTACTCTGCTGATTCTTTTGGGACACCAAATTCTTTATAGGATAAATATCTTCCGTCACGAAGCTTGATTCTTGGTGTTGTGATGGGAAGCCCATCTGGAGGCCCGACTTTCTTCGGGGCGGGTGGACAGGCTGCTTGATAAGCCCATGCTAAAAGCGCGGTAAAGAACACAAGTAGAAATTTCAAGAAAAACCCTGAAATGTTTGAAAACAAAATCATAATGTGTGACAATAGAGAGTATTTGGATGTGAGTGTAGAGGATCGTGCACAGCAATTTCTCAAGGCCAAAGAACCAAAGTTTTATTATCGGTAGAATTGGATTTGCTATTCAAAAGAGGGTTGCGGCGCAGCGCCCGTTTACCTGCCATCCTTATGTAATTTTTCAATCATTAATGAAGTTTGGAAGATATCCATTATCAAAAAAAAAAAAAAAAAAAAAAAAAAAACGAAACTGAATACTCATAAACACTTAAAACAAAGAATAAATTACATAAATCGTCGTTTATTTATATACTAAATTGCACTCTTTGTCCTTTGTCTTTAAAAATTATGTAAAATGTCCTTTAAGAGTTATCTTTTATCACTTTTTCAATTATTATATGTTATACAAACAAAATTTAAACCAAAATATGGAGAAAATAAGCACGTCAGTCGTGCGTTACGACATGTCAGTTTAAACTATGATTTTCTATAAAAATTGAAATTTTGTAATATCATTTTTAAAACAACTAGTTATTTTAGACATGTTATAAAATGTCTGACGTACGCTCATTTCAAAATACAACATCGCGGCAAGTTTTATTTATCTATGTTTAAACCGAATCGTCGTAACACACAACCGACGTGCTTATTTTTCTCCATATTTTGTTGTAAATTTCGATTAAATAACATATAATAATTATAAAAGTGATAAATAATAACTCGATAACACCAACATTTCATATAAAAACATATATATTTTATAAAAAATTGTTAATTGATAAATTAAGAAAATTGTAAGGAAATCGATAAAACACTAGTGATAATTTTAATAAAATAAATAGAAATAAAACAAAGAAAAGAAATAAAATAAAAGAACTTAAATAAATTACAGGTTATGTCTTTTATAAATAAAATACAGATTATGTCATTGGGTAAAATGGTCTTTCTACTTAACTGAAAAGTTAACATTAGTTGGCTTAAAGGACAAAGAGTGCACAAAATTAACAAAATAAAGGAGATGTTGTGTGATTTTTAAAGACATAAATGAAATCTTACAATTTATATTTTTAAATTTACAAAACATGAACTCACAATAATAAAACAAAAAATTGGGCATGAACTCGCAATAATAAATGTGCATTAGAATGCTTGCTGGTAGTGGAACACACTTGGACTTTTAACAGTAAAATTGGACATTCTTAGACCATGCGTAGTCGTTTGTCGAATAATGCCTTCACCCTAGGGCGTTTTCTGCCATGTGGCAGTCCGGTCAGCGTGGGGGCATTATTGGGCGTTTTTGCAAAAATGGCGTAGTGGGAATAATGCCCAATAACGCCCTTTCCATTAATTACACAATTATTTTTTTTTAAATTAAATAATGCCACAATGCCCCATTGGTCAGTCAACCATTGCCACAAGCCCCTTCAGCGTGTTTCAAAAAACGTCTTGGGCCTTTTTTTGTCGAATATCGCCCCAAAACGCCCGGGTGTAATGGTATAGGGGCGTGTTCCAGCGTTTTTTTTTTATTTTTTTAAAACAAACGCCCCATTACGGGCGGTCTTATATTATTTAAGATGATGCTATCATAAATGAATACAAAAAGCTAAATATTTTAACACCTTTAATAAAGATTTAAGATGATGCTATCATAAATGAATCAAAAAAAGCTAAGGGTGGAGGGTATGATTCAAACACTTTAGGGTGTTTGAGTCATTGTCCAGCGAATAATATTTGTTGGTTCAGTTCTGTTTATACATGAGGGAAAACATGAAAACATACCTTTGATTGCATCAGCACAGGCTAGCAGAGAATCCAGATGGAGACGCAGCAATAAGGTTTGACATGATTGTCATCGTGATCTGGTTCCTCCTTAGGGTGTTGACTGATGATGGTGACTTAGAAAACCGAAAAGGGAATCGGCTATGGAGATGGAGGTCGATTGATGTTATGTGTTATTAGGGTTTGTCTAATTGTGTAACTGAGTAACCCTTTAACCTCCACATAATTCTCCTTATATAAGCACCCAGGAGGAAACCTAATTAGTTAATAAGGGTAATATGGTCCATCAACAATTACCAACTAATTATATTAATAGGTTATAATATATTTTGATCTATATTATGTAAATGATTATAATGGCTATAGATTAAATATTAATACATAATATATTTAATCTTACATTCTCCCACTTAGCCGAGTAATCATTTACTATGAGTATTAGATAAGCCTGATCAGGAGTTAACACTCATTTTAGCCTTAAACAAGTACTATAGCAGAGAAATACAGCCGTTGAATCATTATGCGACTCAGGACCCCCATTAATCATACTATAGCCTTAATTTAAAACCTAATCGTTATGATCAAAATATGCATAAGCCCTTTGTTTGATTTGTAACTATATTTGTCTATACGCCATTATGCTAGCTTGACATATTCTTAGAGACATACAAAATCAAACTGATGAGGAAAATTAATTAATAGTTAATCATTCATAGTACGATATGCAATTGCGCATGACCATCAATTAATACCCGTCTATGAGCTCTCTTAATAAGACTTATGGGTAATGGCCTTTCAGATATAGGATCCTTAAGCATATCATGAATGTGTTCGATACAAAACTTAGTTTCCTCAATTCGTTCATAAACGAATAATTAATTGCGTATCGAAACTTAATGCAGCACCTCTTGAACTGTTACTGTTCAAGGAGTCATGGTAGCTGACTTTATCACACTAAGTCTTCAAAACATTAATTATATGGAGTTAATAAACTTATAAGTCCACTGATAAATTTCCAACAACATTTAGTGACTATATTATGTCGTTATAACTTAGGTTGTTAATATCAGTGCATTATGACTCCTCCATGAAATAGGTTTTGTCTGCTGACATAAAGATATACCCGAAATTACATTTTGTCATCTTTGAATATCACAAAGTTAGAGTAATAAACCGGTTTTAATTCTCACTTTTCTTTAAATTATAGCTTCTCGTTTCCTTTAAAGATATTGTAATACTCCATTAGATGCTTCACATTAATCTAGACATATCTAGTGTGTTGCAATGTGAGTAATATCTAAACGAGTATAGACTTAAACTTACATAAGGCTTCTAATTAATGAAGCGTAAATAAATAATCTCATTTATCCTATTATCCTCTAAAGGAAGAGTAGTATTGTTTGTTACATACGTAAGGACCCATTTAATGTTAAACTTATGGAACTGAACTAATATCCCATTGGGTCTATCTCAATATGTTATGATATCAATCACGTAAGAGATATCTCTGAGATGTATTATGTCAAAGTTTGTGTTAACAATGCTTTGACTTATGTAACATATACTTGTCAAAAGAATGTCATCTATATAGACAAGTTTATCTTAGTTGCTCCCACTCATCTTGAGGTAGGTACATTAATCCACTTGATTGTTGATGAAAATAATTACGTTAGCTTTTCATCACATTATGATGTTTGCATTAACCCATACATGGATATTATTGGCTTACAAATAAAGTGTTCTTTAACCTTCAGTTTGAAACTTTAGGTTGTTATCTAATGAACATGTAAATGTGTCAGCCATTTGTTAGGGAAAATCGTTTTAATGTTCATCTAGTGTAGCTTTAAACTATTATAAGCTACTAGAACAGTGACGATCCTCAAAGAAATCTTTGTTAGATATGTAATAAAGATTCTTTAATAATTAATCTCTTCCTAAGTACAACCTTTGACAATCAATCATGCTTTTGAGTGTCTTAACGCTTATATTAGGATTTGGTTTTCTTATGAACACTCTTAGGTAACTCAATCAAATCCCAAACGTTATACGAACACATAAAATCAGTTTTACTAGAAAACAGTTTTATTCCATTCAGAAGATTGATTGACACTAATGGCTTAATTTGAAGAGATGGGATCAGTAAACATTTCCAAAATCCATTTCAACTTCAGTTAGGGAGGTTATGTAATCATCAAAGTTAGTAGGCTTTTAAACCTAGATGACCTCCTGAGTTGATTATTGGGTTCATTAGAAGTTTCAGTTTTATGGATTAGCTCTTGGTTAGGTTGCTATCATTTTCAGGATTCTAAGTTTGTAAGAGTTGGTGCAGTATGGTGTACAAGAGGTGTAATCGGAGTTAAATTCGGAGTGAAATTTAATGACACTCTTCCCCCCACCTCTTGTATTCCTTGCAAATCATGATAAGGACTTTGACTGCTCCCACTAACCTTAGAAATATTTAGGAACTCAGCATGCTTATGGTCAATATGTAACGACCAACAAATTCTAATAGAGAAACATAAAATAATGACGTTAGTCGTTGTGATTTCTCTTGTTGAGGATTATGTTAGTTCAGGTAAGAAATCTAAGTGTGCCCACAATTAAGCAACAATGAAACTTTTGTAAGAGTAGCATTAGATTTTTAAGGAGACAAGTTATGATAGAACAGTGTCGTGATGGAGCGGTGTCTTGTACAAGAGGTGCAAATTTAGGTAATGTAAAATTTTCACTCCCCCACCTCTTGCAACTATTGCAAGTTATTATTAAGACACTTAATGCTCCCACTGATCTTTAATATCTCTCGAATGCTACAAGAGAAGTTTCAATGAGCTACGTGACGTGGGAACCTAGCACATATACGTTAGACTTTATTTGATTTCTTTAATGTCCGGATATCATAAGAAACTTTAGGGACATATCTAATAGAAAACTTATTAAGTATATATATATATGAATAGATTTCTTCTAAGAACGTGGGCCATATGCGACAAAATTTAGATACAAGTTGATAGTCTTTTAAATGATAAATGAATTATGTCTGAATATTCCATTTGGAATAAGTTCCACGAATGTCAATGAATGACTTATGATGGACCCATACTTATTCCTTAAGCCAAGTAATATTTAGAGCTGTAACGTCATGATTTAAAATCACTTAGAATGAGATTGGATAAAAAATCATCCTCATTAACCATGTCATGATTTCTCATGAATTTTGGTTGTAATGGACGAAATTTATAAGTCTCATTTTCCTTTTGTCAAATTCTCATTTGCATGATGACAAAAGTTGTGAAAGCGTAAGGTATCATCTAGTTGCATCTCAGTAATGTTTCAACCCAGATATTTAGAACAAATAGGATGAGAGTTTAAGGTAAGTGTGACTTTATGTTGACTATGCAAACCTCACAACGTTCATAACTTTGCTTAATTATGATACTATATTCTGATTAATCTTCAGAATATATAAGGTATCGAAAAGCGTTGTCAGAAGACTGCTTATTATGGTTCTTATAGCCTTAACATTTAATTTTGTCACTAACTCTCATGTTAGTTACTTGTCGAGTTCTGGTAAGGAAACGTATGGAACTAGAGTCAACTAATCATGTGTTAATTGGAATATTAAAATTATCAGACTTAAAAATCATTAGTAAGTGACTATCTAATTAAATTATCCAACTGTTCTTCTAAATAATGGATAGTCTCGTTGCTTATGCCTAATCTAATGGCACAATTATTCAGTGAGATTTTCCCTTGAAGAACCTTAAAGTTGGAATTAGCACTTGTAATTTGTCTATGGACCTTAGAACAGTCCTCTTTTAAACTATTAGTGGTTGTAAGGTGAATAACATCTTATTTTCCAGTTTCAAACATTTATTTCTTTGTACATATGTTGCTTATCAACACACTCATTATACTTTGGTACTTTTGAGTGTTATAGTTGATTTATAATGCATCAAATTGTACAAGTGAAAATCTTAGTATGTAATGTACTGGAAAAATGTACTTATTTCCACGCGTAAGCCCTTAACTTTATGGGTCATGGTATTGTACATTATTATGTATTCACATATACCACTTAGCTTTATAATTTATAATTTAAATGAAGGCATGCATCTTAGGAGTTCTAGTGATTATTCCACAATTATAGATTAGTCTTAGGAAAGACTTAATCTGGAATAACCTTTTAGTGACAGCACTTATTCTTGATTATCATAAGAAACATCATGTTCAATTTATCCTAATCATCATGCTCTACTTTTCTTCTGTAGTGCTTTATCAGAAGAGAGCAATAGGAGTATCGTGCCTTAAGAGATAATCAAGGATTTAATTTAAGAGCTAATTCTTATAGAAACTTTAAATAAAGCAAACATTTTAGGTTTAGGAATTAGAGTGGATGAGATACATATAGAAGAAAAATTATAGTGAGTAAAATTATGGGTATTAAGAATAAGGCAGACGAAATGATCATAAAACTTAATTAAGGATCATTAATATAAGGATCATTGAGTGAAGAGGTTGTGATATGTCTATTACTAACATCAAAATAATAGACTTAGCTAAAAAATTCTACTTAAACGAAGACAAAACAGCTTTGGCCAGAAGTGTAATCATTTAAGCATATGTGCAAAGTGGTTGTAACAAATCAGCTTTGGCCAGAAATTGAGACAATCACTTTAGTTATGCACTCGTTAAGTATGCCATCTATGAATGAATTAAATCAGCTTTGGCCAGAAATTAAGACATTCATGCTTATGATGCATACTTAACATAGCTTTCGTAATACTTGAACGATAAGTAGATGTATCAAGTCAGCTTTGGCCAGAAATGATACATCAAAAACTCATTCAAGTTAAGCTATTTTGGTTTTGTAAAACATTATTTGATCCTTATTAATTAACTAAATATTTACAAAAAAATTTTAGTTCACATTAAACAGCTTAAAATAATGAGGTTTCGAGTCACAACCTTGTTGTCTCGAGTTATGACCTTATGGTCTCGAGTCGAGACCTTTGTCTCGAGTTATGAGCTTATGGTCTCGAGTAGAGACCTTTGTCTCGAGTTATGATCTTATGGTCTCGAGTCGCAATCTCAGTCTCGAGTCATAATCATGGTCTCGACTAGTATGTTTTATCAGATCTCGGTTCCTTAATGAGGTCTCGAGTCGCAACCATGGTCTCGAGTGATGAAGATTGAAGTCCTTAGTTGAAACCTTTAGTGGTCTCGAGTTGAGACCTTATGGTCTCGAGTCGGAATCGTTGTCTCGTGTTGTGAATATTTGAGAACATTTATGATTTCGAGTTGAGATCTCGTGGTCTCGAGTCGAGATCTTGGTTTCGGGTCGTTAAAATTGATCTTGAAACTTCCTGTTTAAGCTATTAATGCAAAACATAACTGAAAATTCGAAATTTAAGGGATTGTGAGATATGATTTCCTATTCTAATGCTGATCTGATTTTGTCAAATATCTCGAAAAATTATAATCTGTTTATCTAATAACAGTTTTCGAAAATCTTTAGAGGACAAAATCAGATCAAAATTAGGAAAACACTTAATAATCCGAATCATATTCCAAAACATAATAGAATTTTTGAATTTTCCTAAGAACATGATGAACCCTAAAAAAATTAAAACATAAATTCTGGAACCCAAAACCTGAATTTTAAGACTTTTCTAAAACAGATTTCGGTTATAAACATAATCCAGTTTGATTTCGAGTGAACATGTAATTAATTTTTGTCCGAAAACAGTAATCTCGAGTGAACCTTTATGACTCGAAACCGGCTGTTCATAAGATTTTCAAAAAATTCCGTTTTCCAAGTTTCAAACCCAGAATTATGGATACGAAAACAAAACTGACTAATCAACATATGCTCTGATACCACATGTTGGTTCAGTTCTGTTTATACATGAGGGAAAACATGAAAACATACCTTTGATTGCATCAGCACAGGCTAGCAGAGAATCTAGATGGAGACGCAGCAATAAGGTTTGACATGATTGTCATCGTGATCTGGTTCCTCCTTAGGGTGTTGACTGATGATGGTGACTTAGAAAACCGAAAAGGGAATCGGCTATGGAGATGGAGGTCGATTGATGTTATGTGTTATTAGGGTTTGTCTAATTGTGTAACTGAGTAACCCTTTAACCTCCACATAATTCTCCTTATATAAGCACCCAGGAGGAAACCTAATTAGTTAATAAGGGTAATATGGTCCATCAACAATTACCAACTAATTATATTAATAGGTTATAATATATTTTGATCTATATTATGTAAATGATTATAATGGCTATAGATTAAATATTAATACATAATATATTTAATCTTACAATATTATGCCATGTTAAGTCCCCATTCCACTCTCTATTTTGCACTCAATCACTGGAAATGATTCAAACACATAGAGAGTGTTAAAGAATTTTAAAATAAAAAATTGTGATTGGTTGAAAGGGGTTGAGACCCACCATTAAACCCCCTCTATCCTCCTTCCCCGCAGCTGTATACACCGAAAACCCCACTCACCGCTCACCGATATTGGGGCGGCGGCAAATCACCGATCAGTGAAACATACTCCCCGAGGGAGTTACCGCAATCATACCGACCCCCCCCCCCATAAATATTTTAACACCTTTAATAAAGAAACCTTTGACCAAATAAATCATATATCAAATCCAAATTTTGTTAATTTCAGTGATCAACAAGTCAGTGAATCAATCAATCATACCCAGTAAAATCCCATAAATGGCAAAGCTATTGGTAGCGTCTGGGAAGGGTGGGATGTAGGCACACCTTACCTCTACCCCTAGGGATAGAGAGACTGCTTCCAGTGAGATCCCCGGCTCCAAAACACCAAGAAAGAAAGAAATAAATAGAACATGAGGTGCGTGTGTATGTATGAAGCTACCAATATAACATGAGTGGTGAAAGAGTGCATGGTAAACAAGACAAATATAACACAAACAGCCTATACACATAGTTACATACCTATGACCATACACTACACCTAAAAACACAATTGTACCCACTTCTAAAAATCATTAACCTTAATCCTACGTCTCCACGAGCTCTTATCATGGACCATGTTCTCAGAGAGGTGCAATCTTTGCAAATCCTGCCTAATCCGCTCATCCCAAGTAAGTTTGTTAATAATAATGATTCATATATTATTTTAAGGTTTAAGATGGTTAATTTCAATGATCTAACAAGTTTAGGAATTGATGCAAACCTGAGGAGGAAGTAGAAGAAGAAATGGATTTGGATTTGGATTTGGATTTGGATTGTGTGGTGTGAGACCTAGCTGATGATGCTGAAATCTTTCTCTTTATTTCACCGGCCATTGTTATTGTTGGTGTTGGTAGTTGGTAGAGTGCTGTGGTGTCAAAATAATGGCAAAAAAAATACCATCCACGTATTTGAAATACATTCATAGAATATATAGTTATTATTGTTTTTTTGGGTATTTTGTTTTTTAGTGATTAAGAGTTTTCCTATCGAGTAAATTTTTATTTTAGTCCATGATGTTTGACACAATTATCATTCCAGTCTAAAAAACATTTTTTTTTTGTCTTTGTAGTCCAAAAAATTGTTTTTCTTGTCACTTATAGAACTTGAACGCAACGTGACGGGTTTCCATCTAGTATGATTATAAATTTATAATGCTAATGAGTAAATTGCCATTTTAGTCCTTGAGGTTTGGTCAAAATTGTCATTTTAGTCCAAATAGTTTTTTTTCTCCTCTGGGTCCCTGACCTTTCCATTTTGATCACAGTGCCTAACTCAGTCTAAAAATCTGGTTATAACCAGGGGTATTTTTGGCATAACTGTTGTGTAGTGATAACCAGGGGTAGTTTACAACATAATTTATAAACCTCATAATAATTTAATGCCAAAAATACCCCTGATTATAACCTGGTTTTTAGACTAAGTTAGACAGTGTAATCAAAATGGCAAGAAAAAGGAAAAGTCAGGGACCCGGAGAAGAAAAAAAACTATTTAAACTAAAATGACAATTTGAACAAAAACTCAGCGACTAAAATGGCAATTTACTCTAATGCTAATTGAATTAGTTTAAAAATATCTCGTGGACACCAAGTAGGTTAAATTATTTGTGAATTTTTTGTAAGTATAATAACTTTGCCATGCAAGTGTTGTCACAGTTATTTAATCATATTTTGTTAACGGTCAATATATCAATCCCGAGTACTCTTGGGGCATCCACTGGACAAACGGAGTACTCTGAGAGTAACCTGAGTCGTCCACCACCAATTCTGGGGAAAACCCGGTAACCCACCCGCCCGTAGGCACAACGGTAAAATTACCAGTAAAACCCGTTTGACTCAAAGATCGAACCCATATTTTCCTGGGTCTCCTATCATTGCCCACCACTGTCTCACTCTTTTTTTTTACACCAAATGAGAATTGAACTTAAGTCTTTCAAAAAAGAACTCAAGTCCTCCTACCACTTGAGTCAGAGGTCATTGGCAATTATTTAATCATATTGATTCTAAATTTCTAATGCTGAAACAACGAAATTGTTTTAAAATAGCCATTATTCTTCTCAACGCATCGCTGACTGAAGAGGCCTATTCTGTTACGGTTGGCCTCACCTCCGCTCGTGCAATTTGGACTTCCCTAGAGGCCGTCTTTTGTAATGCCTTCGTTGAACAGATTTAGAACTTGCGTGATACTCTCCGCACCCTTAAAAAAGGTGACAAACTGATTACAGAGTTTGGTCGTGCTTACAAGGCTATATGTGACCAACTTAGTGCCATTGGCCATCCCGTTGTTGCTATGGATCAACTCTATTGGTTTTATGTGGACTTGTTACTGCTTTTGAGAGCTTTTCTATGTCCACTTGGTCGGTATGTCCTATCCCCAACTTTATTGATCTTTTAGCTAGTGCAAAAAAAGCCATGAACTGTTTATGAAGAATTTGCATGGTACAAATGAATCTCCTGTTGTTGCTTTTACGGCCCAAAGCTCCACGCATAGGCCCAATTTGTTTGGCTCAAATTGCAGACCCAACAGGGCTTCCTCGGCTCACAATAGGCCCAATTGTTCATCATTTAATAGCTACAGGGGCATGAACAGAACTTTAGGTCGCCAAAGTCGATCTCCTGTTTGCTAGTTATGTCGCAAATCAAGTCACTCGACTGCTTAGTGTTTTCAGCTTGCATCCTTTGCTCAGATCGTCTCTCCCACACTGATCAACGGGCTCAAGCCTTCCATGCTTAGTGTCAACTGAATTCAATTATTCCTGATTGGACATCCGACACTGGAGCCACCACTCACATGCTTCCCAATACCACTAATCTTCAAAATTCGACTCCAACTCAAGGTAATCAAAATGTTTACTTTGGCAATGGTCAATCTATTCCCATTACTCATGTTGGTCAAATGAAAATTTTAGGTAATTTAGCCCTTAACAATGTTTTGGTTGTACCATCTCTTACCAAAAATCTTTAATCTATAGGCAAATTAACTAAAGATAATCATGTTGATGTCATATTTTCTCACTCTTATTTTTATATTTAGGACCAACAAACTAAGCAAATTCTAGCCCGGGGTTGCTGTGAAGATGGCCTTTATGTTCTTCGCCAAATTCATGAAGCTTTGGACACCTCATCTTCTTGTCCAAAAGCTTCATTTGAGTATGGCACTCTAGACGGCATGTCAAATTTGATATTATCTCTATGTTGAAAAGTAGTGGTTATTTATCTTTTACATAAATGTTACCTAAACCGGGCCTTTGTTCCATGTGTGAACTTGCAAAAGAAAAACGTCTACCTTTTTTGTCTAATGATAAACGAGCATCGTCGCCCCTTGAAATAATACATTGTGACTTATGGGGGCCTTCTCCAATTAAGTCAATTGGACATTTTCTATATTATGTTGCTTTTGTTGATGATTATTCACGATTTACTTGGTTATGTCCTCTACGAACTAAATCAGATTTTTTGATGCTTTATCTATATTTATACCTTTTATTCAAACTCAATTCTCCACCAAAATTAAGATTTTTCAAAGTGGTGGTGGAACCAAGTTCACCAATAACCGTGTATGACAATTGTTTGAACAAATAATAATTTACATCGGATGTCTTGTCCTTATATCCCGCAACAAAATGGTCGTGTTGAACGAAAGCATCGTCATATTGTTGAACCGGCTTATGCCCAAATAGCCACTGAATATTGGGTTGATGCTTTTTCTTCGGCGGTCATTATAATCAATCTTCTACCATCAAAACTATTGCAAGGAAAGTCACCGTTTGAAATGTTGTACTATTAAGTACCACACTATGAATTTTTTCGGTCATTTGGATGTCGTGTCTTCCCTTGCCTTTGTGATTATGCTCCTCATAAACTTTCCCCTCGGAGCATTCCATGTATATTTGTTGGATATTGCTCAAAATACAAGGGATATAGATGTCTTGATCCTAATATGTCACGTGTATATGTTACACAGAATGCACGCTTCGATGAATATTATTATCAAAGTGATGCCTCCACTACTGCTACAAAAACCATTGACTTCCTTGAAGTCGATACCTTTTTAGATGCTTCACCAAATGTCTCTAAAACCACTGTTGCCTCTAAGAAACTATCACCCACTGTTGTTTCTAAGCCATCCTACAGCCCAGATACCTTTCCCAATACCCAATACCCATTCCCTTTTCTCCGGCCCAAAATCATTCTCTCGCACCTGCCCAACTCATCAAACTCGCCACACTGATCTCCATTCACCATTCCTCACACCCAAAGCCCAACATCCACCCCCACTAAAACTAGGCCTATGTCTCACTCCGCTGGCCCAGAAATGGCATGATGTTTATAAAAAGTTAACACCTGGTTACCTCTTCGTTTGAAAGTGCCACGTTGCTCTCATATACGACATAACCCCAAATCAGAATATTTGTAGTTACTTTACCCTTTCTCAACCTCCCTCACTTAACCACCATTATCATCTTACGGTTTTCCATTGGCCAAAACAGTCTCAATCCAACGACTACATAAACACAACCGGAGACCATTTCTCCAAAACAAAATAAATCCCAAACTTTCCAACGACACTTTTCCGATTAAAAACCACCGTAAACAATGGCCGGAAGATCTGCAGTCGCAAAGGACACATCATGTTGCAGCATAGCCGGCCTTCAATTCCCCGTTGACCGTATCGCTCGTTTAGTTGAATTCTGGTCTACATATGTGAAGATCCAAAATTCAGAGAAGGCCGGAGCCTGCAATTCGAATTTGGAACTTGGAGAGGAATTGAGGACTTGAACCTGCAAAAGAGAAAACCGTTAGGCTCAACGCAGAGATGGGAGGGCCCCTCTGCGACCACCCTCCGGCGTGAGGATAAGTATTTGATAGAGAGAGAAAATAGAGAGAGAAAGTAGGACGAAGGTTCAGAGAAAATCGCACTTGGCTTGTACTTGGATGGGTATTTATACTAGTCAACTGAGATGACGTCATCCGTCTTGGACGCACTTGTTTGGAGGTCCGTCTCCGGTATGCTTAGGTATGGAGGTCTTCAGAATGTTCGTCCGGTGATGTTTTGGTCCATCCCTTATGAGAATGTCCGGACTCGGATATGTATCTTCAAGTCCCCCATTTTATCAAGTGCTGGCGAGGACTTGATAAAATGTTAAGCTAAGTTTTTTGGACGGATGATGTGGCAATGTGATTGTGGAGCTGACGTGGTGTCGGTGAGGTAAATTCTTTGACCGTCTGTCACCGACTGGTGACGGTGACAATCCCCGCTTCAGGAATCGTGAACGGCGCTTGACGTGACGGTTGACATGATCGCCCCTTGATAACCGACTTAAGATTTCTATAAAAAGCCTTTCTTATATTTCATTTTTATCTTTTTACTCTCTCGATCTCTCTTGGTGTTACCCCCCTTTCATCTTCTTCTCAAATCTTTTTCTTCTATAAGGTGCGTAACCTTTTTACAGTTCGGTCATGGCTCCCGGGAAAGAGAACCTTTCCGAGAGTGTTAGTGTTATGACTCAACGTCAATTGGATAAGTTTGTCCGTGATTACATGATTCCCATAGACCTTCATCTGGTTCTACCGGCTAAGGATAAGACCATTTATCCTTTTCTTCCCGGGAAATTTCCCTTATACACCCGAGTCTGTAATTTTACGAACTATAGGGTTCCTTTTTCAAATTTTTGGTTAAAGTTCTTCGGTTTTTTCGGGTTCATCTTTGTCAAGTGAACCCGTTCAGGTTAAGCCGAATAAACCATTTCGAGGTTTCTTGTAGAGCTCTGAACCGGAAACCGGATTTAAATGTGTTCCGACATTTTTACGAATTTATAACTGCTGGGGACTGGTATACATTTGCCCATCGGAAGGGTATTCCAAGCCCGGCCGGAGAGGAGAAGTCCAGCCGGAAAAATTGGAAAGTTCATTTCTTTTGGCTGGACGATCGTTGTCTTCCGGTCGAGATGGCATGGAGATTTAAAGATCAGTCGATGATCTTTGAGCTGGGTGAGGGCTTTATCTTTGACCAAGAGCTGGCTCAGGATCTGAACGACAACCGGTCCCCTATTCGTCCCCTTCCCGACCACTTGCTTTTATTGGGACGGGTTCGTTACGTTTGGGGCCGAGGGGATAGGACTGGATGGTGATCCGTAAGAAGGGTGAAAGTAAGCTTCCCGGCCTCTTGTCCTCCCTTTGGCGACCTTTTCTTTCAACACTCCTAACATGTTTTTTCTTTGTCTACAGGGGACGAGATGTCACTCCGAGATGCGCTTAAAGTCCCGAACTTCAGCACATTGGATTTTGATTTGATGGGACAGCTGAAGACGAGGTACCTTTTCTGAAGCAAGTATCTGTGTAAGCTCAGGAGATTCACCCACAGGTTCACGAGCCTATTCCTTCCGAAGCTCCTGCTACGGAGACTGCTTCTGTTGGCTCCGGATCTAAGGGAGTGACGGCCGGATCTTCTGCTGCTCGAGTCCGGGCCGAGCTTGAAGATGAGGATGTCGAGAGTGATCCAGAGGTTAGGGAATTGGATCAGGCTCTGATGTATCGTCCTTCGGGCGCGTCTGTCAAGGGTAAAGGGATTTCTGAGCCAAAAGGACTTGTTCGGAAGCACAAAGCTGATGTTACCCAGATTCATTCTTCTGTTTCCCTCCCTATACCGAAATTGACCAAGAAAGCCAAAAAGAGCTCTTCTCACTCCAGTGATAATATTTTAACTGATTTAGACGAACATCTTTCTGGTGGGAAGTCGTCCAGGGAGGAAGCTGCTTTGGCTCGTTCTGCTCCAACTCCTACATATTCTGGTGGTTTTCTTCCGGTAAACGAGGCCGAAAATATGGAGGTTGAAGATCCTGTGGTTACGAGCAAGGGTGAAGGGAAAACTCAGGGTGATGCGAAGGTGGTGACTTTTTCAGGTACGATTTTGGACTCTTCTTTGGGTCTGGACTGTTTCCTTGATGATGAGGAAGACCAAGTATCTTCTCTCCCCCCATCTTGGTTCGGGCCTGAAGTAATGTCCTTCTTTCGATATGCAGATGTATTTTCTGATGATATGGAAATTGATCCGGCCACCGCTGACGAGAAATTTGTGCCGGATTGGGATGTGAGGAACAAGGATTCAGTGATGGATGAACTTACAGCCAGGATGTTTTTGTTCAATATCAACACCCCATTAGATCACTCCCGGAGCCGAAGGATGAAGGGTCAAGACCTGGGAGCTGCGGTGCTGCTTAATCAAGCTCAGTCAAATATTTATGTAACCGAGCTGTACCGCAGGTGGGTTGAAGCGGAATCGGTGAAGGAGGACTTGGAGAAAGAAACTATTGCCTTGAAACACAAGATACAACGTACTCCGGATGCCGAGAGAAAGCTTACCCAACTCTCCCAAGACTTATAGGCTCAGAAGGAGAAAGTGAAGTCCTTGACAGCTCAGAATCAATCTTCTCAGGCTGCGGCCGCATCTGCGTCGGAGGAAAGGGATAAGATAGTAGCTGCACTGAAGAGCTTTGCGGAGTCTTCAAAAGAAAAAGATAAGGAACACAAGGATGTTTTGGCGAAATGGAAGAGGCGGTTTCTAGTGCTTGTGTGGCTTATAAAAGAATGCTTGCAGGTCCGTTCTTTATTTCTCGTTTATTTTGTATATCTTTTTTTAACTTTTTCTAACACATTTATCAGAACGTGATGCCCACAAAACAGGAGAAGCCGATTTGATGGCTCGGATGGAGGAAATGAAGGGGCATCATAAGGCCGAGATCGAAGAGTTAAAATTGGAGAACGCCGATTTGTCTCAGAAGGTGGAGGACCTCCAAGCAACCAAAGCATGGCTTCTGACGGAAGGGGCTCGACTGTTAGCAAAAAATATTCACAACGGTCCGGAGATGACCAAGGCCGTTGCTACAGTTAATAATGCCATGAGTGCCATCGGTGTTAATTCTGGAGTTCAGGGTGGATACATTCATGCGCTCAAAAAGAAGACACCTTACGGAGAAGTTCCTTTGATCAACCGAAATGCGGAGGACGAGCTAAATACTGCTATTGCTTGCTTTGACTCGCTCAGCTTTCCGGTAGTGAATGACTTGCCGAATCTTGTGAATGAGCCACTTCCGAAGATCAAGGATGCTTTGTTTTTTGCCGGGGAGCCTTCATCGAAAGACTGAGGTGGATATACCTGGTTCTTTGGGGTATGCACCTCTGGACATTTTAGATAGTAAACTTTTGAAGGTGGACATATCTGGTAATTTGGGATATGCACCTTATTTCGTTCCGAATCTTGTAATGATCTCTGTTTTTACCGTTTATACATTTTGACAATTATCCCAACATTGTGAATTGTTTAAGTAGTCTCCGGATACTTTAGTCCGGTTATTTTTTATGCAATCATTTGTTTACATGCGTCCATGCTATGTTATGATTGTATTTTAATTTTCTAGAATGTTCTTACTTGTATGCAGATCCGTCGCGTTTTTATACTTAGGATAATTTCTTAATGAAAGTAAAAAAGATGGACAAATGCCAGTCCGTCCTTACTTTTTAGGGTTTGCATCCCTTAGTTCGGCCGATGGTAATTTATTCATGTTACAACTTAAATGATAGAAAGTTCGTGCATTCTATTTATATTAAGATATTCCGGGGTATATCCCTCCGGATATTACAAACTTAGGTAAAAACGTAAAAGAGGTGCGGGAATTACCCTCCGCATTACATTGGAAATAATGGAAAATAGAAAGGTGCGGGCAATACCCTCCGCATTACAAACTTTATTCTAAATTTTTCCAAGATTTAAGTACTTCATAGGAAGCATCTTTTAAGGTGCATCCCATTCCAGGTACGAGGGACGGGAGTTCCATCCTTCTTGACGAGCGTGTAAGCCCCATTTCTTCCGGATGTTTTGACTACCTTGGGGCCTTCCCACTTTAGGGCCATCTTCCATGTTCCTTCGGCTAAGCTGGCATCATTCCTCCGCATAACATAATCCCCTTCTTTAAAACGGACCTCTTTGACCTTAGATTTATAATGCTTCTCCAACTCTTTTTTGTACTTGGCCACTCTGATGGCCGCAAGCTCTCTTCGTTCCTCGGCTAAGTCGAGGTTTAGACGGAGTTGATGCTCATTCTCTTCTTGGCTTTGCATCATGCTGTGGGTGGGGATGCCAACTTCAGCGGGGATGACTGCCTTCGAGCCGTAGGTCAAGCTGAAGGGAGTTTCCCTAGTGCTTCTTTTTGGCATCGTCTGGTGTGCCCATAGGACGTGTGGGAGTTCATCTGCCCAAGAGACTCCTTCCTTGCCCAAACGTTTCTTAATGCCTTCCACTATGCTGCGGTTGGCTCTTTCAACCTGTCCGTTAGCCTGGGGGTGGGCGACCGAAGCGAAGCTTTGTTCGATATGCATTTTCTCACACCAGGTTTTGAATGGCTTTTCGGAGAATTACTTTCCATTGTCACTCACGATGCATAGTGGCATTCCGTATCGGCATACAATGTTCTCCCATACGAACCGAAGTATTTGATCACCGGTGATGGTTCGGAGGGGTTTGGCTTCGATCCACTTGGTAAAGTAATCAATTGCGACTAGCAGGAACCTTACACCTCCGGTGGAGAGGGGGAAAGGACCAACGATGTCAATTCCCCACTTTTGAAAAGGCCAGGCCAAGGTCATAGGTACGAGGCTATTTTTTGCACGATGACTGACCGGGGCATGGCGCTGATAATCTTCACATGCTTGTAGCTCACTAACGGCGCTTTGGTGCATACCTGGCCAGAAGTATCCGGCGTTCATTGCTTTGGCTATGACCATCCTCGGCCCGGAGTGTATGCCACAGATTCCCCAATGAATTTCTCTGATTACATAGCTGGCTTCTTCCAGCGTTAAACATCTCAGAAGCGGACCCAAGAATGTCTTCTGGTAAAGCTTTCCATCATGGACTTGGTACTGGAGTGCTTTGACCTTCATATTTCGTGCCTGAGCTTTATCTTCTGGAAGTGTACCATTTTCCAGATAATCCAGAATTGGTGTCATCCACGACTTTTCCTGTATGGTCATTGACATTACAGCTTCTCCCTGACTGATGGCCGGAGCTTGCAAGGTTTCAACCAAAACTTCCTTGGATAAATGGCAGAACGTGACTGATGCCAACTTGCTCAAAGCATCGGCTTTTTTGTTTTTGCTCCTCGGAATGTGAACAACTTTACACGAATCAAATATGGCCATCAGACTGTTTACTTGGTTCAGGTACCGAATCATATTTTCTTCCCGCCCCTCGTATTCTCCGTTAACTTGATTGGCAACCAATAATGAATCGACATGAGCTAGGACGGAGCTAGCACCGGCTTTTACAGCAGTTTGGAGTCCGGCTAGGATGCTTCGTACTCTGCTTCGTTGTTTGATGTCTTGAATTTAAAACGCATAGCGTAGGTGTATTCTATCCCTTCCGGATCTATCAAAATTAAACCTGCTCCAGACCCCTCCTTACAGAAGCTCCGTCCGTATATAAATTCCAGACCTTCGGGAGGACGGGTTTTTATTTAGCGCTTTCTCCGGTGGGAACCCCAGTAAGGAAATCCGCTACCACCTGGCCTTTTACCGGACCTCTTGTTCGGTAAGTGATGTCGAAAGCACTGAGTTCTATAGCCCACTTTGTAAGACGTCCGGAGACCTCAGGTTTTCTTAGGATCCACTGGATCTAGAGATTGGTTTGCACTTCTATATTGAAGGCCTGAAAGCACCTTCGGAGGTGCCTTGACGCGTGTCCCAAAGCGAGTGCCAGCTTTTCTATCATCGGATATCTGGTTTCGTAATCCTTTAAGACGCGGCTCACGTAATAGACCAGAATTTGTGCTTGATTTCAGTGTACTACGAGTACCGCACTGATGGCGAAATGGGAGGCGGAGAGATATACTGTGACTATTTCACCTGTTACCGATGCGGTCAAGGTAGGTAGGGACCCCAGAAAAACTTTAGCTCCTGAAAAGCGGAATCAGCTTCCGTCATCCATTCGATCTGACCCTTACCAGTGCTCCTTTTTAAGACATTCATGAAAGGAATGGTGCGGTCAGCAGCTTTGGAGATGAACAGTGCAATGCCACTAGCTTGCCATTTAAAGATTGAATTTCCTTTACCGTTTTCGGAGACTGCCTAGAAACCATGGCTTGGACCTTATCTGGATGAGCTTAAATTCCGGACTGAGTTATCCATACCCCTAAAAATTTTCCTTCTTCTAGGCCGAATGAACATTTTTTGGGGTTTAATTTGAGATTGATACTCCGAAGCCTGGTGAAGGTTTCAAGTATGTCGTCGATCATGTTGTCTTCGGCTTCACTCTTGATAACCAAGTCGTCCACATAGATTTCTAAGTTCCTTCCGATTTGATCTTTAAACGCTTTATCCATTAACCTTTGATAGGTAGCTCCGACATTTTTTAATCCAATCGGCATCTTAGTATAACAAAAGAGACCCTCGTTTGTTACGAATGCTGTCTTATCCTCGTCCTCTAGAGCCATTTGTATCTGATGGTACCCCTTAAATGCATCCAAAAAACATTTGAGGCGAAAACTTGCCAGAGAGTCAATTTTTAGGTCGATCTCCGGAAGGGGATAGCAGTCTTTAGGACATGCATTGTTGAGATCGGAGAAATCGACACACATTCTCCAGGTGTTGTCTTTTTTGGTGACCATTACCGGATTGGAGACCCAAGTTTAATACCGCACCTCCATGATAATTCCGGCATTCAACAATTTACGCGCATCTTCGGCAATGGCTCTATAACGGGCCGGAGTCATATTCCTCTTTCATTGGGCAACAGGTTTGACTGCATGTGATACTTTCAACTTATGTTTGGCCAAGACACGAGGGACTCCAACCATGTCGGAGGTTTTCCAAGCGAACACATCAAGAGAACTAGATAATAGCTTCCACAGCCGTCTTTTAGTTCGTTCGGGGAGTTGGGCTTCGATGGCAATCTTTTGTTCCGGAAAGTCCAGATGGATAGCCCATTCCTCAGTGAGCAAGGCCGGAGGTTGTGCATTATTTCCCACGCTTTGTCGTATTTCGGTGACACACATGGTAGACTTGGAGTGCAAGGTTGCCACGCCGGCATTGGTGGGAAATAGTAACACCCCGCGTTTTTGAAAGTCAAAGTACAAGTCAAAGTCAAAGTCAAAAGAAGAAAAGATTGCTAATTACGAGCTGTCACTCCTTGCTTCATTATTTATTGTACTTCTTGACTTGTAATCGAATCTTTTAATTTGTGAAATTTAGTTGTATTATGTGGAGTATCTGTAATAATCGCAGTTTATCGCTAATCGACTTATCCCTATCTTATCGCTATCGCATCGCAACTCGAATTATGTGTTCTGGATATTGTTTTACGTGTGTGTGTTATTTATGTGTTACTTGTGCATGTTATAATTTTTTTGTGGTGATCATTCGAAAACGCAATCGCAGCTCTATCGCATCGCAAACTCGGGATTTAAGGTCTACTTTTATGTTGTATGTTAGTTAGGTTATATGTGTAACTATTGTCTAATACTATCGCATCGCTTACTCGCAACGCACGAAACGCCCAACGCACGAAACGAAACATCAAAACCCACCGCACTCGAGATGTTCGATCGAATGACCATTCGATTGAATGGTCATCCGTCCGGATGACCATGTGATTGGATGGCCATCCGATCAGACTGCCCTCCGATCCGCACACCTGCACCGCCTTTCCTCTTTTGGACACCTAAAAATACCTCCTGTGACCAGCGCACTTTGGGCTATTTTCTCTCGATTTCTAGCGATTCTTGTAAGTTTCTACCACAAATCTTGTACTTCTATCATCTACACACACTTCTTCATCTTTTTAACCTTTGAATCTTCACTTTTAACCATGAAATCGGCTGATTTGAGGTGTTCTAGGATGATGTCATCATGGGGAAAAAATAAGTTTATATATATATATATATATTTTCTTGAGTACACTTGAAATACGTAATTTTTGGAACTTATATGAAAATACGAATATTTTTGCCAAAGGAAAAATTATAAATAATTTTTCTAAGTAATATTCCTTAAAATATATATTTTGAAAATATATATGAATTTTTATTAGAAATAATATTCTGGAAAATTAACACGAAATTAAGTTTAAGAATAATTAATGAATACAATAAAAATACGCATTTTCATACGTATAAATACACACCGGAATACGACACCTTTACATGGCAAAAATATACAAGAATACGAATACAAATATACCCATCCTTGGGAAGGATATACATGTTAAATACTTGAGAAGTATTAAGTTAAAATATATTATTTTAACTATTATTCCAAAATTTAGTAAAAATAATTTAAGTTAAAATATTAATTAATTTAACAAGTAATTATATACTTGGAATAATAACGAAGACACTTTGAAACGTAACTCAAAGGCATTAAGCAATACCAAGACAAGGCACGACCCGCTCGTCTAATGGACCGTAGTACGCATGTAGGTAGTCGTGCGTTCTAGAGGAAGCTTTGAGTTACATCGGATACAAGAAACGCAAAACTGTGAGTTCATTCCCCCCTTTTTCTTTTAACTGTTTTCAGTTTTATAATTTCGGGGGTGAAATACATGTAACAAATGTTTCGATGATTACAAATGGTATGGTTAGCTAAGGAATGAACTGTTAGATCATGTGAATGGGTAGGTGTTAACTTAAGACCCGTAATCCGCGTAGTAGGACCGAGGAATATGTGTGATAGGTCTACTTGAGTATAGCGAGCCCCACTCATACGCCCGCAGATTGGACCATGTGGTTAATGTGTCTTAGCCCCCACCCCCCATGCGCCCGCAGGTTGGACCATGTGGTAGCTATTTCTTAACCCCACCCATGCGCTCGCAGGGTGGACCTTGTGGTAACCAGGTCTTAGCCTCACCCATGCGCCCGCAGGTTGGACCATGTGGTGACCATATATTCGCTACACATTAACTGATATGTTTTCCTTATTTGCTTTCATACCAGGGTTTACAAAACATACATACTTACAATGATTATAAAGGTTTATTCGTGCGCACATACTAAACGCATGAACTCGCTCAACTTTTGTTGATGTTTTCAAATTACATGTATTTCAGGAAAACTAAAGTATGGATCTGGCGGGCGTTGGAAGTTTTCAAGTGTTGTTTGGAATAAAAGATGCCATCCGGTGTCTAAGGGTTTGGAGTGTGTAACTTATCCTAGATAAGATAAATAGCTCAAAACCTTGTTTTTACTAGTATCTTTTGTCAAGTCCTTATGGAACTCTAAAAACACTTTGAATGTTTTGGATTTGAAGTTTGTGCTTGGATTTCTAAAACAATGTTGTTGTGATGTTTTAAACGTAATCTATGGATGAACGTCTTGGTTTTATCATATAGTTGTTTGATATAATTGAATGCAATGATATTAAGCAAGTCACACTTAATCACGTTTCCGCAAAAGTTAGGGTGTGACAGTCATCCGTCCGGATGCCCATCTGATCGGATGGCCATCCGATCGGACTGCCCTCCGATCCGCACACCTGCACCGCCTTTCCTCTTTTGGATACCTATAAAAATACCTCCTGTCACATCACAAACAGTGATGTGACAGCTATCTCGTCCGACCAGCGCACTTTGGGCTATTTTCTCTCGATTTCTCGCGATTCTTGTAAGTTTCTACCTCAAATCCTGTACTTCTATCATCTACACACACTTCTTCATCTTTTTCACCTTTGAATCTTCACTTTTAACCATGAAATCGGCTGATTTGAGGTGTTCTAGGATGATGTCATCATGGGGTTCTTATGAACTTCAAGATTTGGCCTTATTCCACCAAGAACAACTCAGATCTAATAGATTTCAACATGATTAAACACTGATTTCGCATAGATCTAAACATTTTCAAGTTTAAAAGGATTGAAAGATGTTTTCATAACTTTCTTTCAACTCTTTTACACTCTTGCACTAAAAACCGATAGAATCAGAGCTCATTCAGGCCTTCTACTCTTTCTCTAGTGAAGTGTCGGTCGGAGAGCTAATTTCTATCAAAGAGACAACCGATTCGCGGGTTGAACATGAACAACCGTCAAGAACAGTTAACCGATCGGACTGGGGTGATTCCCACCTCGACCGGATGACACGGACTTGATGGGAATTCCGTTGTTTAACACGTTGTCATACCGTCTCGGTCAAACCGCAAACTTTTCGAACTTAGCAAAATAATTCAAGTTTCAAACGATCAGGTCACTGAACGGACTGCCGTATGATCGGATTGCCATCCAATCGAAAGACAATCCGATCGGGTGACTTGTGGTCTCAACACTTAAATATTTTTATAATTTTCAAAGATCATCAGTTCTAACGGATTTCCATCCGATCGGACGACCATCCGGTCGAATGACCATCCTGCTGTGAACTTGTTCTCTGAGAGATACCTCGCCGGACGGATCGCCATCCGATCGAACGACCGTTCGACCAGACGACCTAAAAGGTAGAGATGCTTCTCTGATTTTAAAATGTTACAACGAAAACTTCAAAGCCATCATACAAAACCACATCCATCCCAAACAAAGGACAATCCGACCGAATGGCCATCCATCCGGGTGACCATCCGTATGGATTGTCATCCGATCGGATGACCATTCGTCACTCAATACACTCGTCACCGTTTAACGCGCCGTTCATCGCTTATGCTATCGTTAACTGTTCAGGCTAATCTCTCATCGCTCCCTTCAATCCAAGAGAGTGTTTATTTACTAAACACGATCTATGAGTATACTCGATCTCTTTTTGCTTTACGCACTTTTGGGTGTTACATACGTTATCTATATCAAATCACATCGATCACACAACGCAGACACATTTTATACGCTAACCGCTATCGTATGTTATACGTGTTACTTGATGAATGCTTGTATGTTATGTTTACACAGTGATTGATGCCTGACACCTTAGCAGCGATAGTACTATAGTTTGGACTCAGCACCTGTCGTGGATGGGGGTTGCTAAGGGTATTTCTTCACGTGTCACGGTGGTGATATGTGTTGCGCACTCTAGAACTCGCAGTCACGTTTGTGCATATTTCATTGTCGATAACCTACTAGCTTCACTTTGCTACATGATACATGCTGGTTATGCGTAAACCGTTTTCGCTATCTATTATACTATTAAACTTGTATGCTCACCTTTACACTATGTGCATTGACTTTTATTTTAACGTATGTGAGAGGTGTTTAAGATGCTAGGATGCTTGCTATCTTTTGTGGAATCAAGATAAGATGAGTCTAGAAACAAACAATTTATAATTTGAGTTGTCGGAATAGCCTTATTTGTCTTTGAGATATTTGGTCTGTAATAACTGTTTACATTGGTATGTTATGGTATGGGACATAATATTTAAATATCTGGTAATTTAGTTGTTATGGATTTCTCCTGGACAATCTGTTTCGCTCAGTGCCTCACCCTGATGTTTCCGCCATCGGTTGGGGTGTGACAGATTGGTATCAGATCCATAACTATAGGGAATTAGGCAAGACTCGACCTAGTCCCGGTCGATGTCTTAGAAACGACCTAGTCTATAGTCTAAGTACCAACAGACCAACTTGTGTGAACCCGGTAGGGGTTCTGTGTGAGCTTACTTGCTATTCTCGCTCGCACTTGCTGAACACTGTCACCCTGCCTTTCCTAAAGCAGGCACATCACACACAATTTTCGAAAATGAACGAGTGATTAGGTCGAGAATAGGTGTGAAAACCGCAAACTCTCGATCAGATAGCTTGTTCAACGCGAATTTTTACTATAAAACACGAGAATTTGCATTGAATCAGGAGTGAAATCCATACTTCGAAGCAAAATTTTCCTCTCTATCTCATAAAAATAGGAACGCAGTCGTTAAGTTAGGGGTGAAACCCGAACCTCGATGACTTGTTCCGCTCCTTATTTTTTGTTTTACAAACTCTCACCAAAGTCTCGACGGACTCCAACGACTTGAGTCGCGCGGTAACTGGAAGGATGCGTGCCGATCGCCCAGATTGAGGCGATAGCACAGTCCAGAAGGCCAAAGTGTGTACTTAAAGTCCTTGTAAATAGTCGAATCACTTTGGGTAGTCAAGTCACTCTAGGTGTGAGACATGTTTCGAAAAACCCAGACACTCCCATCGCTGATTTTATGTGTTTCGATTCTGGATTTCGCCGACGCTAACTCTGAAATTTGTCGCTTTTATGTGAAATTTTATGTGTTTTATGTGGTTTTACCTGTTATGTGTTTCGCTTTCCGCTTTTCGCTTTGATCGACACACACAACTCGCACTGCACATCTATCTCAAAACGTTAACAAATTGCATGCTATGTTACTCGCAATTTCGCTAATCGCACTCACAACACTCGATCGCTTTTCGCAACTTTGAATGATAAGGGAACACATCCATTATAGGCAGGTGAATACGTGCAATATATGTAGGTAAATACGTGCAAAATATAGTAGAAGATGTGCTTGTGTGGATTACGAGCTTCTATGCTTATGTGGACTACGTGTTTATGTGCTTACGTGCTTCTGTGGATTATGTGCCTACGTGATTATGTGATTAGACGTGTTCCTGAGCTTTATATAGAGTAGCGCGAGGATATACTATAGGATATGCTAGACTTAATCAACTTGTGTTTGAATCCTATGGCTATGTCTGTTGCAGACAATGTCGTCATTTGGATCGCACACCTCCCGCACTACCCGACGTAACCATGAGGACAAACGTATAACTGCTCTAGTCGCTAAGCAGATGGCTAAGGTCATTCCGCAAATTGTCAGCGAGCTGAATGAAAACGCTAGCAAGTCCTCTGACGAGTCTAGGACTGATTAACCTCGAGCTACTTTTAGCTTCAAGCAGTTTAAAGCCTGCGGACCCAAAGAATTCACCGGAGAAGATGGACCTACTTCCATGTTTCAATGGTTCGATTCTATCGAAGTCACCCTGTGCCAAAGTGGCTGTCCTGATAATCTACGCACTGTTAACGCCACTGGCGTTTTCCAGTCCAGGGCTCTGGACTGGTGGACTGCCGAAAGAAACAAGCGTGGGAATGATGCAGCCTATGGGCTTACGTGGGATGAGTTGAAGGACATCATGATGAAAGAGTTCTTCCCTCCCCACGAGCTTCAGAAGCTGGAGGACGAGTTCTGGCACATCAAGCAAGAGGGTGGCGACAACGCTGGTTTAACTGCCTGCTTCAAGCAGCTGAGTATCATTTGTCCGGGTCAAGTTACTACTCCCGAGATCACCATCAAGAAATACATCCGTGCTTTACCGGATTGTGTGGCTGATTTCGTGCAAGCTGCGAAGACGACAACTATCGAGGAAACCTTCCTGCTCGCTGCCGAGATTAATATAAGAGAGTTCGAGCTGGTTACTTCGAATAAGCCACCAAGAATCTTCACCAAGTTCCGCTGCTCCCACCGCTGAAACCGCCGCCGCTCCGCAAGCTTAAAAGTCCTCCCGCCGCAAGAGAAGGAACAACAACAACAATAGTAGCAAGAATTGTGCTGTTACTGCCGCTCCGCTCCAACCCGTACTGCTCAACCGCAACCCAGAACCATCAAGTAGCGGCCCCGGTGACCAATGCACCACCAGCCAAGCATGCATATACTGGTCCTCACCCGCTCTGCCCTACCTGTATTTATCATCATCCTACTGGGATTGCTTGCAGATTCTGTGTTCACTGCAACCTGTAAGGCTTTTACTGCTAATTTCCGTACTGGTCCCCGCCAAACTCCAGCTCAAGGTCAAGCGCCTACACCACAAGCTCTCCTTCCAGCTCCACAGGGCCAACAAACAGCTCCTGCACCCGCTGCTCACGTTAGAGCTTGCTTTACATGTGGTGATCCCAACCACTTTGCAAACATGTGCCCCAACAGAGTGGTGAAGCAAGAGCCACAGCAGCAGCCGCAACAACATCAACAGCTGCAGCCTCAGCAGCAGCAGCAGCATCAGCCAGCAGCCCGCGGACATGCTTTCAACATCAACGCCCGCCAGGCTCAAGCAGACAACAACGTGGTTAATGGTACGTTCCTTGTGAATGGTATATATGCTTTGTGTTTGTTTGATACTGGAGCAGATAACCGTTTTGTATCGTTTGAATTCGAAAAGCTCCTTAATCGTAAGCGCGCTCATCTCCCTACGACGTTCGACGTTGTAGTTGCCATAGGAAGAACCGTCGCTGTCAATTCTGTTCTACGTGATTGTACGCTTGAACTCAACAATCACGTCTTCCCTATCGACCTTATTCCAATGCAGCTCGGTAGTTTTGACATCATAGTAGGCATGGATTTTCTTCGTGAAAATCGTGCTGAAGTCGTTTGCTTCGATAAGATGATTTGTTTCTCACTCGCTAATGGTGATCAATTGTGTGTTTACAGTGAAGTCGCATCGAAGAAACTCCAACTTATGTCGTGTGTCCAGGCTAGCAAGTATCTTCGCAAAGAATACCAAGCTTTCTTGGCGCACATTGTAGTAGCGGAGAAAAAGGAAGTTAAGGCAATGGATAAGGTGCCTGTGGTTCGTGATTTTCCTAACGTCTTCCCCGATGATCTACTTGGTTTACCTCCGAGTCGTGATATCGACTTTCGTATTGATCGCATTCCTGGAGCAAATCCTGTTGCTAAAGCTCCTTATCGCCTCGCTCCCTCTGAGATGCACGAACTCTAGAGTCAACTCCAGGAATTGCTTGACAAAGGTTTTATTCGTCCTAGCACCTCTCCTTGGGGCGCACCAGTCCTTTTTGTCAAAAAGAAGGATGGATCGTTCAGGATGGTATCGATTATAGGGAGTTGAATAAGCTGACTATCAAGAATCGATATCCCTTGCCTCGAATCGATGATTTGTTTGACCAATTACAAGGTGTGACGTGTTTCTCGAAGATTGATTTACGCTCAGGCTATCACCAATTGCGAATCCAGGAGGAAGATATACCGAAAACCGCTTTCCAAACTTGATACGGCCACTATGAATTCGTTGTTATGCCCTTTGGTTTAACCAACGCGCCCGCAGTGTTCATGGACCTGATGAATCGCGTGTGTAAACCCTTTCTCGACCGCTTTGTCATCGTGTTCATCGATGATATCCTGATCTATTCCAAGTCGAAAGCCGAATACGCGCAACATCTACGTTTGGTTCTCGAACTACTCCAAGGGAATCGACTCTATGCCAAGTTCTCCAAGTGCGAATTCTGGCTAGAGTAGGTTCAATTCCTCGATCACATTGTCAATAGTCAAGGTATTCACGTCGACCCCGTGAAGATCGAAGCTGTTAAGAGTTAGGTTACACCCAAGAACCCGTCTGAAGTCCGTTCATTCCTCGGACTTGCGGGCTATTATCACCGATTTATCAAAGGATTCTCCAAAATCACTGTGCCGCTTACCCCTCTCACGCACAAGGACAGGACTTTTGTTTGGGGAACTGAACAGGAGACTGCCTTTCAAACTCTCAAGCATATGCTCTGCAATGCACCCGTTCTCGCTTTACCCGACGGAAACGATGACTTCGTAGTCTATTGCGATGCCTCGAACCTTGGTCTTGGTTGTGTTCTCATGCAACGGGACAAGGTTATCGCCTACGCGTCTCGTCAGCTCAAGATCCACGAGAAGAACTATACAACCCACGATCTCGAGCTTGGTGCAGTTGTTTTTGCATTGAAGATTTGGCGACACTACCTTTACGATACCAAGTGTACGGTCTTCACAGACCATAAGAGACTGCAACACATCTTAAATCAAAAGGAACTGAATATGCGCCAACGCCGATGGGTTGAACTTCTTAATGATTACGACCGTGAGATTCGTTATCACCCTGGCAAAGCAAATGTCGTTGCCGATGCTCTCAGCAGACGAAGCTATTTGCATAGCGTTCGTAATACCCACACCCAGCACAATCTCGAAGCTCTTATCCGTGACGCTTAACATGCTTGTTTTACCGAACGCACTTTGAAGAAGGAAAGGATTATAAATAACGGCGAACAACTGGTGAATAAATCGAATGGTATATTCCATTATCTAGACCGAATTTGGATCCCCAAGCGCACCAACTTACGACGGATTCTGCTGGACGAAGCCCACAAATCTCGATTTTCTATTCATCCCGGTGCCGATAAGATATACCAGGACCTTCGCTATAAATACTGGTGGCCGGGCATGAAGAAAGATATCACTTTCTATGTTTCGAAGTGCCTAACTTGTTCGAAAGTCGAGGCCGAGCAACAAAGACCCTCTGGCTTACTCGTCCAACCCGAGATCCCTATGTAGAAATGGGAGAGTATAGCTATGGACTTTATAACGAAACTTTCGTGCACGCCATCAGGTCACGACAACATCTGGGTTGTCGTCGACCGTTTGACCAAATCTGCTCATTTTCTGCCGATACGAGAAAACTTTAAGGTTGAACGATTAGCACGGATCTACACCAACGAAATTATATGTCGACACGGTGACATCATCTCTGACCGCGATGGTCGGTTTACCTCGTGCCTTTGGGAAATGTTACAATCTGCTCTCGGTACTACTCTTAATTTAAGTACCGCTTTCCATCCCCAAACCGACGGTCAGACTGAAAGAACGATCCGTACCCTTGAAGACATGCTTCGCTCGTGTGTCATAGATTTCGGTGGTAACTGGGACGCGCATTTACCTTTGGTCAAATTCTCGTACAATAACAGTTATCATTCTAGCATTCAAATGGCACCTTTTGAGGCATTATACGGACGAAAATGTCGATCGCCTATTGTATGGCACGAGATCGGAGATGCGCAAATTACCGGTCCTGAGCTGTTGCAAGAAACGACTGACAAGATCCTCCAAATTAGAGATAATCTGCTGAAAGCTCAGAGTCGTCAGAAAAGTTACGCCGATAGACGTCGCAAGCCCCTTGAATTTGACGTTGGCGATCACGTACTCCTAAAGGTATCTCCTTGTAAGGGGGTGATCAGATTCGGCAAGAAAGGAAAGCTCGCGCCTCGATATGTTGGACCCTTTAAGATTCTGGAAAGGATCGGCAAAGTGGCCTACAGACTCGAACTACCGGAGGAAGTTAGCAACGTCCACCCGACTTTCCATGTATCGAACCTCAGAAAGTGTCTAGCCGAGCAGGATTTACAAGTGCCACTTTAGGATCTACAAGCGGACGAAACATTACACTTCATGGAAAAGCCTGTCAAGATCATGGATTGAGAAACCAAGAAGCTCAGGCGCTCACGCATTCCCATTGTGAAGGTCCGATTGGAAGGCAAACGCGGCGCAGAGTTCACCTGCGAACTCGAAAGTGACATGAAGGCGAAGTATCCACAGTTGTTTGTTACGCCTGCGCCTTAATTTCAGGACGAAATTCCCTAAACTAGGGGAGGCTGTAACACCCCGCGTTTTTGAAAGTCAAAGTACAAGTCAAAGTCAAAGGAAGAAAAAATTGCTAATTGCGATCTGTCACTCCTTGCTTCATTATTGATTGTACTTCTTAACTTGTAATTGAATCTTTTAATTTGTGAACTTTAGTTGTATTATGTGGAGTATCTGTAATAATCGCAGTTTATCGCTAATCTACTTATCGCTATCTTATCGCAACTCGAATCATGTGTTCTGGGTGTGTGTGCTATTTATGTGTTACTTGTGCATGTTATAATTGTTTTGTGGTGATCATTCGAAAACGCAATCACAGCTCTATCGCATCGCAATCTCATCGCAAACTCGGGATTTAAGGTCTACTTTTATGTTGTATGTTAGTTAGGTTATTTGTGTGACTATTGTCTAATGCTATCGCACCGCTTACCCGCAACGCATCGCAACGCCCAACGCGTGAAATGAAACATCGAAACCCAACGCACTCGAGCTGTTCAATCAAATGACCATTCGATCGAATGGTCATCCGTCCGGATGGTCATTGTGACAACTGTCAAAAATCCAGGTAACCGTACAATTAATTAATCATGATTAGTGCTTAATGACTGTACTAAATTGCAATTAACTGCTTTCTGATTTCTGCCGTATACATGCATGTGCATCTTACATTGTTTGATGTTATATCAATGTTGCATGAAAGCTTTATTGCCTTAAACGATGCATTCAGTTTAGTTAGAACAGTTACCTGATAGATCAGGAAAATGCTGATAGAACTCAGCACATAGACAGACAGTGCATTGAGATACAGAATGAGCCAGAAACCAAGTATGACACTAGGATAGTGTGTGGGAAAGTAAGGATCGTAAAACTGTCTTCCTAGTGATAAGTTTAAGTGCCGAAAAGTGCCTAAAACTTACCCAAACTGCAGAATTCTGTAGAATTCAGCAAAATTCAGCATTTAAACAACATAATATCATGTAGAAATATGCTTAAATGGTCCTGAATACTTTCCTAACTGTCGGAAATCAAAACTGTCATAAAAGGTAACATAAAGCACACTAAACTGTATAGTTTAGCACTTTAACGAACCAGTAACCAACCGAACAACCAGACACAACCCGAAACACCAAGTTTATACTAGAAGCACTGTTTTAACATTACCAAGCTAGTTATGATCCCCGAACATCATAACACCACCTACAAATATCTAATAACTAGAACATGTAACTAATACTTTGATTTGAACTAAAATGAAACTAACTAGTTGCAACCTACATCTAGACCCCCCCCCCACCTATAACCGGATTCTAGTGGCCCCACATGAAGATTTTAATTGCTTATTAAAATAGATCATGCTAGATCTTGTTTCCTCATAACAAACATAAGAACCAATAGATATTGAAGTTATGGAGGATTTATAAATAAACCATTAGAGCATTCACTTAACACTTTCTCATAACTCAACACCATCTTCCTTCTTCCTCCACCCTCACCTCACGGCCACACACCACCACCCCACTACCTCCATTTTCAACCTTCTTCCATACATTCCCAAGGTGATCTAGAGTTGTAAGAAGCTAAGTTCGGAAGCTTGGAGCTTTCGGGAGTTGAAGGACCTCTCTTATTTGCTTTTATCCTCTCATTTCTTCACTTGAATCATCCCTAGCCTTGAGCTAGTGGTAAGAGTCTTGATCTATCTATTTTACATCTATTTTAAGTGGTTAAAGAAGAATCATAATCAAGAACATCAAGAACACTAAAAATCATAAGAAGTAAACATGAACATAAGCTTGTTTAATGAAGATATCTTGATGAATATGAGTTGTTATGCTTGTTGATCATTGATTGTTTGTAGGAATGATGTTGATCATTATAAGTTCTTGCTAGATCATGATTAAAAACATAATCTAGCAAGATGTGAAAGTAGAAATGATGAAGGATGATAGATCATCCACATAAAGATCATGAACTTGAAAGAATACTTTGTTTTCTTGAAAAATAATGAACAAAGTAAGTTGTTAAACATATAGATCTAAAGATTTATGGAAGGTTTTTCAAAAGAACCAAGTTAAAATATAAGTTTCATTAAAACTTGGTTCTTACATAGACAAACACTATTTTTAGTGGTTAAACAAGTGTAGAAACACTTGTGTAACAAGAAAATTTCATAAAGAAACATTTTTATAAAACATGATTACAAGTAGTAAACATCTAAATCCATCAAGAATGATGTTTTTAAATAAACAACCACATTTTAAAGGGTAACTAAACTTACTAAACACACTACCAAGTTACTACAAATTTTCATAAATATTCAAGTTCATGAAGTAGTAGAATAATCATGATTTTGGGCAAAATCGGTAAGTAAAGGTTGTTTGTTGATGATTGTGATGATTTTTACAAAAGAAAATGATATGCTTGAAAGCATGGAAACCTTCATTTTTAGGGGAAACTATGGCAAAATTATCTAAAAATATAAACACTTAGAAAAAGATTTATAAACATGCACTTACAAGTGTATTTTAAACAACAAGTTGTTACATAAACTTTGCCATAAATATTCGTATTCTTGTAATTAAGTTTAAGAATAATTAATGAATACAATAAAAATACGCATCTTCATGCGTATAAATACACACCGGAATACGACACCTTTACATGGCAAAAATATACAAGAATACGAATACAAATATACCCATCCTTGGGAAGGATATACATGTTAAATACTTGAGAAGTATTAAGTTAAAATATATTATTTTAACTATTATTCCAAAATTTAGTAAAAATAATTTAAGTTAAAATATTAATTATTTTAACAAGTAATTATATACTTGGAATAATAACGAAGACACTTTGAAACGTAACTCAAAGGCATTAATCAATACCAAGACAAGGCATGACCCGCTCGTCTAATGGACCGTAGTACGCATGTAGGTAGTCGTGCGTTCTAGAGGAAGCTTTGAGTTACATCGGATACAAGAAACGCAAAACTGTGAGTTCATGCCCCCTTTTTTCTTTTAACTGTTTTCAGTTTTATAATTTCGGGGGTGAAATACATGTTACAAATGTTTCGATGATTACAAATGGTATGGTTAGCTAAGGAATGAACTGTTAGATCATGTGAATGGGTAGGTGTTAACTTAAGACCCGTAATCCGTGTAGTAGGACCGAGGAATATGTGTGATAGGTCTACTTGAGTATAGCGAGCCCCACTCATACGCCCGCAGATTGGACCATGTGGTGAATGTGTCTTAGCCCCCAACCCCCATGCGCCCGCAGGTTAGACCATGTGGTGGCTATGTCTTAACCCCACCCATGCGCCCGCCGGGTGGACCATGTGGTAACCAGGTCTTAGCCTCACCCATGCGCCCGCAGGTTGGACCATGTGGTGACCATATATTCGCTACACATTAACTGATCTGTTTTCCTTATTTGCTTTCATACCAGGGTTTACAAAACATACATACTTACAATGATTATAAAGGTTTATTCGTGCGCACATACTAAACGCATGAACTCGCTCAACTTTTGTTGATGTTTTCAAATTACATGTATTTCAGCAAAACTAAAGTATGGATCTGGCGGGCGTTGGAAGTTTTCAAGTGTTGTTTGGAATAAAAGATGTCATCCGGTGTCTAAGGGTTTGGAGTGTGTAACTTATCCTAGATAAGATAAATAGCTCAAAACCTTGTTTTTACTAGTATCTTTTGTCAAGTCCTTATGGAACTCTAAAAACACTTTGAATGTTTTGGATTTTAAGTTTGTGCTTGGATTTCTAAAACAATGTTGTTGTGATGTTTTAAACGTAATCTATGGATGAACGTCTTGGTTTTATCATATAGTTGTTTGATATAATTGAATGCAATGATATTAAGCAAGTCACACTTAATCACGCTTCCGCAAAAGTCAGGGTGTGACAGTCATCCGTCCAGATGACCATCCGATCGGACTGCCTTCCGATCCGCACACCTGCACCGCCTTTCCTCTTTTGGATACCTATAAATACCTCCTGTCACATCACAAGCAGTGATGTGACAGCTATCTCGTCCGACCAGCGCACTTTGGGCTATTTTCTCTCAATTTCTCGCGATTCTTGTAAGTTTCTACCTCAAATCTTATACTTCTATTATCTACACACACTTCTTCATCTTTTTCACCTTTGAATCTTCACTTTTAACCATGAAATCGGCTGATTTGAGGTGTTCTAGGATGATGTCATCATGGGGTTCTTATGAACTTGAAGATTTGGCCTCATTCCACCAAGAACAACTCAGATCTAATAGATTTCAACATGATTAAACACTGATTTCGCATAGATCTAAACATTTTCAAGTTTAAAAGTATTGAAAGATGTTTTCATAACTTTCTTTCAACTCTTTTACACTCTTGCACTCAAAACAGATAGAATCAGAGCTCATTCAGGCCTTCTACTCTTTCTCTAGTGAAGTGTCGGTCGGAGAACTAATTTCTATCAAAGAGACAACCGATTCGCGGGTTGAACATGAACAATCGTCAAGAACAGTTAACCGATCGGACTGGGGTGATTCCCACCTCGACCGGATGACATGGACTTGATGGGAATTCCGTTGTTTAACACGTTGTCATACCGTCTCGGTTAAACCGCAAACTTTTCGAACTTAGCAAAATAATTCAAGTTTTAAATGATCAGGTCACTGAACGGACTGCCGTATGATCAGATTGCCATCCAATCGAAAGACAATCTGATCGGGTGACTTGTGGTCTCAACACTTAAAAATATTTTTATAATTTTCAAAGATCATCAGTTCTAACGGATTGCCATCCGATCGGACGACCATCCAGTCGAATGACCATCCTGCTGTGAACTTGTTCTCTGAGAGATACCTCGCCGAACGGATCGCCATCCAATCGAACGACCGTTCGACAGGACGACCTGAAAGGTAGAGATGCTTCTCTGATTTTAAAATGCTACAACGAAAACTTCAAAGCCATCATACACAAACACATCCATCCCAAACGAAGGACAATCCGACCGAATGGCCATCGTTTGGGACTGTCATCTGATCGAATGACCATCCGTACGGATTGTCATCCGATCGGATGACCATTCGTCACTCAGTACACTCGTCACCGTTTAACGCGCCGTTCATCGCTTATGCTATCATTAACGGTTCGGGCTAATCTCTCAGCGCTCCCTTCAATCCAAGAGTGTGTTTATTTACTAAACACGATCTGTGAGTATACTCGATCCCTTTTTGCTTTACGCACTTTTGGGTGTTACATACGTTACCTATATCAAATCACATCGATCACACAACGCAAACGAATTTTATACGCTAACCGCTATTGCATGTTATACGTGTTACTCGATGAATGCCTGTATGTTATGTTTATGTAACACCTCGCAATTATAATAGAAATCCTAAACCTATATGATTAATAAATTAACCAAATATGATCTCTGGTTACCATGGTTAATGAATTTTCCCTAATGGGCAATTCCGTAATAAACATCCCTTAGAAGGGAAGTGCCTACGGGCTATAGTTTATGTCCTCTGAGACTAAAGACAGTGGTAGCCTATAGCTCCCTGTCAGGTAAAGGTAATGAACTTTGATTCAAACCTTAATGCCGCGATTCTCTGAAATCATGGCTTATAAATTAAACTTGTCTACGCGACTAGGCCATTTGTGCTATTATTAACTTATAAATTAGGATTATGATAAAAATCCTGAATAAAATAAATATCCTTCCTTCCCTGTCGGTATGCATTTTAAAAAGAATCTTAAAGATGAAACCTAGCCTACGCGGCCAAGATGGTGAAACCTACTCAAGGGATTCAGATCCTTGTTAACACTTAAGAACGTGTTAGCACTCTTGACAAATATGATTCGAGAAAATCACCACAGTCATCCTTATATTGGATTCTTCCAATTCCCTTATCTAGCCTAGGAATCATGGCTTATATCACCCTATAAAATGATCATATTATAAACATCCGTTAGTGATGAAGTGCCTACGGGCTAAACTTGTTGTCCGATAAGACAACGACAGTGGTGGTCTTTGACCTCCTGTCTAAAATATTGGACTATGTCCAAACATAATAGTCTATATGATCAATGCGATCATGACTAATATCATCTAATACGATGATTATATTATTTAACATCCTTTAGTGATGTTATGCCTACGGGCTATAATAAATGGTCCATTTGAGACATTGACATTTTGATCTTTATGATTCCTTGTTTAAGGTGGTGAGCTATGCTCAAGCCAAATAGTCAATATGATTAATAAAATAATGACTTATATCATCTAATACGATGAACCTATTATAAACATCCATTAGTGATGTTTCGCCTACGGGCCATGTTATATTGTCCATTGTGACACAAACATTGTGATCTCTACGATCCCCTATTTAAGGTAGCGAGCTGTGCTCAAGCCTAATAGTTTATATGATCAATGCGATCATGACTAAAATCATCAGTACGATGATTAAAATTTAAACATCCCCAAAGATGTTTTGCCTAAGGGCTATATTATATTGTTAAATTAAGTCAAGGCAATTGTAATCTTTTGTGATTCTTTGCCCAAGGGGGTGAGCTACGCTCAAATCCCATAGTCCATGTGATCATTGCGATCCTGACTAGTATCATCAGTATGATGATCATAAATTCATAATATTGGCATCCCTAGTGATGAAATGCCTACGGGCTATACTATACTCTATTGCCGATAAGACAAAACAGGGGTGATCTTTATGATCCCCTATTCAAAATGGTGGGATTATACCCAAACCTAATAGTCAATATGATCGAGGTGATCATGACTAATATCATTAGATACTATAATTATATATAGACATCCATTAGTGATGTTAATTGGTTTACCTTTCTGTTAAGTGAATCGCCTTTCAAGACGATGACAGTTGTAGTCTATGACTCCCTGTCCAAAGGTGAAGAACTATGTTCAAGCCTTAAGACTCCTGATCTAATAAGATTGCAGCCTATGAATTGACGTCCTTGTGACAAATCCACAAGTTATATTCAAGTCACCCATAACAAGCCTCCGGGCTATAATTCGTCGTTCGTAACAAGTTAACATACTAAATGTTAACATCGCTGGTGACATGCCTTAGTGCCATATCCTATAACGTCCTAGAGACAAGGCCATTTGTGCCGCATCTGAATGTCATTACGACAAGGCCTTCGCACCATATGATTACTTATGACCTTCATGACTAGACTTTATGCCATATCTTTCTACGTCCCTCGCGACAGGCTTCTACGCCATATATGTATATATATTACCAAAGTCATGTAAGGCTAGCCTTTGAGCTATTTATAATCCTCCTTGTGACAAAGACAATTGTGACATTATGGTCCCTTGTCAAGCAGGTATTGGACTTACTCCAAACCTTGAATGCCATTGATGGTCCTTTTGTGACCTAGGCTAAATATAATGGATATACATTCAAATAACATTCACTAGGAATGTTCAGAACAGAATAGCCCATACGGTTTATGAATGCCGTGGCTAATCTAAGTCGGGTCATCAGGATGATGACTAATAATTGTTAAATTTTGATGATTGGTACCAAGTTTCAAGTATGGAAAACTTGAACGAGGTAGACGACAGTCGCAATACTATTAAGGCGACGAAAGTTAATAAAGCTACAAACGTAAATCTCAATATTAATGGAGTTAATCTCCAAGCTGTGGTTGACGCAGCAGTTGGAAGGACCAAAGCAGTGTGACATCTGCAAAGGAACGGGTCATCATTTTCCCATGAATGTAGGGACATAAAGAATGCAGTCTGTCACGACTGTGGTGAGTAAGGCCGCATCAGAACTAGATACCATAAAGCTGCCAAACAAGGTGCAGCTAAGCCTGGAAAGGCTAAGAAAGGAAACGCCTGAACTCACCTGATGAATGCCAAGAGGCAGTTCACGATGTCATCAAGTACATTCCTTATCATTTACCAATGATAATTTCTGCTAAGTGTCCTGATTTAATACAGGCAATAATAAATCTTCATAAACCATAAGCTTAGCAAACTTTTATATTATCCACAAGGTATAACTTACCCAGGGAAATCATAGTAACCGATTCTTCTAAGTATCGGCAAGGGATCCTTCTGAAAAAAAAAAAATATAAGAGTACTCTTTCTTCGAATAGAGTACGACAATATATATTACTTTTTTTTATTTTATTATTTTCTCATTGTTTTCTATCGACTACGAATGCCAAACTATGTTTGATAAAAGTGCCATATGAGGATTGGCGTATCCTAGTGTGTCCCATAGATTGCTTCCATGCCTGATCAGTATGGAGGTTTAATGCATGGAACCCCTGAGATATCCCAATGGTCATATTGTACCAAAGTCGACTAGTAGTATTCAAAGAAGATATCCAGAATGGAATTATCCAAGTAAATGTTCCCGATTAAGGAATTCGTGGACTAGTAACATAAGTGTGTCACTTAATTGACACAAGCAATGATTGATAAATTGGAGCCTGAGATTTGTAAAATCTCTGTAACCTCCTTGTACCTTAATTATCTTCTCCTAAGATTACCCTGTTTACCCCTGAGGGGCAGGTAGAGTTAAGGTTTATATCCCATTTAAGGCTGTATTATTATGAAATCTCCAAGACGGCTAGCACCATCATTGGAAGAATCGAAACCCTGATTAACTAAGTTTTAAAATAGAGGGTTCATATAGCCTAACTCAATATCCTGAGGATTCGGTATAGTTAATTATGAAAGACGGTTCTTTTTTGCTTATGCATTTTTACCGCAACCCTAGTTAGGCAACAATTAAGAATTTGCCATCAACTGCCCAGGATCGTCGATTTGTTCGACTAGCTGTAAGGATTGACTATTCCTTAAAAAAAAAAAATGATTAAGAAGTGGTTGGAATAACCATCTCACCTTAAGATAAGCTTTCCTATAATAGTTGATGTATAAGTATCAAGGCTACTCCTTTGGAGACCTTGTATAAATGGATTGTTAAACATCTATTGTTAGGACAATAGATTGGTAAGTCCAATTATCGGGATCTGAAAGTTGCATTGGAAACAACAAATAAGATCACGCAAATTCATAATCATCTGTAAGATGCCAGAATTCGGCAGAAAATTAAGGATGAATGAAAATAGCAAACCTCCTAAATTCTTGATTTAGGAATAAGGTTCAACAATAGATATCACCCAGAAAGGGTGTGCCAAATCTGTTAAATTATCAGGCTAGTTAAGCTCTGAATATATATAGAATCATTCAAAGGAAATCGAATGTATCAAGATCAGGTATCTTATAAGCTAAAACCTATTTAAGGAGCTTGGCGGAGCTCGCAATACATTACACACTAGTGACTGAAAGGCGTGTTTCGCCAATAAGTCAAGAAGCACTATCACATAATGTTATGCAAATTTATGATGTGATGAGCATCCTGTATCGATTGAGGATCGACAGGTTAAGAAGCTCCAAAAAGGATACATGTACCTAATATAGGAGTCACTTTAGGAGCTTGGAAAGACTCTAGATATGTTATGGAAGTTAAGTCCATTATGCGACAAAAAGTACTTCCATCATTTTAGCAAATCTCGAGGTCGAGATTTCTTTTAAGGGGGTGAGGATGTAACACCTCGAAAATTCACGTCCTATAATGTATTGACACGTGTCATAAGCTTGAACGTGTGAAATTATATTTAGAGGGACTAAAGTTGATAAACATGGAAAGTATGTGAATATAAGGGTTCAAAATGTCAACAAGGGATAAATATACTTTACAGTAACCCTACATGATGTTCATAACCTCAACCGAATAAATCTTGGATCGTACGAAGCCAATTGTGAAAGAAAGTGAGGAATTACAAACTACAGGGGTTAAATGTGTCAACATGTTTAAAGGTATACCTCTGAGTGACCTTTTAGCGAACCCGGAGCTTTGTAATGCTTAATTATACTCACAAGAATGTGTGATAAAAATTTCACAAGGTTTCGTTAAGGTATGAGAAAGTTATGGCAATATTCGGATACGAGGGGTTAAAAACGTCAACGATTTAATTTCTCGCGATTTTTACGCAACCGACGAACAAACACGCAAACATCGACTACCGATCCTAATTTGCGTATTTTAGTATTAATATTATGCTCTACGATGCTTCCATGATGTTCGGGTGCGAAGACGGGCTTGTGGGCCTTGGGCCCAAGCCCACAAAACCGCCACTATATAAATAAAAAAAAAATAAATAAATTGAAATCATTTTTTCACCATCTCTTTCTCTCTCTAAAACTCTCTCTACTCTCTCTCTCTCTAGAAACTTTCCGGCGACTTTTCCGGCGACCGGCGATTTTTCCGGCGGCCGTTTTCCGGCCAAGAGTACACTTTTTCGACTATATCCGACGTTCCGGATCGCGTGGTGTGGTTAGTTTTAGCTAATTCTTAGCGGTTTGAGCTCTATGGCAACTCCGGCGACATTCCGATCAAATTCCGGCGAGTCCGTTTTGAACTTTTGACTTTGCAGATGCTTCGATCGGGACTTTAGGAGCATTCCTGCACAGTTTCAAGAAATTCTATTCTCCGGCGAAATCTCGACTTCTGACATGATTCTGGCGAGTTCCAGCCATCAGTTTTCGATGAAAAATATATTTTTGGACTCCTAGTGACCTGTAGAGTCCATCGAACCACTTTCGACTCGGGTGAAAAATTTAAGTTCGGGACGCTCTCGGGCTCGACTTCTGACATGGTTCTGGCAATTTCCAGCCATCAGTTTTCGAAGAAAAATATATTTTTGGACTCCTAGTGACCTGTAGAGTCCATCGAACCACTTTCGACTCGGGTGAAAAATTTAAGTTCGGGACGCTCTCGGGCTCGGTTCAACTTGGTCAACAGGTCAAACGTGGTCAAAACTTGTCAAGGGGAAGTATTGGGTCATGTTAGTGCCTCGGTTCAGTTTTGGGTTCGGTCAAACCTGGTCAACATCGGTCAAACGTGGTCAACTGCTGGTCAACGCAGTCAACACGAGGCTCGGTAAAATTTTTTAACGATTCGAATTTTGTTATATTATGTGGGCATTAAACCCTTAAAAGGGTACCCTCTGATTCCCACTCTAACTAGGTCAAATGTCGGGTCAAACTTGTTTTTAAAAAATCAACAGAATGTGTAAATTACAATTTATGCATAATTAGCAATGTAGAACACATACAACCTGTTTGATCATTAATATAACTTGGTAATTAGTGTAAGAACATGTCTAAACATGTTCAACCCAACAATTTCCTGTTTAGACCCGGTTCGGAACCGAAAGTCGCATAGTTTGACTTATACTTCGACTTTCAGTTCTGACCCGTTATGGTATGTTTTAGAAATACATTAGAGCTTCATTTGGACCAGGTTACATGCTAGTATAATCCTCTGTGATTATACACCTCGGATCATTAGTTATCCAATTAATATGCATGATTCCGTTAATTGCTCATATGTTGACCATTATGCCATTTTTACCTTAAAACGGGATTTATGAAAATGTAAAAGAGTAGAAACCTTAACTACTGATATATAAACTTGTATGCAAAGTTTGACATCAGTTTGAGGTGTAGAATAAGAGTTATGCTCGTTAGCGTAAAGATTAAAGCTTTATGTTAATAAAACGGCGTAATTAGCGTATAGCCTAGTTAAGCCTACTTTTTGATACCAAATCTTTTACCCACTGATGTAATATATTATTTTGGGATTTTTAAAGATTTTTAATAAATTTTAGGCTGAGCATAACTTATAGTCGTAGGCTTAACCCGTTAATTGTCGGTTTTAGCCTTACGGGCTATAAAATGAGTTTTACATATCTAAACGACTCCAAACCTTTTGCTACTGATCTTAAATGATAAATAATTTATTTTAAGCCTTCTGGAATGGTAAAATATCAGCTTTATGTATCGAACCCGTAAACGGCTTTTAATCGCCTAATTAAGCGTTTTTAACGCATAGTATGTACTAAGAGTATTTTAAACATACCATGGGTGATACCTACTGATATTTGAGGCAAATTATAATATTTTAACAGTAAGCAAATGTTGATAAACTCAGACTTCAGTTTTGAGCTTTTCGGCTTATGTGAAATTACCAAACTACCCCTACGGGGCACAGTTTGCGATTAAATTCATTTCGGGCATAATAAAAGACATCTTACTGATGTCACAACATATATGAAGCATATTAACTTAGGAAACCTGTAAATGACTCTCATTACTACCCGTTACGCTTATTACGCGTTCGGTTCGGTTTATGTAACTAGTTTACAAAAACTAGCCTAAACGGGTCAAACCTTATCGGTTTTATCTCAAAATCCAGAGTGTGCATGAAATACCCATATTAAACAAGTCTCTGAACTTGTAGGGTCTAAATCACATTCTATCCGGTCATCGCTTAATCGTGCGTACGAACCGTATCTTTGAAACTAGCCGGTCTAAGCTTAAGCTTAAATAAAAGACCCGTTAGGATTCTAATAGGTTATTTAAAAACCTTCGTTCCAGATTTAAGAGCCCAGTAAAAGCTATCTGTACTTGCTGATTTAATACGGCTGGGATTGAATTTATATTTAGCTCAGGTAAATACTTTTAACTTATTTTCCCTATACGGGCTTGGGGTACGGTATATAAAATACCGCTTGGTCGGGGCGTTGAATCTTTGATTGAATGTATGATAATTAAAGTATTGAGATGCCTCGTTTAATATTGTTTTGTTTGCTTAAAGCCTTTGGGGGGTTAATGACCATGTCCCGGATATCCTTGACATCATTGTATTATAAAATGGCCACGGCTTATGCACGGGGTGTAGGCATACACCTGACAGTTGCTTAAGGGAAACGGTATCTCACTTCCATGTGGGCCTATACTTGTGGTGTGTCTATTGATCTTTAACCCGGACACGATCCGGGCTACTGAACGCAAAAGTAACATGTAAATCCTTACAAGTATTATATTTAAATAATTATCCCAAGTTATAAAAGGTTAATTTTGCCTCTGTGCATTTTAATCAAATTATAAAACATTTATGCCATGTGCATCCAAACAAATTTTAAATCATTTTCAAAATGAGTCGGTTGATTGTATTTACCAGTGTAAACTGACGTATTTTCCAAAAAGGCTAAGTGCAGGTACTAATCGGAATTGGCTGGCTACTCCTAGCATCATTAAAGAGTCTCGCAAGCTTAGATGCCTAAAGTCTGTTGAACTATTGTTTCCATTTTATTTTCGATCCGTCTGTGGATAAACAATCGACAGTTGTGATATATGATATTACAATATTATATTCGGTTGAATTATATCTTTTAAATTGCTTCCGCTGTGCATATTAAATATTGTGTTGTTTGACTATGATGTTGCCAACCACGTCACGATACTCCCCACCGGGCCCACCGGTGACACGTGGAAATCGGGGTGTGACAGGTTGGTATCAGAGCCAACACTGAGTGAATTAAACACTAGCCTTTTGTGTTTAATCTTAGTTACACAATTGCACATATCTAAACTTCTGAGTCTAGACTTAACTTAGGAATATTCTAAATCCTAATCTAAGAACTTTTTTACTTCCAAATTTTTATTGGATACGTCGCTAAGTGAAGAAGCCGTAATAGGAGTTCTCCACACCCGGAGCCTTAAAATGCTGAGCTTCGTACCACGGCTAGAATGAAACGAGCATACAAGGAGAAAGCATTCAGAAATAAAATGAAGAAGAAACTCCTTTTACTGAAGATCGTTTCCTTAATAGTCCTCATATGGACATAATTATCTTTCAGTCCCTACGAGGACAACATTATTCCTTTCAAGTCCCGCTTAGGGCAACTTTATACTTTTATTTTTATATAGTGAAATGATTAAGTTTAAACTTTCATTCTAAACAAGAAATATTAAATAAAAGGAGAATAACATTTCCTTTTTGCAAGATCTACCATTATAATAAAATGGCAAAATCTAAAAGGGCAAGACCTAGCCTCGTGTCATATTAAGACCCGGCCAAGATGGTAGTTCCATAATTAGATTCAGATCCATATTAACACCTCAATTTAAAATTGTTCTGCGTTAATTAAATTAAGAATCTTAAGTGTGAAACCTAGCCTTCGGGTCAATTATAAGACCAGGCCAAGATGGTAAGACCTGTTAAAAAGATTCAAACCATTAATTAAGAATCTTAAGTGTGAAACCTATCCTTCGGGTCAATTATAAGACCGGGCCAAGATGGTAAGACCTGTTTAAAAGATTCAAATCCCTGTTAACATCTTAAAACATGTTAACACTCCTGACAGATGTGATTCATTTAAAAATCACACACGTTATTATTATATAAGGATCTTTCTAAAGATTCCTAACCCAGTTTAATGATCTCTGAATCCTGGGTTTACATCATCAATTAAGATGATCATATTTTAACCATACGTGGTAATATAGTGCCTACGGGCCTTGCTCATTTCTACATGAGCCAAAATACAGTGGTAGCTATGACTCCCTGTCAGATAAAGGTAATGAACTAGGTTCAAACCTCAAATGCTTTGATTCTCTGAAATCCTAGCATATAATTTATAATTGTCCTTGTGACTAGGCCTATTGTGCCAATATACTTTCATGCTTTGATTCTCTGAAATCATAAGCTTATAATTTATAAATGTTCATGTGACCAGGCCATTGGGTGCCACTAATAAAACTGTTAATGTTTTATAATTAGGATAAATTATAATAGAAATCCTAAACCTATATGATTAATAAATTAACCAAATATGATCTCTGGTTACCATGGTTAATGAATTTTCCCTAATGGGCAATTCCGTAATAAACATCCCTTAGAAGGGAAGTGCCTACGGGCTATAGTTGATGTCCTCTGAGACTAAAGACAGTGGTAGCCTATAGCTCCCTGTCAGGTAAAGGTAATGAACTTTGATTCAAACCTTAATGCCGCGATTCTCTGAAATCATGGCTTATAAATTAAACTTGTCTACGCGACTAGGCCATTTGTGCTATTATTAACTTATAAATTAGGATTATGATAAAAATCCTGAATAAAATAAATATCCTTCCTTCCCTGTCGGTATGCATTTTAAAAAGAATCTTAAAGATGAAACCTAGCCTACGCGGCCAAGATGGTGAAACCTACTCAAGGGATTCAGATCCTTGTTAACACTTAAGAACGTGTTAGCACTCTTGACAAATATGATTCGAGAAAATCACCACAGTCATCCTTATATTGGATTCTTCCAATTCCCTTATCTAGCCTAGGAATCATGGCTTATATCACCCTATAAAATGATCATATTATAAACATCCGTTAGTGATGAAGTGCCTACGGGCTAAACTTGTTGTCCGATAAGACAACGACAGTGGTGGTCTTTGACCTCCTGTCTAAAATATTGGACTATGTCCAAACATAATAGTCTATATGATCAATGCGATCATGACTAATATCATCTAATATGATGATTATATTATTTAACATCCTTTAGTGATGTTATGCCTACGGGCTATAATAAATGGTCCATTTGAGACATTGACATTTTGATCTTTATGATTCCTTGTTTAAGGTGGTGAGCTATGCTCAAGCCAAATAGTCAATATGATTAATAAAATAATGACTTATATCATCTAATACGATGAACCTATTATAAACATCCATTAGTGATGTTTCGCCTACGGGCCATGTTATATTGTCCATTGTGACACAAACATTGTGATCTCTACGATCCCCTATTTAAGGTAGCGAGCTGTGCTCAAGCCTAATAGTTTATATGATCAATGCGATCATGACTAAAATCATCAGTACGATGATTAAAATTTAAACATCCCCAAAGATGTTTTGCCTAAGGGCTATATTATATTGTTAAATTAAGTCAAGGCAATTGTAATCTTTTGTGATTCTTTGCCCAAGGGGGTGAGCTACGCTCAAATCCCATAGTCCATGTGATCATTGCGATCCTGACTAGTATCATCAGTATGATGATCATAAATTCATAATATTGGCATCCCTAGTGATGAAATGCCTACGGGCTATACTATACTCTATTGCCGATAAGACAAAACAGGGGTGATCTTTATGATCCCCTATTCAAAATGGTGGGATTATACCCAAACCTAATAGTCAATATGATCGAGGTGATCATGACTAATATCATTAGATACTATAATTATATATAGACATCCATTAGTGATGTTAATTGGTTTACCTTTCTGTTAAGTGAATCGCCTTTCAAGACGATGACAGTTGTAGTCTATGACTCCCTGTCCAAAGGTGAAGAACTATGTTCAAGCCTTAAGACTCCTGATCTAATAAGATTGCAGCCTATGAATTGACGTCCTTGTGACAAATCCACAAGTTATATTCAAGTCACCCATAACAAGCCTCCGGGCTATAATTCGTCGTTCGTAACAAGTTAACATACTAAATGTTAACATCGCTGGTGACATGCCTTAGTGCCATATCCTATAACGTCCTAGAGACAAGGCCATTTGTGCCGCATCTGAATGTCATTACGACAAGGCCTTCGCACCATATGATTACTTATGACCTTCATGACTAGACTTTATGCCATATCTTTCTACGTCCCTCGCGACAGGCTTCTACGCCATATATGTATATATATTACCAAAGTCATGTAAGGCTAGCCTTTGAGCTATTTATAATCCTCCTTGTGACAAAGACAATTGTGACATTATGGTCCCTTGTCAAGCAGGTATTGGACTTACTCCAAACCTTGAATGCCATTGATGGTCCTTTTGTGACCTAGGCTAAATATAATGGATATACATTCAAATAACATTCACTAGGAATGTTCAGAACAGAATAGCCCATACGGTTTATGAATGCCGTGGCTAATCTAAGTCGGGTCATCAGGATGATGACTAATAATTGTTAAATTTTGATGATTGGTACCAAGTTTCAAGTATGGAAAACTTGAACGAGGTAGACGACAGTCGCAATACTATTAAGGCGACGAAAGTTAATAAAGCTACAAACGTAAATCTCAATATTAATAGAGTTAATCTCCAAGCTGTGGTTGACGCGGCAGTTGGAAGGACCAAAGCAGTGTGACATCTGCAAAGGAACGGGTCATCATTTTCCCATGAATGTAGGGACATAAAGAATGCAGTCTGTCACGACTGTGGTGAGTAAGGCCGCATCAGAACTAGATACCATAAAGCTGCCAAACAAGGTGCAGCTAAGCCTGGAAAGGCTAAGAAAGGAAACGCCTGAACTCACCTGATGAATGCCAAGAGGCAGTTCACGATGTCATCAAGTACATTCCTTATCATTTACCAATGATAATTTCTGCTAAGTGTCCTGATTTAATACAGGCAATAATAAATCTTCATAAACCATAAGCTTAGCAAACTTTTATATTATCCACAAGGTATAACTTACCCAGGGAAATCATAGTAACCGATTCTTCTAAGTATCGGCAAGGGATCCTTCTGAAAAAAAAAAATCTAAGAGTACTCTTTCTTCGAATAGAGTACGACAATATATATTACTTTATTTTATTATTTTCTCATTGTTTTCTATCGACTACGAATGCCAAACTATGTTTGATAAAAGTGCCATATGAGGATTGGCGTATCCTAGTGTGTCCCATAGATTGCTTCCATGCCTGATCAGTATGGAGGTTTAATGCATGGAACCCCTGAGATATCCCAATGGTCATATTGTACCAAAGTCGACTAGTAGTATTCAAAGAAGATATCCAGAATGGAATTATCCAAGTAAATGTTCCCGATTAAGGAATTCGTGGACTAGTAACATAAGTGTGTCACTTAATTGACACAAGCAATGATTGATAAATTGGAGCCTGAGATTTGTAAAATCTCTGTAACCTCCTTGTACCTTAATTATCTTCTCCTAAGATTACCCTGTTTACCCCTGAGGGGCAGGTAGAGTTAAGGTTTATATCCCATTTAAGGCTGTATTATTATGAAATCTCCAAGACGGCTAGCACCATCATTGGAAGAATCGAAACCCTGATTAACTAAGTTTTAAAATAGAGGGTTCATATAGCCTAACTCAATATCCTGAGGATTCGGTATAGTTAATTATGAAAGACGGTTCTTTTTGCTTATGCATTTTTACCGCAACCCTAGTTAGGCAACAATTAAGAATTTGCCATCAACTGCCCAGGATCGTCGATTTGTTCGACTAGCTGTAAGGATTGACTATTCCTTAAAAAAAAAAAATTGATTAAGAAGTGGTTGGAATAACCATCTCACCTTAAGATAAGCTTTCCTATAATAGTTGATGTATAAGTATCAAGGCTACTCCTTTGGAGACCTTGTATAAATGGATTGTTAAACATCTATTGTTAGGACAATAGATTGGTAAGTCCAATTATCGGGATCTGAAAGTTGCATTGGAAACAACAAATAAGATCACGCAAATTCATAATCATCTGTAAGATGCCAGAATTCGGCAGAAAATTAAGGATGAATGAAAATAGCAAACCTCCTAAATTCTTGATTTAGGAATAAGGTTCAACAATAGATATCACCCAGAAAGGGTGTGCCAAATCTGTTAAATTATCAGGCTAGTTAAGCTCTGAATATATATAGAATCATTCGAAGGAAATCGAATGTATCAAGATCAGGTATCTTATAAGCTAAAACCTATTTAAGGAGCTTGGCGGAGCTCGCAATACATTACACACTAGTGACTGAAAGGCGTGTTTCGCCAATAAGTCAAGAAGCACTATCACATAATGTTATGCAAATTTATGATGTGATGAGCATCCTGTATCGATTGAGGATCGACAGGTTAAGAAGCTCCAAAAAGGATACATGTACCTAATATAGGAGTCACTTTAGGAGCTTGGAAAGACTCTAGATATGTTATGGAAGTTAAGTCCATTATGCGACAAAAAGTACTTCCATCATTTTAGCAAATCTCGAGGTCGAGATTTCTTTTAAGGGGGTGAGGATGTAACACCTCGAAAATTCAGGTCCTATAATGTATTGACACGTGTCATAAGCTTGAACGTGTGAAATTATATTTAGAGGGACTAAAGTTGACAAACATGGAAAGTATGTGAATATAAGGGTTCAAAATGTCAACAAGGGATAAATATACTTTACAGTAACCCTACATGATGTGCATAACCTCAACCGAATAAATCTTGGATCGTACGAAGCCAATTGTGAAAGAAAGTGAGGAATTACAAACTACAGGGGTTAAATGTGTCAACATGTTTAAAGGTATACCTCTGAGTGACCTTTTAGCGAACCCGGAGCTTTGTAATGCTTAATTATACTCACAAGAATGTGTGATAAAAATTTCACAAGGTTTCGTTAAGGTATGAGAAAGTTATGGCAATATTCGGATACGAGGGGTTAAAAACGTCAACGATTTAATTTCTCGCGATTTTTACGCAACCGACGAACGAACACGCAAACATCGACTACCGATCCTAATTTGCGTATTTTAGTATTAATATTATGCTCTACGATGCTTCCATGATGTTCGGGTGCGAAGACGGGCTTGTGGGCCTTGGGCCCAAGCCCACAAAACCGCCACTATATAAATAAAAAAATAAATAAATAAATAGAAATCATTTTTTCACCATCTCTTTCTCTCTCTAAAACTCTCTCTACTCTCTCTCTCTAGAAACTTTCCGGCGACTTTTCCGGCGACCGGCGATTTTTCCGGCGGCCGTTTTCCGGCCAAGAGTACACGTTTTCGACTATATCCGACGTTCCGGATCGCGTGGTGTGGTTAGTTTTAGCTAATTCTTAGCGGTTTGAGCTCTATGGCAACTCCGGCGACATTCCGATCAAATTCCGGCGAGTCCGTTTTGAACTTTTGACTTTGCAGATGCTTCGATCGGGACTTTAGGAGCATTCCTGCACAGTTTCAAGAAATTCTATTCTCCGGCGAAATCTCGACTTCTGACATGATTCTGGCGAGTTCCAGCCATCAGTTTTCGATGAAAAATATATTTTTGGACTCCTAGTGACCTGTAGAGTCCATCGAACCACTTTCGACTCGGGTGAAAAATTTAAGTTCGGGACGCTCTCGGGCTCGACTTCTGACATGGTTCTGGCAATTTCCAGCCATCAGTTTTCGAAGAAAAATATATTTTTGGACTCCTAGTGACCTGTAGAGTCCATCGAACCACTTTCGACTCGGGTGAAAAATTTAAGTTCGGGACGCTCTCGGGCTCGGTTCAACTTGGTCAACAGGTCAAACGTGGTCAAAACTTGTCAAGGGGAAGTATTGGGTCATGTTAGTGCCTCGGTTCAGTTTTGGGTTCGGTCAAACCTGGTCAACATCGGTCAAACGTGGTCAACTGCTGGTCAACGCAGTCAACACGAGGCTCGGTAAAATTTTTTAACGATTCGAATTTTGTTATATTATGTGGGCATTAAACCCTTAAAAGGGTACCCTCTGATTCCCACTCTAACTAGGTCAAATGTCGGGTCAAACTTGTTTTTAAAAAATCAACAGAATGTGTAAATTACAATTTATGCATAATTAGCAATGTAGAACACATACAACCTGTTTGATCATTAATATAAAATGGCCACGGCTTATGCACGGGGTGTAGGCATACACCTGACAGTTGCTTAAGGGAAACGGTATCTCACTTCCATGTGGGCCTATACTTGTGGTGTGTCTATTGATCTTTAACCCGGACGCGATCCGGGCTACTGAACGCAAAAGTAACATGTAAATCCTTACAAGTATTATATTTAAATAATTATCCCAAGTTATAAAAGGTTAATTTTGCCTCTGTGCATTTTAATCAAATTATAAAACATTTATGCCATGTGCATCCAAACAAATTTTAAATCATTTTCAAAATAAGTCGGTTGATTGTATTTACCAGTGTAAACTGACGTATTTTCCAAAAAGGCTAAGTGCAGGTACTAATCGGAATTGGCTGACTACTCCTAGCATCATTAAAGAGTCTCGCAAGCTTAGATGCCTAAAGTCTGTTGAACTATTGTTTCCATTTTATTTTCGATCCGTCTGTGGATAAACAATCGACAGTTGTGATATATGATATTACAATATTATATTCGGTTGAATTATATCTTTTAAATTGCTTCCGCTGTGCATATTAAATATTGTGTTGTTTGACTATGATGTTGCCAACCACGTCACGATACTCCCCACCGGGCCCACCGGTGACACGTGGAAATCGGGGTGTGACAGTTTACACAGTGATTGTTGCCTGACACCTTAGCAACGATAGTACTATAGTTTGGACTCAGCACCTGTCGTGGACGGGGGTTGCTAAGGGTATTTCTTTACGTGTCACGGTGGTGATATGTGTTGCGTACTCTACAACTCGCAGTCACGTCTGTGCATATTTCATTGTCGATAACCTACTAGCTTCACTTTGCTACATGATACATGCTGGTTATGCGTAAACCGTTTTCGCTATCTATTATACTATTAAACTTGTATGCTCACCTTTACACTATGTGTATTGACTTTTATTTTAACGTATGTGACAGGTGTTTAAGATGCTAGGATGCTTGCTATCTTTTGTGGAATCAAGATAGGATGAGTCTAGAAACAAGCAATTTATAATTTGAGTTGTCGGAACAGCCTTATGTGTCTTTGAGATATTTGGTCTATAATAACTGTTTACTTTGGTATGTTATTATAACAACCCTCCTGAATATTTTTCTAATACCCTAATATATTTTAAAAATATCCCTATATGTCTCTAAAATACACCCGTATGGGAAAACCGAGCCCAAAATACGTTATGCCATTAAAAATAAATTAAAAACAAGAAATTTAAGTTGAGGCGGGCCGCGTAAGACACCCCTCAACCTTTACGCGGGCCGCGATAGGGTAAAAGGTGGCGAAACCCTGGGCCGCCACGTGGCCCAACACATGTCGAGCCTAGGATGCTGACCCGGATCATCTACGCTATTGACCAGCGTTGACGCGGGCCGCATAGGCCTTAGCTATGTTTTACGCGAGCCGCGAGAAACCTAAACTCAGCCCCTATAAAGTGGGAGCTCGGGACTTCAGTTTACGTCGCTCAAATCTTCAATCTTTCTCTCAAATTTCTGATAGTATAAGCTATAGTCGGGTATAATATTCCCCTAATTAGCGAGGTTCTGCTCCGTTGCAAGTATTATAACCCCTGGATACGTATTAGATACGCTGCCCGATTGATCTAGGGTTCCGTAACGGCTATCGTGGTTCTGCCCGATGTAGTCATTGGAATGTCGTCTCGGGAGGGTATTACTAATGTTAAAATGGGTTATTATACTAACACGTGTGCATTTGTTTAAATTATAGATTGTCACCAGGAAACCCTAAAGGATAATCTAAGACAGCAATGTGAGTAATCTCCTTTTTATTAACTGTTTTTACAAAACCTTAAATATTTTTCCATGCGAATAACAGTTATTGAGTATTTGTAAGGATAGAATTATCGTTGGTATATTTGGGGTTTTGTATACAAAATTTGTTACAACCTGGATAGGAGTAACATGACCATAAGTCAGATGACAGTACCACGGGTGATAGTTGATATAACTTGGAAACAAATACAATTGCGAGATCGCCCTCAATACTGTACAACGGTTTTTATTTAAACTTGATTGAACTGGGATTCACTCACCAGTATTTCCCACTGACAAAATGTTTTTAAAACTTGTTTCAGGTAACAAAATGTGAAAGCCAATTAGAAGCCAGCTGGACAGCACTGAAGGCTTGGAAAAGTGGCAATAAAGTTACCTAAATAAAATAGAGGCTTTTATTAAATAAAATAGGGTTTATCCCTATGAAGTTGTGTGTACTTAAAACTTAGGTTTTATCCTATTTGTTTAATAGTATGAAAATGTGGTATTTTACTCTGATAAAGTATTTCCTAACTACGATCCTGATGTAAATTCCGCTGCCAAATTGACTAAACAAGCGATACCACCGAAACTGGCTCGCGGCCGCCCGTTCCCGAGGATATAGGGACCGGGGGTTGCGACAGAAGGTGGTATCAGAGCTAAGCCACTGATTCAGCCACAGAAGTGTTCTGCTGACATCAAAATTCAATCTGTTAGGAAATAAATTGTGGAAATACGTGCATAATTGTATTTTCTTGTTATGTGTTATTTGACTATTTGTTAGTTTACAGTATGAGCGACCAAGGACCATCTGACGCGTATCGTCAATTGTCTGGTTCGCCTAGAAGCGAAGGCACCTCCTCTTCTCAGCCTGCCCTCTCGGGGTACTCTACTGATACGGAAGAAGGAATATTCGTGTTTAAGGCTCAGTCTGAAGAGCCATTTCCTCATAAAAAGAGGGGATGGTTCATTAGGGGAGCACACGAGCGTAGAAAACGTATGAAAAAGTTACAGGACCAGAGAGCACTAGCAGCAGCCAAAAGAGAGACAGATGCCCATGCTCAGGACATGATTATAGGAGTTTAGCTAATTTTCAAATCCTAGCAACCACTGCAGCTGACCCTAATTTGGAGCAAATAATAGCACCCCAACCACAACCACCAATTCCCGACCAACCAATGGAAATAGAAAACCCTGAAAATCAAGTAGAGATGCATGATTTCAACCCAGAAGAGATACCTAGGGTACCAGCCCTAAATCCCTTAGACCCAAATTACGACCCATGGTGGGATGACGTTAGGGATTATGTGCAACGTTACCCGATACATGAAGACATACCTATGCCAAACTTAGGAGCCTACCCAGGTTTGGATCCTCTAGATCCCTATTACGATAACGATGCATACATTAGGGATATTTTAGAAAATCCTTTCAAATTCCAGGAACCTACACCTCCATACCAGGAACCCGCACCCAGTCCTAGATGCAACCCCAATGAGTGCAGAAAACGTACAAGAACTTAAGACATTTGGTGAGGAAATTTTAGAGAATAGTGAAAGGATGAGACAGGTGGGAGAGCGACTCGTCTGGAAGTACGACGAGCGCAATATGGATTTTTGGATGAATCCATATCCTTGAATGTGATGGTGGAGACGGTAGTAATAATAATAAAATATGTGTGTATGTGTATAAAAAAAAAACTACGGATGCCTACTACTATTAGTGTAATTTTTATTTCAGTTGGTATTGTAATTTAATTTCAGTACTGGTATGTATTAGATGCCTATTATATTATAAAATAGAGTAAGCCGCAATGATCGACGCTTTTGACCAAAATGTGTGTCATGTGATTGGCTATATTAAATATTATTTTGTGATATTAATGCATGGTAAATGTTTAAAATTCAGATGGCTGACCAAGAAAATCAAGTAAATCTGGATAATAACCCGAAAAACAAGAATGCTAATATTCAGAATGATGATAATCTGAATAATGAGAATCCGAACAACAATAACAATAGAAACCAAGTGGATAATAGTGCCATCCAACACAAAGTGGCACAGGGAATAATAGATGCAATGCTATTTATTATTCAAACTGTTAAGGAAGCGGATAATAAAAGTAAACATAGCAGTAAGCGACCAACTGAACCAGAAAACAGCGTAAACAATGGACCTGTACTTCAAATGCCCATTCCCAAAAGAAGAAGAACCATGCCTTATGGTTGTTCTTACAAAGAAATCTGGTCCTGCAAACCAATAGAATTCTCGGGCAACGAAGAACCCATTGCAGCTCTACGCTGGATAGAAAAGACTGTGACAGTCTTAAAAATAAGCAAATGTGCGGAAGAAGATAAGATAATGTTTGCTTCTAATTTATTTAAGAACTCAGCATTAGAATGGTGGAACACTATCCTTCAGTCCAGAGGAAGTGATAGGGTTTATAATATAGAATGGGAAGAATTTAAGAATATGGTAGAAAGGAAATTCTGCCCTCCCAATGAAAAGGAACAAATAGCAAATAAATTCCTAAACCTTAAGATGAACGGAGTGGATAGTAAGGAGTATACTAAGTTATTCTTTGAATATGCTAGAATAGTACCTACCCTTGCATCACCTGAACCGGTATTAATCTCCCGTTACATCTGGGGATTAATTGGAGAGATTAGCCATGTAGTCAAGGCAGCTAGACCTCAAACCATAGAAGAAGCTGTGAAATTAACAAACACCTTGACTGATGAATTAGTACGTACACGAGAAGAAGACCAGAAGAAAAACCTAGCACAAAGGCTTACCCAGGAATTCCGCTATGGTAATTCCAACTGCAGGAATATAGGTTCTACCTCTGCACCTTACTGTAAGGCTTGCAAGAAAAAGCATTCGGGAAAATGCTCCACTCACTGCAATTTCTGTAAGTTACCAGGACACAAGGAAGAAAATTGCAGGAGGAAATCTAGTAATGGACTGTGCTTCAACTGTGGAGAAAAAGGTCATATCAAGCCAAACTGTCCAAAATTGGCTCCAGCTACGAACAATAAGAACACTAAAAATGCTAGAGCATTTATTCTGACTGCAGATGAAGCCAAGATGATTCCGGACGTGATAGCCGGTACGTTTTTAGTTAATGATTTTTTTGCTAAAGTATTATTTGACTCTGGTGCAAACCAAAGTTTTATTAATACTTCGTTTTGCAAATTTCTTAATCAATCATTAACTAAACTTTCACAAGAATGTCTAGTAGAGACAGCAAATGGTGAAACTGCTAGGATTTCTGAAATCTTGCAGGGAGCAAGAATAGAAATTTTAAATCAAAAGTTTATTGCAAACCTTTATCCAATGAATCTGGCAGGATTCGATGTCGTTTTAGGAATGGAATGGTTAATAACCAATAAAGCCAGTATTTTATGTGATCAAAAGTCAATTCAAGTAAATTCACCAAGGGGTGAAAAGATCACAATTAAAGGAGATAAACCATCTAAATCCACTAAATTCATCTCTGTGATGAAAACTGCAAGTTATATAAGAAAATGATCATTAGTGTATTTGATTTTCATAATCACTAACACTAAAGGAAAGGAACTGGAAGATATTTCAGTAGTATCTCATTTTTCAGATGTATTCCCAGAAGAGTTACCAGGACTACCACCGGATAGAGAAGCTGAATTCAAAATTCAACTGTTACCAGGGACAGCACCAATTGCCAAAGCACCTAACCGTTTGGCACCCGTAGAAATGCAGGAACTGAAGAAACAATTGGATGAATTGCTAGAAAAAGGATTCATACAACCAAGCTCATCGCCATGGGGAGCACCAATTTTATTCGTTAAAAAGAAAGACGGATCCATGCGGATGTGCAATGATTACCGTGAACTGAACAAGGTCACGATTAAGAATCGGTATCCATTACCAAGAATCGATGATCTGTTCGATCAACTGCAAGGAGCTCGATTTTTCTCCAAAATTGATTTAAGGTCAGGATATCATCAATTAAAGGTACAGGAAGAGGATATTCTTAAGACCGCATTTAGAACAAGGTATGGCCATTATGAATTTACTATCATGCCATTTGGTTTAACCAATGCCCCAGCTGCATTCATGGACATGATGAACCGAATATGTAAGCCATATTTGGATAAATTCATAATTGTCTTTATAGATGATATTCTCATTTACTCTAAGAGTAAAGAGGAACACGCAAGGCATTTGCACGCTCTTCTAAGTTTATTAAGAAAGGAGAAACTTTATGCTAAATTTTCAAAATGCAAGTTTTGGTTAGAACAGGTACAATTTCTTGGACACTTAGTCAATCATGAAGGAATTCATGTGGATCCCACAAAAATCGAGGCAATTACGAAATGGAAAACCCCTGAGTCACCAACCGAGGTTAGAAGTTTCTTAGGATTAGCCGGTTATTATAGAAGATTTATTCGAGATTTTTCTAGAATAGCCATTCCCTTAACTAAGTTAACTTGTAAATCCATTAAGTTTGAATGGGGATCAAAGCAAGAAGAAGCATTTAGAATTCTTAAGGAAAGATTAACCCATGCACCCATATTAGCGTTACCAGAAGGAACTGAAGATTTAGTAGTTTATTGTGACGCTTCTAAATTAGGTTATGGATGTGTATTAATGCAACGTCAAAAGGTTATAGCTTACACATCTAGACAACTTAAGAATCATGAAGAAAATTATTCAACCCATGATTTAGAATTAGGAGCAATAATTTTTGCTTTAAAAATTTGGAGACATTACCTTTGTGGTAGTAAGTTTACCATATTCACAGATCATAAGAGTTTAAGATATGTTTTTGGACAAAAAGAGTTAAATATGAGACAAAGACGCTGGATGGAATTACTTAGTGATTATGATTGTGATATCCAGTATCACGCAGGAAAAGCAAATGTTGTGGCAGATGCTTTAAGCCGGAAGTATCACGAAAAACCAAAAAGGATACGTTCTCTTAAATTAAATCTACAAGTAGATTTAAATGAACAAATTAAAAAGGCACAAGAATCAGTAATCAAGGATGATACTGAAAAGTTAAAAGGCATGATTAAAGAATTAGAACAAGGAACAGATGGAATTTGGAGATTCCATGAAAAGAGAATGTGGATACCTAAATTAGGAAATTCCATCAAAATATTCCCCCCACCAGTCCCACCTTTCACATATTTTTCCTACAATGATCCCCCGTTAAAAAAACCTAACGGAGTTAAGCTTTTTTCCAAATTACAAACAGATTTTTAAGGCTTTTGATCAGAACGATGATACGAGTCCATTGATGTAAAACTTACTTCGAAATGGTGCTCCAAGTGACTTGATTTTGGTTAATTGGAAATTTAAACACCCGAGTTGAAGCGCCGTTTTCATCGTTTGGAGCACCGTTTCGAGGCAAGTTTTACATCAGTGGACTCGTATCGTCGTTCTAATCAAAAGCCCTAAAAATCTGTTTGTAGTTTGGAAAAAAGCTTAACTCCGTTAGGTTTTTTTAACGGGGGATCATTGTAGGAAAAATATGTGAAAGGTGGGACTGGTGGGGGGAATATTTTGAGGTGGGATTATTAATGGCCAATAAGGTCTAGGTGAGATTATTACAGGCCAATTTCCCTTTATTTTATTGAGCTAAAAAGTCAAGCATGAACCGGCTCGTAAAATGTTCGAGCCAACTCAAGCGTAATTGAGCGGGCTCGTTATTTTTTTGTTAATTTTATACAAGACTCGATAATATAAAAAAAAAAACAAAATTAACATAACTAGTTTTTTACTATCCTGCGTTGCGGTGAACGTCTTTTGCTGTTTAATCTGTGTTTACATGTATTTTGAAATCACTACGAGCGCGTTGCGTACGGAAACTGCTGACAAGAAGAAAAAGAAAATATAGAAAAAAACACTAAAAGATAACCGAAATAAAATCAACCAAAAAAGTTGTATGGTAATAATGTTGTTCGTATGAAACCTGTGGTCAGAGATGAGCAAATGATATTGGGTACCGGTACCGAATTTCCCGAACCGAAAGATCTTAAGTACCAATTCGGTACGACTTTTGGCGTTCCTGGTATCGGTTCGCTACCGTTTTTTACCTTCATATACCGGTACGTAACTGGTATTCTCGGTACCAGTACCAATTCGGTATTGGTAGGCACGGAGCTCATCCCTACCCCTGAAACTAAAAAAAGAAATCATTAACAATTGAAGAAAATCAGGATACCGTTGTTGTTCGTACGACACCCGTGATCAGGGATGAGCAAATGGTACAGGTTAGCAGTACCGAATTTTCCGAACTAAAAGATTTTCAAAATCAATTCGATACCAACTTTTGGTGTTTTCTGTACTAGGCTGGTGTCGGTTTTTACCTTCATGTACCAATAACCGTACTGGTATTTTCGATTCCAATACAGGTTGACACAAGCTTATATAACTTAAAAAGTAAAGAAGATAATAAAATTTATTTAAAAAACTATATATATTATTCTATTGAGTAAACTTCCGTTTTGCTCCCTGTGGTTTGGACATTTTAACGGTTTTCCTCCAATAGTTTAAAAATAGCCATTTTACTCTCTGATCTTTCGAGTTTGTCGCAAGTGTATTTATTTAAATCCCAATGTTAACCGGGTTAATTTTTACCACTAAGGGTATTTTACCCGTCGTCACTAATAACGTAGTTTAATTACCAAACCCATTTTTGGGGTGTTACATGAAGTATCTGGTGCAACACCGTCTATGACATCGTCGAATAGATTCGAGGTCATTAAAACTGTAATGTCATTGTTCGTACCAGCCATGCCGAAGTACGCATGCCAAATCCATAAATCTTGAGAAGCGACCGCTTGTAATACTACCGTTGGACCATCGTGGTCACCACGATGATGTTGCCCTTTCCAAGCGGTTGGGCATGCCGCCCATTCCCAGTGCATGCAATCAAGACTTCCCAACATTCCAGGAAACCCATGTAAGCGCTGATGGGCCTCGTATAGAATTGGAACGTCGGCTGCGGTTGGCATCCTCAAATATCGTCTCCCGTACAGAGAGATTACACCTAATAAATTATTGCTAATTTAAAAATAATAACGACGTAAAATAATAATAAATACTAGTGTTAATAAAAGTTACCTTCACAAAAATTTTCAAGAGACTCACGACACATTCTTGACGACATCCTTATATACTCATCCCACGCATCACTCGATGTGCCGTAGGCTAGTTGCCTAATTGCTGCGGTACACTTTTGTAGTCCAGAGAAACCAACCTTGCCAGTTGCACTTACCCTTTGCGTGAAAAAAAGGGATTCGCCCGCAAGATCATTGGAAATTTTAACGAATAGTCGTCGGCTCATACGAAACCTACGCTTAAACTGATCATCATTGTACACGGGAGTTTCACAAAAATAATCTTGCACTAGACGTTGATGAGCAGCTAACCGATTTCGTTTAATAGGCGGTTGTCTGGTACGCGATGCAGAGGATTCGGCTTCTTGCAAATAATTAATCGTCTCCTGCGCCATGGCGATAACCATATCATCAAGAACACCGTCGGATGACGAGCTCGAAGAAGACATTTTTAAGTTGTGATTGGTGTGTGTTTTAGTTGTGATTGGTGTGTGTTTTGGTTGTGATTGATGAGTTTTTTAGTTTAGAATAGGTTATATATATATATATATATATATAATAAAATTAAGTTTTTTTTTTTTTTTTTTTAATTTTCGATCGTTTCACAACGGTCATTTTGACCATTTCAAACTCGTTCAACGCGTTGCCGCTCGTTATCATGATGGCGGATGGACAATGGCGCCCCGGCTATGGCGCCGGGGGTGTGGGCGATGGCGGAGGGGGCGCTATGGTGGTCCAGGTGGCCGAAGGGTGGCGCCCCACACCCTCCAGCCTAAGCTCGTCTGACACCATCCCATAGATCCACTGAAGGATGATGGCATCAATTTTGACCATGAATCAAAGAGTGGGCCAGTCACAGCAGGGGGTCAGTACCGTCAATATGATTCAGCACATCATATCATTATGCATGAAGCTCGAACAACTTCATCCAAAATAAGTATGACACCTTAGTGTCATCCAGAACTCAGATCTTATGTTGAATGTTGGTTACCCTGTAGACGGGATGAAGAGGCTTCTCTTGTTTTTCATTGCCTTTGTCACCCATAGCGAAGAATAGAAGGCTGGAGAAAAGAAAACAGGATCGAAAAAATAACTAGTTATTGAATATTGAGGGCGGTGGCCGGAAAAATAGGGTATAGAGCGTCTGCGCCTGATACCATGAAATAATTCAAAACTCAAGTTGCAACTATTATTTCACACATATATACAACAAGGTCTCAACCAGTTGGGAGACAATGTAGGAAATGAAATAGGAAAAAAATAATTCTCCTAACTATTGATATATTCAATAAATATAAATTACTAATTAAAAGTCAAATAATCAGCTATGCAAATAGCTACGCTAATATTTTTGAAGGGAATGACTAAAGGAAAAATGTGGTTTTCTATTTGGGTTTTTCTATAGTTTGGGACCAAAAAGAACCACATTAAGGACATGGTAACAGGTCCGTACATTTTTTACTGAACACATGATAGGCCTTTGAAATTAGTAACATCAATGGGCATGATACTTGGCCCAGGTGTTGGTTTTATAAAGAAGCCCATGAATGAAGAGGACCACAGTTGTTTGGATCATCCATCACCTTGCAATCAGTCGTGAATTGTTTCGCCAATCAGTGGCGGACCTATAAATTTTTTTCCAGGGTTCGAAAACTTTTAGAAATTGTTTATTTATCGACATATAATAATTTTTTCGACCTGATTCGGATCGGGTCGGGTTATATTTCAATTATATGTGTAATAATATTTAAAATATTTGGGCCGGATAGAATCGGTTGTTGTACACTGGTAGGATCGATTGAATTGTATGACGTCAAAACCAATATTTAAATAAAAATATATGTATTATATATTTTAGAGTTGGATATATATTATTTAAATTTTGATATCATATTTGATTTCAATAAACTAAAGAAACTACAAAGTTCAAAATAGAATTAATAATATTAAATCATTACCAAAAAAGAAATATGATATTTACGTATTTGGGATGATAAATATTGGGAGTTAATATTCACACACCCTTTCCGTAGAAAACTATCCGTTAAAGCAATCTTTGGATCCTCAAGTTGAAAGCCAGGTTTACAATACATTGCTAACGAGTAGTCAGACTGTAAGGTAACAGGTTGTTAGATTGAAAGGGCCACATCACAGGATCCGTTTCCTTGATTGCATGTTATATTTCATAGGCAACTATAATTAATGTATGGTAACGATTGAGCCCGATTGACAATCTTGATTGCTTAGATAATAGACAGTATCTTATTGTTACTACACCAAATATTCAAGCCAACTCGAGCCCGATTGAGCGGGCTTGTTAATTTTTTAATTTTTTTTACAAGTATTGATAACAAAAAAAAAAAAAAAAATATAAATACAAAATTTGCATAGACTTATGTATTTTTTTCTAACATTTTAAAGAAATAAAGGCATATTAAAAGTATTATATGTATTATTTTTGTTTTTTTAATAGTTTTATATATTAATTAATTAACCCTCTCACATATTTTAATACATTTAAAATCAAATTAATTTACATAAATTAAATTATTCGAGTTGGTTTACAAGCTCACGAGCTGATCCAAGCCTAGCTCGGGCTTGGCTGGATTACAAATCGAGTCAAGTCGGCTCGTTTACAATCGGGCTGATTTTGAATGAGTCAACAGCCCAAAAAAAAAAAAAATCCACCATCTCAAAACCCCCAAAGTGGACAAACTCACCAATTCCGTCAACAATGGAGTCATACTCCGCCGGCTCCGGTGGTGTTCCGTCACCATTAGCCATCGTGACATGCATCGGCATGACTATCTTGTACGTCGCAATCCTCCATCTCCCATCCCCCCTTTCATCTTTCAAAACCCTCATGATCCGACGGTTTATTTACGCCAGTATCTCCACCGTCGTTTCACTTGTTTTCTGCGCCTTTATTCTTCCTGTAAGTTTGTTTATTCAATTCACTGTTTATTATATTCTCTGTGTTTATGTTTTGATTGTTGGATGGTTGGTTGCTGGTTGTTGGAGTTAGTAACAACTAGGGTTGTTACGTTACGCTACGCTACGCGGGGTGAATAAAGGAAATGTTAAATAGTTGGTGTTGGAGATTTGGAACTATGAAACAGTGTTATGAGATATGTAATGATAATTATGTATAAGTAAATACTTTAATTAACTAAAATCATTAATTAGGGTTTTGTTATTTATAATTTTGTATTTTAGGTACTCTGCATTCATGACCAGTTAGTTGATTTGTTTCTGTATCCAGAGTGATGTAGTTCTTAATAGTGTAGATAAGTGATTCTTAAAATAGAATGACTTATTTGAAAGTTAATTCCAATTCGTTCCAACGTGAAAGAATGAAGAAAGTTAAAGGGTAGGGTTAGTTTATTTAGTATGTTAATGTTAATTGGATGAATGGTTTGTTAAATTGCAAGTTTATCCAGCTGTTTAAATTCATAGGGTTTACGAGTTTGAGTCAAAGAAGTTTGGAAGTCATTGATATAAATAAATTGTTAGGGTCTGTGTGCACGTTTATTGAATGAAAGAAAAGTCTTGATCTTTGTTTTGATCACAAAAATTCGATCATTTCATTCACAGGCTCCTCTTACAAAAGAGTTGGTATTTAGAGGCTGTATGATATCTTTGCTTGTATGTGAAGGATTTAAACATATACAGTAATACTTCTCTTTCCTCTTCTTTTTAGCCTTGGTGAGTCCTACATTTTTAAAGCATTTTAAAAACGTAACTCATGTAAAGGATCTTACTCATCCATTATTATTTTTTTTTTTTTGGCAATTTCAGTTTATTTGAAATTCCCAATTTCATGCCACTTATTTTAAAATTTGAATATTCTTTATGTTTTTCTAATTATAGTTGTCATATGTATATGTGATGAAAACAGGCTAGCAGGAGCGACTCTTATAGCTCCAGTAGTTAACTATTGGTGGCCCCGCTTGCCATAAACTTATCTCAACAGGCATTTTCGAAGCAGTTTCTTCAAGATCAATGGAGTCTACAGGTCGCTCACCATTCTCCATCATTGACCTACTGGTGGAACACGCAAAAACGGTTTCCAAGTCTAACCGTTATCGCTCACAGCCCTCATATTCTTTCCCGCCAAGATAGAGAACTCAAGCCGATATATTACAGCTGGCAGAGCAGGTGTTGAGGTACTAAATATACTTCGCGTTTGACATGCTCTGTTTTTTTTTGTTTGACCTGTTGTTTGAAAAAAATTGGATCTATGGTCTCTCTTTCTTGGTTTTAAAAAGCGTGCCTCAAGTACGCTTAAGCGCGAGGCGCAACAAGGCTCACACACACCTTGGGGCTTTTTCGCTCAGCGCCTAGAGTAATTACAAGAAGCCCCAAAAAGGCGCGCTTTTTTGGGATTTTTCTGGGCTTCTTTGCCTGAGACGCGCGCCTCTTGTACCCGAGGCGTTTTTATGCATCTAACTGCTGTACCTTGGGTTTTTTGGCTTGTACATGCAGCTAATATCATACAAAAACCTTACTTGTAGCTATATTCTCGGTAGGGAAAGCTAAAAACGTATGGGATATATAAAAAATATATATATAATTAGCTTGCACCTCGGGTACGAAAAGGTCGCCGCTTTTGCGCTTTACGCTTCGCGCCTCGGTTTTAGACTTCGTCGCTTTTGTGCGCCTCTAGCTTTTTAAAACCAAGCTCTCTTTTCATGTTAGGAACAAGTAAGAAAACAAGGAGAATACGAATCTCTCCACCGTGACATGAACATTGGATTCGATACATGGGAATTTGATCCAACAAAAATTGAAAACCCGTTTCCAGAAAACGAAGGGTATATGGCAGGGTGATGAGGATATTCTTGCGCCTGTGACACTGCAACTGTATATAGCCCAACAACTTCCATGGATAAACTATCACGAACTCACGGTTGCTGGTAGTTGGAGTTAGTAACTAGGGTTTTGTTGTTTGTGATTTGGGGATTTGTATTTGTGACTAGTTAGTTAATTCGTTTATTAATATTCAGAGTGTTGTAGAAAAGTGATCTTTAAAAAGTTTATATCTTGATTCTATAATACTATAACTAGGTTAGTAAACATGTGTATCTCACTGGTTGAATAAAGGAAATGTTAGATAGTTGGTGATGGAGATTTGTGAATTGATAAGTGTTGTAAGATCCTGCAAAAAGTTTGTATCTTCATTCTATAACTAGGTTAGAAAGTAGAAACCGGTGTGTTACGCCGGTTGAATAAAGGAAATTTTAAATAGGTAGTAATGAAGATTTAGGAATTGTAAAACTATATTTGTAATTTGGGGTCATAAGTTACATTTATGGCCAATTAGTTAATTTGTTTATGTAAAGGATCTTGTAATCATATCTAACACATTACTCATTCCCAATTTCATGCCACTTATATTAAAATTTGAATATTCTTTATGTTTTTCAAATTATAGTTGTCATATGCATATGTGATGAAAACAGGCTAGCAGGAGCGGCTCTTATAGCTCCAGTAGTTAACTATTGGTGGCCCCGCTTGCCATCAAACTTATCTCAACAAGCATTTTCAAAGTTTTTTCTTCAAGATCAATGGAGTCTGCGGGTCACTCACCATTCTCCATCATTGATGTACTGGTGGAACGCGCAACAATGGTTTCCAAGTTTAACCGTTATCGCTCACAGCCCTAATATTCTTTCCCCCCAAGATAGAGAACTCAGGCTGATATTTACAGCTGGCAGAGCCAACAGAAATTGAGAACCTGTTTCCAGAAAACGAAGGTTCTGTTCATATATGGCAGGGTGATGAGGATATTCTTGTGCGTGTGGCACTGCAACGGTATATAGCCCAACAACGTCCATGGATAAACTATCATGAGCTCACGGGTGCGAGCCACATGTTCCCGTATGCTGATGTGAACAGTGATGCCATCCTAAAAGCACTTCTACTTGGCCAAAGTTGGTTCATAATGTTGTTTTTGGACTTGATTTCTAGCTTCCTATTCTCTTAAACAAACCATTGTTAAGATAATACAATAGAACTGTGATATTTAGCAATATGCTTTAGGGTTTGAAGTTGATAGTTAAAACATATGGTAATGCGTTCATGTTATTTAGGGGCTGTTTGGCTAAGCTTATTTTTTTGACTTATTACTTATTTGCTTTTTGAAAAGTTAAAAGGTGTTTGGGTTAGCTTATTATGTGAGAGGAATAAGTAAATAAGTCATTCCATTATGACTTATTTGCTTTTCAAATAAACAAATAAGTAAATAAGTCAAAACAATAAGCTTAGCCAAACAGCCCCTTAATCTTGTTACTTGTGTTTCATTATTTCTTAACTGTGGTTAGTGAGTTAGGAAACATGTCGTCCCATTCCTGTTATTGAACAACTTATATTTGAGAGTATTAAATGTGTCATGTCATGTCATTCGTGCTATTGAACTCGTCACATTTGATTGTGTTCAATGTTACATGTCATGTGATCCTCTTGGCAAACATGTATTTATTAGTAGTATTTAAGAAATTGACATGTTAAACTGTGTCTCATCTGGGTTCAATCCCGGTGTTAACATGGCGCGTTTTACCATCTTAGTGGGGATGGGGTCACATCTTCCCCACGAATTTGCGGAATAAGGTCGGCAAGCGGTGTTTCGCGTGACCCCGCTCCACCTTAGCACTCTGCAAGGCCTCACCGCAAGTATTACACATAGCCTTAGTGAGCATGTTAATGACATACTTTTATTAAGACTGGATAATTCTTTGTGGACACTTCTATCCCCGGAAAGTAACAAAGACATCTCAAATTCATAAACAACTCTAAATTACAGTCTAAATAACATTTCATAACACAATTCAACAATATCCAACATTTTAAAAATAAACAACAATATCCAAATTAATGTCTAAATACTTTTAGATGATAAAAAATGAAGTAAAATACCAACGTCTGAAATTGCTTACGGATACCACGTCTTCAATCCATTATATTGATTAACAAATCACATCATCCATATTTGATCCTGAAATGATAAGTAATAACTAACAAATTAAATGAATATGAAGACAAACATAAACAAACACATAAATTGTGAACGCAAATGGACAAACACAACAAAAGTCCACGAACAAACGAAACATGTGTTCATGACTTCATGTCTTTCTGTTTAATTGAATGAGCAAAAGATTTAAACTTTGTTCATGGAACATGTACAAATGTCCAGTCGAACTGTTCAATGATCGGTTCGTTTACACACTTAAGTGAATTACAATAATGCAAAAAGGCTTAAGCTAAACATAATAAGTAGTAAAAAATCGCAAATCTCCCCTTGTTACAAATCTCGAACCACACTTTGATATTTAAATAGTGACATCAAACATAATTCGTAAACCATCAAAATTTGGATTCCATGACATACATTAACACCTAGAAGTTAATTCTATTCTACTATCTCTTAAAGAAGTAACGACCACTGTCGCTATTTACCGATTTACGCCTCCTAATTTGTTTCTTTTCAGCATATGTGGTTCCTCCTTCCGTGTATACGTGTTTACTTATCGATGATCTAATGGCATCTCCCTGTCTTCGTCTTCCTGAAATCATCAAGCGTCCACTTCCACAATCACCGAATCGATACCTGATGTCATCAACCCAAGATCGATCTCCCCTAAATCACGCGATGCCCATATTTCCTCCATGATCTATGAACCCTAAATCGATCTCCGGCAAGTTGTCGTCAAATAAAGAGTTATTGTGAAACGATTTCTTGCACACAAAAGTTGCACTAACCTACGAATTAGAGGAATTCTTCTCTTGATTTATACTAGCACATTTTCTTGCGCCTTGGTAATTATATGATTCCAATACTTATGCAATTAATGTTCTGTATTTCAGTGACTTTTACATATTTTTTTTGCAGTAATCGATTGACTTTGTTCATGATGTGGGTTTTTCTCCTCAGCTTTGTATTGTTGGTTTAATTTTTTTATTAATAAGTGATTTGGTATCTGATGGTTGAATTAGTGGTTCTCCCAGAGATCATTTTTTTGTTTTGGTTAAATTGTTTTATTTTGGATACATATGTGTATAATTTCGTTTAATGAACATTTTAAGGATCATATTAAAGTCATGTTCAAAATGTTCCGGCTAGAACGAAAGCAGGCCATGAAACCTATTATACAAGGTTATCTCTTAATTCTAAAATTACGCCACCAGCCTATTCAAATCTATTTTACAAAAATTTGAGCAATTTGCCACCCAAACAAAACACTCCATTATAATGTCATCCACCAAGTAGGCCATTTTCTAATTTTGATCTTTCTATGATTGCTGTATGATCATGTGCCATGATTTTTATTGTCAAACACTTCTTCATTTAAGGAATCTTACCTTCACTTACAGATTTTGGCAATATCTTTTCCTTTTTCTCATTCATTTATGTATGGTTTTGTTAGGGATTAGTCGTACATTTGTCCGGGCTTCTTGCGGGTGCTTCTCTGCCTCCGATAGATAGTCGCCCTCTGTTTCGACCGCGGCTTTCGGTAACAGACTAACAGTAAGCCCCCAATCCTTCTACATGGTGATCCGGTTTGTTTTTTTAATCTGAATTATTATTTAGGTTTCAATTCGATAGATATATAAGTTGATTTATTCTATATGAACAAATGTAAATATTATTATGTGAACGACAGTACCCTTTTTTATTGTACTTTAGGCTTAAATTGGGCATGAGAACAGTAATTTGACTTTGTACGGGTATCAGGGTTGGTGACATGCTAATTCCAGAGCTGCATTTGTTTTGCCCCGTTTTTAATCATAAATTGGGTTAACTGAATTAGATACCTAGACACAAAGGTTTCATTTATGGATACAATTTCTACACTTCAAAGGTTGGTATTGTGTTTTGTATTTTGTGGCTGAAAGGCAATGAATTAATAACTTTGAAAGTTTGCTTTCTAACCCTTAAGTTTGAATTTCGCCACCACCCCTTCAAGTTTTAAGCTTAATATTTTACCCTTTGCACTATTACTTCATTTTTTACGCCACCACACCCTAAAGTTGTAAACTTTGTGTCTTTACCCCTTGCACTATCACCCTCTCAAGTTTTAAACGTTGCGTTTTTACTCCTTGAACTATTACTCCATTTTTACTACCACCACCCCCTTAAGTTTCAAACTTTGCGTTTTTACTCCTTGCACCATGTTACTCTATTTTTACACCTTCTCAACTTTGAAAATTTCATAAGGTTAACGCATCATAAAGCTTTTGGACTAATTCATTCGATTTTTGCAATGTACCCACGCCGCAACGCGCGCGGGTCTAATTACTAGTAATAAACAAATAAGAAGAATCAACGTAACGTTTTTACAAGAGACTGTGTAATGTTCTAATCCAAATGGAGAAATGATTGAAGTACTTAGAAAATGATAATATTAAAAAATATGTAGACTATAATCTAATAGATGATAAGATGATCATCTTGAAAGAAAAGTAAAATAAAACATGAAATACACGCATTAAGGTTACCTTGTGTATAGAGTGCCAAGTGAAGTCACCAATCATTCGTCAATCTTGTCGTTGTCGTCGTAGTTGTGCTCGTTGTAGTTGTTCCAAATAGCTAAATTGAAAAAAAAAATAGATTTCACGAACTTTTGTTAGCTATATTAATTAATACTATAAAACGGCTTTGAACTTTTGTTAGAATTTACAAACAAAATTTAGTTTGCTAGCAAATCGCATGCATAATGAAACAAATAGTGAAGTTTTGTATGTGTAATTTTTATATATCTTTCTAAAATATTATATGGAACGTAGCAAAGGTCAAAAGGTCATTGTATTTTTAAAATTTTCTTCCATTGTAATGATATTTAAGAAAGTAATTAAAAAAATACTGAATTTGTTTTTAAATTTTCTTCCACTGTAATGATATTTAAAAAAATAATTAAAAAAAAATACTGAAATCAAAAGCAACGTCCAAGCAAAATCAAATACTTTAATTATTTGTTTTCTAATTAAGAAAATTTCACTATTGTTTTTTTTAAAGAACGTGAGACTTATGTAGTAAAAATGTTAGAAAATAAAAAGAATAAAGGAGATAAATCTTACAATAGATCATCAGCATCAATAATTAGATCCGGAATGTGAGAAATTTTAGGCCAGTCTTCACCCTTCTCTGTTTTACACCTTTTACTTAGATGTTCACATCTTATTATCTCAAGTTTGTTTAGATTCTTGAAACTCTGAATCTCATCCGGTAGAGAAAGTAATCCATTACAATATTCAAATTTCATCTTTCTGATGCTTGGAAGATTACACGGTAAAGAAATTAATTTCTCACAACCTTTCAATTCTAAATCCTCCAGTTTTGGAAGATTATCGGGTAAAGAAACTAATTCCCCACACCAGCTGATCTCTAATCTTCGTAAACAAATAAACATACCGGTGTTGTCTACTGACATGTTTATATCATCATCGTGAAAATACTTCAAAGAATCCATGAACGACAACTTAATAACCCTAAGACTGGGGAGTCTCCCAAGTGGTGGAAGACGCTCACACTTCTTACACCCAGCGAAAACAATTTCAACCAAATTCCTTAAATTGTCCATCCAACTTGGAGAAATGGTCTTTCCCATGTAATATTGCATTTCCAATATCTCTAAAGATGGATTTGGCTCTAATCCCTCAAGAACCTCTTCCATGTATGGAAACATTTCTGGTGTACTTTCTTCTCTGATGATACTACCACTGTCCAACCAGTCTAACACCAACATCGACAGATTTGTTTTGCATATGAGATTGGCACTCTTGGCCTCACTTAAACCTTCAACATTCTCAAGTCCTTTTATCACCAACTCTGCCTCAAGAAGATTTAATTCCCCCAATTCACTTATTTTGGCCCCTCTCTCCTTACCGACATGAAACCATGGAAGCATTCGAAGCCTAGTTAGTTTCCCGATTCCAAACGGCAAATGTCGGAGTGAACGACAATCATTGATGTCCAAACGTTGAAGGCTAATCATGTCTTTTAGGCCGTCAGGTAAAACTTCTATTCCCGAGCCTAGTAAGGTCAAGTATTTCAGATATCTGAGCTTGCAAATCGATTCAGGCAACTTACGCAATCTCCTACAATCACATAAAATCAACACTTGCAAGTTTTGGAGATACATAATCGACTCAGGTAAAACTTCTATATCTGAATTTGATAAATTCAAGTATCTCAGATGTTTGAGTTTACAAATTGATTCTGGTAATGTCCTTAACTTAGTAAGAGCCAGGTGTAATACCCTTACATACATGTGGTTGAAAAGTTGACTAATGCAACCTTCATCCCCCTCCCCGAACATGAATATTGACCTTAATGATGTTAACTTTCCTAAATCCTCAGATGATAAAATTAACTTTTCATCCGGACATGACGAGCTCAAATGAAGCACCTCATTCGGGATTTTAACCTCGTTACAAGCAGGCTCTATAACTAAACAATCATGTTTCATTACATGCCGTGCCATGTCATGCACCAGATCATGCATTTTATATCTATCAATACCATCCAAATATTTGCTACCCTTCTCAACCTGGAAGAGGGATTTCCAAATCAAACAATTAAAAATCTCTTCCCCTATCACATACAAGTTATCTGTTTCCTCTCTGGGCGGAATGAAACCGTTTGCTACCCACAACAAGATCAGTTCATCTTTTTTTAGTTCATGGCCTTTAGGAAACAAACAAAAATAAGAAAAACATCTCTTTAAATGTGGAACCAAGTTATCATAACTTAACTTTAAAGCAGGCATGACATTATTTTCTTGTAAGTTCCATATGTTACTGTCTTTCACACGTTGCCAGTCATTGCTACTACTTTTTGACCACATTAAGCTGCCCAAAGTCTTCACCGCCAAAGGCAGCCCCTTACATTTCACAACTATTTCCCTTCCAATAGGCTCTAGCTTACGTACATCATCCCCCACTCTTCCTTGTGCAAATGCATGCTTCTTAAATAATAACCATGAGTTCTTTTTTGATAAACATCCCAATTGATGTCGTAGCTCGCCAACCTTAGCCATCATTCGACAAGTTGTCTCTAACCGTGTTGTCATCACAACAATACTTCCTTCTGCCCCACAACTTAATGTTCCACTTAATCTTTCCCACTTTTCCTTTTCGTCCTCTTCAGCCCAAACGTCATCTAGTACAATTAAAAATTTCTTTTCCCTTAACTTGCTTTGAAGGGACTCTTGCAACACATCTAGATGTGTAAGTGTACACTCACGTTTATCTATGGATGTGATGATTCCTTTTATTATCTCTTTAACTTGAAAGTTTTCAGAGACATACGCCCAACATTTTAAGTCGAAATATTGATCAACCCTCTCATGGTTATAGACTAATTGAGCTAGAGTAGTCTTTCCTAGACCTCCCATACCCCATATACCATACACCCGAATCTCACCATTCTCAAACTTTCCTATATCTTTGTTGCATATCGTTCTTGTAACCATCTCCACCTCTTCATCTCTTCCTAAAAGTTTTGAAGAATCAAGTATAAGCGAGCTCGTTTCCCTACTCGGCATCTCACCTTCAACTCCCACATCTACATGACTTGTGTCACCAGCGGTCAAGTTAAACTTAAGTCTCTTAGATGCAATATCATCCAGTTTTGTTCTTATGGCTTTAACTTTATGAGCAGCCCTAACACGAAACTTAAATTTGGAGAATAAGGCTGTTACCTTGTATTTAATGCCTCTTTCGATGTTTATTTCTTTGTGTAGACGACGTAGCAAAGCTTCAGTTTTGACCTCGTCCAGCACATCTTCAACCTTCAAGGATGCAGATCTGAGACGTCGAAGCCATAACTCTACAGCCTTTTCCTTGACTTGTTTCTCTTCTGCATCTTCAAGAACAGCCTGGATCTGCTCGAAATCTTCCTTGAGAGCCAAAATATCGCCCTTGAACCCCCGAAAGAGAGCAAACTCTTCCTTAGCTGCATCACTAAGTGCCCGCACCACCTCGTTCACAAGGGCCGAAACAAGTGCATCTGCCATGATTAATATTAGAACTGATCGTAATTCAAGAAGTGAATGTTTGAAAGCCAAAGCAAGAAAGTGAAGAAGCTGGAATGAATTATTGCAATCCAACAACCGTATGTTTCTTATCCACTTCTACTGTGTAGATAAAGCTGAACATGTGGTCTATGTTTTTTTTTAAAAGATCCTTTTTTTTAAATATATATATATTTAAATATATTAAATACATACATTGAGGGCATGCTACCTGTATCACTTCAAAAAGGAAAAAAAAAAAAATTAGAACGGCAGAATCATTACAAGATAGTCTGAGATTTTCAACCAAGAACACAAATATTGTAATGTCTACATGTGTGTTTACAAAGTAGTGATTAATTTTGTTTACGTTCTAAAAGACCTACTTTGACGTATACAATGTTGTCCCGTTTGGATCCCTACTTAATTACAGATGTGTTAATGTTGTGTGAAGATATATACCCTTACGAGAAGTGTGCATGGGCAGGTCTGTTCGGTTTTAATCCCTTACCAAACCGAATCAAAAGTTATATTAATAATTGCTTTTTGGTTAATCGGCTTTTGGTATGGCTTTGATTATAGGTTTGTTAACTGATGCTATTGATTGATTCATACATGCACATAAAATGGTAAGATCTTATTAGTAATATTGTCTACATCAGCTGTATGAATTCATGATAGCCTGAGTTTGATACTTTTTCAAATGGTTGTATTATCCATCTTCAAACGTATAGAAAATATATTTTGTAGAAATGTTAAAAATAAAAACAGTCCAATCCATTTTAGTAGGACTGGCAAAGCCGACCCACATACCTAGTTTTGGGTTAACATGGGCCATTATTTTAACGTGTTGATTTTAGCCGTACCAAAAAAAAAAAAAAAAGTAAACCAGATAGAAGCCAGGGACCGGCAAGCACACAATATACAAACCAAGTACTTAGAATAAAATGGACTCACAAAATGAAAAAAAGAACACCGCTAGATAATTGTGTAATTACAATGTGTGTGACAATAGTAGATCTTTATCACTATCACTATCAGGGGTTCTAAACGGGTTGTATTTGCGGGTTAACGGGTCTGGCCTGATCTGAATTCGAAAATTTTACACAAACCTGACCCGACGTGTCAAACACATGAACCTGAACACGACCCAAATATTCGCGGGTTGACCCGAACACAACCAACTAAGCTAAACAGGTTCACGGGTTCAATCTGAAATTGACCCGACCCAATTAGACTAAACCCAATCTCATGAATTTCGTGTTAGATTCATGTTGTGTGTTTTCGGGTTTTCTCTGAAATTCACACCCATAGTCGTTATTCCTTGTCTTTTTTTTAGGGTAAATTACACTTTTTGTCTTTTGTGTTTGTATCGAATTACAACGGATAGCTTTTAACTTCAATAATTACAGTCACAGTCTTTATTTGCAAAACCCGTTATACTCTACGTCCTTTAGTACTAACCATGTTAAAATTTTCAATTATGTTTATTCACTTAAGGGTATTTTGGTCAATTCATGTTTTTATTTAATAAATGTTTAATAAATAAAACCAAAAGAATGCACATACACTTCATCTTCCCTAATTTCCTAACCCTAAAATCCTAACCATCACAAATGCATCCTAACCCATTTTTTATTTTTCCATCCTGACCTAAACCATTTTGACCCCACAACCAACCCAATCCTAACCCATTTTTTACAAGTACATTCCATCATTCCGTCCCCTACCCCCTTCATCTTTTAAAACCTTCATGATCCGACACTTCATTTGCGCCGGCATCTCCACCGTCGCTTCACTTGTTGCCTGCACCTTTATTATTCTTGTAAGTTTGTTTATTCAGTTCACTGTTTATTCTATTCTCTGTGTTTATGTTTCGGTTGTTTATGGGTGCTGGTAGTTGGAATTAGTGACTAGGGTTTTGTTGTTTGTTATTTGAGGGTTTTTGGTATTTTTTTTTTATTTATGACCAGTTAGTTAATGGGTGTTGCTAAATGCACCTCCCTTTCTTTCATTTTTACTGATTACACTCCCCTCTTGAAGTTTTTAAATAAATACAATCAAACCTTTTATTTTATATTTTTCTAATTTGTATCTACTTTAAGTTTTTAAACAACTAAAACTAAAAATCAAATTAAATTATAGAATCAAAACTTCTCCAAAATAAAATTATATCAATTATTTATGTATCGACTATTTTTAGATGATTAATGAAAGAGTATTTATTTATTCTTTTTATTTTATTTTTTAATTACTTGTAAACGATTAATGACATATGCCGAGCATAATCAACAATACATATATAATTTTATTTTACTCAAATCTATTTTTTTAATAGCTCGTTTTAGTTTTCTTTTTTAACTGTTGTAATTATAGCTATTTTCAAATATATTTTTTGTTTTCTTTTATAATTGATGAAGAATAATCTTTTATCACGTATATTTTGATTTCAAGTATATTGTTGCGGCATACTTATATTTAGAGTAAACTTCCGTTTTGCTCTCTATGGTTTGTCATTTTAACGGTTTTGCTCCAAATCTTTAAAAATAGCCATTTTACTCCCTGATCTATTTAACATATCTCCATTTCACTCCTCGCCCCTAATTCTGTCTAAAATGTTTGTTAAAGATAAGGGTATTATGGTAATTCTATAAATATGTATTTAAATTGATTTTTTAAAATCCATTATTAATTCCTTAAATCCATTTTTTATTGATATTCAATATAAATAAAATATATAAATATATATAATCATTATTTACACTCTCTATCTCTAACTCCTCTGTCCACAAAATTGAACTTTTAGCAGACCATCACCAACCCCAACCCTCACCACCACCACCACTACAACTCCACCAGCCGACCACCCTAACCCACCTTACACATTCTCGCTCTTTCTTGATGGTAACCACCACCCCCATCACTGCCTGTCAAAACCCACTACCATCTCAGCACGACCTCTTCTAACCCAACATCTCTTCCAAAAATCAGATCTGAAATTAGATCATCAGATCTGCACGATGCTGCTCTAAGGGCTCTCACACCGTGATATTGAATCGTTTTCCAATGGATTCCATGGGGCTCTTTGCCAGGTGCGATTGGGGCTTCAATTTGCAGGTTCATCGGTGGGTTATGGTGGCAGTTGGGTTTGATTTGCAGGTTCTTAGGCGGGTGATGGTGGTGGCAGCGGCTTGGTGGTCGCGGCGGCTTGGTGGTACTAGTGATGGTGGGTTTGAATGGGAGAGAGAGACGGTGAAACTAGGTTTAAGTTAGGGGTTTTTCTTTACTAAAACACATCTTTTTTGGTTCATATCTAGATTTTTGATCTTCTTATGGTTGATGTGGTGGCAAGTGACGGTGGTTGATGATGTTTATACTTTATGGTTATTTTAGGGTATTCCGATAGGGGGTGGCTGATGTGGTGGCAGCCGGCAGGTGACGGTAGCAGGTGGTGGTGATGGCGAGATGGTGGTGATGGCAGGCATCGGCGGCTGGATGGTGGTGGTTGCCGGTTAGAAGAGGGAGAGAGGTGGTCGGTTAGAAGACGGAGAAAGTTTGACTGTTATGTGTGTATGTATATATTAAATTTCCCTTATTTTATACTTGAAATTACCAAAATACCCTTTCAGTCAACATACAATATGGATGGAGTTAAGACCGTGGAGCAAACTGGTGATAAAACCGAAACATCAAGGAGTAAAATGGCTATTTTTAAAGGTTTGGGGCAAAACCGTTAAACTGACCAAACCATAGGGAGCAAAACGGAAGTTTACTCTTATATTTATGTATTCCTTGAGATAAATTTTATTCAAATCAAGATAAGAACAAAGTTGTACAAGTAACCGGGCAAAAACAATTAAAGTATAACCTTTTATAACATTCTGATTTTTAGTGTATCGTTGCGGCATGCTTATATTTAATCTTTTGCATTAACCGAACGGGTCAAATACAATTTATATCCTTTTGAGCATATCACGACTTTATTTTTAGATACTAAAACCATAATGAACCAAACCAATATCTATCGAATTCACGCTACAATAATCTTAAAAGTAAAATGGAATCGGGAAAAATAAATCGTTGGAGGGGGGGGGGGGGGGGGATAGAGACTAATATAACTATAATGTTAAAAATCTAGTTACGTGAGTTTTACTCCACATCAGTTGCCTTCCACATAATCCGACCTTCGTCCAATTTTTTTGTAAAATACTCCACAGTTAAATTTAGCTAACGGCGTTATAAAAAATGGTGACGTGGCAGCCACATATTAAATGACTCAAATGAGATTATTTATTTCCAATGACATGGATTATTTTAATCCTCTACTGTTGACTGATTATAAAAAGGGGCATTGACCCCAACATAACACACCAACGATCAAAACACCATCTCTGACTTTCCAGATTGTCCAGCACACAGTGGGCACAATCAGATAAACTGCCTTTCTTTTTGTTTAGGATGTTTAGTAGTTCTTGATGAATTCCAGCAGCTCGATGACACTTCATAAGTACCTTGGTTGCGGGATTTTCAGCCATTAGAAGACAATAGACCATACCAAATGCGCGAGGCTGCAGGTAGCTAACAAATGATCGGTTGTTTCATTACAAAAAAAAAAAAAAAACACATGGCCGATGGCAATGCATCCCTTGTCGGGATCCAATTGAGGTGTTTCCTAACATGTTTGTGTCATGTTGGTAATTAGACTTGATTAATATTTATCTTGACTAGTTTGATTTATATAGACTCACATATATACATGTGTTATAAACACTGATCCCATAGTAATAGAAAATTGATAATAAAAGGGTCTACATATTCACACACCCAACTATTAGAGTATACAGAGGTGGTTAGATAGTTAGAGCATGTGAGTTAGTTGAGTTAGTTAGCATGATTAGTTGTATAGTTGTTCTCCTATATATAGAGGTGCTTGTATTGATATTACTTACCACTTATGATATGAGATTGATATTCTTGAGCCTGATATTCTCTTTATGGTATCAGAGCATACTCTGAGAAATCAGTTACAGTTCCGGTCACTTTCCAGCCATTCTGCTATTTTCCGGCCAAAATTTCCGATCATCTTCCTCATCTTTCTGATCTTCTTCCGTTGTTCATCTCTGATTCATCATCTCATAATCATCTTCATCTATACATCTCATCTTCTTTCTGATACATCCTTTTTCATCGTTGTTTCTATAAAAATCAAATCATGACAACTTCAACTAGTGAGGCTACTTCAAATTCGAATACTACTCTTCCAAATATCACTAATCTCATGCCAATAAAGCTCGATAACAACAATTTTCTGAATTGGCAACATTAAACACTCACTATTTTGAAGACTCTTGGCCTCCTTCAGTTCTTGAATCGTGAAATCACTCCTCCAATACAAGTCGTAGCCAGAGCAGCATGGGAGAGATCTGATGCATATGTGTCTGCCTTCATTACAACAAATTTGTCTCCAGATCTGATTCATATTGCGCGAGGAACAACTTCTTATTCAGATCTATGGCAGAAAATTGAAGAACTATCCAATCAACAGAATAGTATTGAGTTTGAGGCTAGGGTTACGCCATATGAAGCAAACACAACAAATTGTCAAGGATGGCAGTGTAATCAGTTTGAGGCTAGGGTTCTGCTAAATGAAGTGAATACAGTAGACTATCAGGAGTTGAAGAATTCGGACCATACTCAAACTTTTGATCAGGCTTCTATTTGTGATCAGGCTTCTATTTTGGGCCTTGGCCCATACCCTAGCATGGCTACAAGTCCTTTTTCTAGTGGGCCTTATGATGTTTCTGGAATTGGGCACACACATTTTGCTTGTCGGGCTGCCCAAACGAGTTCACCACATTTTGCGAGAAAGTTGATTCATGGATTCCCGATTCTGGCGCCACCGCACACATGACTGCTGATTTTTCTCTCGTTTTCGACTCAGTTCCATATACTGGTTCTGAGAAAGTTATCGTTGGAAACGGTATGTCTCTTACTATTTCACATATTGGCACTGCCTTACTACATTTATCCGACCGTAGTCTAGTTCTTAGACATGTTCTTGTGGTTCCTGGTTTAGCCAAGGAACTTTTATCGATTACGCAGTTAGTGATTGATCATCCTATAGCTGTTATTTTTTCACATCTAGGTCTGTCCATTCAGACTCTTGATAGACAGCTCCTCCATCACACACGTGGTAGTCCACATCAGCTATATTCACTTGCTGCTTCCACTTCTGTTTCTCGTGAGACTTGGCATTCTCGGTTGGGTCATCCGTCTGATGATGTTTTGTCTAGATGTTCGTTTTTACATCTGACAAACAAAACCCAACACACACATTGTACCGCTTGTAGTGTTTCAAAATCAACTAGATTGCCTTTTACATCAGTTGTATCTCATTCTACTTCACCTTTACATATTATACATTGTGACATTTGTGGTGCCTCACCTGTTATGTCTAGAGATGGATACAGATATTTCATTACTTTCATTGATGATTTCAGTCTATTTACATGGATGTATCCTTTGATTTGTCGTTCTCAAGTAGTTGATTGCTTTTGGCACTTCAAACCGCTTGTTGAGAACCTTTTCTCCTGCACCTTCAAGCATCTTCAGTGTGATGGTGCTCCTGAGCTCATTCGTGGATCTTTGGCTCGTTTTTTTCAGATTCTGGCATCGCTTATCGCATTTCATGTCCCTATACTCCCCAACAAAATGGGGTTGCTGAGCGGAAAAACCGCCATCTTTCTGAGGTAGCTCAAGCTTTATTGTTTCATGCTCGGTTACCAAAGAAATTCTGGTATGATGCATATGCCACTGCTGCCTTCCTTATTAACCAGTTACCATCACCGGTTCTTCATCACTCATCTCCTTATGAGGTTCTTTTTGGATCTTGTCCCGATTACTCTTTTCTTCATACTTTTGGGTGTTTGTGTTATCCGTTTCTAGGTGATACTTGAGCGGATAAACTGTCACACCCCAACCGATGGCAGAATCATCGGGGCGCGGCACTGAGCGAAACAGATTGTCCATGAGTATCCATAACAACTATTAATTACCAGATACTTAAAACGTCATGTCCCATACCATAACATATCCAAATAAAACAGTTATTACATATAATTGTCTCATAAACAAATACTAATCCGACAACTCAGATTTCAAATAGACAATTCGTTTATTTGTTTCTAGACTCTTTCCTAGCCTCGATTTCACAGCAAGCCAAGCATTTTAACATCCTAAGCACCTGCCACATACGTTAAAGTAAAAGTCAAAACAAATAGTGTAAAGGTGAGCATACAAGTTTAATAGATATAATAGAGTTCGAAATCGTTTACGCATAACCAGCACGTACAACGTGTGAAGTGAAGCACATAAGTTATTGACATGATCCTATCAATACCAATGACTGCGGGTTGACTGCGCAAGGCAGTTTGTAACACATATTCACCACTGCGAATCATGTGATTAATGGTCCTTAACAACCCCTGAGTGAACAGGTGCTGAGTCCAAACTATAGTACTGTTATGGGTGAAATTCTGAGCCCATATCCTGACACTATATCTTGATTTTATGATAGCTGATTACGATCAGGATACCGGACCAGGATATTGGTAACATCCTGAGGCAGTATCCTGACTATTACAAACAATTTGCTTGTAAACGTTGGTTACAAAGGACTAACATTCATGAGGACCAAGTCATCCTGAAGACCCGCTCAAATTGGTTAGGATAAGGACGTTGATGGCGGAAGAATAGCTCTCGTAACGGTCAGCATTGAAGAAAGGCGTATTTTATGGGAGTTACGGATGCTGGTCAATGCTATTAATGTTATAATGGTTATAGGAGCTTAAATCCTGGATTTATAGTTAATATGCACATGGAGAACGAGTTGAAACAGCCCCCCAACGTTCAGAAGGGAATATTCTCAGTATCCCGGAATGATAGGGGAATATTCTTAGTATCCCAGATTTTTAGCATAGTTAGTTATTTTCTCTTGCTATATATAGGATTGATCGGATCAGATAGAACACACACAATTTCTCGTACACTCTTGCTCTCTACTAGCTGCAACCACTCACAAAACACTTACACCTGTACTCGAATCGCATTGTAAAATTTAGTTGATCCGTATCATATCCTGCACTGTATCCTGATATTTGAAGCAATAAGAAGAACAAGGCAGCTGCGATTGTCAGCTCCCGAGGTTTTATGCCGGTGATCTAGATTGATCAAGGGCTTTCCTCGTACATCCCGTGTCACCCTTTACCTTTTTTGCTCATTGTTTGATTGTAGATATAGCTCGATATCCCGAGCTATATCCTGAAAACTGTTTTTGTTGACAATTGAACCAGCATATTTTTCACGAATACTTCTAGCACACTACCTCACTTAACTAATTTGATCACTTAATTACGTAGGTAATTTTTGACCAGAACAATGTGGCGCCCACTGTGGGGCAAGTGGTGCTATTTTTACTAAAAACCTTGCTAAAAACATTACTTGGTTTTCTGTTTTCAAAAACTTTTTACACAACTGATTTCAATGGCTTCGAAATCAAACATGAGCTCTTCCTCAATGCCTGCTACAACCTCTGCTACAACTGGTTCGGTGCTTCCTCATCCTCCACAAGTTCAAGCTCCTTTAAAGAGAAATGAAAGCCAAATATCCCGAGACACTCCTCCTGCTCAGAATGTCAACAAATCTGGTGTTCCAGGGAGAACTCCTGTTATGGTTTCTAATGATGAAATTTTAACTTTGTTTGGTAATATACAGGATCAGATGAAGCAACAGCAGGAAACTAACTAGATGATAATGACAGAGATACAACTCTTGAAGTCCAACTCCAAGAAACCTGCTGAGGATACCATCACCCCTTTGCAGCCAGGACACTAAACTTTAGTTCAACAGTATATACTGAGGATAATCAGGGCAATATCATACCAAGCTGTAACAACTCTCATCAAAAGTTCTATTTATTTTATTATTTTATCCAATAGGAAACCCTAATTGAGAAACCCACGTGATTCTGCATAAACCCTAAAATTTTCAGAATAATCAGAATCAGGATCAGGGCCCCTAAAACTCAGGGGGGGGGGTAAAACCCTAGTTACGATTATCTTAAAATCTCGTTGTCAAAATAAAATTTGTGAAATCTGTTGACTCAGCAAGCCTACAAACACGCGTAGCTACCCTATGACCACTTCGTGTCCCTTACGCACCGTAAGGGATGAGGCTTACGGTGCGTAAGCCTGGGTCAATTTTATGTATAAATAGGGGTGTCTGGGACTTGAATTATGGCACTTGAAAGCCGTTAAAACTCAAAATATACGCTGAGATATCGTAGAATTACTATTAAAACACACACGAGTCCCGAATCGTTGCCGCAAACAGGGTAATAACTCGATCGCTGCTACGAGTCAATGTCCGATCGATTAAACTATCCAATGGATGTTTAAGTGCTGCCCACATTAGGGTTTATGCTTTGTCATTCGTCGTTAATTCGATGGATATTTAAGTATCGCACTTTGTCATTCGTTGTGAGGGTTTTAATCTCGTGAGTTATCGTAAATGCTGTATTAGTTACTTACCAAGTTCGTGTGCACTAGGTTACAAGGCTAAATCCATAGGCTAAGCTCTGCCTGTATAAATCTGCAATATATCAAGGCTTATCTGTAGACTAAACTTTGGCCATATGAATCTGCATGCTTATAATGTGAGTCATTCTCTTTTTATCAAATTACTTTCCAAAAGCATGTTTATTTTCAAGGTTATAATTACAGGGATTAAGTCTTTGTAATCACCAAATTACAGCCGGTATGTGGGGTTTTGTATACATTACTTGATAATCTTCACCATTGGGGCAGCCAAGGGGTGATATGACCATAGTCACAGACACCATTGGACGAATGGGCCAATGGGTCGAGTGACAAAATACCGTGGGTAGTTGGTTGATATAGAAACAATGTAATCACCCTTAATACTGTAAATTATAACAAATGTGTCATTTTACTAAAAAGAATGATTCACCAGTATTTCCTGCTGACAAAACCTTTTTAAAACACGTTTCAGGTAATTACAGTAGATTGGAGTAAGAGATGGATACGACACTAAAAGGCTTCAAGAAGTGGCTTATTTTTATTTAAATCAAAATAAGAAATATTTGTTTTATGTAATCAAATTTATCCTTATTAAAGCTACCTTTGTAAAACATGGGTTTATCCCATCTATTTAATAAATAAATCCGGTGTTTTCTAAACTCTGATATTTTCCTAACTCACGGTCCTGATGAAATTTCCGCTGCAATATTTTTCAAAATAATCACCGGTACCACGTGGCTGTTCGCGGCTCCTGATTCCATCCAGGGTGGGTCAGGGGTCGTGACAGAAGGTGGTATCAGAGCCACTTGTTTAAGCCATTAGGTGTTGTAATAAAATACCTAAATTTAAAACAAAGAGTTAGGAACTTGATATTTTATGGTAGCACACAGGATAGTATTTAGACTTGAACTTAAGAAAAGATGCCTTAGTATAAGCTTCGAGATAAGCTAAGTACTTGTGTAAATAAAGTATGATGGGTTTTGGTATACCATAAGAATGGTAATTAGAATATTGCAAGATATGATAAATAAGCAATAAATTACTATTAATTCTTGCTTATTGATATTATTTGGTCTAGAATAAAGATATGTTACGGGAATACAAATTTCCTTGATTCTGGATAAAAGCCCTAATAAGAAATGCACTTTTAAAATCTTGAAAAGATACTATTTATGGGAAATAGAAAATTTTCTCCGGCAAGACTGGGTATGGTGTAGCAGACTCTCCAGCTTGTCCGGATATACTGAAGTTACCTCTCCGGCGAGAACCGGATAAGAAGGGGTATATAATATGTCAAACAAGTGACAAGATTTCCCTAAATAGTATCATGACCTGATATCTGACTTGTTTTTGGAAATATGAATCTGTTAAATACATTGACCTTATAGAGGGTATGTATATTACAGCATGTGAAATATATGATTATATAGATATGTATATCTATAAGGAATTCCAAAAGTCAATATGGAATAAAGCATAAGCATATGTGTCAAGAATAAATCTAGATTTCTTTATCAGGAATCTCTTTTCCGATATCAAACATTATTTCGTTTGATCATCTACCTCGTAACTCGTGCAACGAGAACCCTTTAAGTTGGAACAAGATTTCACAACCATCGGTGCACAAGCAGAGTCATAATTATTATCACTGAAAAAGGAGTCACATACCTTTGCAATTTCTCTATTTCATTTTATTCGACATTCCCTGGTAATGTCACTTAAACAACAGTTATCACACGAAATTCCAGATAAAGTTCTTATATTTCTTTCATTGAAATTCTGATTCCTGCATATAATAAGTTTTTCGCATTTCTATTTCTATAAAGGTCATCATATCATGAGGATTTCTTTCATAGTAGTGAATATTGATTTGTTTCATTTCTTGGTAAATCCACACGTTACACATGCACTTTCTGTTACGTATGTGGTTTGATTTATGAAGACCACATAAGGGCTTCATTTCGATTTATTATTTTATCCAAATTCAAATATCATTCCGCTTTTTGCACTATAAACCGCATTATTGCAAAACGATGACTCTTTAATATCGAGTCAATAAATTTTGTTAAACCATTAAAGTGAAGAATTTATATTTTTATATATATGTATATAATTTTTTTTTGTTAAGGTATACTCTCATTTAAATTTATGTTTAGTTATTTATTATTGATAATTAATTTTTAATAATAATATATTAATAATAGTAGTGTTAGTATTATTTTTAATACTAGGGTTATTGTCAGGGGTAGGTATTGGATAGCCTAGCCTTAGTTAGGCATGGACTGATCACCTATGCTTAAACAAGGCAGCACTACCCAATATCCAACCATGATAATAACTTGTTAATGTATATAAATTAAAGTCATCATACTTATTTCATAAATTTTAATTATATATAAAAATATATATACTTTATACTGTAAGGAGATTCCTGTAGTCTCAGAATATCCAGATATATTCCCAGAAGAGTTACCAGGATTACCACCAGATAGGGAAGTAGAATTTAGGATTCATCTAATTCCTGGAACTACACCGATAGCCAAGGCATCTTATCGGTTAGCTTCCTACCGAAATGTTAGAACTGAAAAATCAATTAGATGAATTACTAAGTAAAGATTCATACAAACTAGCTCATCTCCTTGGGGAGCACCGGTGTTGTTTGTTAAGAAAAAGGATGGTTCAATGAGAATGTGTATTGATTATAGAGAATTGAATAAGGTTACAATTAAGAATCGATACCCATTACCTAGGATTGATGATCTATTCGATCAACTTCAAGGAGCTAGATATTTTTCTAAGATCAACTTACGTTCCGGATATCATCAATTGAAAATACAAGAGGAAGACATACCTAAAACTGCTTTCAGGACTAGGTATGGTCATTACGAGTTTACAGTCATGCCCTTTGGGTTAATGAATGCTCCTGCTGCATTCATGGACATGATGAATAGAATCTGTAAACCGTATTTGGATAAATTTGTAATTGTTTTTATAGACGATATACTTATTTATTCCAAAAATCAGGAAGAACATTGTCAGCACTTGCATGCACTCTTAACTTTGTTGAGAAAAGAAAAGCTTTATGCCAAATTCTCGAAGTGTGAATTTTGGCTACAAGAAGTGCAATTCCTAGGACATATGGTAAATCATGAAGGTATTCATGTAGATCCTGCTAAGATAGAAGCAATTACCAAATGGAAGGTTCCGCAATCCGCAATGGAAATTAGAAGCTTTATAGGTTTAGCCGGATATTATAGACGGTTTATTAAGGATTTTTCCAAGATAGCTGTACCATTAACTAAGCTAATCTGTAAAGAAGTTAAGTTTGAATAGGGTCCTAAACAAGAAGAAGCCTTTAGAATTTTGAAGCAGAAATTAACAAATGCTCCAATCCTAGCTTTACCAGAAGGGACTGAAGATTTTGAAGTATATTGTGATGCTTCAAAACTAGGATTAGGATGTGTGCTAATGCAACGCAAGAAGGTAATTGCGTATGCTTCAAGATAATTGAAAAAGCACGAAGAAAATTATACGACTCATGATTTAGAATTAGGAGCCGTAATTTTTGCCCTTAAGATTTGGAGACATTATCTGTATGGAAGTAAGTTTACTGTCTATACAGATCATAAGAGTTTAAGATATATATTTGGGCAAAAAGAGTTAAATATGAGACAAAGAAGATGGATGGAAATCCTAAATGACTACGACTGTGATATTCAGTATCATGAAGGAAAGGCAAATGTAGTTGCAGATGCCTTAAGTCGCAAGTACCATGAAAAACAACGAAAAGTTCGTGCTCTCAGATTAAATCTACAGTTAGATTTAATGGAACAAATAAAGAATGTTCAGGAAACAGCAATCGAGGACGATGCTGAAGGAATGAAAGGAAGAATAAAAGAATTAGAACAAAGATCTGATGGAATTTGGAGATTCCACAAAAGTAGAATTTGGGTACCTAAGCAAGGAGAATTAAGAAATAAGATTTTAGAGGAAGCTCATAAATCTAGGTATACCATACACCCTGGAAATAATAAGATGTACCAAGATTTAAGAAATAATTTCTGGTGGATAGGCATGAAGAAGGATATAGCTAGATATGTTTCTAAGTATCTTACTTGTTCACAAGTTAAGGCAGAACATCAGAAACCTTCAGGTCTACTACAACAGTTAGAAATGCCTGTATGGAAATAGGAACTCATAACAATGGATTTTGTTACCAAGTTACCCAAAACCAGAAAAGGTAATGATGCGATTTGGGTAATTGTGGATCGATTAACCAAATCAGCTCATTTTCTACCTATGAAGGAAACCTTTAGTATGGAAAGGTTAGCCAAATTGTACGTAGACGAAGTAGTATCCTTACATGGAGTTCCACTCTCCATTGTATCAGATAGAGATAGTTGTTTCACTTCTCACTTTTGGACGAGTTTCCAACAAGCAATGGGAACTCGACTAAATCTGAGTACTGCATATCATCCACAAACAGACGGATAAAGTGAAAGGACGATCCAAATTCTAGAAGACATGCTCCGAGCATGTGTGATAGATTTTGGTGGAAATTGGGACGACCATTTACCTTTAATTGAATTCTCCTATAACAATAGTTATTATTCGAGCATTGAAACTGCCCCATTTGAAGCACTGTATGGAAGAAAGTGCAGAACTCCAGTTTGTTGGGCAGAAATAGGAGAAAATCAATTGTCAGGACCTGAAATAGTGCAAGAAACAACCGACAAGATTAATCAGATCAAGGAAAGACTGAAGACAGCTCGAGATCGCCAAAAGAGCTATGCAGACAATAGACACAAGCCACTCGAGTTTCAAGTTGGAGACAAAGTACTATTGAAAGTTTCTCCTTGGAAATGAGTTGTTAGATTCGGTAAGAAAGGAAAGCTAAGTCCCAGATACGTAGGACCATTTCTAGTGATCCAACGTATAGGACCAGTTGCTTATCGTTTACAATTACCAGAAGAGTTAGCTGGAGTACATGATGTATTTCATGTATTCAATCTCAAGAAATGTCTATCAGACGACTCTTTGATAGTACCTCTCCAAGATATAGAAGTAAACGAAAAGTTAAAATTTCTTGAGAAACCTCTTCAAATAGAAGACAGAAAAGTAAAGTTTCTCAAGCACAAACGACTAGTGCTAGTTAAAGTCAAGTGGGATTCGAAACAAGGACCCGAATACACTTGGGAGCTGGAATCAGAAATGAAGCGAAAGTATCCTCAATTATTCCAGTAAATCTCGAGGACGAGATTTTTATTAAGGTGGGGAGGATGTAACAGCTCTCATCAAAAGTCCTATTTATTTTATTATTTTATCCAATAGGAAACCCTAATTGAGAAACCCAAGTGATTCTGCATAAACCCTAAAATTTTCAGAATAATCAGAATCAGGATCAGGGCCCCTAAAACTCAGGGGGGTAAAACCCTAGTTACGATTATCTTAAAATCTCGCTGTCAAAATCAAATTTATGAAATCCGTCGACTCAGCAAGCCTACAAACACGCGTAGCTACCCTATGACCACTTCGTGTCCCTTACGCACCGTAAGGGATGAGGCTTACGGTGCGTAAGCCTGGGTCAACTTTATGTATAAATAGGGGTGTCTGGGACTTGAATTATGGCACTTGAACGACGTTAAAACTCAAAATATACGCTGAGATATCGTAGAATTACTATTAAAACACACACGAGTCCCGAATCGCTGCCGCAAACAGGGTAATAACTCGATTGCTGCTACGATTCAATGTCCGATCGATTAAACTATCCAATGGATGTTTAAGTGCTGCCCACATTAGGGTTTATGCTTTGTCATTCGTCGTTAATTTGATGGATGTTTAAGTATCGCACTTTGTCATTCGTTGTGAGGGTTTTAATCTCGTGAGTTATCGTAAATGCTGTATTAGTTACTTACCAAGTTTGTGTGCACTAGGTTACAAGGCTAAATCCATAGGCTAAGCTCTGCCTGTATAAATCTGCAATATATCAAGGCTTATCTGTAGACTAAACTTTGGCCATATGAATCTGCATGCTTATAATGTGAGTCATTCTCTTTTTATCAAATTACTTTCCAAAAGCATGTTTATTTTCAAGGTTATAATTACAGGGATTATGTCTTTGTAATCACCAAATTACAGCCGGTGTGTGGGTTTTGTATACATTACTTGATAATCTTCACCATTGAGGCAGCCAAGGGGTGATATGACCATAGTCACAGACACCATTGGACGAATGGGCCAATGGGTCGAGTGACAAAATACCGTGGGTAGTTGGTTGATATAGAAACAATGTAATCACCCTTAATACTGTAAATTATAACAAATGTGTCATTTTACTAAAAAGAATGATTCACCAGTATTTCCTGCTGACAAAACCTTTTTAAAACATGTTTCAGGTAATTACAGTAGATTGCAGTAAGAGATGGATACGGCAGTAAAAGGCTTCAAGAAGTGGCTTATTTTTATTTAAATCAAAATAAGAAATATTTGTTTTATGTAATCAAATTTATCCTTATTAAAGCTACCTTTGTAAAACATGGGTTTATCCCATCTATTTAATAAATAAATCCGGTGTTTTCTAAACTCTGATATTTTCCTAACTCACGGTCCTGATGAAATTTCCGCTGCAATATTTTTCAAAATAATCACCGGTACCACGTGGCTGTTCGCGGCTCCCGATTCTGTCCAGGGTGGGTCAGGGGTCGTGACACGAGCCGTTCTCAGAGTAATATTCTGGAGATACCCTTAACGGCTAGGATGTCGACTATGAGGGATCCAGGATATGCTCCAGCATACGCTCCAGGATATGGCCAGAATTGCCAAACTGGTAACTTGTCTGTTAACACCAGTATCCCTGTTACTAATAATCTTGGATCATTGCAGGATACAGGTGTGACATCAGCGAACCAGAGAGCTTCAAAAGTTGAAGGATATGATATCAAGTGTGCCTGGGATAGTGCAGCCTATACCGAAAGTATCCCTGGATAGTCACAACATATCCCGCTTTGCTCACCCCATTTGTGATGCAGAAATCCCGAAGAGATTCCAGACTCCCAACATGAAGCTGTATGATGGGACGACGGATCCTGAGGAGCATATTGCCCAGTATAGGGAGAGGATGGAGATTAACCCTATCCCGCCGGATCTTAAAGAAGGGTGCTTGTGCAAGGGCTTCGGCTCTATTTTAACAGGATCAGCCTTGAAATGGCTTCTAAATGTTCCACCTCATTCAATTACGTCATTTGCTCATTTAGTTAATTTGTTTAATAGTCAGTTTTCTTGCAGTAGAAGCTTTGAAAAACTAACAAGTGACCTCTACAGGATAACACAGGGACCTCAAGAATCCCTAAGGGATTATGTGAACAAATTCAGCAGGGAATCCTTGGACATCCCACACCTTGACGTTGCTACAGCAGTCTAAGCATTCAAGATGGGACTACAAAAGGATTCCCATTTTTATCAGGATCTTGTGATGAATCCTTGCAGGAACTTGGACGAAGCTCGAAACAGGGCTTTGAGATATATCAGGCTTGAAGATGACAAGAAAATGCAAGAGAGGATGAATTCATCCTCAATATATGAATCAACTAACAGGAAGTCAGAATCCTCATACAAACCATATCGCTCTAAGCCATATGGCAGGAATGACAGCAAGAAAGTGAATTCTATCGAAGACGAGTATCCTGAGGAGTATCCTGAGTTGTCAGAATATTGTTTTTCTATTAATATACCTGAACTAATGTATGCTATCCAGGGTTTAGGAGACAAAGCGAGATGGCCTAGGAAGAACCAACAAAAGGCCGATTGGAAAGATAAATCCAAATGGTGTGCCTTCCATGAGGATTTTGGACATGTGACAGAAGATTGCATAGCCCTAAGGAAGGAAATAAGCTACCTATTAAGCAAGGGGTATTTGAAAGATCTTCTGGGCAGGAAGAAGAATAAGGTTCAGGATACTGACAAGGATCCTGAACGAGTAGCATCACCTCCTTCAGATGCCAAGATAATTAACTTTATTTCAGGAGGATCTGATATATGCGGAACATCTTATTCTGCAGCTAAAAGGCATGCCAAGGAGGCTAAGTCAGAAAGAGGAGACAAACCAACAAGGATGACAACACTTACAAACGACAAAACGATAACATTCGAAAGTGACGACCGGAATAACATCCAGGATCCTCACCATGATGGTTTGGTAATTACTTTATATATTGCTAACCATTTTGTACGTAGGATATTGGTGGACAATGGCAGCTCGGTCAACATCATCCAATTGGAAACCCTGAAGAGAATGAACATCCCCAAGATGGAGATTACCTCAAAGTCCACTGTGCTTGTAGGGTTTAGTGGAGAAGCAAAGAATACTGTTGGGGAGATAAAACTGCCCGTATATGTCGAAGGAGTAAACTCGATGCAACGGTTTTGTGTCATGGATTCATTATCCTGCTATAATATTATATTGGGCAGGCCGTGGATTCACGATATGAAAGCTATACCTTCCACCTATCATCAATGTGTCAAGATCCCTACTCCTTGGGGGGTAGTCAAAGTTGAAAGTGACCAACAAGAGGCGAAGGAGTGCTACTCTTCTTCAATGAAGGCCTCAAGAAAATCCCGGGCAGGATAGCAATTAAGGATACAAGTCCAGGATATCGTGGAAGCTTTGGAGCAGGATGTTAAGAAAATTATCCTGGATCAGGATAATCCAGATATCTCGGTGCTTGTAGGGGCCAATATCCCTCGGGATATTGAGGATCAGCTTACTAACTCTTTGAAATGCAGGATATCCACGTTTGCATGGAAACACGAAGACATGACAGGTGTTATGGGTCATTTTCTGAGCATATATATATCCTGACTAATATTCTGCTTTTGATTGTTTACTTGTGATCAGGATACCGGATCAGGATATTGGTAACATCCTGGTGCGATATCCTGGTATTAACTAAATTAACCACATGCAGGTTAGAAGCTGTGGGTCACTAACGGTAGAATGGACCTCTTCTCCTTAAGACTCGGGCAAACCAGTTACATGAGAGACGTTGAACCCGAAGGACCAGGTCTACAACGTTCAAGTAGGGAATATCCGTCGAATCCCGGTTTAATAGGGTAGTTTGTTGAATTTCTTTTACTATAAATAGATGGGGTGGATCAGATTAAGGCACGCAATTTTTCACTCACTTCACTCGCACACTTTGCTCTCTAGCTACTAGCAAACACTATACACAAACGCTTGTACTCGAATTACATTGTAACACCTAGTTGATCCGCATCACATCCTGCACTGTATCCTGATATTCGAAGTAATAGAAGAACAAGGCAGCTGCGATTGTCAGCTCCCGAGGTTTTGTGCCGGCGATCTAGATTGATCAAGGGCTTTCCTCGTACATCTCGTGTCACCCTTTACGTTTTTTCTCATTGTTTGATCATAGATACAGCTCTATATCCTGAGCCGTATCCTGAAACTGTTTTTGCAAATAATTAGATTAACATATTTTCGACACTCGTTTCTAGCACACTACCTCACTTAACTAATTTGATCACTTAATTGCTTCGGTAATTTTTGACCAAAACAATTTGGCGCCCACCGTGGGGCAAGTGGTGCTATTTTTACTAAAAACTTTAGTAAAATCATTACTCGGTTATCTATTGTCAAAACTTTTTGCTACATTGTTTTCAATGGCCTCGAGATCAAACATGAGCTCTTCCACCATGTCGGCTACAACCTCTGCAACAATTGGTTCGGTGCTTCCACCTCCTCCTCCTCAAAGAATGCAAGCCACTTCACAAGGAGCTGAAAGTCATGTGGCTCGGGATGTTATCCCCGCTCCTAGTGCCCAGGGATCTGGTCCTGTTTTGGCTTCTAATGATGAAATTCTGAATTTGTTTGGTAGTGTACAGGAACAGATGAGGCAGCAGCAGGAAACTAATCGGATGCTGATGAGAGAGATACAACTCGTGAAATCCGGCCCAAGTAGGCCTGCTGAAGAAACTGTCACTCCTTTGCAACCTAGGGCTTTGAACTTCAGTTCTGCAGTTTACACCGAGGATAACCGGGGGAATATCGTGCCAAGCCATTCTCAGAATCATACTCCTGAGATACCCTCCTCGGTCAAGATGTCAACTGTGAGGAGCTCAGGATATGCTTCAGGATATGGCCAAAATCCTCAGATTGGTAACGTGTCAAATGATAATATTCTTGCTGCTAACAATAATGGATCTTTGTAGGATGCAGGTATGACGTCAACATTTACTAGGGAGCTTCAGAAATTGAAGGACATGATATCCAGTGTACCTGGAGTGGTCCAGCCAATTCCGGAAGTGTCCCAAGACAGCCACAGGATATCCCGCTTTGCATATCCTATCTGTGATGCTGAAATCCCAAAGAGATTTCAAACCCCTAACATGAAACTGTATGATGGGACTACGGATCCTGAAGAGCATATTGCCCAGTATAGAGAAAGAATGGAGATTAACGCTATCCCTCCGGAGCTCAAGGAAACATGCCTCTGCAAGGGTTTTGGTTCTACCTTGACAGGATCAGCCTTAAAATGGCTGTTAAATGTTCCTCCTCACTCAATTACTTCATTTGCTCATTTGGTTAATTTATTTAATAGTCAGTTTTCTTGCAGCCGGAGTTTTGAGAAACTAACCAGTGATCTTTACAGGATAACTCAAGGGCCTCAGGAATCCTTGAGGGATTATGTGAACAAGTTTAGTCGGGAATCCTTGGATATCCCACATCTTGATATTGCAACAGCTGTGGAGGCTTTTAAGATGGGATTACAAAAAGATTCTCAGTTTTATCAGGATCTTGTAATGAATCCCTGCAGGAATCTCGACGAAGCTCGTAACAGGGCCTTGAGATATATTCGCTTGGAAGATGACAAAAAGATGCAAGAGAGGATGAATTCTACCTCAACCTATGAATCAACCAATAGGAAATCAGAATCCTCGTATAAACCATATCGCTCTAAGCCATATGGCAGAAATGACAACAAGAAAGTGAATGCTGTTGAAGACGAGGATCCTGAAGAATATCCTGAATTATCTGAATATTGCTTTTCTGTTAACATACCTGAGTTAATGTATGCTATGCAGGGTTTAGGAGACAAAGCTAGGTGGCCTCGAAAGAATCAACAAAAAGCTGATTGGAAGGATAAATCCAAATGGTATGCCTTCCATGAAGATTTCGGACATGTAAGTGAGGATTGCATTGCTCAAAGGAAAGAAATAAGCTACCTATTGAGCAAGGGGTATCTGAAGGATCTGCTGGGAAGAAAGATGTTAGGATCGAAGGCACTAATGAGAGTGTTTGTTTGTGTAATTTGAACAATCTATGAATATGAAAACATGTAAAGTGCAGCGGAAATGAACAACAAACTTTGTAAACACAATCATCAAGAGAAATAGATTTGAAAAACACATGAATTGCATCAGTCGAAAGATTACAAAGTAAATCAAATGATTACAAACATCCTTACAAATAAACTCCCCCTCAGCCTGATACTTCAGGGTTTGGTTGCACAAGATGAAAGGATTGAATTGAGGAGAAGACCTCACTCAAAACGAATCAAATGTAACAGTACAGAGTACTGTTCAATTTATAGACAAACCAAACCACTGATGTATCTCAGCTGACGTCACCATGAAAGTGACGTCTAACAACATAACAACCTGTATCTACTGTTCTTATACAAACACTGCTAAACCTAACCACTGACTATACATAAAACCGATGACATACTAAACTACTGCTCTCTCTTCATATCAGTGCTTTCCTCAAGGTTGATCAGTCCTTGACTGGGCAGTGCTTTGTCATCAGTAGGTTGTACCAGTAGTGCTTAGTTCTCAGCAGTCTTATGGGCTTCATCAGTAGATTTGAAGAACAGCAGTAGTTGTATCCGGGTAGTGAATATAAGATCATCAGCTGTTATAATCACTATCAAGGGAGAAGACTTAGTGTAAACAGCTGCTTATTGTGAATCCACTGTTGTGAACCGGTTTTGGCTTTCATTATCTGTTCCTCTAATAGGGTTCAATCCCAACAAAAGAAGAATAAAGGGCAGGATCCTGAGAAGGATCCTGAACGAGCAGCATCACCCCCAGCAGATGCCAAAATAATTAACTTTATTTCAGGAGGATCCGGCATTTGTGGGACTTCGTATTCTGCGGCCAAGAGACATGCAAAGGAGGCTAATACTGAAAGGGGAGATAAACCGGCCAGGATGACTACCCTCACAACTGATAAAGTGATCACTTTCGACAGTGATGACAGGGATACTGTCCAGGATCCTCACCATGATGCTCTAGTAATAACGTTATATGTTGCTAACCATTTTGTACGCAGGATATTGGTGGATAATGGCAGCCCCGTCAACATAATCCAACTAGAAACTTTGAAAAGAATGAATGTATCTCCAATGGATATTACTTCAAACTCCACCGTGCTTATTGGGTTCAGTGGAGAGGCCAGGAACACAGTGGGAGAGATAAAGTTACCAGTATATGTTGAAGGGGTCAACTCAATACAACGTTTCTGTGTGATGGACTCCCTATCCAGCTATAACATCATACTAGGCGGGCCATGGATCCATGACATCAAGGTTGTGCCATCGACTTATCATCAGTAGGTTGTACCTGCAGTGCTTAGTTCTCAGCAGTCTTATGGGCTTCATCAGTAGATTTGAAGAACAGCAGTAGTTGTATCCGGGCAGTGAATATAAGATCATCAGCTGTTATAATCACTATCAAGGGAGAAGACTTAGTGTAAACAGCTGCTTATTGTGAATCCACTGTTGTGAACCGGTTTTGGCTTTCATTATCTGTTCCTCTGATAGGGTTCAATCCCAACAATCTCCCCCTGGAATAGATAATGCCAAAACTCTTCATTATTGTGGACTTTTATTCCTCATCAGAGGTTCCCTTGCTTGTCTTTTAAATTCTTCTTCAAATTCTTTGGAACTTGTGTCATCCTCATCCCTGCACAATGAAAGTTCAAGGAGATCCTGCAAATCTTCAACACTAAGGCCTAGTGCTTCTTTCCTTGATATGTACTTCATCTCACCATTGGATCTGAACAGGGTCAATACATGGGTCTTTTGATCAGAGAGTCACTTTAGTACTTTTGAACCCAATGGGTTTCTTGGGAGAGATTTATTTCCTGATGAGCTTGGAGATTTTGGCCTTGAGAAAAATTGTAAAGCAGTATCCTGAGCTTCAGACATTCTTTTGAAGGCCTCTTCTATGACTTGATTTGCTGCAGCTATGTCTTCTGCAACTTCGTTGTCAATTTGTTCTTGTTTCTCTTGTTTATCAAGCTCACTGTCTGAGATATCTACTGAAATGTTTGATTATGCAGGTTTGGTTAATACCTTTTTGAAAAGGTTTTGAAGGCTCACTGAACTATCTTCTTTTAGACCCATTTTCTTGATGGCTTCTGTGAAGTACTCAGCTTCCTTTTCTTTTTCTTCTTCACTGGTTAGCAGTTTTCCTTTTTCTTGGTTTTTCACAAAGATAGGGCTATCTGCTGATGTGAGCAGTGCTTTAAGAGCATCCAGCTGTTGTTCTATCTTGTTGTAGTCTGGCTTTTTGGAAGTGCCTGAGACTGTTATCTTTCTTTTCTTCAGCCGTTCATAAGCCTCGTCGGTATACTGCCTTGTCCATTTTGCTATGGCTTCAGCAGTATCCACCTTAGCATCTATCAGTTCCTGTTTTTTTCTTTTTGTATTCAGAAGTAAGATCAGCAATTAGCTTTTTGTACTTATTCCAATTTGGAGCTGTCTTCTTCTTACTTGTATTATTCTTAATCCTTTCAATCCTGTTTGCTTCATGCTTCAAGGCAATCAGTGGCCACTCTTCAAATTGGTTTTCTTCAGCTTGATAGAATTTTTCTTTCATTATATATGCAAGATATTCTTTTCTCATTGCTTTTCGTTGATTTGTCTTTTCTTTGATCAAATCTTGTGCATAGTCTTCCATCAGCTTAACTTTTGTAAGCAGGAGTACCAGTCTTTCTGCAATGGCTTCATCACCTTCATCTTTGCACTCAAGTTTAGCTCTAATCCTTGCTTGCCTTGCTTTCATTTCGAGATATTCATCCATGTTTTCTGGGACTATGAAACCAATGAGAGAAGGAAATCTTCTTTTTGAAGGATCTTCCTCGGTGTAAAATTGTCTCATCTCATTTTTCACAGCATCTAGTTCTAGTGGATATTTTGCGGCAACAGGATCATATATTTCATCAGTGGCTTGAGTTGTTTCTCTTTTTCATTTGTGAAGCTTTACGGATGAAGAGGATTTTGGTTGTGATGTAGGAGTGATGAGAGCAGTGGTGGATGATTGACAAACAGTTGTTGAAACAACTGGTGTTTCAACTACTGTTGTCATTACAACTACTGATGTGTCAGTAGTTGTCTTCTGCTTTTGAGCAGGGGTTGAAGACGGTGAAGTTGTTTTTGGTGATGTTAATGGAGAATCATCACCAGGAATGAAAATCCTTCTCCTTTTTATTGTAGGAGAGGCTGATGATGTCTTGGGTGGAACAGTGGTTGTAATTTGAGTGGTGGAAAGTGTCTGACTAACAGCAGTTGAAACAACTGGTGCTTCAACCACTGTTGTCCTTACAACAGATGTTTTAACATCTGCTGTCTTCTGCTTTATGGCAGGAGGTAATGGTGGTGATATGATTGTAGATGATGATGGCGGTAGGGCAGTTGTTTTGGTGGTGTGTGGTGAAGTTGTGTGTGTTGATGAGATGACAGCTGTTTGGCTAGCAGTAGTTTTTGTAACTACTGCTGTATCAGCTGTTTGGATGGAAGTTTAAGATTTTGTGGTTTGAGGTTTAGAGCCTTTGGGAGGTGGTTTAGATGTCTGTTTTTCTTGTTCTGGTTCAACATACAGACCATCTTCTATTCCCTTCTTCTTCAACTTGATTTTCTCCCCCTTTTTGGCATTATCTGGAAGGGGGTTATCCATGAAGAGGATAGTGGAGGGAACTTTTCCACCATGGGCAGTCCTTTGTATGCTGGCCTTTATAGCCTTGATGTCTGCTTGAGTATCTTTGAATCTTAACTCCACCATGTTTGTCAGCATTTTTATATGCATTTCATGCTGCTGATCAGCCGTTTGTTTTTGTTTTTCTAGCAAGGGTTGAAAAATATTCCAGAGCTCATTTGCAGCAAGTGCTTGTGGCGGAGCAGGTGCTTGAGGTGGAACAACAGTGGATTGTGCTTTCTGAGCCTTTAACAGCTGCTGCACCATGTCCTTTATTTCAGCAACTGAATCTTCAAGTTTTTCAACTCTGTTCGTCAATTCCTGATATTTTGAATCATCACCCAAATTAATGGGATCACCTGAATCCCCACCAGCAGTGGTTGTATCAATGTGTGACTTAGGATCTGAGTCCCAAAAATCATCCATTGATGCCCCTTGTTCTTGGTACTGGGGACTTCTTTCTTCAGCCCTTGATAATTCTTTGATGGTACCAGTGGTTAAAACTAACTCACTGGTGGTTACCGAAGGTGCTATAGAAGAAATTGCCTTCAAGGGAGTCTTACTAATGAAACAACTGTCCAACTGAAGATCTGTTGATCCATCAGTTGTAGTTGCTGCTCCACTTGAACTACCACCGAGAGTTACTTGTAACTCAGGGGGTGTAACCTCCTCAATTGTTGCTGGGATAGCATGAGTAGTAGCATCAGACCCAGTTACTTGTGGGAGTATACTCTCAGTGACAGGTGATAGAGAGGAACTGGTTTGTGTCTGAGCTATAACAACTGCATGCAACAAGGGTATTATTGATTGTGGCATTATGATTAGTGAGGGCATGGGTGTTGAAAGAGACATGTCCTTGGGATCAGAACTGTGGAAGATGGATCTGAGTGGATCCAGAGCTTCATAATTTGGTGTCCCTGTGATTACAACCTGATCCTTTTGTGAGGATGCAGGAGGAGTTTGAGGCAATGGTGGAGATCTTTCTACCAACTGCTGATACCAATTGTTAGGATCGAAGGCACTAATGAGAGTGTTTGTTTGTGTAATTTGAACAATCTATGAATATGAAAACATGTAAAGTGCAGCGGAAATGAACAACAAACTTTGTAAACACAATCATCAAGAGAAATAGATTTGAAAAACACATGAATTGCATCAGTCGAAAGATTACAAAGTAAATCAAATGATTACAAACATGCTTACAAATAAACTCCCCCTCAGCCTGATACTTCAGGGTTTGGTTGCACAAGATGAAAGGATTGAATTGAGGAGAAGAACTCACTCAAAACGAATCAAATGTAACAGTACAGAGTACTGTTCCATTTATAGACAAACCAAACCACTGATGTATCTCAGCTGACGTCACCATGAAAGCGACGTCTAACAGCATAACAACCTGTATCTACTGTTCTTATACAAACACTGCTAAACCTAACCACTGACTATACATAAAACAGATGACATACTAAACTACTGCTCTCTCTTCATATCAGTGCTTTCCTCAAGGTTGATCAGTCCTTGACTGGGCAGTGCTTTGTCATCAGTAGGTTGTACCAGCAGTGCTTATGGGCTTCATCAGTAGATTTGAAGAACAGCAGTAGTTGTATCCGGGCAGTGAATATAAGATCATCAGCTGTTATAATCACTATCAAGGGAGAAGACTTAGTGTAAACAGCTGCTTATTGTGAATCCACTATTGTGAACCGGTTTTGGCTTTCATTATCTGTTCCTCTGATAGGGTTCAATCCCAACAAAAGAAGAATAAAGGGCAGGATCCTTAGGATCTTGAACGAGCAGCATCACCCCCAGCAGATGCCAAAATAATTAACTTTATTTCAGGAGGATCCGGCATTTGTGGGACTTCGTATTCTGCGGCCAAGAGACATGCAAAGGAGGCTAATACTGAAAGGGGAGATAAACCGGCCAGGATGACTACCCTCACAACTGATAAAGTGATCACTTTCGACAGTGATGACAGGGATACTGTCCAGGATCCTCACCATGATGCTCTAGTAATAACGTTATATGTTGCTAACCATTTTGTACGCAGGATATTGGTGGATAATGGCAGCTCCGTCAACATAATCCAACTAGAAACTTTGAAAAGAATGAATGTATCTCCAATGGATATTACTTCAAAATCCACCGTGCTTATTGGGTTCAGTGGAGAGGCCAGGAACACAGTGGGAGAGATAAAGTTACTAGTATATGTTGAAGGGGTTAACTCAATACAACGTTTCTATGTGATGGATTCCCTATCCAGCTATAACATCATACTAGGCAGGCCATGGATCCATAATATGAAGGCTGTGCCATCGACTTATCATCAGTGCATCAAGATCCCTACCCCTTGGGGGGTTGTCAAGGTTGATAGTGATCAGCAGGAGGCGAAGCAATGTTACTCATCCTCAATGAAATCCTCAACCAAGCCTAATGCAGCATAACAATTAAAGATGCGGGCCCAGGATATCATGGAGGCTTCGGCGCAGGATGTAAAGAAAGTTATCTTGGATCGGGATAATCTGGATATCTCGGTGCTCGTAGGAACCAATATCCCTCAGGATATTTAAGAACAGTTAACTAACTTTTTGAAATGCAGGATGTCGACATTCGCGTGGAAGCATGAGGATATGACAGGCATTTCCAAAGATGTTATAACACATAAGCTCGGTATCGACAAATCATTCAAACCTATCCAACAAAAGAGAAGGAAGTTTGCTCCAGAACGAAACATAATTATTCAAGAAGAGGTTGAAAGACTATTGAAGTCCAAGATGATCAGGGAAGTCAAATTTCCCAAATGGCTAGCAAACGTGGTTGTGGTTCAAAAGAAGAATGGGAAATGGAGAGTTTGTGTAGATTACACTGACTTGAACAAAGCATGTCCTAAAGACCCATTCCCTCTGCCTCATATAGACTCGATGGTGGATGCCACTGCCGGTCATGAGATGTTAACCTTCATGGATGCATCCTCAGGATTTCAGCAAATCCAAATGGAACCCTCTGATCAGGAGGATACTGCTTTCATGACACCCACAGGTATTTATTGTTATACTGCTATGCCCTTTGGTTTGAAAAATGCAGGTGCAACATACCAGAGGTTGGTAAACATGTTATTTAAAGACAAGCTGGGGGACACCATGGAGGTATATATTGACGATATGGTGGTGAAATCTAAAAAGGCTGAGGATCACCTCCAGGATATTAAGGGAGCGTTTGATATCCTGGATCAATATAACATGAAACTGAATCCTGCTAAGTGCCATTTCGGAGTGGGGGAAGGAATGTTTCTAGGATATATGGTGATCAAAAGGGGGATAGAGGCAAGCCCGGAGCAGATTAAAGCTATCCTGGATATAAAATCACCTTCAAATATGAAGGATGTTCAACGGTTAACAGGCCGAGTAGCAGCATTGAACATATTTATTTCAAGATCCTCGGAAAAGTGCAAGGAATTTTATGATATCCTCAAGAAGAATAAGAAGTTCGAATGGGGAGCAAAGCATGAAGCAGCCTTGCAGGATTTGAAGCAGTATCTTTCAACCGCACCCTTATTGATGAAGCCTGAGGATGGCGAACCATTATCCCTGTATCTTGCAGTATCAGGGAATGCAGTAAGTGCTGTCCTTGTAAAGGATCATGAAGGTCAGCAATATCCTGTCTATTATGTTAGTAAAAGTTTATTAGATGCTGAAACTAGATATTCTCATCTAGAAAAATTGATATTAGCCCTAGTTATGGCATCAACAAAACTTAGACATTATTTTGAGAGACATAGGATTCATGTTAAAACTAATTATCCTGTTAAGAACGTGCTTAGGAAACCCGAGATGTCAGGTAGGATGGCTAAGTGGTCAGTAAAATTAAGTGCTTTTGATCTAGTATATGAGCCTAGAAATGCCATAAAGTCCTAGGCTTTAGCTGACTTTGTGGCTGATTTCAGTAGTGACATTCAAAATGAAGTAGACTTAGAAGTACAGTAGCTAGGAGAAAACTTAGAATCCTGGACATTATATACTGATGGTGCATCTAATGTAAGATGTGTAGGTCTAGGTATACAACTAAAATCGCCACAGGGGGACATATTACCCCAGGCTATTAGGTGTGAATTTCCTGCTACTAATAATGAGGCAGAATATGAAGCTTTAATTGCAGGATTAGAGTTGGCTAAAAATATGAGTATCAAGAATTTGCAAGTATATGTTGATTCTTTGTTAATCACTAATCATTTTAATGGAACCTATGCAGTTAAAGGTGAGAAGTTAATCGAGTATCTCGAAATTCTCAAAAAATTAGCAGGAAATTTCGATATTTTTACACTTGAACAGGTACCAAGAGAGGATAATGCTGAAGCTGATGCCTTGGCAAATCTGGGATCATCGGTCAGGATACCGGAAGGAACCCGAATACCAATATTACATATCCTATATCCTGCGACGAATCCTCAGGATAAGGAAGTAATAAGTATTCAGGATCCAGATGATGAGTATCCCGAGGAGGATCCTAAGTCCTGGACTGCTCCAATCATGAGATATCTCAAGGAAGGACACATCCCAAAGGATGAGAATCCTAAGGCCTTTAGAATGAAGGTATCACGATTCACTATTATAAATAATGTTTTGTATAAGAAATCTCTTGCAGGACCATATCTGAGGTGCTTGGAGGATCCCGAAACCAAAGAAGTGCTTCAGGATATACACGAGGGGGATTGTGGTAACCATACTGGGGGCAGGTCGTTATTCTCAAAGGTATTGAGAACAGGATACTATTGGCTGACGATGAGAAAAGATGCTACAGAATATGCTCGAAGATGTGACGCATGTCAAAGACATAGTAATATATTACATCAGCCTGCTGAACCGCTGTATCCTATTGTTTCCCCTTGGCCATTTATGAAATGGGGTATGGATATAGTGGGAAAGCTTCCAAAGGCTCCAGGAGGAAAGGTTTTCATGTTGGCAATGACGGATTATTTCTCCAAGTGGGTTGAAGCAGAAGCATTTGTTCAGGTTAGAGATCAAGAAGTGGTATCCTTCATAAAAAGGAATATTCTGACTAGGTTTGGAGTACCAGCTGAGATAATTTGTGACAATGGATCTCAATTTATAAGTAAAAGGACTACTGACTTTTGCAAGAGTTGGGGAATCAAAATGATCACGTCTACTCCGGTACATTCTCAAGCAAATGGACAAGCAGAATCCTCGAATAAGATAATTGTCAACAACTTGAAAAAGAGACTAGGGGCTAAGAAAGGAATATGGGCAGAAGAATTACCCTTTGTTTTGTGGGCTGATAGGACTGTTAAGGGTGGATTTCTAAATGACCAGTGATCCTTATTTGCTGTTGGATTTAGTGATCCTCAATTCTGTCTGAAGTAGTGATCCTCAGAAGTGTTGCAGGATCAGGATCAGGATCATGGATAACTATAAGGATCCCAGTACTAACGATTGTCTACCTTGAATTCATAAATGTTTTGCAGGAATATCAACTTGGACTTGGTCTTGGCGACATTCCTGGAGAATATTCTTATTGTATTCCGCACGTGCTTGGCCAGAAATGGACGTTGTGGAGTCGTGGAAGACTTGCACCATTTGCGGAATGTTAGTTAGGCTTGATATTTTCTATTTGTAAAGGGGTAGCGAGCTATATTAGGGACACTTAGCTATTTTTGGCTACACACACACTCATACAACCGTTCTCACTGGCTCTCTACAAAACACTTAACATTTTTCACACATTTCTACACGTTACACTATAGTGATCCTTGTACTTAGCTCGCTATCATCCGAAGTTGTAACAGATTGTTTGTTTAATTTGAGTTGGTGATCGGTAGTTTCCATCACCCGGGGTTTTTTGTGCCGGAGATCAACTCTTGATTAAGGGCTTTTTCCCCGTATAAATCTTCGTGTCATTTGTTCATTACACTTCATAGTGATCCTTATAATTGTTCATCAATTCAAGCATCATACCTCACAACAGAAAGTTTGGTTACATTGTCATTGCTTGATTTTTGACCAAAACAGTTTGGCGCCCACCGTGGGGCAATTGGTGCTTCATTCTTAGAAAGATTCGTGTTTTTGTGGTCATTCCGATCCGCTACAACCAAACAGATGGCTTCCTCAGTGAAGAATACTTCAAGTTTGATGCCCTCATTCAGTTCCTCACAAGGCGTTCCTCCTTTGCCTCCACCACCTTCTGGATCCCAGAAGAATGCTGAGAATGCTGCGAAGAAACCAACTCCTATTTTCCAAAAACCACCTACTTCTTCTGTTTCAACTAATCCTACTACTAATGATCTTTATACCCTGATTTTGCAGATGAGGAATCATGCACAAGAGCAGGATAAGACCAACGAAAGGATCCTCCGGGAGATCGATGAAATCAAGAAACAGAAGAAATCAGTGGAGGATCACTCCCCTCTGATGCCAAGATCGCTAAACTTCGACACTCCGGTCATAACTTCACAATACTCAGCAGTTCCGGACGTGCAATACTTGGGTGAACTATCAGGAAGGCGTTATGGGACAACAATAATGAGTCAGGCATTTGGCTCTTACTTCCAGCCTCAGGGATCCTCTTCTCAACCATTAGGATCCTCCTCTCAGCATCAGGGATACTTCACGTCGGGAGGATATGTGGGAATGCATGCAGTCCAAGGATCCTCCCAGGTACAAGGATCCTCCCAGGTCCAAGGATCCTCCCAGGACCAAGGATCCTCCCAGGTACAAGGATCCTCCCAGGTCCAAGGATCCTCCCAGGTCCAAGGATCCTCCCAGATCCTAGGATCCTCTTTGGTCCCAGGATTCTCCCTTATTCAAGGATCCTCCCTGGTCCCAGGATCCTTTCAGGTTCAAGGATCATCGCAATTCTAAGGATCTAACCCCCTTCAAAATCAAGGATCCTCGAGAAATATACAACCTCAGAACTCAGACGTCCATCAAGGAGACTTCATACCAATGCAGACCGTTGCCTCCTCTGGTCCTTCAATCATGCCAGAATCTCGACAAGATGGATTCACATCCGCAATTCCAAACTCGAATCCTGTGGGAGGTAACACTTTTAATAATTTATATAACACTAACCATGGCTTTATGCAGGATACAGGTATCAATCAGGCCATGGCTAGGGAACTACAGAAGCTTAAGGATATGATATCCAGTGTACCAGGAGTGGTTAAACCCATTCCTGAGATTGCGGATGGTAGCCATAGGATATCTCGTTTTGCACCACCTTTGTGTGATGCTGAGATACCTAAAAGATTCCAGATACCATCAATGAAGCTATATGATGGTTCAACGGATCCAGAAGAGCATGTAGCTCGGTACAGGGAGAGGATGGAGATCAATCCAATTCCGGAAAGATTGAAAGAAGCATGCCTATGCAAGGGATTTGGGTCCACACTTACAGGATCTGCTCTTAAATGGCTGCTAAGTCTTCCCCCTTACTCTATTACTTCATTTGCTAATTTAGTTAACTTGTTCAATAGTCAATTCTCTTGTAGTAGAAAGTTTGAACGATTAACTAGTGATCTATATAGGGTAACACAAGGTCAAAATGAATCACTTAGAGATTATATCACTAAGTTTAGTAAAGAATCCTTAGACATTCCCAACCTGGATATAGCTACGGCTGTTGAAGCCTTTAAAATGGGATTGCTTAGGGATTCATTATTCTATGATGATCTTGTTATGACACCTTGCAGGAATCTTGATGAAGTAAGGACTAGGGCCCTTAGGTTCATCCGCCTAAAGGATGACAAAAGGATCCAGGACAGATTGACAGGATCCTCCAAACAGGATAAGCAAGGATCCTACTTCAGGAACAACAAATCCAAGTCTTATAACAGATCTGATAATCAGAATGTGCACGCAGTGGAACAAGAAGAGGATGATGAGAATTATCCTCCTATTTCTGAATATTGTTTCTCTGTTGATAACAATGAACTAATCCTTGCGATGCAGAATCTAGGTGAGAAAGCTAGGTGGCCAAAGAAAAGTGATAAACCAGCTGCCACAAAGGATAAATCCAAGTGGTGTGCATATCATGAGGATTTTGGGCATCTCACTGAAGAATGTATTGCACTTAGAAAGGAGATTGGTTATTTGTTGAGCAAGGGGCATTTAAAGGAACTCTTGGGACGAAAGAAGTCAAGAACCCAGGATCCTGAAAGGATCCCGGAAAGGGCTCCTGCTCCCCCGGCAGATGCACAAGTCATAAATTTCATATCCGGTGGATCAGACATCTGTGGTACATCCTTCTCAGCAGCAAAAAGACACGCTAAGGAAACCAAGATGGATAATGGAGACAGACCCGTCAGGACCTCCGTTGTCACCCAGGATAAAGTCATTACTTTTGATGAGGATGATCGTGTTGACATCCAGGATCCTCACCATGACGGTCTCATAATTACATTGTTTATTTCTAACCACTTTGTTCGCAGGATCCTTATAGATGGAGGAAGCTCTGTGAACATCATTCAGCTGGATGTTCTCAAGAAAATGAATATCCCAGAGTCCGATATTATCCCAAGATCCTCAGTACTTGTGGGATTCAGTGGAGAAACAAAGAATACATTAGGGGACATCAAACTCCCAATCTATATTGAAGGATTGCATTCTTATCAAAAGTTTTGTGTTATTGATTGCTTATCGTGTTGTAATGTTATCCTTGGTAGGCCATGGATACATGATATGAAGGCGGTTCCATCCACCTATCATCAGTGTGTAAAGCTTCCAAGTCCATGGGGAGTGGTGAAAATTGAGAGTGATCAACAGGAGGCCAAGAATTGCTATACCTCATCAATGAAACCAGCCTCAAGACCAAGGGAGCAATAGCAATTAAAGTATCCTTCAAGAGACGTCTTGGAGGCAAGAGAACAGGATTTGAAAGAAATCCTCATGGATCCTGATGATCCTGAATCCAAGATCTTCATAGGGTCAGGGATCCTCAGCGATATTGAACAAGAGCTAGTATCCCTCCTTAAAAGAAGGAAGACCACCTTTGCCTGGAAACATGAAGACATGACAGGTATATCTAAGGATATAATTACTCACAAACTTGGCATTGACAGGTCATTCAAGCCGATTCATCAAAAGAGAAGGAAGTTTGCACCTGAAAGAAATGCTATTATCCAGGAAGAGGTAGATAAGCTACTTCGAGCAGGTATGATTAGAGAAGTTAAGTAACCAAAATGGTTAGCCAATGTGGTTGTTGTTCAAAAGAAAAATGGAAAGTGGAGGGTATGTGTCGATTTTACAGATTTAAATAAGGCATGTCCCAAGGATCCTTTCCCATTACCCCACATTGACTCCATGGTGGATGCTACCGCGGGTCATGAGTTGTTAACTTTTATGGATGCTTCATCTGGATTTCAACAAATTCAGATGGAACCATCCGATCAAGAGGATACAGCCTTTATGACCCCAACTGGTATATACTGTTATATTGCTATGCCATTTGGATTAAGGAATGCAGGTGCTACTTACCAAAGGCTTGTCAATATGATGTTCAAAGAACAAATTGGATACACTATGGAAGTCTATATTGATGACATGGTGGTTAAGTCCAAAAGAGCTGAGGATCACCTTAAAGACTTGGAGGAAGCATTCAATATCCTTGATAAATGTAATATGAAACTAAATCCTTCTAAGTGTCATTTTGGTGTAAAGGCAGGTAAATTTTTAGGATATATGGTAACAAAGAGGGGCATTGAAGCAAGTCCAGAGCAAATTAAGGCCATCGTGAATATCAAATCTTCTGCCAATGCTAAGGATGTGCAAAGGTTGACCGGCAGGATCGCAACCTTGAACAGATTCATATCCAAATCCTCAGAAAAGTGCAAGGAGTTCTATGACATCCTGAGGAAAAACAAGAAATTTGAATGGACTGAGAAGCATGAAAGTGCCCTTAAAGCTCTTAAAGATTACCTATCCTCAGCCCCAGCCTTAATGAAACCAGAAAAGGGAGATGTGTTATCCTTATACCTGGCGGTATCCTCAAAAGCAGTAAGTGCGGTCCTTGTTAAGGATCACCAAGGTACACAACATCCTGTTTATTATGTAAGTAAGAGCTTACTTGATGCTGAATCCAGGTATTCACATTTAGAAAAACTTATCCTTGCATTAATTATGGCATCTACTAAATTAAGACATTATTTTGAGACTCATGCCATTATTGTTAAAACTAATTTCCCAATTAAGAATGTTCTCAGGAAACCTGAAATGTCAGGAAGGATGGCTAAGTGGGCCGTGAAGTTGAGTGCATATGATATAAGATATGAGCCTAGGACAGCCATTAAATCCCAAGCATTAGCTGACTTTGTGGCAGATTTCAGTAGTGATTTACAAAAGGAAGCTGAACTAGAGGTCCAACAGCTTGAAGAAACCAAGGATCCTTGGATACTGTTTACTGATGGATCCTCCAATGTGAATGGAACAGGGATTGGAATACTACTAAAATCGCCACAGGGGGACATAATACCCCACTCCATAGCTTGTGAATTTCAAACTACCAACAATGAGGATGAATATGAAGCCTTGATAGCTGGTTTGCAAATTGCAAAGCATATGAATATCAGGTATCTTGAGGTACATGTAGATTCTTTATTGATCACTAATCACTTTAATGGATCCTATGCTGTTAAAGGTGAAAAGCTAATCAAATATTTGGAGATAGTCAAAGAATTGGCACTCTCTTTTGTATCCTTTAGTTTGACACAGGTACCAAGGGAAGAGAATGCAGAAGCTGATGCATTAGCCAATCTAGGATCATCTTTGAAGATTCCTGAGGATATTGCGATCCCTATTATCCATATCCTGACCCCTGCTATCAAGGATCATGTAACTATGGAGATAGGAGAAGATTCTGCAATCATCCCTAGTGATGATACCCAATCTCATTCAGGATCATGGATACTTCCAATCATGAGATACATACAACATGGAGAAATCCCTACAGGAGAAAACCCAAGGGCTTTTAAAATTAAGGTATCTCAATTTACAATATTAAATAATATGTTGTATAAACGATCTCTTGCAGGACCATATTTGAGATGCATTGAGGATCCTGAAATTCAAGAAGTCCTAAAGGATTTCCATGAAGGAGATTGTGGAAACCACACTGGGGGCAGGGCATTATTCTCAAGGATCCTGAGAACAGGATACTATTGGCCCACTATGAAGAAGGACGCTGTGGACTATGCCAAGAAGTGTGATCCTTGTCAGAGGCATAGTAATATCCTTCACCAACCAGCAGAGCTCTTGCATCCTATATCCTCTTCTTGGCCATTCATGAGATGGGGAATGGATATAGTTGGAAAGCTTCCTAAGGCACTAGGTGGAAAAGTATTCATGCTTGCTATGACTGATTACTTCTCTAAGTGGATAGAGGCTGAAGCCTTTGCTCAAGTCAGAGAAAAGGAAGTTATATCCTTTATTAAAAGAAATATTATTACTAGATTTGGCATCCCTTCTGAGATTATTTGTGATAATGGATCCCAATTTATTGGGAGTAGAACCACTAACTTTTGTGACAGTTGGGGGATTAAGATGATAACATCAACACCAGTCCATCCACAAGCTAATGGTCAGGCAGAATCATCCAACAAGATCATCATCAACAATTTGAAGAAGAAGCTTGGATCCAAGAAAGGAAAGTGGGCAGAAGAACTACCTTATGTGTTGTGGGCTGATAGAACAACTCCCAAGAATGCTACAGGCCAAACTCCATTTTCTTTGGTATTTGAGGCAGAGTCAGTGATCCCTACAGAGATGGTGTTCCAACTGCAAGAACAAGCATTCGTGATCCTGAAGAAAATGCTGAAAACTTGATTCAAGACTTGGATACTATAGAAGAAATCAGGGATTTAGCAAGGATAAGGATGGCCAGTTATCAACAAAGGATGGCTGGAGCTTACAACAAAAATGTCAGGCTCAGGAAATTCCAAGTTGGGGATATGGTATTAAGGAAAGCATTTCAAAACACCACCAATCCTGCTGACGGAAAGCTAGCACCAAAGTGGGAAGGACCCTATTTGATTGAAGCTGAAGCAGGAAAGGGGGAATATCGATTGCTAACAATGGAGGGTGATTTGCTACCTAGAGCTTGGAATGCTGTCCATTTGAATAAATATTTCATGTGATCATGATCCATGATCCTTACCAGACAAGTATCCTTGAAGGATCCCCACTGACAGATGATCCTCTTTCTGGTAACATTCCAATCTTAAACTATTTCATTCTTTTTATTCTCTAACAAGGATAAGGATCCTGCGTCCTTCATCCTCCCTTTACTTGATTCTGAGTTTTGAAGGTTCAGGCATCTCTAACTAAGCGTTGAGTATCCACAGAAATATCCAGTTGTTTGGGATAGTCCCCAGTTTGGGCCTGTCCCCAGTTTGGGCCTGTCCCCAGTTTGGGCCTGTCCCCAGTTTGGGCCTGTCCCCAGTTTCGCCAGTAGCGCACGATGATCCTGGTATAGTTCATGGGAATGGGACCAGTACCCGCTTTAGGGGCTGACAATTTCATTGTACTGGCTATATTCAGGATCCTACGTATAATGGTAGACGTACTATACATCCGTTCCTAAGGTTTCTAACGTTGTCACGTTAGCTAAGGTTTTGGCATTTTCATGTCACTAAGTTGGGATAGTCGCCAGTAAGGGCCATACTCCAGTTTACATACGATCCTTTGGGCTTGTCCCCAGTTATCCTTTGGGCTTGTCCCCAGTTATCCTTTGGGCTTGTCCCCAGTTATCCTTTGGGCTCGTCCCCACTATATTGGGCTTGTCCCCAGAATTGTTGGGCTTGTCCCCAGTTACTAACATTCATTTTATATTGGCTTAGTCCCAAGTTGAATTGTGTTTCAGGTTCTTGGAAACAAATAACTAGGGATTCTTGATCCTTACCTTCTATTAAGGTTTGTCTTATGGTTATCCTAATTTCAAGTATAGGATCCTAACTTGGATTCTCAGGTATGATCCATAACTGTTTTGATTTTATGTATTTAAGTGACACTTATCCTTTGACAACTGAATTCATAATTCTTAAACTATGTTATTTTTCATAACTTGTCGATTATGTAATATGTGATCCTTGATCATATCCTTAACTTTTGAGGGATATTTTTCAAAAATTTTGTCTTTACTTGATAAGTTTAATCAACATAAACATCACAACAGTTGGAAAGTAAAATAATAACAATAAGGATATCAACACAGGATATAGCCAAAAAGTTAAAGTCATTTTATTCACAAAAGTTTAAACCCTTTTATGGTTGTCAAAATTGCCAAGCCACGTTTCTACCAGCAAAACGTGGCCCGTCCACATGGGTTGGCAAAGGGTGTCCATTGTTTGTAGGTCTAACAAATGCAGGAAATTAAAGACGGTAGGATCACAATGGCTTCATCCCCCTAAACAGAGGATCCCTCCCCCATTTGCAATCCTACCTATTGTTCAAAGGATCATCCATGATCCTCAACCCTAATCACTATTGTTTAAGTACAGACCAACCATTGTTTATCAAAACACCATCAAAACAAAAAACCATAACCAAACTAAAAAATGGGCTCCGGCTACGTCTAGAAATGTCCATCATCGCCCATTGTTGCAGCCTACACCTTCGCTGCATCACCACCTCCAGCTCCACTAGCTTCACCACCATGATCCTTGCCACTACCACTAGCCTCAATTGCCAGAACCTCCTCAGCCTCCTCCTCGTCATCCAGTTCAGCCAGCCTTGCCTTCCAGCCTTCCACATCCCAGCAGCTCCTATCAAAGGCAGGATCCTGAGCTTCTTGAGCCATTTGTAGCTTGGTCTTGTACATGGCTATGGCGGTGGAGACTTTGGCGTCCTCTGTGATCTCCTGCTTTTCATAATCAAAATTGATTAGAATCTTGGCCGTTTCAGTTTTGGCATCTTTGAGATCCTTTTGGAGGTCAGCAATCTTGAGATCCTTAAGCAATGCGGCTTGTTGGAGGTCAGCAATCTTCTTGTCCTGCTCCTCGACATGCCCAACATAATCTTCAATCTCAGCAAATTTCTGCAAAGAAGACAAAGAACAGTTTAGGAACAAGTGATCCTCAAATAAGCTGGATACCTAAAGCAGGGATAAGGATCCTTACCTCGTTGAAGTACTCAAGGAACTGGTGGCGGATCAAAGGTAGACCTTGCAGATCCTCAGCTTCGGAGGCTTTTCTTTTCTTGCTACCCCTTCCTTTAGCGGGTGCTGTCACGGCCCCCGACCCGGTTTGACCCGTTTCAGGAGCCGCGGGACAGAAATCCTGCGGTATTTAATTAATTGAGTTTGACAGCGGAAGTGTTCATCAGGATCTTTTAAAATGTAAATATTTCCCGATTATTTTATTTCACAATGCGGGATAAAACCCGGTAATTTACAATCATTTGATTTCACGAAGAAATCTTTTATTTTACAAAACATGTTTCTTTATTTTATACTGAGCCACTTCCTTGAGCTTGTAGTGCTATATGGCACTTTTCCTGATTCATAACAGGTTACCTGAAACATGTTTGAAAAAGGTTTTGTCAGCGGGAAATACTGAGTGAATCATTCTAATTTTGCATAATGATGCATAGTTATCAATTACAGCATAAGAGCGATTACAATGGCTTCTATCTTATCTTTATCTGGCTCTATGTCACAATGGTGACATGTCACAATGGTGACATGTCACAATGGTGACGATGGTCATACCACTATTTAGATCAATGAACCTAAATAGTGACGATTATCCCTGTAGGTCAATGAACCTAACAGTGATTATCCCGAGTAGGTCAATGAACCTAACTGGGAGAAAATTTAGTAATGTGCACAATACCCCACTAACCAGTAATTCAAGATATCCACGACTTAGTCCCTGTAATTATAACCTTGAAAATAATTTGAGGTATTGTAAAATAGTTTGATAAAAAGAGAATGACTCACATTGCAGATTTATACGGGCAGAGTTTGGCCTACTGATTTAGCCTTTTCAACCTAAATTTTTATAACAGGCACACAATTCGGGGTTAGTAATCAATCCAGCATTTACGATAACTCACGAGATCAAATTCTCACAACGAACGACAAAGTGCGATACTTCATCCATCGAATTAACGACGAACGACAAAGTATAGCCCTAATGTGGGCGGCACTTAAACATCCATTGGATATATTGATCATCGGAAAATGAATCGTAGCAGCGATTGTGCTAATACCCTGGTTGCGGCGTTGATTTAGTGCCTCTGTGTGTTAATTGAAGTATACAGAACTTATCTCAGCACACAAAGTGAATTTGAGCATCGTTCAATCGTCCAGAATTAAGTCCCAATGTCCTCTATTTATAGCCCAATTTTGACCAGCCTTGCGCACCGTAACATTCCTAGTGTTGCGGTCCGTAAGGCATAAAAGTAGGCTATAGGGTAGCCACGATTTGGGACTAGGCATGCTGAATCATATATTTCGAATTTTCACTTGTTGACAGCAACTTTTAGTGGATAATCGTCCACTAGGGTTTATCCCCCCTGAGTTTTAGGGGCCCTGATCCTGATTCTGAAATTTCTGAAAATTTTAGGGTTTGCGCAGAATCACTTGGGTGTCTCAATTAGGGTTTCCTATTGGTCAAATTAATTTAATAATTATGAATTTTGATGAGAGTTGTTACATTCTCCCCATCTTAATAAAAATCTCGTCCTCGAGATTTACTGGAATAATTGAGGATATTTTCTCTTCATTTTGGATTCCAGTTCCCAAGTATATTAGGGTCCTATCTTTGAATCCCACTTTACTTAAACTAATACTATTTGTTTACCTTTATATCTTGAAAAGGTACTACCAAAGATTCGTTTAATAGGCATCTCTTGAGATTGGATATATGAAATATATCATGTACTCCAACTAACTCTTCATGGTAGTTGTAAACGATAAGTAACTGTTCCTATACGTTGGATCACTGGAAATGGTCCTATGTAACTTGGACTTAACTTTTCCTTTCTTACCGAATCTAACAACTCCTTTCCAAGGAGATACTTCCAATTACATTTTGTTTCCAACTCGAACTCCAACGGCTTTCATTTATTATCTGTATAATTCTTCTGACGATCCTTAGTCGTCTTCCGCCTTTTCTTCGTGATACTAAATATCACAGTCGTAGTCACTTAAGATTTTCATACATCTCCTTTGCCTCATGTTTAATTCTTTTTGCCTAACTATATATCTTAAATTCTTATGATCCGTATAGACAGTAAACTTACTTCCATACAGATAATGTCTCCAAATCTTAAGGTAAAAATTATGGCTCCAAATTATAAGTTATGCGTGATATAGTTCCTTCGTTCTTTTTCAATTACCTTGATGCATATGCAATTACCTTTTTGCGTTGCATTAACACGCATTCAAATCCTAACTTTGAAGCATTACCTTATACTTCAAAATCTTCAGTTCATAAGGCTAAGATTGGAGCAGTTTGGTTAATTTTTGCTTTAAGATCCTCATTCAAACTTAGCTATTTTACAGGTTAACTTAGTTAATGGTATAACTATCTTAGAAAAATCCTTAATAAATTGTCTGTAATATCCGACTAAACTTCTAATTTCCATTGCGGATTAGGGAACCTTTCATTTGGTAATTTCTGCTATCTTATCAGCATCTACATGAATACCTTCATAATTCACCATATGACCTAGAAATTGCACTTCTGGCAGCCAAACTTCATACTTCTAGAATTTGGCGTACAGCTTCTCTTTTCTTAACGAAGTTAAGAGTATATGCAAATGCTGACAATGTTCTTTCTGACTTTTGTAATAAATAAGTATATCATCTATGAAGACAATTACCAATTTATCCAAATATGATTTACAGATCCTATTTATCATGTCCATAAATGCTGCAGGTGCATTCTTTAATTTGAAGGGCATGACTGTAATTTCGTAATGACCATACCTAGTTCTGTAAGCAGTTTTAGGTATGTCTTCCTCTTGTACTTTTAATTGATGATATCTGGAACATAAGTCGATCTTAGGAAAATATCTATTTCCCTGGAATTTGATTGAATAGATCATCAATTCTAGGTATTGATTCTTAATTGTAACCTTATTCAATTCCTTATAATCAATACACTTTCTCATCGAACCATACTTTTTCTTAACAACCAATATTGTGCTAACCGATAAGGTTCCCTGGCTTATCGGTAAAATTCCTGGAATTTAGATGAATCCTAAATTCTATCTTCCTATCTGGTGGTAATCCAGGTAAATCTTCTGGAAATACATCTGGGTATTCTGAAATTACAGAAATTTCCTTAATTTCTTTATCTTTAGTATTAATGATTACTGAAATCATATATACTATTCCTTGCTTTTCGTTCATAATTAGGAACTTTCTTTACTGATATGAACTCTACTCTCCTGTAATCATTATTACTTCTCCAGTGATTGCACAATTTCTATAGAATTCTTATCACAGATAATTCGAACATAATTGTTTTACTAATCAATCCATTCTTAGCACAACCTTGATTTCAACTAATTTCATAGATAATAGGGTTGCAGAAAATTTATGACTTAAAAGTTCTATTTCTACGTGTTGCAGAACCTTATTTATTTTAACTGAATTTCCATCTGCCGTTTCTATTGTAAAAATTTGCTTACTGCTGGTTAAAGGTAAGTTAAAAGTTTGGAAGAATAAAGTATTTATAAAACTTTGGTTTATACCAGAGTCAAATAATACTTTTGTGTATACGTTGTGAACTAAGAACGTACCGGCTATCACATCTGGAATGAGTTCTGCTTCCTTAGCAGTCAGTTGGAAGGCTCTTACATTCCTTTTTGCTCCTTCTGCAGGTTTGGCTTTATTGTCAGATGTTTTATTCAGTTTTGGACAATCTGGCCTAAGATGTCCAGCTTCTCCACAGTTGTAGCAAACTGAAAATTTCTTCCTCCTACAATCTTCTTCTTGATGCCCTGGAATCTTGCAAAAATTGCAATATCCTTTGCATCTTCCAAAATGTTTCCTTTTGCAAGAATTGCAAAATGGACTAGTAGAAGATTGCCCATTCCATCCTTTCTTGAAATTGTTATGGTTACCCGAACGGAATTCTTGGGTAATCTTTTGGGCTACTTCCTTCCTTCTATTTTCTTCTCTTGTCCGTACTAGTTCGTCTGTCAGAGTATTGGCTAAATCTACTGCATCATCAATCGTGCGAGGTTTTGCAGCCTTGACGATATTACGGATTTCGGAAATCAATCCCCAAATATAACGGGAAATAAGTACCGGCTCTGGCGAAGCCAGGGTTGGTACCACTCGAGTATATTCGAAGAATGTCGTAGTATACCCTCGACAATCTACATCCACCATCCGATGGGTTAGAAACTTATTTGCCATTTGATCTTTTTCATATTCAGGACAAAATTTTCTTTCTACAAGACTCTTAAATTCTTCCCATTTCATGGCATAAGCCCTATTTCTTCCTTTAGCTTGTAATACCGTATTCCACCATTCTAGCGCCCCTTCTTTGAAAAGATTTGACGCATACATGACCTGATCATCCTGAGCACATTTACTTATGGCAATTACTGCCTCGGTTTTCTCTAACGAACGCAATGCTGCAGTCGCTCCTTCATTGCCTGCAAACTCAGTGGGTTTACAAGCAAGAAATTCTTTGTAAGTGCAACCAGGTGTTGCAACTTTCCTTTTCTTAGGGAGCGGAGCTTGCCGTGGTTCATTATCATGATTAACATGATTATTGCCTCCATTTACGCTATTACTGAAGTTATCTTCAGAAATACGTTTACTAGGAACAACTTGTTGCGGTTCGATTGGATTTTTAACAGCAGCAATGATTGCTGGAATAGCATTGGCTATCCCTTGAGCAACTATTCCTGGAATAGCGTTGGCTATCCCTTGAGCAACGATATTTTCTATATCTTGCCTAGTTACATATTGATCCCCCGGTTGTTGCTCAGATTGATTAACCTCATTAACTGGTTCATTATTAGCGTTTTCCATCTGATATCTAATTTATAGATAAATAATTAGTATAAAAGAAATAATCCAATGTTACAATTATTTGCACAGAATCATGTAAACAAATATACAACCAGAATTGTAACTTTGCTAATATTTCATTTGTTGTAAAGATTATATCATGCTTCTATATACAACCGTTTTATTATTTACTTTACACAAACTGATTTTACTATTACACAATCATAGTTTCATAATCCCCTATCCTTTGTCAGGTGATGTTCTAGTAACGGCGTTCCTTCTCATCGTATTTCCAGGAGATCTGTCCCAAAATCTCTTGGATCCTATTTCCAGCATCCATTTTGTCAGAATGATGGAGTTTAGCCATATTCTCATTACTCATTGGTGAATTTGGTAAAGGTTCTGGATTGAACTTAGGAAAAAGCCTATAGGGATGGTTTTGTAACAGTATTTCATTATTCAACCATTCGTCTATTTGCCAGTGGATTGAAGGTTTTGGAATAGCTGGTTCTAAGTTCATTGGTAGTTGTGTTTCAAGAGAATGAATAAAATCATTTTCTTTAATAGGCTCAATAGTATCATCGGTTGCCATTATAAAATCTAGTTCTTCTTGAGATGATAACCCCTCAATTTGCCTAGAGCTTTCCCCAATTTCCATTTTCTTAGGTTTAGGTTTCTCAAGAGGTAAAGCGTTGAATTCTATAGGTTCTTCTATGTCTGGAATATACCTATTGAAATCTCTGGAAACTTCGATTCTTACTGGATAGAGATTTAAATTCTGAAGGGCTTCAGACAAGTCACTCATGCTGTTTAGCAAAATACACACAATTACTAAGTCATAACAAAATTTATAGAAAAACTTTTAAAATAGTATTTCATAATGGGTAATTACTAAAACAACTAAAAATTAAAACACACTAGGTTTTATTTGTAAAATTTATTTACTGAATACGGCTTATAGACTATAGATAATAGAGGTGCTAAAACTTTGAGTCAGAATATTTAAAGATTTATATTTACTACTACAGTAGCTAACATATAAAAATCTGCCCATACTGTTCAAAATTAGTCAGATAATAAAACATATAATCACAAGATAGCAATTAATAAAAATTAAGTATTTTCTAAATACTTAATTGGCTTAAATCAGTGGCTCGATAAGTGGCTCGATTAATGGCTCTGATACCACCTTTTTCTGTCACGGCCCCCGACCCGGTTTGACCCGTTTCAGGAGCCGTTGGACAGAAATCCTGCGGTATTTAATTAATTGAGTTTGACAGCGGAAGTGTTCATCAGGATCTTTTAAAATGTAAATATTTCCCGATTATTTTATTTCACAATGCGGGATAAAACCCGGTAATTTACAATCATTTGATTTCACGAAGAAATCTTTTATTTTACAAAACATGTTTCTTTATTTTATACTGAGCCACTTCCTTGAGCTTGTAGTGCTATATGGCACTTTTCCTGATTCATAACAGGTTACCTGAAACATGTTTGAAAAAGGTTTTGTCAGCGGGAAATACTGAGTGAATCATTCTAATTTTTGCATAATGATGCATAGTTATCAATTACAACATAAGAGCGATTACAATGGCTTCTATCTTATCTTTATCTGGCTCTATGTCACAATGGTGACGATGGTCATACCACTATTTAGATCAATGAACCTAAATAGTGACGATTATCCCTGTAGGTCAATGAACCTAACAGTGATTATCCCGAGTAGGTCAATGAACCTAACTGGGAGAAAATTTAGTAATGTGCACAATACCCCACTAACCAGTAATTCAAGATATCCACGACTTAGTCCCTGTAATTATAACCTTGAAAATAATTTGAGGTATTGTAAAATAGTTTGATAAAAAGAGAATGACTCACATTGCAGATTTATACGGGCAGAGTTTGGCCTACTGATTTAGCCTTTTCAACCTAAATTTTTATAACAGGCATATAATTCGGGGTTAGTAATCAATCCAGCATTTATGATAACTCACGAGATCAAATTCTCACAACGAACGACAAAGTGCGATACTTCATCCATCGAATTAACGACGAACGACAAAGTATAGCCCTAATGTGGGCGGCACTTAAACATCCATTGGATAGATTGATCATCGGAAAATGAATCGTAGCAGCGATTGTGCTAATACCCTGGTTGTGGCGTTGATTTAGTGCCTGTGTGTGTTAATTGAAGTATACAGAAATTATCTCAGCGCACAAAGTGAATTTGAGCGTCGTTCAATCGTCCAGAATTAAGTCCCAATGTCCTCTATTTATAGCCCAATTTTGACCAGCCTTGCGCACCGTAAGCTTAAAAACCTTACGGTCCGTAAGGACCTTTGCGCACCGTAACATTCCTAGTGTTGCGGTCCGTAAGGCATAAAAGTAGGCTATAGGGTAGCCACGATTTGGGACTAGGCATGCTGAATCATATATTTCGAATTTTCACTTGTTGAAAGCAACTTTTAGTGGATAATCGTCCACTAGGGTTTATCCCCCCTGAGTTTTAGGGGCCCTGATCCTGATTCTGAAATTTCTGAAAATTTTAGGGTTTGCGCAGAATCACTTGGGTGTCTCAATTAGGGTTTCCTATTGGTCAAATTAATTTAATAATTATGACTTTTGATGAGAGTTGTTACAGATGCCTTGGGGATAGAAGTAGTTGGGCTAGCAGGAAGCTTCTTCTTGGAGGATCGGACGGTATCCAGCTCAGTGACACTAAATTTGGAAGCGGATCTTGATGATTTTCCAGCGCCTATACACCCAAAACAGATAAGTGTCCTTATTCTATTCATATATAACTATTTATTTAAACATTTGAATATAAAAAGAACAGGATACTTACTTGACATGGTGACAGAGCCTGAGGATACCTCTTGTGAATCCTGGGTGATTGTCTTGAATGATCTGGTTTCAGGATCAAGCTTTCTAAAGGCAGCAAGTCTCCCCTTGGTGGCAGCTGAAGGAATAATACGCGAGAATGTGATAGCTGTACAAAAAGAAACAAAAGCATATTAGTAAGCATTATCAGAATGAGCTTGCTTAGTGATCCTTCTAAGGATCCTCCTATCCTACCATGAGTGCTCCATTTCTTCGGCAAATCCTTTCCATCCGCGATAGAATCCCTTCTGACGAAGAAGAACCGCCGTTTCCAGTTGGTATCGTTTTTGGTAGCCTTAAAGATGGGATGTTCTTCTCCGGGTTTACGTTTGAACAAATATCGGTGGGATCCAAACGTTGTGAGATCATACATTTCAGCCAACTCAGACATTCCTAGGTCAATCCCTTCTTGCTCGATGATCCTTTCAAGGGTATACAGGACCCTCCAGATCATCGGCATAGCTTGGATGTAGCAGATGCCGGTAAGGGAGAAAAAGGATTGGGTAAAGGCTGGAAAAGGATAGGTATATCCTATTGTGAAAGGTGTAGCAGGAAAGGCAACCCAAGTTTCAGAGGTATAGTTGTTAGGGGAGGATTTTCTAACAATTAGTGATCCTTATTCGTTATCCTAATTAGTGATCCTTACTTCTGTGACAGGTGGTGATCCTCAGAAGAGCTTCAGGATCAGGATCATGGATCACTTTAAGGATCCTCGTACTGACGATTGTTTACTTATGTTTTGTAGTATCTCTCAGGTATAACAAGCTTGACCAAGTCTTGGCGAAATTCCTGGAGAATATTCCCAAACTATTCTGCACGTGCTTGGCTAAAAATAGACGTTGTGGAGAACGTGGAGGCATGGCACGAAAGTCGGATAGTTAGTTTGGTAGTTAGATTTCTATTTTAAAAGGGGTAACGAGCTAGTAGAAAAACACTTAGCCATTTTTGCAGCTACACACACTCGTATACTCGCACACTTGAAGCTCTCGACGAACATTCATTCATTTTTACTCACTTATACACATTTCACGATAGTGATCCTTGTACCTAGCTCGTTACTATCCAAAGTTGTAAACATTTTATCATTTATTTGAGCTTGGTGATCGGTAGTTTCCATCACCCGGGGTTTTTTATGCCGGAGATCAACTCTTGATCAAGGGCTTTTTCCCCGTATACATCCTTGTGTCATTTGTGCAAATTACATTAAAGTGATCCTTGTCATTGATATACATAATCAGCATCATACCCCGTAACAAAGATTTTGGTTGCAATATCCTCAACAGATTTTTTGACCAAAACAGTTTGGCGCCCACCGTGGGGCAATTGGTGCTTCATCCTTAGAAAAATACGCATTTCTGTGCTTATTTCGGTTCACTACAACCAAGCAAATGGCTTCCTCAGCGAAGAATGCTTCAAATTTGATGCCCTCATTCACTTCTTCACAAGGCGTCCCTCCTTTGCCTCCACCACCTTCTGGATCCCAGAAGAATACCGAGAATGCTGCGAAGAAACCAACTCCCATTTTCTCAAAACCTCCAACTTCTTCTGCTTCTTACACTCCCACTACTAGTGACATGTTTACTTTGATTTTGCAGATGAAGGATCAGATAAGGCAACAGGATAAGACCAATGAGAGGATTCTCAAAGAAATCGGAGATCTCAAGAAACAAAAAACAACGGCAGAGGATCATTCCCCACTGGTGCCAAAATCCTTGAATTTTGATACTCCGGTGATTACTTCTCAGCCATCAGTGGCTCCAGATGTTCAATATGTGGGTGGGCCAAAAGGAGTGCACTACGGAACAACAACGGTGACCCAGGCATCAGGTTCATATTTCCAGCCAGCGGGATCCTATCCTCAGCATATGGGGTCCCTCACGAATTCAGGAGGATATTCGGGAATGCAGCAGGTTCAAGGATCCTCCTTCGTTCCCGGATCATCCCAGGTTCAAGGATCCTCCTTCGTTCCAGGATCATCCCAGGTTCAAGGATCCTCCCTCGTTCCAGGATCATCCCAGGTTCAAGGATCCTCCCTCGTTCCAGGATCATCCCAGGTTCAAGGATCCTCCCTCGTTCTAGGATCATCCCAGGTTCAAGGATCCTCCTTCGTTCCAGGATCATCCCAGGTTCAAGGATCCTCCCTCGTTCCAGGATCATCCCAGGTTCAAGGATCCTCATTCGTTCCAGGATCATCCCAGGTTCAAGGATCCTCCTTCGTTCCAGAATCATCCCAGGTTCAAGGATCCTCCTTCGTTCCAGGATCGTCCCAGTTTCAGGGATCCTTCCAGATGCCAGGATCCTTGAGGAGTTTGCAAATAGGAGGGTCAGATGTCCATCAGGGAGATTTTATTCCAATGCAGACCAATGCTTCTACTGGTCCCTCGATCATTCCAGAGTCTCAACAATATGGATTAACATCCAATCTTCCTAATCTGAATCCAATGGGAGGTAACACTTTTAATAATTCATATACTACTAACCATGGTCTTATGCAGGATCCAGGTATCAATCATGCCATGGCCAGAGAACTGCAAAAGCTAAAGGATATGATATCAAGTGTTCCAGGAGTGGTCAAACCTATCCCAGAGATTGCAGATGGGAGCCACAAGATATCTCGTTTCGCACCACCAATCTGTGATGCTGAGATACCCAAGAGGTTCCATGTGCCTACAATGAAACTGTATGATGGTTTGACGGATCCTGAAGAACACATAGCTCAATACAGGGAGAGGATGGAGATCAATCCAATCCCAGAAAGGTTAAAGGAAGCATGCCTGTGCAAAGGATTCGGATCCACTCTTACTGGATCAGCTCTCAAATGGCTGCTAAGTCTTCCTCCCTATTCTATTACCTCATTTGCTAATCTAGTTAACCTGTTTAATAATCAGTTTTCTTGTAGTAGAAAATTTGAACGATTAACTAGTGATCTATATAGGATAACCCAGGGTCATAATGAATCATTAAGGGATTACATTACCAAATTCAGTAAAGAATCCTTAGACATTCCTAACTTAGATATAGCCACGGCTGTTGAGGCCTTTAAAATGGGACTGCTTAGGGATTCGTCTTTCTATGATGACCTTGTTATGACACCATGCAGGAACTTAGATGAGGTAAGAACACGAGCACTTAGGTTCATCCGGCTAGAGGATGACAAGAGGATCCAGGAGAGGTTAGCAGGATCCTCAAAGCAGGATAAGCAAGGATCCTCATTCAGGAACAACAAGTTCAGATCTTACAATAGATCTGATAACCAGAACGTGCATTCTGCTGATCAAGAAGAGGATGATGAAGATTATCCTCCAATTTCTGAATATTGTTTTTGTGTTGATAACAATAACTATTCCTTGCTATGCAGAACCTAGGTGATAAAGCTAGATGGCCCAGAAAAAATGATAGGCCAGCTGCAACTAAGGATAAATCAAAGTGGTGTGTATATCATGAAGATTTTGGACATCTCACAGAAGAATGCATTGCATTAAGAAAGGAAATTGGATACTTGTTGAGCAAGGGGCATCTAAAAGAATTGTTGGGAAGAAAAAAATCAAGAACTCAGGATCCTGAAAGGATCCCTGAGAAGGCTCTAGCCCCTCCAGCAGATGCACAAGTGATAAACTTTATTTCTGGAGGATCCGACATTTGTGGCACATCCTTCTCAGCAGCTAAAAGGCATGCAAAGGAAACTAAAATGGATAATGGAGAAAGACCAGTTCGAACATCAAGTGTCTCCGAAGGAAAAGTCATAACCTTTGATGAAGAGGATCGTGTTGATATCCAAGATCCTCATCACGATGGTTTAGTTATTACTCTTTTCATATCTAATCATTTTGTCCGCAGGTTCCTTATAGACGGAGGAAGTTCAGTGAACATTATCCAGCTTGACGTTCTAAAGAAGATGGGTATCCCTGAATCAGAGATTATACCAAGATCCTCCGTGCTCGTGGGATTTAGTGGCGAAACTAAGAATACCTTGGGGGACATTAAACTCCCAATATATATTGAAGGCTTACACTCTTATCAAAAATTTTGTGTTATTGACTGTTTATCTTGTTGTAATGTTATCCTTGGCAGGCCCTGGATACACGATATGAAAGCAGTCCCATCCACTTACCATCAATGTGTAAAGCTCCCTAGTCCTTGGGGAATAGTGAAGATTGATAGTGATCAGCAGGAGGCTAAGAATTGCTACACTTCATCGATGAAACCAGCCTCGAAGTCAAGGGAGCAATAGCAATCAAGGTATCCTCCAAGGGATGTCTTGGAGGCCAGAGAGCAGGATGTGGTAGAAATCCTCATGGATCCTGAGTCCAAAATCTATATCGGATCAGGGATCCTTGGCGAAATGAAAGAAGACCTCGTATCCTTCCTCAAAAGGAGAAAGACTACCTTTGCATGGAAACACGAAGATATGACTGGTATATCCAAAGATGTAATCACTCATAAACTCGGCATTGACAGATCCTTCAAACCAATCCATCAAAGGAGAAGAAAGTTTGCACCGGAAAGGAATGCCATTATCCAAGAAGAAGTAGAGAAATTGCTCCGGGCAGGTATGATTAGAGAGGTCAAGTATCCAAGATGGTTGGCCAATGTGGTTGTTGTTCAAAAGAAAAACGGAAAGTGGAGGGTATGTGTCGACTTTACTGATTTAAATAAGGCATGTCCCAAGGATCCTTTCCCTTTACCCCACATTGACTCCATGGTGGATGCAACTGCGGGTCATGAACTGTTAACTTTTATGGATGCATCATCTGGATTCCAACAAATCCAAATGGAACCATCCGACCAAGAGGATACAGCCTTCATGACTCCAACTGGTATATACTGCTATATTGCTATGCCGTTCGGATTAAGAAATGCAGGTGCAACATATCAAAGGCTGGTGAATATGATGTTCAAGGACCAGATTGGACAAACTATGGAGGTTTACATAGATGATATGGTGGTAAAATCCTTAAAAGCTAAGGATCACCTAAGAGACTTGGAGGAGGCATTCGATATCCTTGATAAATATAACATGAAACTTAATCCTTCAAAATGTCACTTTGGTGTTAAAGCAGGAAAATTCTTAGGATATATGGTGACAAAGAGAGGCATTGAAGCTAGCCCGGAACAAATTAAAGCAATAGTGAACATCAAATCTCCGGCAAATGCTAAGGATGTTCAAAGGCTAACAGGCAGGATAGCAGCCTTGAACAGATTTATATCCAAATCCTCCGAGAAGTGTAAAGAATTCTATGATATCCTAAGGAAGAACAAGAAATTTGAGTGGACGGAGAAGCATGAAAATGCTTTAAGAGCACTCAAAGATTACCTATCCTCAGCCCCAGCTTTGATGAAACCAGAAAAAGGTGATGTGTTATCCTTGTATCTTGCAGTATCCTCAAAAGCAGTAAGTGCGGTCCTTGTTAAGGATCATGAAGGTACACAACATCCTGTCTATTATGTAAGTAAAAGTTTACTTGATGCTGAATCCAGGTATTCACACCTTGAAAAGCTTATTCTTGCATTAATTATGGCATCTACTAAGTTAAGACATTATTTTGAAACTCATGTTATCATTGTTAAAACTAATTTTCCAATCAAGAATGTCCTCAGGAAACCAGAGATGTCAAGAAGGATGGCTAAGTGGGCAGTGAAGCTGAGTGCATATGATATAAGATATGAGCCTAGGACAGCCATCAAATCCCAAGCATTAGCTGACTTTGTGGCTGATTTCAGTAGTGATTTACAAGAAGAAGCTGAGCTAGAAGTCCAGCAGCTAGAAGAGACCAAGGATCCTTGGATACTCTATACTGATGGATCCTCAAATGTCAAAGGCACAGGGCTTGGAATACTACTAAAATCGCCACAGGGGGACATAATACCCCATTCTATAGCTTGTGAGTTCCAAACCACTAACAATGAGGCTGAATATGAAGCCTTAATTGCTGGTTTGCAAATTGCAAAGCGTATGGGGATCAGGTATCTTGAGGTACATGTAGATTCGTTGTTAATTACAAACCACTTTAATGGATCCTACGCTGTTAAAGGTGAAAAGCTAACCAAATATCTAGAGATAGTCAAAAGTTTGGCACTCTCTTTTGTTTCCTTTAGTTTGACGCAGGTACCAAGGGAAGAAAATACAGAGGCTGATGCATTGGCTAACTTAGGATCATCCTTGAAGATCCCGGAGGATATCAAGATTCCTATTATCCATATCCTGACCCCGGTTATCGAGGATCACGAGGCTATGGAGATAGGAAATGATTCTGCAATTATCCCTTGTGAGGATACTCAATCCCATTCAGGATCAGGATCATGGATCTCACCAATTATGAGATACTTACAACATGGAGAGATTCCTACAGGAGAAAACCCTAGGGATTTCAAATCTAAGGTATCTCAATTCACAATTATGAATAATATGTTGTATAGACGATCTCTTGTAGGACCATACTTGAGATGCATTGAGGATCCTGAAGTTCAAGAAGTTTTAAAAGACTTCCATGAAGGAGATTGTGGAAACCACACTGGGGGCAGGGCATTATCCTCAAGGATCCTGAGGACAGGATACTACTGGCCAACCATGAAGAAAGATGCTGTGGAGTATGCCAGAAGATGTGATCCTTGCCAGAGACACAGCAATATCCTTCATCAACCAGCTGAATTATTGCATCCTATATCCTCCTCTTGGCCATTTATGAGATGGGGTATGGATATAGTTGGTAAGCTCCCTAAGGCACCTGGTGGAAAAGTATTCATGCTTGCTATGACTGATTACTTCTCCAAGTGGATAGAGGCTGAAGCTTTTGTCCAAGTCAGAGAAAAGGAAGTTATATCCTTCATTAAAAGAAATATTATAACTAGATTTGGAATTCCTTCTGAGATTATATGTGATAATGGTTCCCAATTTATTGGGGGCAGAACCACTAACTTTTGTGACAGCTGGGGGATTAAGATGATAACATCAACACCAGTCCACCCACAAGCTAATGGCCAAGCAGAATCATCTAACAAGATCATCATCAACAATTTGAAGAAGAAGCTTGGATCCAAGAAAGGAAAATGGGCAGAAGAACTACCCTATGTGCTTTGGGCTGATAGGACAACCCCTAAAAATGCTACTTGTCAAACACCATTCTCTTTAGTATTTGGGGCAGAATCAGTGATCCCAACAGAAATGGTGGTTCCAACTGCAAGAACAAGTACCCGTGATCCTGAGGAGAATGATGAGAACTTGGCTCAAGACCTGGATACTATTGAAGAAATCAGGGATATGGCTAGGATAAGGATGGCCAGTTATCAGCAAAGAATGGCTGGTGCTTACAACAAAAATGTCAGGATCAGGAGGTTTCAAGTTGGAGACATGGTATTAAGGAAAGCATTTCAGAATACCACCAATCCTGCTGATGGAAAGTTAGCTCCAAAATGGGAAGGCCCTTATTTGATTGAAGCTGAAGCAGGAAAGGGGGCATATAGATTGCTAACCATGGAAGGTGATTTGCTACCAAGAGCTTGGAATGCTGTCCACTTGAAGAAATATTTCATGTGAGCAGGATCCTCGTGGCATAGATGATCCTCACGATAGGGGTATCCTTAAAGGATCCTCGAAGTATTGGTGATCCTTACTTAGGTAATATCCTAAACTTGAACTATTCCGTTTCTTTATTTTCTCATATAAGGATAAGGATCATGTATCCTTTATCCATCTCTCACGTGAGTTTAAGTTTTGAAAGTTCAGGTACCCTTAGCATAACATTGGTTATCTGCTGAAGCAATCCGTTCCTTGGGTTTAACCCCAGATTATTTGGGCTTGACCCCAGTTCCGCCTGTAGCGCACGATGATCCTGGTATAGTTCAAGGCATTGGGACTAGTACTCGTTTTAGGGGCTGATAATTCCATTGTTCTGGCTATGCTTAGGATCCCACGTATAATGGTAGACGTACCATACATCCGTTCCTAAGGTTTCTAACGTTTTCACGTTAGCTAAGGTTTCTAACGTTTTCACGTTAGCTAAGGTTTTGGCATTTTCATGCCACTAAGTTTGGATAGTCTCCAGTTAGGGCCATACTCCAGTTTAACATACGATCCTTGGGCTTGTCCCCAGTTATCCTTGGGCTTGTCCCCAGTTATCCTTGGGCTTGTCCCCAGTTACTAACTCTTATCTTATATTGGCTTAGTCCCAAGTTATGCTCTATTTCAGGTTCTTGAAGACAGGCAACTAGGGATCCTTGATCCTTATTTATTCTAAGGTTTATCTTGTAGTTATCCTTATTATGGTTAGGATCCTAACTTGGATCCTCAGGTATGATCCTTAACTATTTTTAATTCTATTCATTATTTATTTGAATAACCCTTATATTTGACAACTGAACTTATGATTCTTAAACCATATCACTTTTTAGAGCTTATCGGTTATGGGATATGTGATCCTTGATCATGTCCTAAACTTTCCGTATATCTTTTCTGATTTTTTAAGGCTTGATAAGTATAAACAAAATGAATATTACAACAGTTGGAAAGTAAGACTTTATAAAGGATAACAACACAAGATAAGCGACAAAAGGTTAAGTTTTTATTTATTAACAAAAGACTAACCCCTTAAGGTTGTCAAAATTGCCAACCCACATTTCTACCAGCAAAATGTGGCCCGTCCACATGGGTTGGCAAAGGGTGTCCATTGTTTACGGGTCTTTGTAAGTGCAGAAAATAAAAGACGGAAGGATAACGAGTGGCTTCATCCCCCAAACAGAGGATCCATCCACCACCCATTATCCTGCCTATTGTCCACAGGATCATACATGATCCTTAATCCTAAAACCTATTGTTCAAAGTACAAACCATGAAATTGCTTTAAACATCACAACCACAAAAAACAAACTGCCACCAGATTTAAAAATTGGGCTCCGGCTACGTCTAGAAATGTCCTTCATCGCCCAATCATGCAACCTAAGCCTTCGCTACATTGTCACCTCCAGCTCCACTTGTTTCACCACCTTCACCTTTGCCTCCAGCTTCGATTGTCAGGATCTCTTCAACCTCCTCAGCCTCTTCATCGTCCAGTTCAGCAAGCCTTGCCTTCCAACCTTCAATATCCCAGGTGCTCTTGTCAAAAGCAGGATCCTGAGCTTCCAAGGCCATTTGAAGCTTGGTCTTGTACATTGTAATGGCGGCGGAGATTTTGGCATCTTCGGTGATCTCACTCTTCTCATAGTCAACATTAACCAGCACCTTGGCCATCTGCTGCTTGGTATCCCGGACTTCCTTCTGAAGATCAGCAATTGTGAGATCCTTCAACACCGCAACCTGCTGGAGATCAGCAATCTTCCTATCCTGATCCTCAACGTGGCCCACATAGTCCTCAATCTCAGCGAATTTCTGTAAAAAGGATAGGGTCAGGATCAAGTAATAAGCAGGATATACCAGCAGGATATGCCAGCAGGATATGTCAACAGGATATACGAGCAAAGACATTGATCCTCACCTCATTAAAGTACTCAAGGAATTGATGACGGATCAGAGGCAGACCCTGCAGATCCCCAGCTTCAGAGGCTTTTCTCTTCTTGATTGCCTTCCCTTTGAGGGGTGCTTTGGGGACCGAAGCTGTCGGACTGGTGGGAGCTTTCCTCTTGGAAGATCTGACAATGGTGAGATCAGCAACGTTGAACATGGAAGCGGACTTGGTAGATTTTCCAGCACCTACACAATCAAAATAAGATAAGTATCTTTTCTTAATTCATATTTCACTATTTATTTAAATTTTAGACAAGGATACTTACTTGACATTGTGACAGAGCCTGAGGATACCTCCTGTGAATCTTGGGTTGTTGTCTTGAAAGTTCTTGTCTCAGGGTCAAGTTTCTTGAAAGCAAGAAGCCTCTCCTTAGCAGTAGGGGACAGTTTGAGGTGTGAGACGGTGATAGCTGCATAACAAGAAAGCAAAAATATAAGTTATCCTTACATCAAAAGAAAGTTCCTGGTGATCCTTCTCAGGATCCTCCATCCTACCATGGGTAGCCCATTTTTTAGGAAGATCCTTTCCATCCTGGATGGAATCTCTCTTGATAAAAAAGAAGCGCCGTTTCCAATTAGCATCATTCTTGGTGGCTTTGAAGATCGGGTGTTCCTCACCAGGTTTACGTTTGAACAAATAACGGTGAGAGCCAAAGGTGGTAAGATCATACAGTTCTCCCAGCTCTTCCATTCCTAGATCTATTCCCTCCTGATCGATGATCCTTTCAAGGGTGTACAAAACCCTCTAAATCATCGGCATGGCTTGAACATAAGAGATGCCGGTTAGTGAAAAGAAAGATTGGGTGAAGGTTGGAAAAGGATATGAATAGCCAATGGTGAACGGAGTGACCGGGAAAGCAACCCACGTGTCGGAGATATGATCACTCAGGGCATTGGGGTCATAAGGCCTAAACTCGGTGTTCGCCGGGAAGCAGTGGCGGATCCTATCTATCTGAGCATCATTGAAGAAACAGCGTTCTTTAATGGAGTCTTCAATAATCCCCTGGCTTTTCGGAGGACTGTTCTTTGGGTGATCCTTGGCCGGTGAACTTCGGAGCAACATTTTCGAAGTGACGGAGATAAAGAAAGAAAAACAGAGTAAGAGAGGAAGAAAGAGGAGAAAGAAATACCTGGTTGATCGTCGACTGAGAATTTAAAGGGAGTTTCTTTCGAATTTGAATGCATGATGATCCTATCTATATCTCTATTTATAATTATGATTCTGCAGGATTGTCACTTCCGTGACGTCATGATCGTAACGGCTAGTTTGATATTAACGGCTATATATCCGTTAGTTAGTTGCGGATAAGATCAAGAAAATATAACTCACATATTTACAATTTAACTCCTTATATTTTGGGGGCAATTGTTAGGGGAGGATTTTCTAACAATTAGTGATCCTTATTCGTTATCCTAATTAGTGATCCTTACTTCTGTGACAGGTGGTGATCCTCAGAAGAGCTTCAGGATTAGGATCATGGATCACTTTAAGGATCCTCGTACTGATGATTGTTTACTTATGTTTTGTAGTATCTCGCAGGTATAACAAGCTTGACCAAGTCTTGGCAAAATTCCTGGAGAATATTCCCAAACTATTCTGCACGTGCTTGGCTAAAAATAGACGTTGTGGAGAACGTGGAGGCATGGCACGAAAGTCAGATAGTTAGTTTGGTAGTTAGATTTCTATTTTAAAAGGGGTAACGAGCTAGTAGAAAAACACTTAGCCATTTTTGCAGCTACACACACTCGTATACTCGCACACTTGAAGCTCTCGACGAACATTCATTCATTTTTACTCACTTATACACATTTCACGATAGTGATCCTTGTACCTAGCTCATTACTATCCAAAGTTGTAAACATTTTATCATTTATTTGAGCTTGGTGATCGGTAGTTTCCATCACCCGGGGTTTTTTGTGCCGGAGATCAACTCTTGATCAAGGGCTTTTTCCCCGTATACATCCTTGTGTCATTTGTGCAAATTACATTAAAGTGATCCTTGTCATTGATATACATAATCAGCATCATACCCCGTAACAAAGAGTTTGGTTGCAATATCCTCAACAGATTTTTTGACCAAAACAATAGTCACTCAAAGTAGTGGGATCAAAGGGTTTGATAACGGTGTTCGCCGGGAAACAATAGCGAATTTTATCAATTTGTGCATCGGTGAAACAACAGCGTTCTTTTATGGAATCTTTGATGATCCCTTGACCTTTTAAGGGGCTGTTCTTCTTGTGATCCTTGCCCGGTGAGCTTCGGAGCATCATTTTTGAACAAGATGATGGTAAAGAAAGAAGAGCAGAATATGAGAAAGGAGAAAGGAAAAGAAATACCTGTTTGATCGTGGAAGCAGAATTTAAAGGGAGTTCTCTTGAACTTAAATGTGAAAGGATCCCTATCTCTAACTCTTATTTATAATGATGATTCTGCAGGGTAGTCATCTCACTGACGTCATGATCGTAACGGCTAGTCCGCTTATAACGGCTAGTTATCCGTTGGTTAAATACGGATAAGATCAATAAAATATAACTCATTTATTTACATATTTACTCCTTATATTTTGGGGGCAATTGTTAGGGGTGGATTTCTAAATGACCAGTGATCCTTATTTGCTGTTGGATTTAGTGATCCTCAATTCTGTCTGAAGTAGTGATCCTCAGAAGTGTTACAGGATCAGGATCAGGATCATGGATAACTATAAGGATCCCAGTACTAACGATTGTCTACCTTGAATTCATAAATGTTTTGCAGGAATATCAACTTGGACTTGGTCTTGGCGACATTCCTGGAGAATATTCTTATTGTATTCCGCACGTGCTTGGCCAGAAATGGACGTTGTGGAGTCGTGGAAGACTTGCACCATTTGCGGAATGTTAGTTAGGCTTGATATTTTCTATTTGTAAAGGGGTAGCGAGCTATATTAGGGACACTTAGCTATTTTTGGCTACACACACACTCATACAACCGCTCTCACTGGCTCTCTACAAAACACTTAACATTTTTCACACATTTCTACACGTACACTATAGTGATCCTTGTACTTAGCTCGCTATCATCCGAAGTTGTAACAGATTGTTTGTTTAATTTGAGTTGGTGATCGGTAGTTTCCATCACCCAGGGTTTTTTGTGCCGGAGATCAACTCTTGATCAAGGGCTTTTTCCCCGTATAAATCTTCGTGTGATTTGTTCATTACACTTCATAGTGATCCTTATAATTGTTCATCAATTCAAGCATCATACCTCACAACAGAAAGTTTGGTTACATTGTCATTGCTTGATTTTTGACCAAAACAAGGACGACGGTGAAGAGTGCAACTGGCCAAACCCCGTTTTCCTTGGTGTTTGGAGCAGAAGCGGTGATCCCGACAGAAATGGTGATACCTACAGCGAGATCCAACCTCAGGGATCCTGAGCAGAATCCTGAAGTCCTATGCCAGGAACTGGATATTATTGATGAGACAAGAGACGCTGCAAGGCTAAGGATGGCAGCATATCAACAGAGGATATCTAAAGCATATAACAAGAATATAAGGACTAGAAGATTTCAAGTTCGAGATTGGGTATTGAGAAAGGCTTTTCAGAATACTACTAATCCTGCTGATGGAAAGTTGGCTCCAAAATGGGAAGGACCCTTTGAGGTTGAATCAGAATCAGGAAAAGGAGCATACCGACTCAAGAATATGGAGGGGGATATGCTACCGAGATCCTGGAATGCTATACATCTAAAACTCTATTTCAAGTGAGTATGGAATTTAAATTCTAACTCAGGATGGTATGGATTCTGTCTCTTTTATTAAATTTTGATATTATTTACTGTTTTGAACCCATTACTGACTTAAGCATCGGAGGGGTGTTAGCCAGGCTAACACCCACCTTAGCTTACGATTGTTTTGTAGTATATGCTTCGGGATGTAGCACCAGGATACACATTCAGGATACTTCGGAAGATTAGAGGATTGGCCCCCTCTCTCACGTCTAAGGGATCCTGATCCCTGCACAGGTTTAAAGGTATTCACCTTTCTTCAGAATTGGGTTTAAACACCCCGACTGGAGAGCAAGTTATTCGGGAATAGTTCAAGGTGGCGGGACCAGTTCATGTAAAAGTGGCTGACAATTTCGTTACTGTTGGCTATATCCTAAATCCTAAAGGTATATGAGGATTGATCACCCTCTCTCACGAAAGGGTATTGTCATACTCTCTAAGGTTTAAAGGTTTTCACCTTTCTAAGTCTCGGAGTTTATACACTCCCGCCTGTAGCGCATGAAAATTTGGGATTTTCCCCAGGATACTAAGGATTTATCTCCAGTATATTTTGGGTTTTACCCCTGTAACACAAGAATTCTCTAAACAGTTGGAACTAATGTTAAAAAATTTTCTAAGTGTTTAAAGACTTCATGCACAGGGGACATTCCTTCTAAAGCAATTGTGTGAAGCTCAAAAGATCAAAATTGGGCTAAGTGTCTCGGACTGGGGACATCTTAGTAGGAGAAGTCGCAAAAGGGGTTGGAGTTACACTCAATTCCTGGTATGATCTTTCCTTTGTGAACCTTACATGAATTGTTTAACTCTGATTAAGGCTCAAATATCCTGAAAAGGATATATCTTTAGGATATGTCTTCAAAATGTGTTTTTGGGATACATTTCGGGATATTTGATTGAAATATTTGGGAAATGATACTTGGATTGAAAATTAAAACTCTGATCAAACAAGTATTATCAAAACAGATTTTAGAAAATAGACTATATTTTATTCTTTAGAAGTTTTGTCTAAAATTGATTGGATTTTGAGAAATTCTAAAGGTCTTCATAATATATCACTGAGTATGTTGATCAGGATATTTTTAAAAGATAGTTGCACAAATTTTGCAAAGCTAAAATCTACAATAAGAAATTCATGACAGAAGTTAGGAGGCAACAACAAACAAGTTAAAAGGAAGTTATATTATTAACATGTCAAAAGTTGTGCTTTTGGTTTCACCTCAAACCGAGGCCCATCCGCCAAAAGCACGATTAGTTTTTACCATACTTACATAATGGTTGAAGGTTTTATCTCAAAACGGGACCTGTCCACCTCCAACCGTTACGTCATTCAAAACAGGTTATACTAACCGATGACCAAGGGCTTCATCCTGAAACCCAGGACCCATCCACCTTTGGTCATCATATTGTACTAATGCAGGAAATATAAATTATTCAAAGACAGGAAATGTAAACTGTTTAAACAAACCACAACCATTGAATTTAAAAAAGTTGGCTCCGGCCTTGGCACGTATATCCATCATCGCCCACTTCGCTGCCTAAGGGGCAGCACCTTCTTGACCAGCAACCTCTTTCCCAGCATCTGCACCAGCATCACCCTCAGGATTCTTCTCAGCATCATCACTAGCATTGGCCACCTCCTCTGCCGCCTTAAAAGGCTCTTCACCAGCATGCTTTGCGGGATGTGCAACAGGATGGCTTCCAAGATCTTGTAAAAGGCTCTTCACCAGCATGCTTTGCGGGATGTGCACCAGGATATTGGTAACATCCTGAGGCAGTATCCCAACTACTAACAATTTGCTTGAAAACGTTGGTTACAAGGGACTAACGTTCATGAGGACCAAGTCATCCTGAAGACCCGCTCAAGTTGGTTAGGATAAGGACGTTGATGGCGGAAGAATAGCTCTAGTAACGGTCAGCATTGAAGAAAGGCGTATTTTATGGAGTTACGGATGCTGGCCAATGCTATTAATGTTGTAACGGTTATAGGAGCTTAAATCCTGGATTTATAGTTAATATGCACGTGGAGAATGAGTTGAAACAGCCCCCCAACGTTCAGAAGGGAATATTCTCAGTATCCCGGAATGATAGGGGAATATTCTCAGTATCCCAGATTTTTAGCATAGTTAGTTATTTTCTCTTGCTATATATAGGATTGATCGGATCAGATAGAACACACACAATTTCTCGTACACTCTTGCTCTCTACTAGATGCAACCACTCACAAAACACTTACACTTGTACTCGAATCCCATTGTAACACTTAGTTGATCCGTATCATATCCTACACTGTATCCTGATATTTGAAGCAATAAGAAGAACAAGGCAGCTGCGATTGTCAGCTCCCGAGGTGCCGACGATCTAGATTGATCAAGGGCTTTCCTCATACATTCCGTGTCACCCTTTACCTTTTTTGCTAATTGTTTGATTGTAGATATAGCTCGATATCCCGAGCTATATCCTGAAAACTGTTTTTGTTAACAATTGAACCAGCATATTTTTCACGAATACTTCTAGCACACTACCTCACTTAACAAATTTGATCACTTAATTACATAGGTAATTTTTTACCAAAACACTATCGTTGCTAAGGCAGGTAGACAACAATCTATGTGTAAACATAACAAATAAGCATTCATCGAGTCACGTATAACATGCGGTAGCGATTAGCGTTAAAGTATTGCGTAGTGTGTTCGATGTGATTTAGAATAAGTAACGTTTGTAACACCAAAAAGTGCGTAAGCAAAAAGGGTTTGAGTATACTCACAGCGATGATGGATTGAAGGGAGCGCTAGAGTGAGTTTAGCCTGACCATAACGATAGTATAAACGATAAGCGGCGCGTAAATCGATACAAGTGTACCAAGGATCGGATGGTAATCCATTCGGGTGGTCATCCGATCGGATGGCCATTCGATTGGATTGTCACCTCGTTTGGTGAGGATGTGTTTGTGTATGACGGTTTGTCTTTTGAAGTTTTCGTTGTAGCATTTTGAAAATAGGGAAGTATCTCTACCCTTCAGGTCGGTCGATCGAACGGCGGTTCGATCGGGCGGCGATCCGATTGGTGAGGCTTCTCAGTTTGAGAACAAGTTCACAGCAGGACGGTCACTCGATCGGATGGCTATCCGATCGGGTGGCAATCCGTATGTATTGAACATGTTGAAAATTGTTTAAGCGTTGAAGTCCAAAACGTCACATGGTCAGATGGTCGCTCGATCGGGTGGTAACCCGATCCGACGGAAATTCGTTCGACGTTCAGTTCTTCTAAAATTGAAACAAAGTTTTTAAGTGTGGGACCAAGGTGTAAGCCGATCGGATGGCTGTCCGATCGGATGGCAATCCGATCGGACGACAATCCGTTCTGATGGCCTGACCATCTTGACACTTGGTTGTTTTTTATAGTTTATAGTTTTGATCGAGACGATGTGATACGTGCTAAGCAACAGAACCTCGTCAAGCCCCAAGTGATCCGATCGGACAGGAATCACCCTAGTCCGGTCTGTCCGTGGTTCGAGCCGGTGATTCATGCTTAACCCGAAATCTGTAGTCTCTTGGATAGAATTCCGATTTGGAACTAACACACAACTAAGAATGAGTAGGAGGTCAGAACAAGCTCCGAATCTATCGGTTTTCAGTGCATTGAGTGTAAAAGAGTTGGAATAACCATCCTTCAATCCTTTTCACCACGAATATGTTCAGATCTATGCAAGATCTTTGTTCATTCATGTGGAAATCATCCAGATCTAAGTTGTTCTTGGTGGATTAAAGTCAAAACATGAAGTTCATAAGAACCCCATGATGACATCATCCTAGAACACCTCAAATCTAGTGATTTCACGGTTAAAAGTTAAGATTCAAAAGATAGAAAGGTGTAGGAGTGCGTGTAGATCAAGAAAGTACAAGATTTAGGTTTAAAACTTACAAGAATCGCGAGAAATCGAGAGAAAGAAGCTTGAGAGCGGCTGGGTCGAGTGAGAGGAGCTGTCACATCAAATGATGTGACAAGTGAGGTATTTATAGGGTTTCCCAAAAAGGAAAGTGTGCATGGATCGAGTGGGTCCTCGATTGGATGGTTGTCCGATCAGGTGGCAATCCGATCGGTTGACCATCCGATTGTGCAGTCGCTCGATCGAGTGGCTCCGACGACTGAGTTTCGACGTTTCGATTTGGGTTTTGCGATGCGTTAGGCGAGCGGTGCGATAGAATTTCCCTTTATACTACTTTTAATCCCAACTACTATATCTAACATACAATCATCATAATTAACTTGCGTTTAGCGTCTGCGATTCGATTGCGATAGCGTTGCGATTGCGTTTCGATTGATCACCACAACATAAACATAAATAAACATGCACAAGTAACATATAAGTAGCACATACACGTAAAACAATATCCAGAACGCATAAGTTCGAGTTGCGAGTGCGATTGCGTTTGCGTTGTGATAAGCGATAAAGCGATAAAATATGCGATAAATAGCGATTAAACCTCGATTATTAACAAGTAGAACTCCTTAGGATGATTTTATGTATCACTTGACCTATCTATCTTAGGACTCTTAGTTTTTATTTTTCTTCTTTGTTTTTAATTTTCTAGGACCCTATGTAATGTGTTAGTTTTAATGGAATGATGGTTTAATTGGTGTTTGGATGATGTTGTAATGGGTAAAACACACTCGAGATGGTGAAGGATACTAAGGGAAACTTGAACCAACACCCCACGCACAAAAACATAGCCTCCCGCAAATTTTTCTTCATTACAGCAAGTTCGGCACGGGCCGTGTACAGCCAACACGGCCCCGTGATGAACCATCTGCAGAGGATAGCCCAGTTCAGGTAACTGGACACGGGGCGTGTTCGCTGAACACGCCCCCGTGCCCAGGCTTCTGTTTCTTTTTACTAATTTTTGTTACTGGCAACCTGAACACGGGGCCGTGCCCGGACACCACGGGCCCGTGTCCAGATGCCCAGTAACATAAAAAATTATTTTAAACACACTTTTACACATTCAATCAACCTAAAAACTTATTTTTGGGACTCATTGTGTAATTTAAGTGTGGGGGGGAAGCTAAAACCTTGAATTTTGCAAGTCCTAATTACAAGCCTTACACAAAACTCTATTGGAACCGCTAAACACCCCAATTTTTTTCAAAAACTTTTCATTTTTTTTTACTTGTCTTGGTTTAATTTGGGAATTACAAGTTCTAAAAAGGTTATATTTTTACAAATTTACAGCCGATAGCGTCGTGATAAAAAGAACCAACATAAGAAAATTATGAAATGGCATGACAAATCTAGTTAAAATTTGATTATATATACTTGATCACATAAAAACCCATTCCCACAAAAAGTGAGTTTTGAGCCTTTATGGAGCATATAAATACACATCTTTAAACTAAATGCTCATTTTTTGTTTCTTATGTGAATAGCCGCTTGGTTCTTACAACTCTAGAACTTCCCACGACGATACATTCCCGGTCCTTACCAACTTAAACCCAAGTAAGTAAATGATGGAGGCATTAGGACTAACCCTTTTTATTTCAACACCATTATTTTCCTTTTTTTTTACCACCTACCCAAAATCCCCCTAGTTAACCTCTTTGAGGCTAAACCTTTTCATTTCTTAACCCAAAACAAACACCCTTTTTACCCACTGAAAGCCTTTTTCATTTTAAACCCTTTATTTTAGTAACAAAGCTCGGTTTTCTTGTGACTTTCTTATGAAAAAAAATTTAGAAAAGAAAAATAAAGCTAGCAATAAACAAACAAAGCTCATCAAAAGAAGGCTTGTTTGAATAATGCTTCATTGGAATAAAAAGTCACAAAAACAAAATGTTTTACGAAAACCAACGCTTTTTACGTCTTTCGCCCTTTTCTACTAACCACTAACCCAACCACCTACCTTTAACCCAAGCCTAACCCTTCCCCCAAAAGTCCTCTTGATATTCACAAAGGTGCATAGTTAAAAAGGAGGAGGATTGATTTCTTGGCAAGCTTATGGTAAAAGTAAGTTCCATGCCGCTCTCGAGTGTTTCACAAAAATACACCTTCGGCCGAGTGTTGAGTGATCCCCCGTGAGGTATGTGAACTTATATATAAATGGAATTTTAAAGAGGCATGTTATGCCCTAATAAGTAATTTATCTTATGTAGTGTTCTAAATAAATCATGACGAATAGGATTGTAAATAAAATAAAAATAAAACCTAATAAAGAATCTTGGAATCCCGACACTCTATGACAAGCCCAAAAACCTTCTCTTCTATCAATTCCATTTGGGAGTGTAAGCCACATTATAAAGAGTTTTTCTTAAGGACAAGCAAAGATTCAAGTGTGGGGGTATTTGATGTGTGCAAAATGCAACATATAAATTACATCAAATGTGGCATAAAACTAACCCTTTTTAGTACTAATGTTGGAAAAAGTATGTTTTTGTCTTCCTTTTGTATTTTCAGGATTAAATGAACTCAAATGAACAAAAAAAGCAAAAATACAGCCAAATCTAACAATAATACAAGAAAAAGGAATAAACGTGGTATGCCCGACCCCTCGACAGCATCTCCCCAAGCAAAAACAAGAAAACAGAAAGCTGAACACGCCCCATGCTCAGTGAGCACGGGGGCGTGCCCAAGTGTCTGCAGAAAAGACAAAGTTGTAGAAGCTTCTATCACCCACCACGGGGGCGTGCCCATCGGACACGGGGCCGTGGTCAACGCAAAGATTTGCTGAATCTAGGCAAATCTTGATAGTACAAATACGCTTCTACACACGGGGTCGTGCCCAACGGACACGGGGGCGTGGTCAACTAATGCAGACAAACTGCATTTAATGAAGAAAGAGAAGATGGGTGGACACGGGGCCAAGCCCAATGGACACGGGGCCGTGTCCGGGCTTCTGTGCAGGCTATAAATAGGGGTGCTTGGCTCACTTGCAAACCATCCCTTGGTAAACCACCTCTCTCACACTACACCCACCTACCACCACAATCACAACCCACATCCACCACCATCATCCAACATCCATCATAGAGTGTGTGTAGTAGTCTCGAGATCCAAGATTGATCGTAAGAGTTCTTGACAATCAAAGGCCATGTTTACCTAAGTCTCTTACATCACTTGGTGAAGATAAACATTTAGTGTAATACTTTTTATTTTTAATCTTTTCGCACTTTTTATTTGGTTATGTATTAATGACTTTAATAACTAGTTTCTTATGTTGAAGGTGAATCTTCCTTATCGTTTGTCTGTGGTGTCTTGGCGTTATTTTATTGTCTATATAAAATAAAAGATTTACACCATTCATATCTCCACGGTCTATATGGAGATATGTTGGCAACCTGGTTAGGGGTTAAGGGAACAGTTTGGTAAGAGTCTTGCCTTGTTCAGTGTATATATCCTGCAAGGATCTGGGTCAATTTTAGTAGGACCTCCTTCAATACCCATTGGTATTGGATGGCGGGGGTTCGAACTCCTTGACCCCCTTATATGTAAACTACTATTAAAACTTTAACCCAGCTATTTAGGATTGTATCCCTGCTGACTCAAACTACTTAGCCGAGGGTAACGTCACCTTCAAAAGAGGGGCCTACCACATTATGCATTAATAACTTAATTAATTATCTTTCAATAATCCAACCCTTTAGGATTGTATCCTTGCAGACTCAAACTACTGGGTTGAGGGTAACGTCACCTTCAAAAGAGGGGTCTACTACTATAACTAAGATAATCTCTTAAAAAGTGCAAAAGTGCGAAAATAATCAAAGGTTACACTAAAGGCGAGTCGGATCCAAGTGATTCATCTTGTCTATCTGTTTTTATTTTTATTTTTCAGCATTTTTAGTTTTTATTTTCTAGTTTAAAAACCTTTTTCTAAACTTTTGATTTGATTAGACGTTGAGGATAAACCGGTACTAAAAGCTCTTGTTTCCTTGGACGACCTCGGTATCTTATCAACACTATACTACGCTCACGATGGGTGCACTTGCCCATATATGTGTTTGGTGTTAGTAAAATATCGTGTTTTATAAATTTAAAACTTGACTAAAGTGTAAAAAGGGCTAAAAATATACATAAAATATATAACCACCACACATGCATCACAGATTGTCTCGAATTTGGAGGATTTTGTCAGTCGTTTCTTGCAGTAGCTCAGGACCGGTTTATTGCGAGTGTCCGATCTCATGCCATACAATAGGCGATCGACATCTTCTTCCATACAATGCCTCAAATGGTGCCATTTGAATGCTGGAATGATAACTGTCATTGTACGAGAATTCGACTAAAGGTAAGTATGCGTCCCAATTACCACCGAAATCTATGACACACGAACGGAGTATGTCTTCAAGGGTATGAATCGTTCTCTTAGTCTGACCGTCGGTTTGGGGATGGAATGCGGTACTTAGATTAAGAGTAGTATCGAGAGCAGATTGAAACGTTTCCCAAAGATGCGAGGTAAGCCAAGCATCGTGGTCAGAAATGATGTCGCGAGGCGTCCCATGTCGACAAATGATCTCTTTGGTGTAGATTCGGGCTAATTTTTCTACCTTGTAGTCTTCTCGTATCTACAGGAAGTGAGCAGATTTAGTCAAACGGTCAACGACAACCCAGATGCTGTCGTTACCTGATGGCGTACGCGGAAGTTTCGTTATGAAGTCCATAGCTATACTCTCCCACTTCCACGTAGGGATCTCGGGTTGAACGAGTAAGCCAGAGGGTCTTTGGTGCTCAGCCTTGACTTTCGAGCAAGTCAGGCACTTTGAAACATAGAGGGCGATATCTCTCTTCATTCTCGGCCACCAATACTTGTAGGGCAGGTCCTGGTACATTTTGTCGGCACCGGGATGAATAGAATATTGAGATTTGTGGGTTTCGTCCATCAAAATCTGTCGTAAATTGGTCCGTTTAGGATTCCAAATTCAGTCTAGATAATGGAATATCCCATTCGACTTATTCACTAGCTGGGCTCCATCGTTTAGAATCCTTTCCTTCTTCAAGGTGCGTTCGGTGAAACAAGCATGTTGGGCTTCGCGGATAAGGGTTTCGAGATGATGCTAGGCTTGGACATTATGGGCGCTATGCAAATAGCTCCGCCTACTGAGAGCGTCGGCAATGACATTTTCTTTGCCAGGATGATAACGGATCTCACAGTCGTAATCATTGAGAAGTTCAACCCATCGGCGTTGGTGCATATTAAGTTCTTTCTGGCTGAAGATGTGTTGTAGGCTCCTATGATCTGCGAAGATCGTACACTTGGTACCATAAAGGTAGTGTCGCCAAATCTTCAATGCAAAAAAAACTGCTCCTAGCTCGAGATCGTGGGTTGTGTAGTTCTTCTCGTGGATCTTGAGCTGACGAGATGCGTAAGCAATAACCTTGTCCCGTTGCATGAGAACACAACCAAGACCAAGGTTCGAGGCATCACAATAGACGATAAAGTCGTCGTTTTTGTCGGGTAAAGTGAGAACAGGAGCATTGCAAAGCATGTGCTTGATGGTTTGAAAGGCAGTCTCTTGTCCAGTTCCCCAAACAAAAGGCTTGTCTTTGTGCGTGAGGGAAGTAAGCGGCACATCGATTTTAGAGAATCCTTCGATGAATCGGCAATAATAGCCCGCTAGTCCGAGAAAAGAACGGACTTTGGAAGGGTTCTTAGGCGTAACCCAACTCTTAACTATGACACCTGTGTCACTTCAACCATCAAACAAATTCCAAACCAATGAAATATTGTATTTCATACTTGGGATTTATAAAAATATGTGTATCGTTTGCACATATCAACTCTTGTTCGATTTCAAGCTTTAAATCGCTTTCTGGAGGGTTATACGCGCTCTGGCGTAGATATAACCAGCTTAATGCAACGAACACTCCGGAATAGTGAAATAGGCTTAACATACCTTAAATAACCTTTACATAACTTATAAATAAGTTTTGAAGGCTTTGGTATGGCAAAATCGAGTTAAATCGCTTACAGGGACTAAAGTTGACAAACTGCAAAAGTATGCCAATTTGAACTGTAACAGACATTTCGGAACATGACCATAAGTTAAACATACCATAAATATCCTTTACATAGCTTAGAAATAGGCTTTGAGGTGTTCGGTGTGCTAAAATAAACTTTTGGGTCATTCAAGGACTAAAAGTGTCAAAAAGTGCATAAGTTTGCACTTTCGCGCATAACTTACGTTCTGAATACATCCGGACATCCAAAAATTTATGTAAGCACTAAAATATTTCATTTTAGTGTTTGGCATAAGAAAAATCCATTCGTCGCGTCATTTGGATCGTTTTTCGTGCTTATGCGCATTCCGTCGTAATTAAGCGAACATCGCGATTATACGGCCAAACGAACCGACATCTGAGATATTTTTGAGCACATTTTAAGTTACCTATACTTTAACTTCATTTTAGAGCTCTAAAATGGGGTTAACGGGCCTTAAACGCGTCGGAAATGGCCTTATTACACAACAGGGACCAAAACTGCCAAAAATCAAACTTTCTGGTCTGCAGGTCCTTGCGCACCTCAACACTCTGATTATTACGGTGCACAAGCAGTCCCCAGAACATCAGAAGCTTCCGAACAGCCTGTTTCCAGCTGTCGTGCACTCCCAAACCCCTTTCCACCTGTTGATTCCTTATGGTGGGTGGCCAATTAACCTACCACAACTTTCCAACAAGTGTACGACTTAGATTCGATCACGGTTTCCAAGAAACGATCCTAACGGTTCAAGAAATCCTATAAATACCCCACCCCACTTCTTGCAAAACCCACTTGATTTCTTGAGAGTTCTCTAAGTTGAGGTGAAACCACTTCATACCTGAGAATACTTGAGAAATCAAAGCTTTCGAGGACCCTTTGTAAGTATTCCTTCGTTCTTTTATTGCTTTTCGAGTCCGAAAGTCAAACTTTGTTTGACTTTCTGCGTTGACCAGTTTATGGTCAATGCGAAGTTCGTTTGAACTTCGCAACGTGATTGTAATCACGATGGTTATAGTCCTTTGTGACTATGCCTACTGATTACCACGTTGTCTAGGGTCGTAAGGGTAAGCGATCTAATAAATCGCTTATACCTTCGAACCTGACCCATTTGGTCGATCATTAGGATCCGACCAAATACCTTAGGTGACCATAGTGTATAGGGAATAACCTTCCGAGGTTATACCTTATGGTCGCTTCGTTTAAGTAGTTGTATGATAGGTAGTTTATATGCCTTAGGTAAATTACCAAAATACCCCTTTGATGCCAAAATTCATTTTAAACATATGTAACATAACCTATGACCTCTAAACTGATTTATCAACAATATTAAACATGTTAAGGCATATTCTACTTGTCATAGGACTAGTTAGGCGGTCCGAACGCGTTTCACGCGAACGACGCGTTAAAGTAGCATAAGCTACCTAAACGGGTCGTAATGGGTCGTAAGCACTTAGGTTAGGTTTCATTTAGTATGTAGGCTTTGATAAACCATACTACATGAGTTCCCATACTCATTTGGTTTACGAGCCCTCATTCTATCCGATCCTCCGATATAGGTCCGGTTTATTAACATAGTTACCTATATTAGGTGCCGTTTGATATCCGTGATCTCTAGCATTGTTTGGTTGTTACTCAAGGACTACTGAGCAATCTCAAGTGAGTACATAGACCCATCTTTTACTGTTTTCCAAACGTTTTGGGGTGGAACACATGTGCCTACTTGTTACTTTCATGCTTTCCATGTTTTCACATCATATACCTGCTATGTTCGTTAGTACATTATAGTACATGATTTCATTGTTTTCATGCTATGTATGCCCATTGTGTGCGTACTTAGTACATTATTTTACATTACATTCTATGCTATGTATGCCCATTGTGTGCGTACTTAGTACATTATTTTACATTACATTCTATGCTATGTATGCCCATTGTGTGCGTACTTAGTACATTATTTTACATTACATTCTATGCTATGTATGTCCATTGTGTGCATACTTAGTACATTGTTTTACATTACGTTTCATGCTATGTATGTCCATTGTGTGCATCCTTAGTACATGGTTTTACATTACATTTTCATGCTATGTATGTCCATTGTGTGCATACTTAGTACATTGTTTAACATTACATCTTGATGGTTTGGTTTGAGTAAGTGACTTAAGTAACGAGGCGTGTGTAATATGATACAAGCATGGTGGATACGCCGCTGGTACTTCCTATATATAAGTGTTTGTATGGTATTACATATCGTAGCGTTATTTGAATCATTTCAATTTTGAGACATATAACATTTTATACAAATAACATACTTTTCACAAGACATTGTTTTACAAACAACTTATCTTATACAAACTCATTCTACATGGTTATTCATTTAACCATACATTATTCTCTTATTTATACATATCATCTGAACTTATTGTTTTTCAAATGATTTACAAAACAAATCAATTTACAAGGCTCATGACTAAACTTTATTAAACAACTCTTTCTAAACTTACAAGTCATGAAACCTATTTTCACAAAACCTATGTATCTCACAGGCATTTTTATGCTGACGTACCTATTTTCACATGTGTTTTCAGGAGTTGATGCATAGGACTTATCGAGACATACTTAGGCGGGCCTGTGTCTTAGTGACTTAAAACGAGACAAGAACTAGTTAATTTATGTTATGTACTCTTCAATTCTTGTTTAAAGACAATGTAACTCGCTTGTTTGATGTATAAAACGAAACTTTAATTTCCATGGTTGTGAAACATTAATTCTGTTACAACACTCCTCGACGTTTCCGCCACGTTTTATATGTTCTACGTGGTCGGGGTGTGACAGAAAAGATGGTATCAGAGCCAATGGTTATAGGGAATTAGGTTATTAGTAATACTTTGACCTAGTCTATAACCTTTCTTGGACCCTAACGCGAGTTTTCTTGCGTTTAGTCATAAAACAATACCGTCACCTATCCTTAGGCGACGACCACAACAAGAACATAAATTTCAAAACCGCTTTGAAAACTAATCATCTGTTCTAGGATGATTGATTACTAGGTTTTGAACCCTCTGTTATAAGGTTTTGAACCCCTTTAAATTTTCAAAACTCTCGTCAAAGTTTTGGGTCCAAAATAGTGTGAACACGTGCAAACTGGAAGAGTGAATGCCTGTACCCTGAGTTTTCTGTCTAAGGCTAGAGTGTTCGTACAAATCCACATAATTGGACCAGTCACTCTTACCTGGGAACTCTTGGGGTGAGTGTCCACTTATAGGCGAGCATGTCTTCGCGATACATTATGAGGATCTATTTGCTTTGACTCAGCCTTTGTGTTGTTTGTTTGCTTCATGGTTCAAACAAATGACCATCACCCATGATTTTGGTCGGTAATTGTAACATCCTATTCTTACCCAATGCCATTTCATTTGTTTTCTCTCTTGTTTCCCCTTTTAGAATGCCTCAACGACGCGAAAATCCGGTATCTATTGAAGATCTGGCAGCTGTCATTACACAGCAGATAACTGCTGCAATCCCGAACATCGTTGTTCAGTGTAACCAAGCCCTCAACAACAATAATGCCCCCTGCAGTTTCAAGACGTTCAACTCGGCTAAGCCATCAAAGTTTTCTGGGTCTCAAGGAGCGACTGCACTTCTACAATGGTTCGAGAGTCTAGAGAGCACCTTCAGACATGTTCAATGCCCAAACGAGCGAAAGGTAGATTTCACATCTAGTGTCTTTGAGAAACGAGCTTTGACATGGTGGAACGGTGTGATGAGAGATAGGGGTGCCGAAGTGGCACTGGCTCAAACGTGGGAAGAACTTCGAGCACTGATGATGAAGGAATTCTGTCCTCATCACGAGATCAGGGCCTTGGAAAGGGAATTCGACGTCTTAAGCAAGACAGCGGTGAACATCGAGCATACACTGATCGATATGAGGAACTGAGCCTGTTGTGTCCTACCATGGTTACGCCTTTGGATAAGGCGGTCGAAAAATACATTGATGGTCTCCCTGACTCAGTTCAGGACATTGTTACTGGTAGTAAACCCACTACAGTTAGACAGGCCATTGAGCTATCTGCAACCTTGACTGAATCTCAGATCAGGAAAGGTAAACTTTTTTCTGAAAGGCGACAAGAAATAAGCAGCTAATGTTGAGGAGGAAACCAAGGAAAGCAAAACCGAACCTTCTAAGAAGCGTAAGGCTTCGCAGAATTGTGCAATTGCTGCTCAACCCAACCAAAACACCCGCAACCAACCAACTCAACCTCCTGCAAGGAAACCTTATTCCGGTACTGCACCGATATGCGACAAATGTAACGCACACCACTTAGCTCACCTACAGTGTCGTTTATGTGCATCATGTGGGCGACTCGGTCACCTGGCAAATGCTTGTCGATTTACCCCAAACCAAGGTGGTCCAAACCAACCTCAAGTAAATCCTGCTCAAGCTCGTTGTCCACCAGGTCCTTGCTTCAACTGTGGCGAGATGGGCCATTTCCGAAGAAATTGCCCAAAGATTGCTAATGCGAATCCAGCGCAGGGATGAGCATCGGACCAACTAGAAGACAATGTTGTTTAGAAATAATCAAGCCTTATGTATTATTTTCTTTTGTTGTCAAGGTCCATGAAACAGTTGTTGTTGTTGTTGTTTATAAATAAATTATTTATTTTACATTGCAATGTACAAATGTGATGGCATGTGTAAACAACGTATCCCCTATAATACCGACAATCAAGGAGCCGTATTCCTTGAAGAACAGATTACCCCCCAAAATCTTTCCATTTTATGATCTCTTGCGATTTCCCACAAAAATCCTAAGTACCCGTTTCTTCCAAGGAGACGAAGTACCAGGCGCAAGTTACAACTCTGTACGAATACCCAAAGTACCACTATAAATTCTTAATTGGTTACCTAAGGGTATTTCCGTATATCCTAAAATTATTGTACCTTAATTCGAATATTGCGTTTTCTTGAAAACGAAATCGAACTTTTGGTAGATCATTCTATCTTTATAGATAGATTCTTGAAAATGATTAAAGTGCCAAATGAAATCCACGAATTGGATTCCTGGAGTGCTTTAAGTATCCGCGTCCAAAATTAACAAATCAAAGATCTAGATAAACAATTTTGTGGTTATGTGACTATGTGTTTATGCATTTTGCGTTTTCTTTTATGCATTTTTGTGTTTTTGTATACTCTGGATATTCATTATCCAAATCCTCATAGAATCTTTCTTATCTTCATATGAAGGATTCGTAGTAGGATATTCAAAAATGTACTATCTTAAATCCTTAATGGACTTCTACATTGTAGTTAAGTCCCTTGGATTATAAAGTACTATTCCAAAGTCTAAGGACATCATGTGTTGATGTAGTTGAATATTCCTCTTGGGTAGTTAAGTTAAATAGATTGGTTCGACAATCTAGTTAAATATATCATGCGTTGATATAGTTAAATAGGCCTTCTGGTGGTCTAGTTAAAGAGATCCTACGTCGATCTAAGTTAAATAGATTGGTTCGACAATCTAGTTAAATATATCATGCGTTGATATAGTTAAATAGGCCCTCTGGTGGTCTAGTTAAAGAGATCCTACGTCGATCTAAGTTAAATAGATTGGTTCGACAATCTAGTTAAATATATCATGCGTTGATATAGTTAAATAGGCCCTCTGGTGGTCTAGTTAAAGAGATCCTACGTCGATCTAAGTTAAATAGATTGGTTCGACAATCTAGTTAAATATATCATGCGTTGATATAGTTAAATAGGCCCTCTGGTAGTCTAGTTGAAGAGATCCTTCGTTGACCTAGTTAAATAGATTGGTTCGGCAATCTAGTTAAAGATATCATGTGTTTATGTAGTTAAATAGGCCCTCGGGTAGTCTAGTTCAAGAGATTGTTCGTTGATCTAATCCTTTGGTGACCTAGTTAAAGAGACTCTATTGCAGTCAAGTTAAATCACCACAGCATTATTCGTTTGATTTTTCGCCATACACATTATGAAATGAGCTGTGCGGACTGTGCAAGGAATTACGTAATTATGGAGGCCTACATAATTATGGAATTCAGTGCACAGAAACCACATGAAGTTTTGTCATGTGTAAAGACCAATGGTGACAAGAGTAATGATACGGGAGAAGTCTTGGACTTTGACCGATGTCATTTTATCTTACACTTCCCAATCGTGAATTCAAGTTTCCTATGATAAGTCTTCATGGGAAACGTTCTCCTATCCATAGTTTGAAACTCCATGTTTTGCTGCTACAAGGACTTCACTTTGAGGGATTGACAATTTCGCTAAGAACCCTATCATGGCCCAGAGTTCTACTTAGGGTTCAAGGGGTTCATTCAAAGCGAGAACATCACCGTCGTCCTCACAAGTTTCTCCTAAAATTAAATTTCGGGATGAAATTTCCTAAAGTAGGGGAGACTGTGACACCTGTGTCACTTCAACCATCAAACAAATGCCAAACCAATGAAATATTGTATTTCATACTTGGGATTTGTAAAAATATGTGTATCGTTTGCACATATCAACTCTTGTTCGATTTCAAGCTTTAAATCGCTTTCTGGAGGGTTATACGCGCTCTGATGCGTAGATATAACCAGCTTAATGCAACGAACACTCCGTAATAGTGAAATAGGCTTAACATACCTTAAATAACCTTTACATAACTTAGAAATAAGTTTTGAAGGCTTTGGTATGGCAAAATCGAGTTAAATCGCTTACAGGGACTAAAGTTGACAAACTACGAAAGTATGCCAATTTGAACTGTAACAGACATTCTGGAACATGACCATAAGTTAAACATACCATAAATATCCTTTACATAGCTTAGAAATAGGCTTTGAGGTGTTCGGTGTGCTAAAATAAACTTTTGGGTCATTCAAGGACTAAAAGTGTCAAAAAGTGCATAAGTTCGCACTTTCGCGCATAACTTACGTTCTGAATACATCCGGACATCCAAAAATTTATGTAAGCACTAAAAAATTTCATTTTAGTGTTTGGCATAAGAAAAATCCATTCGTCGCGTCATTTGGATAGTTTTTCGCGCTTATGCGCATTCCGTCGTAATTAAGAGAACATCGCGAATGTACGGCCAAACGAACCGACATCTGAGATATTTTTGAGCACATTTTAAGTTCTCTATACTTTAACTTCATTTTAGAGCTCTGAAATGGGGTTAACGGGCCTTAAACGCGTCGGAAATGGCCTTATTACACAACAGGGACCAAAACTGCCAAAAATCAAACTTTCTGGTCTGCAGGTCCTTGCGCACCTCAACACTCTGAGTATTACGGTGCGCAAGCAGTCCCCAGAACATCAGAAGCTTCCGAACAGCCTGTTTCCAGCTGTCATGCACTCCCAAACCCCTTTCCACCTGTTGATTCCTTATGGTGGGTGGCCAATTAACCTACCACAACTTTCCAACAAGTGTACGCCTTAGATTCGATCACGGTTTCCAAGAAACGATCCTAACGGTTCGGGAAATCCTATAAATACCCCACCCCACTTCTTGCAAAACCCACTTAATTTCTTGAGGGTTCTCTAAGTTGAGGTGAAACCACTTCATACCTGAGAATACTTGAGAAATCAAAGCTTTCGGGGACCCTTTGTAAGTATTCCTTCGTTCTTTTATTGCTTTTCGAGTCCGAAAGTCAAACTTTGTTTGACTTTCTACGTTGACCAGTTTATGGTCAATGCGAAGTTCGTTTGAACTTCGCAACGTGATTGTAATCACGATGGTTATAGTCCTTTGTGACTATGCCTACTGATTACCACGTTGTCTAGGGTCGTAAGGGTAAGCGATCTAATAAATCGCTTATACCTTCGAACCTGACCCATTTGGTCGATCATTAGGATCCGACCAAATACCTTAGGTGACCATAGTGTATAGGGAATAACCTTCCGAGGTTATACCTTATGGTCGCTTCGTTTAAGTAGTTGTATGATAGGTAGTTTATATGCCTTAGGTAAATTACCAAAATACCCCTTTGATGCCAAAATTCATTTTAAACATATGTAACATAACCTATGACCTCTAAACTGATTTATCAACAATATTAAACATGTTAAGGCATATTCTACTTGTCATAGGACTAGTTAGGCGGTCCGAACGCGTTTCACGCGAACGACGCGTTAAAGTAGCATAAGCTACCTAAACGGGTCGTAATGGGTCGTAAGCACTTAGGTTAGGTTTCATTTAGTATGTAGGCTTTGATAAACCATACTACATGAGTTCCCATACTCATTTGGTTTACGAGCCCTCATTCTATCCGATCCTCCGATATAGGTCCGGTTTATTAACATAGTTACCTATATTAGGTGCCGTTTGATATCCGTGATCTCTAGCATTGTTTGGTTGTTACTCAAGGACTACTGAGCAATCTCAAGTGAGTACATAGACCCATCTTTTACTGTTTTCCAAACGTTTTGGGGTGGAACACATGTGCCTACTTGTTACTTTCATGCTTTCCATGTTTTCACATCATATACCTGCTATGTTCGTTAGTACATTATAGTACATGATTTCATTGTTTTCATGCTATGTATGCCCATTGTGTGCGTACTTAGTACATTATTTTACATTACATTCTATGCTATGTATGCCCATTGTGTGCGTACTTAGTACATTATTTTACATTACATTCTATGCTATGTATGCCCATTGTGTGCGTACTTAGTACATTATTTTACATTACATTCTATGCTATGTATGTCCATTGTGTGCATACTTAGTACATTGTTTTACATTACGTTTCATGCTATGTATGTCCATTGTGTGCATCCTTAGTACATGGTTTTACATTACATTTTCATGCTATGTATGTCCATTGTGTGCATACTTAGTACATTGTTTAACATTACATCTTGATGGTTTGGTTTGAGTAAGTGACTTAAGTAACGAGGCGTGTGTAATATGATACAAGCATGGTGGATACGCCGCTGGTACTTCCTATATATAAGTGTTTGTATGGTATTACATATCGTAGCGTTATTTGAATCATTTCAATTTTGAGACATATAACATTTTATACAAATAACATACTTTTCACAAGACATTGTTTTACAAACAACTTATCTTATACAAACTCATTCTACATGGTTATTCATTTAACCATACATTATTCTCTTATTTATACATATCATCTGAACTTATTGTTTTTCAAATGATTTACAAAACAAATCAATTTACAAGGCTCATGACTAAACTTTATTAAACAACTCTTTCTAAACTTACAAGTCATGAAACCTATTTTCACAAAACCTATGTATCTCACAGGCATTTTTATGCTGACGTACCTATTTTCACATGTGTTTTCAGGAGTTGATGCATAGGACTTATCGAGACATACTTAGGCGGGCCTGTGTCTTAGTGACTTAAAACGAGACAAGAACTAGTTAATTTATGTTATGTACTCTTCAATTCTTGTTTAAAGACAATGTAACTCGCTTGTTTGATGTATAAAACGAAACTTTAATTTCCATGGTTGTGAAACATTAATTCTGTTACAACACTCCTCGACGTTTCCGCCACGTTTTATATGTTCTACGTGGTCGGGGTGTGACAGAAAAGATGGTATCAGAGCCAATGGTTATAGGGAATTAGGTTATTAGTAATACTTTGACCTAGTCTATAACCTTTCTTGGACCCTAACGCGAGTTTTCTTGCGTTTAGTCATAAAACAATACCGTCACCTATCCTTAGGCGACGACCACAACAAGAACATAAATTTCAAAACCGCTTTGAAAACTAATCATCTGTTCTAGGATGATTGATTACTAGGTTTTGAACCCTCTGTTATAAGGTTTTGAACCCCTTTAAATTTTCAAAACTCTCGTCAAAGTTTTGGGTCCAAAATAGTGTGAACACGTGCAAACTGGAAGAGTGAATGCCTGTACCCTGAGTTTTCTGTCTAAGGCTAGAGTGTTCGTACAAATCCACATAATTGGACCAGTCACTCTTACCTGGGAACTCTTGGGGTGAGTGTCCACTTATAGGCGAGCATGTCTTCGCGATACATTATGAGGATCTATTTGCTTTGACTCAGCCTTTGTGTTGTTTGTTTGCTTCATGGTTCAAACAAATGACCATCACCCATGATTTTGGTCGGTAATTGTAACATCCTATTCTTACCCAATGCCATTTCATTTGTTTTCTCTCTTGTTTCCCCTTTTAGAATGCCTCAACGACGCGAAAATCCGGTATCTATTGAAGATCTGGCAGCTGTCATTACACAGCAGATAACTGCTGCAATCCCGAACATCGTTGTTCAGTGTAACCAAGCCCTCAACAACAATAATGCCCCCTGCAGTTTCAAGACGTTCAACTCGGCTAAGCCATCAAAGTTTTCTGGGTCTCAAGGAGCGACTGCACTTCTACAATGGTTCGAGAGTCTAGAGAGCACCTTCAGACATGTTCAATGCCCAAACGAGCGAAAGGTAGATTTCACATCTAGTGTCTTTGAGAAACGAGCTTTGACATGGTGGAACGGTGTGATGAGAGATAGGGGTGCCGAAGTGGCACTGGCTCAAACGTGGGAAGAACTTCGAGCACTGATGATGAAGGAATTCTGTCCTCATCACGAGATCAGGGCCTTGGAAAGGGAATTCGACGTCTTAAGCAAGACAGCGGTGAACATCGAGCATACACTGATCGATATGAGGAACTGAGCCTGTTGTGTCCTACCATGGTTACGCCTTTGGATAAGGCGGTCGAAAAATACATTGATGGTCTCCCTGACTCAGTTCAGGACATTGTTACTGGTAGTAAACCCACTACAGTTAGACAGGCCATTGAGCTATCTGCAACCTTGACTGAATCTCAGATCAGGAAAGGTAAACTTTTTTCTGAAAGGCGACAAGAAATAAGCAGCTAATGTTGAGGAGGAAACCAAGGAAAGCAAAACCGAACCTTCTAAGAAGCGTAAGGCTTCGCAGAATTGTGCAATTGCTGCTCAACCCAACCAAAACACCCGCAACCAACCAACTCAACCTCCTGCAAGGAAACCTTATTCCGGTACTGCACCGATATGCGACAAATGTAACGCACACCACTTAGCTCACCTACAGTGTCGTTTATGTGCATCATGTGGGCGACTCGGTCACCTGGCAAATGCTTGTCGATTTACCCCAAACCAAGGTGGTCCAAACCAACCTCAAGTAAATCCTGCTCAAGCTCGTTGTCCACCAGGTCCTTGCTTCAACTGTGGCGAGATGGGCCATTTCCGAAGAAATTGCCCAAAGATTGCTAATGCGAATCCAGCGCAGGGATGAGCATCGGACCAACTAGAAGACAATGTTGTTTAGAAATAATCAAGCCTTATGTATTATTTTCTTTTGTTGTCAAGGTCCATGAAACAGTTGTTGTTGTTGTTGTTTATAAATAAATTATTTATTTTACATTGCAATGTACAAATGTGATGGCATGTGTAAACAACGTATCCCCTATAATACCGACAATCAAGGAGCCGTATTCCTTGAAGAACAGATTACCCCCCAAAATCTTTCCATTTTATGATCTCTTGCGATTTCCCACAAAAATCCTAAGTACCCGTTTCTTCCAAGGAGACGAAGTACCAGGCGCAAGTTACAACTCTGTACGAATACCCAAAGTACCACTATAAATTCTTAATTGGTTACCTAAGGGTATTTCCGTATATCCTAAAATTATTGTACCTTAATTCGAATATTGCGTTTTCTTGAAAACGAAATCGAACTTTTGGTAGATCATTCTATCTTTATAGATAGATTCTTGAAAATGATTAAAGTGCCAAATGAAATCCACGAATTGGATTCCTGGAGTGCTTTAAGTATCCGCGTCCAAAATTAACAAATCAAAGATCTAGATAAACAATTTTGTGGTTATGTGACTATGTGTTTATGCATTTTGCGTTTTCTTTTATGCATTTTTGTGTTTTTGTATACTCTGGATATTCATTATCCAAATCCTCATAGAATCTTTCTTATCTTCATATGAAGGATTCGTAGTAGGATATTCAAAAATGTACTATCTTAAATCCTTAATGGACTTCTACATTGTAGTTAAGTCCCTTGGATTATAAAGTACTATTCCAAAGTCTAAGGACATCATGTGTTGATGTAGTTGAATATTCCTCTTGGGTAGTTAAGTTAAATAGATTGGTTCGACAATCTAGTTAAATATATCATGCGTTGATATAGTTAAATAGGCCTTCTGGTGGTCTAGTTAAAGAGATCCTACGTCGATCTAAGTTAAATAGATTGGTTCGACAATCTAGTTAAATATATCATGCGTTGATATAGTTAAATAGGCCCTCTGGTGGTCTAGTTAAAGAGATCCTACGTCGATCTAAGTTAAATAGATTGGTTCGACAATCTAGTTAAATATATCATGCGTTGATATAGTTAAATAGGCCCTCTGGTGGTCTAGTTAAAGAGATCCTACGTCGATCTAAGTTAAATAGATTGGTTCGACAATCTAGTTAAATATATCATGCGTTGATATAGTTAAATAGGCCCTCTGGTAGTCTAGTTGAAGAGATCCTTCGTTGACCTAGTTAAATAGATTGGTTCGGCAATCTAGTTAAAGATATCATGTGTTTATGTAGTTAAATAGGCCCTCGGGTAGTCTAGTTCAAGAGATTGTTCGTTGATCTAATCCTTTGGTGACCTAGTTAAAGAGACTCTATTGCAGTCAAGTTAAATCACCACAGCATTATTCGTTTGATTTTTCGCCATACACATTATGAAATGAGCTGTGCGGACTGTGCAAGGAATTACGTAATTATGGAGGCCTACATAATTATGGAATTCAGTGCACAGAAACCACATGAAGTTTTGTCATGTGTAAAGACCAATGGTGACAAGAGTAATGATACGGGAGAAGTCTTGGACTTTGACCGATGTCATTTTATCTTACACTTCCCAATCGTGAATTCAAGTTTCCTATGATAAGTCTTCATGGGAAACGTTCTCCTATCCATAGTTTGAAACTCCATGTTTTGCTGCTACAAGGACTTCACTTTGAGGGATTGACAATTTCGCTAAGAACCCTATCATGGCCCAGAGTTCTACTTAGGGTTCAAGGGGTTCATTCAAAGCGAGAACATCACCGTCGTCCTCACAAGTTTCTCCTAAAATTAAATTTCGGGATGAAATTTCCTAAAGTAGGGGAGACTGTGACACCTGTGTCACTTCAACCATCAAACAAATGCCAAACCAATGAAATATTGTATTTCATACTTGGGATTTGTAAAAATATGTGTATCGTTTGCACATATCAACTCTTGTTCGATTTCAAGCTTTAAATCGCTTTCTGGAGGGTTATACGCGCTCTGATGCGTAGATATAACCAGCTTAATGCAACGAACACTCCGTAATAGTGAAATAGGCTTAACATACCTTAAATAACCTTTACATAACTTAGAAATAAGTTTTGAAGGCTTTGGTATGGCAAAATCGAGTTAAATCGCTTACAGGGACTAAAGTTGACAAACTACGAAAGTATGCCAATTTGAACTGTAACAGACATTCTGGAACATGACCATAAGTTAAACATACCATAAATATCCTTTACATAGCTTAGAAATAGGCTTTGAGGTGTTCGGTGTGCTAAAATAAACTTTTGGGTCATTCAAGGACTAAAAGTGTCAAAAAGTGCATAAGTTCGCACTTTCGCGCATAACTTACGTTCTGAATACATCCGGACATCCAAAAATTTATGTAAGCACTAAAAAATTTCATTTTAGTGTTTGGCATAAGAAAAATCCATTCGTCGCGTCATTTGGATAGTTTTTCGCGCTTATGCGCATTCCGTCGTAATTAAGAGAACATCGCGAATGTACGGCCAAACGAACCGACATCTGAGATATTTTTGAGCACATTTTAAGTTCTCTATACTTTAACTTCATTTTAGAGCTCTGAAATGGGGTTAACGGGCCTTAAACGCGTCGGAAATGGCCTTATTACACAACAGGGACCAAAACTGCCAAAAATCAAACTTTCTGGTCTGCAGGTCCTTGCGCACCTCAACACTCTGAGTATTACGGTGCGCAAGCAGTCCCCAGAACATCAGAAGCTTCCGAACAGCCTGTTTCCAGCTGTCATGCACTCCCAAACCCCTTTCCACCTGTTGATTCCTTATGGTGGGTGGCCAATTAACCTACCACAACTTTCCAACAAGTGTACGCCTTAGATTCGATCACGGTTTCCAAGAAACGATCCTAACGGTTCGGGAAATCCTATAAATACCCCACCCCACTTCTTGCAAAACCCACTTAATTTCTTGAGGGTTCTCTAAGTTGAGGTGAAACCACTTCATACCTGAGAATACTTGAGAAATCAAAGCTTTCGGGGACCCTTTGTAAGTATTCCTTCGTTCTTTTATTGCTTTTCGAGTCCGAAAGTCAAACTTTGTTTGACTTTCTACGTTGACCAGTTTATGGTCAATGCGAAGTTCGTTTGAACTTCGCAACGTGATTGTAATCACGATGGTTATAGTCCTTTGTGACTATGCCTACTGATTACCACGTTGTCTAGGGTCGTAAGGGTAAGCGATCTAATAAATTGCTTATACCTTCGAACCTGACCCATTTGGTCGATCATTAGGATCCGACCAAATACCTTAGGTGACCATAGTGTATAGGGAATAACCTTCCGAGGTTATACCTTATGGTCGCTTCGTTTAAGTAGTTGTATGATAGGTAGTTTATATGCCTTAGGTAAATTACCAAAATACCCCTTTGATGCCAAAATTCATTTTAAACATATGTAACATAACCTATGACCTCTAAACTGATTTATCAACAATATTAAACATGTTAAGGCATATTCTACTTGTCATAGGACTAGTTAGGCGGTCCGAACGCGTTTCACGCGAACGACGCGTTAAAGTAGCATAAGCTACCTAAACGGGTCGTAATGGGTCGTAAGCACTTAGGTTAGGTTTCATTTAGTATGTAGGCTTTGATAAACCATACTACATGAGTTCCCATACTCATTTGGTTTACGAGCCCTCATTCTATCCGATCCTCCGATATAGGTCCGGTTTATTAACATAGTTACCTATATTAGGTGCCGTTTGATATCCGTGATCTCTAGCATTGTTTGGTTGTTACTCAAGGACTACTGAGCAATCTCAAGTGAGTACATAGACCCCTCTTTTACTGTTTTCCAAACGTTTTGGGGTGGAACACATGTGCCTACTTGTTACTTTCATGCTTTCCATGTTTTCACATCATATACCTGCTATGTTCGTTAGTACATTATAGTACATGATTTCATTGTTTTCATGCTATGTATGCCCATTGTGTGCGTACTTAGTACATTATTTTACATTACATTCTATGCTATGTATGCCCATTGTGTGCGTATTTAGTACATTATTTTACATTACATTCTATGCTATGTATGCCCATTGTGTGCGTACTTAGTACATTATTTTACATTACATTCTATGCTATGTATGTCCATTGTGTGCATACTTAGTACATTGTTTTACATTACGTTTCATGCTATGTATGTCCATTGTGTGCATCCTTAGTACATGGTTTTACATTACATTTTCATGCTATATATGTCCATTGTGTGCATACTTAGTACATTGTTTAACATTACATCTTGATGGTTTGGTTTGAGTAAGTGACTTAAGTAACGAGGCGTGTGTAATATGATACAAGCATGGTGGATACGCCGCTGGTACTTCCTATATATAAGTGTTTGTATGGTATTACATATCGTAGCGTTATTTGAATCATTTCAATTTGAGACATATAACATTTTATACAAATAACATACTTTTCACAAGACATTGTTTTACAAACAACTTATCTTATACAAACTCATTCTACATGGTTATTCATTTAACCATACATTATTCTCTTATTTATACATATCATCTGAACTTATTGTTTTTCAAATGATTTACAAAACAAATCAATTTACAAGGCTCATGACTAAACTTTATTAAACAACTCTTTCTAAACTTACAAGTCATGAAACCTATTTTCACAAAACCTATGTATCTCACAGGCATTTTTATGCTGACGTACCTATTTTCACATGTGTTTTCAGGAGTTGATGCATAGGACTTATCGAGACATACTTAGGCGGGCCTGTGCCTTAGTGACTTAAAACGAGACAAGAACTAGTTAATTTATGTTATGTACTCTTCATTTCTTGTTTAAAGATAATGTAACTCGCTTGTTTGATGTATAAAACGAAACTTTAATTTCCATGGTTGTGAAACATTAATTCTGTTACAACACTCCCCGATGTTTCCGCCACGTTTTGTATGTTCTACGTGGTCGGGGTGTGACATTAACAGCTTCAATCTTCACGGGATCGACGTGAATACCTTGACTATTAACAATGTGACCGAGGAATTGAACCTCCTCCAGCCAGAATTCACACTTGGAGAACTTAACATAGAGTCAATTCCCCTGGAGTAGCCCGAGAACCAAACATAGATCTTGCGTGTGGTTTTCGACTTGTAATAGATCAGGACATCATCGATGAACACGATGACGAAGCGGTCGAGAAAAGGTTTACACACGCGATTCATCAGATCCATAAAAACCACGGGTGCATTGGTTAAACCAAAAGGCATAACAACGAACTCATAGTGGACGTATCGAGTGCGAAAAGCGGTTTTGGGTATATCCTCCTCTAGTATGCGTAACTGGTGGTAGGGGATAGCGATTCTTGTAGCTGGTCAAACAAATCATCGATGCGAGGTAGGGGATAGCGATTCTTGATTGTCAACTTATTCAACTCCCTGTAGTCGATGCACATCCGGAACGACCCATCCTTTTTTTTGACAAAAAGGACTGGTGCGCCCCAAGGAGAGGTGCTAGGGCGAATGAAGCCTTTATCAAGTAATTCCTGGAGCTGACTCGATAGTTCGCGCATTTCGGACGGAGCGAGTCGATAAGGAGCTCTAGCAACAGGATTTGCTCCAGGAATGAGGTCGATACGAAAGTCGATGTCACGACTTGGAGGCAAGCCAGGTAACTCGTCAGGAAACACGTTGGGGAATTCACAAACAACGGAAACATCGTTCACTCTAGGTTTACCTTTCTTTTCCTTCTCCTCTACTGTGACAACTCGTATTCCAGAACCTATCTTTGTACTAGGTGTAGCATGTTTGAACTTATGTAACGTATGTAAACATGATGTGATTGTATGAACTTAATTGATTAAATGAATGTTATGTGATGTGTGCTTGTATGTATATAAACAACTCGGATCGCACAACACTATTCGAACCGCACAAGCCTTTGGGCTTTGGTCCTTTGTTACTCTCGGCCCACACTCCCTTGTAGTAAACCGAATGGGCAGCCCATGTAGAGGATTTGGCCCACCCCTTGTGTCGCATAACATTAGGAGAATAGGGTATACTCCTCATTTGTTTGCAAAAACACTTCTCACACAAAAACCCTAGTGCTCTCTTTCTCTCTCTAAGTTGACGGCAACATCTCCATCTTTCTCTAAGCTTTCAGTTTGAATCATCCTTGTTCTACTCATTTAATCGGTTAGTATTTTATATATTGTTTACATGATTGTATGATGTTGTGCTACACATGCTTTAGATGATGATGTGAGAATAATATATATTTGATGATGATGGAAACTGTTATTGTTGATGTGCATGAAATCGGTTGCATAGGTGTATTTGATAATATTCATATTAATCGGATTGGCATGTTATTGTTCTAAAACTGAATGCTTGATTACATCGGTTGTTGTAATATAATAATAGTAAATATTTGTCCACTATATAAATACTAAACAATCGGTCCAGTAATAATCTCTTGAATATATTAACAAGTTGTCGGCCACTTTGTGAGTTTTAATAATGATGATGCACATGCCATCCATTAATACTTAATTATGATGATACTTGATTTATTGTGTTGGTCCAATAATATTTAACTATCGATGGAATGGGGACATTGTGAATTGACATAATGATTATGTCAGTATGCATGCAAGAGATCGAAATAGTAAAGTATGTTAATATTCTTAGATGTTAGGATTGTTGCTTGTGTTTTGGTTCATGTTTAATCGGATTAATGCAGAAATCGATGTTATGTTTGATACTAGGGTTAATAGAGATTCAAAGTTAAAAACCTTGTTTTGATCGAATATGGGTTGATTAGAAATTATTGATTTTGTTAGTTGACTTATTTCAAATATGGAAACTGTTAAACATGGTCAAAATAATTGATTGGAGCTAGTAACTGAATGGCATGAGTCTAGGGAAGTTGGTAACTAATCGCACAAGTGTTGATCTGTTCACACAAGGTATCATCAGTCGCACAAGTAGTTAGAATCGCACAAGATAGTTGTCTGTTTATTATTTTGGGCCGTATGTATACCTGTTGAGCCGTAGATGGTTGGGCTGAGTAACAAAGCTAATCGCACAAGTTACGGCAGCACTCGCAGCCGCTCAGGCAGGAAGTATAACCTGTTATTCCGAACCTATCTTAGGATGTTAGATCCTACTCTCATGACCCAACTCTCGCGCTTAACCCGGTCTTTCTTCCTCGCGCAACAAGGTCAGAACGCTCAGCCGCCTGTATGCACATTCAAGACGTTCATGGACTGTCGTCCTAGTACTTTCAGTGGCACTAAAGGAGCTGTTGGACTCCTCCATTGGTTTGAAAAACTCGAGTCTGTCTTAGAGATGGATGAATGCCCTGAGGCTCGTAGGGTGAAGTACTCCACTAGTAATCTCGAAAGCACTGCGTTAACTTGGTGGAACGCGCACGTTCAAATGCTGGGGCTGGCGGCTGCTAATGCCACCCCATGGAAGGATTTTGAGGAACTGATCAAACATGAATACTGTAGTCGTGATGACATCCACAAACTGGAAGTGGAATTCTTTAACCTGATGGTGACGGGGTCAGAAATAGAAGCGTACACGAAACGATCCAACGAACTGGCAGTGTTATGTCCAACTATGGTGGATCCTCCCACCAAGCGCATTGAGTTGTACCTCAAAGGCTTAGTACCAGAAATTCAAAGTCATGTGACTTCTGCTAACCATGCTACTATCCAGGATGTTACTCGTTCTGCTCATCGTCTCACCGACCAGGCAGTGGAACAGAACAAGCTGCCCAAGCATATTGGTGCTACTACTACTACTACTTCTGCTACTCCCAGTGACAACAAACGCAAGTGGGATGGAAATTTGAGCAAGGGTTTCACTTCAGTTCAATCTAAGCCGAGTACAGGAGCCCCAGTCAGCAACCTTTTGGTAGTCAAGGGCAGGGTGGATACAGGGGGAAACCACCCTAAATGCAAACGATGCAAATTGCACCACAGCGGGCAGTGCAACCGAAATCATTGTCATTGATGCAACAAGCTTGGTCATGGAGCCAAAGATGGTAGAAGCTCACGTCCTGCAAGCCAGAACTGACAGCAACAGCCACAAGATCTATAGAATCAGCAGCAACAGCAGGGTAACAAGAGATGTTATCGGTGTGGTGTTGAAGGTCACTTCAAGAGACACTGTCCTCAGTAGAACCAGAACCAGAATCAGAACCACAACCAAGGAAACGGGAACAATAATGGAGGCAACAGCGGGGGTAATAACGACGGCAATGGTGCCAGGGGTCGAGTGTTAGTGATTGGTCAGGGTGATGCTAGAAATGACCCCAACGTTGTGATGGTTTCGACATCGTTATTGGTATGGATTGATTATCCCAACAGCAAGCAGAGATCCAATGCAAAGAAAAAATTTGTTCGTATTCCCCGCTCTGGCAAGGAACCTCTCGAAATTCAAGGCGACAAGAGTGGTGCTGTAGTGGGCATCATCTCCTTCCTTAGGGCCCAGAAGTGTTTGCAAAAGGGCCACACTGCTATCTTGGCTCTCGTTACTGATACCTCGAAGAAAGAAAAGAAGATAGAATATTTTCCGATCGTACGATACTATCCTGAGGTATTCCCTGAGGAATTACCTGGCCTTCCGCCTCATCGCCAGGTCGAGTTCCAAATCGAGTTAGCTCCTGGAGCAGCGCCCATAGCTCGAGCACCCTATCGTTTAGCCCCATCAGAACTAAAAGAGTTGTCTACGCAACTACAAGAACTCTTGGATAAGGGTTTTATTCATCCTAGCTCATCGCCTTGGGGAGCTCCAGTGCTATTCGTGAAAAAGAAAGACGGTACTTTCAGAATGTGTATCGACTACCGTGAACTTAACTAAGTGACTGTGAAGAATCGCTATCCCCTTCCACACATTGACGACTTGTTTGACTAACAGCAAGGGTCGAGCTACTATTCAAAGATTGATCTGAGATCAGGATATCACCAGCTGAGAGTCCGAGAAGAGGACGTCTCCAAAACAGCCTTTAGAACCCGTTATGGGCACTATGAGTTTTTGGTCATGCCTTTTGGGCTGACAAACGCACCTGCGGTCTTCATGGACTTGATGAATCGAGTGTTCAAGCCGTACCTAGACAAGTTCGTTATTGTATTCATCGACGACATTCTCATCTATTCGAAGAGTCAGGAGGAACACGAACCGCATTTACGACTTATTCTGGAACTCCTTCGAAAAGAACAGCTGTGCGCCAAGTTTTCAAAATGTGACTTCTGGCTTCGTGAAGTCCATTTCCTAGGCCATGTAGTGAACAGGGATGGGATTCACGTGGATCCATCCAAGGTAGATTCGATCAAGAGCTGGCCTGCACCTCGTACACCAACGGAAATTCGCCAATTCTTGGGATTGGCAGGTTACTACAGGAGGTTTATTAAGGACTTTTCCAAGATTGCACAGCCTCTCACCTCACTAACGCAGAAGGGCGTTGTTTATCGTTGGGGAAATGCACAGGAGTTAGTGTTTCAGCACTTAAAGGATAGACTTTGCAGTGCACCTATCTTTTCATTGCCAGAGGGCACAGACGACTTCGTGGTTTACTGCGACGCATCAATTCAGGGTCTTGGTTGTGTACTGATGCAACGGGATAAGGTTATAGCCTACGCCTCACGCCAACTCAAAGTTCATGAAAGAAACTACACTACACACGACTTAGAGCTGGGAGCTGTTATTTTTGCACTTAAGATATGGCGACATTACCTGTACGGTACCAAGTGCGCCATCTACACTGACCACAGGAGCCTCGAGCATATCTTCAAACAGAAGGAACTGAATATGCGACAACGACGATGGGTCGAACTGCTGAATGACTACGAATGCTCGATTAGGTATCACCCAGGCAAAGCCAATGTTGTGGCTGACTCCCTCAGTCGAAAGGACACTGCGCCTAAGCGCGTACGAGCTTTACAACTCACTATACAGTCTAGCCTTCCTTCTTAAATACGAAATGCTCAGGTAGAAGCATTGAAACCAGAAAATGTCAGGGCTGAAGCCCTACGCGGCTCAAGGCAACGATTAGAACAAAAAGGAAGACGGTGCTTACTACGTTACAGGACGCATCTGGGTCCCACTTTATGGCAACCTACGAGAGCTTGTGATGGATGAGGCACACAAGTCTCGCTACTCGGTACATCCTGGTTCGGATAAAATGTACCACGATATCAATACTACATATTGGTGGCCTAGCATGAAGGCCCACATAGCAACGTACGTTAGCAAGTGCTTGACTTGTGCGAGTGTTAAGGCGGAATACTAGAAACCTTCAGGCCTACTTCAACAACCAGAGATACCACAATGGAAATGGGAGCAAATTTCCATGGATTTTGTTACTGGCCTGCCTAGATCACAACGTGGTAACGATACTATTTAGGTGATCGTGGATCGACTCACAAAATCTGCTCACTTCTTGGCTATCAAGGAGACGGATAAGTTCTCCACTCTAGCAGAAGTATATCTCAAGGAAGTTGTCTCGAGGCACGGGGTGCCCATCTCTATCATCTCGGATCGAGATGCACGATTTACATCAGAACTGTGGCAAGCAATGCACAAGTCCTTTGGCTCAAGGCTAGATATGAGCACAGCTTATCACCCACAAACGGATGGGCAGTCGGAACGTACTATCCAGACACTCGAAGACATGCTTAGGGCATGTGTGATTGACTTTGGCAACGGCTGGGAAAAGCATCTGCCACTTGTGGAATTTTCGTACAACAATAGCTACCACACCAGCATTACGGCTGCTCCGTTTGAGGCATTGTACGGGCGTAAATGCCGGTCACCTCTTTGTTGGGCAGAGGTGGGGGATAGTCAGATTACTGGTCCAGAACATGTGGTTGACACAACAGAGAAAATTGCCCAGATACGACAACGAATGGCGGCGGCTCGTGACCGTCAGAAAGTCTACGCGATAAGGGCAGAAAACCACTAGAGCTCCAGGTTGGGGAGCGTGTACTACTCAAGGTTTCACCCTGGAAGGGTGTGGTTCATTTTGGTGAACGGGGAAAACTTAACCCACGATACGTTGGACCGAGAAAATAGGCAAGGTGGCCTACAGACAGAACTTACCAGCAGAACTCGGTGCAGTTCACGATGTTTTCCATGTGTCAAATCTGAAGAAGTGTCTGTCAGATGAGACCCACGTAGTTCCTTTGAAGGAGCTCACGATCGACGAGCAGTTACGATTCGTCGAGGAACCAGTTGAAATCACGGACCGGGATGTTAAGGTCCTCAAACGCACTAGAATACCTCTCGTTCGAGTTCGTTGGAACTCACGTCGCGGCCCAGAGTTCACTTGGGAACGCGAAGATCAGATGAAACAAAAGTATCCACAACTGTTCGCAAACGGTACAACCACTACTGAGGCGGGAGCTACGGAATTTCGGGACGAAATTCCAGATCAACGAGGGGAGGATGTGACACCCCAGGAAAACCAGGAAAACCATGCAACTTAACTAGCTTCCTAAGTGAGTACGTGCTAAATTTCGGGACGAAATTTCTTTCAACTTGGGGATAATGTGACAACTCGTATTCCAGAACCTATCTTTGTACTAGGTGTAGCATGTTTGAACTTATGTAACGTATGTAAACATGATGTGATTGTATGAACTTAATTGATTAAATGAATGTTATGTGATGTGTGCTTGTATGTATATAAACAACTCGGATCGCACAACACTATTCGAACCGCACAAGCCTTTGGGCTTTGGTCCTTTGTTACTCTCGGCCCATACTCCCTTGTAGTAAACCGAATGGGCAGCCCATGTAGAGGATTTGGCCCACCCCTTGTGTCGCATAACATTAGGAGAATAGGGTATACTCCTCATTTGTTTGCAAAAACACTTCTCACACAAAAACCCTAGTGCTCTCTTTCTCTCTCTAAGTTGACGGCAACATCTCCATCTTTCTCTAAGCTTTCAGTTTGAATCATCCTTGTTCTACTCATTTAATCGGTTAGTATTTTATATATTGTTTACATGATTGTATGATGTTGTGCTACACATGCTTTAGATGATGATGTGAGAATAATATATATTTGATGATGATGGAAACTGTTATCGTTGATGTGCATGAAATCGGTTGCATAGGTGTATTTGATAATATTCATATTAATCGGATTGGCATGTTATTGTTCTAAAACTGAATGCTTGATTACATCGGTTGTTGTAATATAATAATAGTAAATATTTGTCCACTATATAAATACTAAACAATCGGTCCAGTAATAATCTCTTGAATATATTAACAAGTTGTCGGCCACTTTGTGAGTTTTAATGATGATGCACATGCCATCCATTAATACTTAATTATGATGATACTTGATTTATTGTGTTGGTCCAATAATATTTAACTATCGATGGAATGGGGACAATGTGAATTGACATAATGATTATGTCAGTATGCATGCAAGAGATCGAAATAGTAAAGTATGTTAATATTCTTAGATGTTAGGATTGTTGCTTGTGTTTTGGTTCATGTTTAATCGGATTAATACAGAAATCGATGTTATGTTTGATACTAGGGTTAATAGAGATTCAAAGTTAAAAACCTTGTTTTGATCGAATATGGGTTGATTAGAAATTATTGATTTTGTTAGTTGACTTATTTCAAATATGGAAACTGTTAAACATGGTCAAAATAATTGATTGGAGCTAGTAACTGAATGGCATGAGTCTAGGGAAGTTGGTAACTAATCGCACAAGTGTTGATCTGATCACACAAGGTATCATCAGTCGCACAAGTAGTTAGAATCGCACAAGATAGTTGTCTGTTTATTATTTTGGGCCGTATGTATACCTGTTGAGCCGTAGATGGTTGGGCTGAGTAACAAAGCTAATCGCACAAGTTGTTTTCGTTGTTTGTTAATTTGGGTCGTGTCTATGTATATGAATGTGTTGGACTTTCTAGTTATGGGCCGGGTATTATTGGGCTACAATGGGTGACTCGCACAAGGCTGTTAGACTTGTGCGAGCCCAATCTTTTGAATCGTGCAAGTATGATTATGTTATGCACCTCGACTGTTTATTGATGTCATGATTAGTATGTGTTCGTGACTTGCTATCTCTGTGTAAACCTACGTGCACTATTTGAACCAAAACCTGACTTGTATGATAACCATGTTAGGACGTGGTTGACCACTAGCTGCTAGACTTGACCTTTCTGTGTAATCTGTCGAGCAAACCAAGGTGAGTTCACACTTCGTTACAAAGCATGGGATTCCCAGGGGTTGGGAATGGGTTAAGGAACAGGGATTCCTCGTCCTGTTGAGACGTAATCAGGAACATAGATTCCTCGTCCTGTTGAGACGGATTTAACTATACTAGACTAGAACTCTATCAACGAAGTCCCTCCTTTTATATCGACTTAATCGCCGAGGCCAATGGCGAACGGGTCATTAGTTAAATAGCGCTATTAGGTTTAACAAACCTCACACCGTGCCGCAGAGGACGGGCGTGGACTAATGGACTATGGCACGTCAGTGATGATAGACACAGACGTTAGGGCACTTAAACATGACGAACGTTAGTAGTCGATATGGTAACGAGTCTAGTGGATACATGGGGTAGCCCCCACGGCCGAAATGCCAGATAACTATCATGGGGTAGCCCCCACGGCTGGATTGCCAGAGTAAATCGGTTAAACAAATCACGTTTTCAACTATGGGGTAACCCCCACGGCAGGATGCCAGTTAAAGGAAACTGTTTTTTTTGGAACAACTTAAAACGAACACTCAACCGTGAACTCACTCAACTTGTTGTTGACTCGTTACTACATGCTTTGCAGGTCTATAGGTACTTAGCTGGAGCTTGCACAAGGAAGAGTCGTTGTGGGACATGGACAGCTGTGTGCCATGTTAAACATTTGGATATTTAAACTTTTGATTTGGTTTTAAACATTATGCTTCCGCTCATAACTTAACTATGGTTGTTTTGGACACTAATCGTGTTGGTTGGACTTTTACATTTAATTATTTACTTGTTCAATATGATTAGTGGTTTGATCCTGGTCAGTCACGCCTCCAAGCGGTGATACTCCGCATGTGGATTTTGGGGGTGTGACAGATTGGTATCAGAGCCATTGGTTATAGAGAACTGGGTTTTAATAAAGGAAAACGTTTTTTGTTAAAACCAGACTATAATCTGTACAGTGCTCTACGATCCACAACGACGCTTCACTCCACGTGCAAGAGTCGACATTCTAGGTGATATGGTTTACGTTTTATTACCTACATGCTAGATAACATAGAACTTTGCTCATGATATGCTTAGATTAGTATAGCTACTGTTGCTTGAACACATGTGTACTTACTCTCCTCTGTCATTGCACCTTCGCGAACCTTTCTCACTCATATTTCCTTCGATGGGGAGAATCATGAGTGTACGTGTGAACCTAACTCAAGCCAGCTGACGGCTCTTATCAACGAACAAGTTACGGCGGCACTCGCAGCCGCTCAGGCAGGAAGTATAACCTGTTATTCCGAACCTATCTTAGGATGTTAGATCCTACTCTCATGACCCAATTCTCGCGCTTAACCCGGTCTTTCTTCCTCGCGCAACAAGGTCATAACACTCAGCCGCCTGTATGCACATTCAAGACGTTCATGGACTGTCGTCCTAGTACTTTCAGTGGCACTAAAGGAGCTGTTGGACTCCTCCATTGGTTTGAAAAACTCGAGTCTGTCTTAGAGATGGATGAATGCCCTGAGGCTCGTAGGGTGAAGTACTCCACTAGTAATCTCGAAAGCACTGCGTTAACTTGGTGGAACGCGCACGTTCAAATGCTGGGGCTGGCGGCTGCTAATGCCACCCCATGGAAGGATTTTGAGGAACTGATCAAACATGAATACTGTAGTCGTGATGACATCCACAAACTGGAAGTGGAATTCTTTAACCTGATGGTGACGGGGTCAGAAATAGAAGCGTACACGAAACGATCCAACGAACTGGCAGTGTTATGTCCAACTATGGTGGATCCTCCCACCAAGCGCATTAAGTTGTACCTCAAAGGCTTAGTACCAGAAATTCAAAGTCATGTAACTTCTGCTAACCATGCTACTATCCAGGATGTTACTCGTTCTGCTCATCGTCTCACCTACCAGGCAGTGGAACAGAACAAGCTGCCCAAGCATATTGGTGCTACTACTACTACTACTTCTGCTACTCCCAGTGACAACAAACGCAAGTGGGATGGAAATTTGAGCAAGGGTTTCACTTCAGTTCAATCTAAGCCGAGTACAGGAGCCCCAGTCAGCAACCTTTTGGTAGTCAAGGGCAGGGTGGATACAGGGGGAAACCACCCTAAATGCAAACGATGCAAATTGCACCACAGCGGGCAGTGCAACCGAAATCATTGTCATTGATGCAACAAGCTTGGTCATGGAGCCAAAGATGGTAGAAGCTCACGTCCTGCAAGCCAGAACTGACAGCAACAGCCACAAGATCTATAGAATCAGCAGCAACAGCAGGGTAACAAGAGATGTTATCGGTGTGGTGTTGAAGGTCACTTCAAGAGACACTGTCCACAGTAGAACCAGAACCAGAATCAGAACCACAACCAAGGAAACGGGAACAATAATGGAGGCAACAGCGGGGGTAATAACGACGGCAATGGTGCCAGGGGTCGAGTGTTAGTGATTGGTCAGGGTGATGCTAGAAATGACCCCAACGTTGTGATGGTTTCGACATCGTTATTGGTATGGATTGATTATCCCAACAGCAAGCAGAGATCCAATGCAAAGAAAAAATTTGTTCGTATTCCCCGCTCTGGCAAGGAACCTCTCGAAATTCAAGGCGACAAGAGTGGTGCTGTAGTGGGCATCATCTCCTTCCTTAGGGCCCAGAAGTGTTTGCGAAAGGGCCACACTGCTATCTTGGCTCTCGTTACTGATACCTCGAAGAAAGAAAAGAAGATAGAATATTTTCCGATCGTACGATACTATCCTGAGGAATTACCTGGCCTTCCGCCTCATCGCCAGGTCGAGTTCCAAATCGAGTTAGCTCCTGGAGCAGCGCCCATAGCTCGAGCACCCTATCGTTTAGCCCCATCAGAACTAAAAGAGTTGTCTACGCAACTACAAGAACTCTTGGATAAGGGTTTTATTCGTCCTAGCTCATCGCCTTGGGGAGCTCCAGTGCTATTCGTGAAGAAGAAAGACGGTACTTTCAGAATGTGTATCGACTACCGTGAACTTAACTAAGTGACTGTGAAGAATCGCTATCCCCTTCCACACATTGACGACTTGTTTGACTAACAGCAAGGGTCGAGCTACTATTCAAAGATTGATCTGAGATCAGGATATCACCAGCTGAGAGTCCGAGAAGAGGACGTCTCCAAAACAGCCTTTAGAACCCGTTATGGGCACTATGAGTTTTTGGTCATGCCTTTTGGGCTGACAAACGCACCTGCGGTCTTCATGGACTTGATGAATCGAGTGTGCAAGCCGTACCTAGACAAGTTCGTTATTGTATTCATCGACGACATTCTCATCTATTCGAAGAGTCAGGAGGAACACGAACCGCATTTACGACTTATTCTGGAACTCCTTCGAAAAGAACAGCTGTACGCCAAGTTTTCAAAATGTGACTTCTGGCTTCGTGAAGTCCATTTCCTAGGCCATGTAGTGAACAGGGATGGGATTCACGTGGATCCATCCAAGGTAGATTCGATCAAGAGCTGGCCTGCACCTCGTACACCAACGGAAATTCGCCAATTCTTGGGATTGGCAGGTTACTACAGGAGGTTTATTAAGGACTTTTCCAAGATTGCACAGCCTCTCACCTCACTAACGCAGAAGGGCGTTGTTTATCGTTGGGGAAATGCACAGGAGTTAGTGTTTCAGCACTTAAAGGATAGACTTTGCAGTGCACCTATCTTTTCATTGCCAGAGGGCACAGACGACTTCGTGGTTTACTGCGACGCATCAATTCAGGGTCTTGGTTGTGTACTGATGCAACGGGATAAGGTTATAGCCTACGCCTCACGCCAACTCAAAGTTCATGAAAGAAACTACACTACACACGACTTAGAGCTGGGAGCTGTTATTTTTGCACTTAAGATATGGCGACATTACCTGTACGGTACCAAGTGCGCCATCTACACTGACCACAGGAGCCTCGAGCATATCTTCAAACAGAAGGAACTGAATATGCGACAACGACGATGGGTCGAACTGCTGAATGACTACGAATGCTCGATTAGGTATCACCCAGGCAAAGCCAATGTTGTGGCTGACTCCCTCAGTCGAAAGGACACTGCGCCTAAGCGCGTACGAGCTTTACAACTCACTATACAGTCTAGCCTTCCTTCTTAAATACGAAATGCTCAGGTAGAAGCATTGAAACCAGAAAACGTCAGGGCTGAAGCCCTACGCGGCTCAAGGCAACGATTAGAACAAAAAGGAAGACGGTGCTTACTACGTTACAGGACGCATCTGGGTCCCACTTTATGGCAACCTACGAGAGCTTGTGATGGATGAGGCACACAAGTCTCGCTACTCGGTACATCCTGGTTCGGATAAAATGTACCACGATATCAAAACTACATATTGGTGGCCTAGCATAAAGGCCCACATAGCAACGTACGTTAGCAAGTGCTTGACTTGTGCGAGAGTCAAGGCGGAATACCAGAAACCTTCAGGCCTACTTCAACAACCAGAGATACCACAATGGAAATGGGAGCAAATTTCCATGGATTTTGTTACTGGCCTGCCTAGATCACAACGTGGTAACGATACTATTTGGGTGATCGTGGATCGACTCACAAAATCTGCTCACTTCTTGGCTATCAAGGAGACGGATAAGTTCTCCACTCTAGCAGAAGTATATCTCAAGGAAGTTGTCTCGAGGCACGGGGTGCCCATCTCTATCATCTCGGATCGAGATGCACGATTTACATCAGAACTGTGGCAAGCAATGCACAAGTCCTTTGGCTCAAGGCTAGATATGAGCACAGCTTATCACCCGCAAACGGATGGGCAGTCGGAACGTACTATCCAGACACTCGAAGACATGCTTAGGGCATGTGTGATTGACTTTGGCAACGGCTGGGAAAAGCATCTGCCACTTGTGGAATTTTCGTACAACAATAGCTACCACACCAGCATTACGGCTGCTCCGTTTGAGGCATTGTACGGGCGTAAATGCCGGTCACCTCTTTGTTGGGCAGAGGTGGGGGATAGTCAGATTACTGGTCCAGAACATGTGGTTGACACAACAGAGAAAATTGCCCAGATACGACAACGAATGGCGGCGGCTCGTGACCATCAGAAAGTCTACGCGATAAGGGCAGAAAACCACTAGAGCTCCAGGTTGGGGAGCGTGTACTACTCAAGGTTTCACCCTGGAAGGGTGTGGTTCATTTTGGTGAACGGGGAAAACTTAACCCACGATACGTTGGACCGAGAAAATAGGCAAGGTGGCCTACAGACAGAACTTACCAGCAGAACTCGGTGCAGTTCACGACGTTTTCCATGTGTCAAATCTGAAGAAGTGTCTGTCAGATGAGACCCACGTAGTTCCTTTGAAGGAGCTCACGATCGACGAGCAGTTACGATTCGTCGAGGAACCAGTTGAAATCACGGACCGGGATGTTAAGGTCCTCAAACGCACTAGAATACCTCTCGTTCGAGTTCGTTGGAACTCACGTCGCGGCCCAGAGTTCACTTGGGAACGCGAAGATCAGATGAAACAAAAGTATCCCCAACTGTTCGCAAACGGTACAACCACTACTGAGGCGGGAGCTACGGAATTTCGGGACGAAATTCCAGATCAACGGGGGGAGGATGTGACACCCCAGGAAAACCAGGAAAACCATGCAACTTAACTAGCTTCCTCAGTGAGTACGTGCTAAATTTCGGGACGAAATTTCTTTCAACTTGGGGATAATGTGACAACTCGTATTCCAGAACCTATCTTTGTACTAGGTGTAGCATGTTTGAACTTATGTAACGTATGTAAACATGATGTGATTGTATGAACTTAATTGATTAAATGAATGTTATGTGATGTGTGCTTGTATGTATATAAACAACTCGGATCGCACAACACTATTCGAACCGCACAAGCCTTTGGGCTTTGGTCCTTTGTTACTCTCGGCCCATACTCCCTTGTAGTAAACCGAATGGGCAGCCCATGTAGAGGATTTGGCCCACCCCTTGTGTCGCATAACATTAGGAGAATAGGGTATACTCCTCATTTGTTTGCAAAAACACTTCTCACACAAAAACCCTAGTGCTCTCTTTCTCTCTCTAAGTTGACGGCAACATCTCCATCTTTCTCTAAGCTTTCAGTTTGAATCATCCTTGTTCTACTCATTTAATCGGTTAGTATTTTATATATTGTTTACATGATTGTATGATGTTGTGCTACACATGCTTTAGATGATGATGTGAGAATAATATATATTTGATGATGATGGAAACTGTTATCGTTGATGTGCATGAAATCGGTTGCATAGGTGTATTTGATAATATTCATATTAATCGGATTGGCATGTTATTGTTCTAAAACTGAATGCTTGATTACATCGGTTGTTGTAATATAATAATAGTAAGTATTTGTCCACTATATAAATACTAAACAATCGGTCCAGTAATAATCTCTTGAATATATTAACAAGTTGTCGGCCACTTTGTGAGTTTTAATGATGATGCACATGCCATCCATTAATACTTAATTATGATGATACTTGATTTATTGTGTTGGTCCAATAATATTTAACTATCGATGGAATGGGGACAATGTGAATTGACATAATGATTATGTCAGTATGCATGCAAGAGATCGAAATAGTAAAGTATGTTAATATTCTTAGATGTTAGGATTGTTGCTTGTGTTTTGGTTCATGTTTAATCGGATTAATGCAGAAATCGATGTTATGTTTGATACTAGGGTTAATAGAGATTCAAAGTTAAAAACCTTGTTTTGATCGAATATGGGTTGATTAGAAATTATTGATTTTGTTAGTTGACTTATTTCAAATATGGAAACTGTTAAACATGGTCAAAATAATTGATTGGAGCTAGTAACTGAATGGCATGAGTCTAGGGAAGTTGGTAACTAATCGCACAAGTGTTGATCTGATCACACAAGGTATCATCAGTCGCACAAGTAGTTAGAATCGCACAAGATAGTTGTCTGTTTATTATTTTGGGCCGTATGTATACCTGTTGAGCCGTAGATGGTTGGGCTGAGTAACAAAGCTAATCGCATAAGTTGTTTTCGTTGTTTGTTAATTTGGGTCGTGTCTATGTATATGAATGTGTTGGACTTTCTAGTTATGGGCCGGGTATTATTGGGCTACAATGGGTGACTCGCACAAGGCTGTTAGACTTGTGCGAGCCCAATCTTTTGAATCGTGAAAGTATGATTATGTTATGCACCTCGACTGTTTATTGATGTCATGATTAGTATGTGTTCGTGACTTGCTATCTCTGTGTAAACCTACGTGCACTATTTGAACCAAAACCTGACTTGTATGATAACCATGTTAGGACGTGGTTGACCACTAGCTGCTAGACTTGACCTTTCTGTGTAATCTGCCGAGCAAACCAAGGTGAGTTCACACTTCGTTACAAAGCATGGGATTCCCAGGGGTTGGGAATGGGTTAAGGAACAGGGATTCCTCGTCCTGTTGAGACGTAATCAGGAACATAGATTCCTCGTCCTGTTGAGACGTAATCAGGAACATAGATTCCTCTTCCTGTTGAGACGGATTTAACTATACTAGACTAGAACTCTATCAATGAAGTCCCTCCTTTTATATCGACTTAATCGCCGAGGCCAATGGCGAACGGGTCATTAGTTAAATAGCGCTATTAGGTTTAACAAACCTCACACCGTGCCGCAGAGGACGGGCGTGGACTAATGGACTATGGCACGTCAGTGATGATAGACACAGACGTTAGGGCACTTAAACATGACGAACGTTAGTAGTCGATATGGTAACGAGTCTAGTGGATACATGGGGTAGCCCCCACGGCCGAAATGCCAGATAACTATCATGGGGTAGCCCCCACGGCTGGATTGCCAGAGTAAATGGGTTAAACAAAGGGTTAAACAAATCACGTTTTCAACTATGGGGTAACCCCCACGGCAGGATGCCAGTTAAAGGAAACTGTTTTTTTGGAACAACTTAAAACGAACACCCAACCGTGAACTCACTCAACTTGTTGTTGACTCGTTACTACATGCTTTGCAGGTCTATATGTACTTAGCTGGAGCTTACACAAGGAAGAGTCATTGTGGGACATGGACAGCTGTGTGCCATGTTAAACATTTGGATATTTAAACTTTTGATTTGGTTTTAAACATTATGCTTCCGCTCATAACTTAACTATGGTTGTTTTGGACACTAATCGTGTTGGTTGGACTTTTACATTTAATTATTTACTTATTCAATATGATTAGTGGTTTGATCCTGGTCAGTCACGCCTCCAAGCGGTGATACTCCGCATGTGGATTTTGGGGGTGTGACATCTACTACGATATTAGCCAAGAAAGCTCTGTATTCCTTGCGGAGATACTTGCTGGCTTGAATACATGACATGAGCTTGAGGTCTTTCGAGGGAGTTTCACCATACACATAAAGTTGATCACCATTAGCGAGCGAGAATCGAATCATCTTATCGAAGCAAACAACTTCAGCATGGTTTTCACAAAGAAAGTCCATACCTACTATGACATCAAAACTACCGAGCTGCATCGGAATAAGGTCGATAGGAAAGATGTGATTGTTGAGTTCAAGAGTACAATCACGAAGAACGGAGTTGACAGCGACGGTTCTTCCAGTGGCAACTTCAACATCGAACGTCGAGGGGAGATGGGCGCGCTTACGATTAAGGAGCTTTTTGAACTCAAACGATACAAAATAGTTATCGGCTCCAGTATCAAACAAACACGAAGCATAAATACCATTCACAAGGAATGTACCATTGACCACGTTGTCAGCCTGAGCCTGGCGCACATTAATGTTGAAAGTTCGGGCACGAGAGGCTTGTTGTTGCTGCTGCTGAGGCTGCTGCTGCTACTGTTGCTGGGGCTGCTGCTGTTGTGGCTCTTGCTTCACAACTTGGTTTGGGTACATGTTAGCGAAGTGGTTGGATCACCACACGCAAAGCAAACTCTAGCGTTGACCGCGGGTGCCGGAGCCGCTTGTTGGCCTTGAGGAGCAAGAAGTAGAGCTTGATGAGCAGTAGCTGGAGCTGGTGCTTGTCGAGGACCTGTACGGTAGTTGGCGGTGAAATGGCCGTACATGTTGCAATGTACACAAAATCTGCAAGCGATTCCCTCTGGGTGATGATAGGTACAAGTCGGGCAGGCAGGGTGAGGACCAGTATAAGCACGCTTTGCCGGTGGTGCTTGAGTAACCGGTGCTGCGCCCTGGCGGTGTTGAATCTGCTGCTGAGCTGGTACAGCTTGGAGCGGGGTAGCAGTGGTGCCAACACAGTTCTTGTTGCTAGAGTTGCTGTTGTTCTTCCTCTTGCGACGAGAGGCCTTTGAAGACTGAGGGGCGGTGGTGATTTCAGCGGTTGGTGCGGTGGTAGCTTGATGCAGATTCTTGGTGGCTTTATCCCAGTAGCCAGACTTGACTCCCTTGTCGTTTATTTCGGTAGCAAGCAGGTAAGTTTCCTCGATTGTTGCTGGTTTTGAAGCTTGCACAAAATCTGCGACACAGTCCGGCAGAGCTCGGATATACTTCTTGATCATCACATCAGGAGTCTTGACTTGATCAGGATAGATTATGCTAAGCTGCTTGAAGCGAGCAGTTAAAGCAGCATTGTCACCATCTTTCTGCTTGATATGCCAGAATTCGTCCTCCAACTTTTGGCGCTCGTGGGGAGGGCAAAACTCTTCCAACATGACGTCCTTCAACTCATCCCACTTCAAACCATAAGCTGCATCATTTCCGCGTTTGTTTCTCTCGGCCATCCACCAATCTAAGGCTCGGGATTGGAAGACGCCGGTAGCATTCAGAGTGCGAAGATCATCAGGACAGCCACTCTGGCGCAGGGTGACCTCGATCAAATCGAACCATTGAAACAAAGCCATAGGGCCATCTTCGCCAGTAAATTCTTTCAGTCCACAAGTTTTGAACTGTTTGAAGCTAAAAGCAGCTTTAGGAGTCTCAGTCATGGACTCTTTAGAAGACTTGCTAGCATTCTCGTGTAGGTCGCTAATGATCTGAGGAATGACCTTCGCTATCTGTTTTGCGACGAGAGCAGCAAGGCGTTTTTCTTTCTGGTTACGGCGAGCAGCGCGCGAGTGACGGGATCCAGAAGACGACATTGTCTGCAACAGACATCGCCATAGGACTCAGACACAACATAATCGAATCTCACCTCACACGCCTAACACTACCTAAGCTCAGGAGCACAATCATGTAACACTTAAACACATAGGCACATAATCACATATTCACATAACACAGAAGCACATAAGCAGGTAAGGCACAAAAGCACAAGAGGCAGTCAGAATACAGAAACCTATCATTCAAAGTCCACGAGCATTCGAGTATAGAAATTGCGATTAGCGAGCACACAGCGAGTGTCATAGCATAAGCGAAAACCATAGCACGCGATCATCCACAAGTATTAACGATTAGTTAGCGATTTGAGGTACATGTGCAGTGCGAGTCGTGTGTGTCGGTCAAAGAGATGAACGAAAAGCGAATAATCCATGAAATCGAAACACATAAACAGATAAAATCACATAAAAACACATAAAATTCACATAAAAGCGACAAATATCAGAGTTGGCAGTTGCAAGTTCAGAATCGAAACACATAAAATCAGCGATTTGCGAGCTTGAAATCAAAAATAGATCGTCTAAGGCTTGATAGACAGCGACTACCCAAAGTGGTTCGAGTATTCACAAGGACTTTTGGTACTCACTTTAGCCTTCGGGACTGTGCTCTCACCTCGAATTTGGGCGATCGGCACGCATCCTTCCAGTTATAGTGCGACTTTAAGTCGTTGGAGTCCGTCGAGACCTTGGTGAGAGTTTTGTTAAAATCAATATAGAGCACGGAACAAGTCATCAAGGTTCGGGTTTCACCCCTGACTTAATAGCTTTGTTCCTGTTTTGGTTAAATTTGTGTCAAAGTATGGATTTCACTCCTGATTTAACGCAAATTCTCCTGTTCATAGATAAAAATGCGAGTTGAACAAGTGATTTAGTCGAGAGTTTGTGGTTTTCACACCTGATCTTGACCTAATCACTTGTTTATTTTTGAAAAATAGAGTGCAGTGATAGTGTAGTGCAAGCGAGAATAGCGAGGAGTAGCAAGTAAGCTTGTGCAAAACCCCTAACGGGCACGTCAAGTCAGTCTGTTGGTACTTAACTATAGACTAGGTCATTTCGAAGACATCGACCCGGACTAGGTCGAGTCTTGCCTAGTTCCCTATAGTTATGGCTCTAATACCAATCTGTCACACCCCAACCAATGACAGAATCATCGGGGCGCGGTACTGAGCGAAACAAATTGTCCATGAGTATCCATAACAACTATTAATTACCAGATACTTAAAACGTCATGTCCCATACCATAACATATCTAAATAAAACAGTTATTACAAATAATTGTCTCATAAACAAATAATGATCCGACAACTCAGATTTCAAATAGATAATTCATTTATTTGTTTCTAGACTCTTTCCTAGCCTCGATTTCACAACAAGCCTAGCATTTTAACATCCTAAGCACCTGCCACATACGTTAAAGTAAGAGTCAATACACATAGTGTAAAGGTGAGCATACAAGTTTAATAGATATAATAAAGTTCGAAATCGTTTACGCATAACCAGCACGTACAACGTGTGAAGTGAAGCGCGTAAGTTATATACATGATCCTATCAATACCAATGACTGCGGGTTGACTGCGCAAGGAAGTTCGTAACACATATTCACCATTGCGAATCATGTGATTAATGGTCCTTAACAACCCCTGAGTGAACAGGTGCTGAGTCCAAACTATAGTACTATCGTTGCTAAGGCAGGTAGACAGCAATCTATGTGCAAACATAACAAACAAGCATTCATCGAGTCACGTATAACATGCGCTAGCGGTTAGCGTTAAAGTATTACGTAGTGTATTCGATGTGATTTAGAATAAGTAACGTATGTAACACCCAAAAGTGCGTAAAGCAAAAAGGGTTCGAGTATACTCACAGCGATGATGGATTGAAGGGATCGCTAGAGTGAGTTTAGCCTGACCATAACGATAGTATAAACGATAAGCGACGCGTAAATCGATACAAGTGTACCAAGGATCGGATGGTAATCCGTTCGGGTGGTCATCCGATCGGATGGCCATTCGATTGGATTGTCACCTCATTTGGTGAGGATGTGTTTGTGTATGATGGTTTGTCTTTTGAAGTTTTCATTGTAGCATTTTGAAAATAGGGAAGTATATCTACCCTTCAGGTCGGTCGATCTTCGATCGGGCGGCGATCCGATTGGTGAGGCTTCTCAGTTTGAGAACAAGTTCACAGCAGGACGGTCACTCAATCGGATGGCTATCCAATCGGGTGGCAATCCGCATGTATTGAACATGTTGAAAATTGTTTAAGTGTTGAAGTCCCAAACGTCACATGGTCAGATGGTCGCTCGATCAGGTGGCAACCCGATCGGACAGAAATCCGTTCGACGTTCAGTTCTTCTAAAATTGAAACAAAGTTTTTAAGTGTGGGACCAAGGTGCAAGCCGATCGGATGGCTGTCTGATCGAATGGATATCCGATCGGACGACAATCCATTCCGATGGCTTGACCGTCTTGACACTTGGTTGTTTTTTATAGTTTATAGTTTTGATCGAGACGATGTGATACGTGCTAAGCAACAGAACCTCGTCAAGCCCCAAGTAATCCGATCGGACAGGAATCACCCTAGTCCGGTCAGTCCGTGGTTCGAGCCAGTGGTTCATGCTTAACCCGAAATCTGTAGTCTCTTGGATAGAATTCAGATCTGGAACTAACACACCACTAAGAATGAGTAGGAGGTCAGAACAAGCTCCGAATCTATCGGTTTTGAGTGCATTGAGTGTAAAAGAGTTGAAAGAAAGTTGGAATAACCATCTTTCAATCCTTTTCACCACGAATATGTTCAGATCTATGCAAGATCTTTGTTCATTCATGTGGAAATCGTCCAGATCTAAGTTGTTCTTGGTGGATTGAAGTCAAAACATGAAGTTCATAAGAACCCCATGATGACATCATCCTAGAACACCTCAAATCTAGTGATTTCATGGTTAAAAGTTAATTCAAAAGATAGAAAGGTGTAGGAGTGCGTGTAGATCAAGAAAGTACAAGATTTAGATTGAAAACTTACAAGAATCGCGAGAAATCGAGAGAAAGAAGCTTGAGAGTGGCTGGGTCGAGTGAGAGGAGCTGTCACATCAAATGATGTGACAAATGAGGTATTTATAGGCTTTCCTAAAAAGGAAAGTGTGTATGGATCAAGTGGGTCACCGATCGGATGGCTGTCCGATCGGGTGGCAATCCGATCGGTTGACCATCCGATCGAGCAGTCACTCAATCGAGTGGCTCCGACGACTGAGTTTTGACGTTTCGATTCACGTGTTGGGTTTTGCGATGCGTTAGGCGAGCGGTGCGATAGAATTTCCCTTTATACTACTTTTAATCCCAACTACTATATCTAACATACAATCATCATAATTAACTTGCGTTTAGCGTCTGCGATTCGATTGAGATAGCGTTGCGATTGCGTTTCGATTGATCACCACAACATAAACATAAATAAACATGCACAAGTAACACATAAGTAGCACACACACGTAAAACAATATCCAGAACGCATAAGTTCGAGTTGCGAGTGCGATTGCGTTGTGATAAGCGATAAAGCGATAAAACATGCGATAAATAGCGATTAAACCTCGATTATTAACAAGTACTCCACATAATACAACTAATGCGATAAAATAAAATAGATTATCTACAAGTCAAAGTAGTCAGAACAGGAATTGAGCAAGGAGTGACAGATCGCAATTAGCAATCTTTTCTTCCTTTGACTTCAATCATGACTTTGACTTTGACTTTCGAAACACGAGGTGTTACATAAACTTTCACCCAAGTCTACTCCTTGTATCTTTGTTGGCTATGCTCCATCTCATCTTGGTTATCTTTGTTATGATCCTCATACATCTCGTACGTATACTTCTCGACATGTTCGATTCCATGAGTCGATTTTTGACATTCTAGGGAGTTCTACTACTCCCACAGCTTCTTCAGATTCTATTCCTTTCTCCATTCCTCCTCCTTCGCGTTCTACTTCTGTTTCTCCTCTTTCTTCTTCATCTTCTCCTATTATTCCTTCCTCAACTTCTCATGTTATTCCCTCTCCTGATATTACTTCACCTCTTTTCCTCTTTGTTCTCATCCTCCTCCTCCTCCTCCTCCTCCTCCTACTACTCTTGTTCCGACTCACCCGACGGTTACACAATCTCGTGATCATACACGGCAGCCGCGTCAGTTTCCTGATCATGTTATTTTTCATGTCTCTACTACTCCCACTGTCACGGCCCCCGTCCCGGTTTGACCCGTTTCAGGAGCCGCGGGAAAGAAATCCCGTGGTATTTATTTAATTGAGTTTAACAGCGGAAGTTTATTATGAGGATCTTTTTAAAGTTAAAATTTTCCCAATTATTTTATTTCACAACTTGGGATAGAACCCCGGTAATTTACAATCATTTGATTTCACGGAGAAATCTTTATTTTTACAAAACATGTTTCTTTATTTTATTAGGAGCCACTTTCTTAAGCTTGTAGTGCTTCACAGCACTTTTCCTGAATCACAACAGATCACCTGAAACATGTTTGAAAAAGGTTTTGTCAGCAGGAAATACTGAGTGAATCATTCTATTTACTAAAACGACACATTTGTTATAATTTACAGTATTAAGAGCGATTATAATGTTTTTATATCAACCAACTACCCTCGGTATTTGTCACTCGACTCGTTTCTGTGACTATGGTCATATCACCCATTGGCTAACTTGTTGTCCAATGGTGAAGATTATCAAGTAATGTATACAAAACCCCACATACCGGCTGTAATATGGTGATTACAAAGACTTAATCCCTGTAATTATAACTCTGAAAATATTTAAGAATTTATAAAGCATTTTGATAAAAAGAGAATGACTCACATTGCAGATTTAATTGAGCAGAGCCTAGCCTACTGATAAGCCTTTTAATCCTAAATTAATATCATGCACACAACTCGGTTAGTAACTTAATACAGCATTTACGACAACTCACGAGATTAAACCCTCACATCGAATGACAAAGTGCGATACTTAAGCATCCATTGAATTAACAATGAATGACAAAGCATAAACCCTAATGTGGGCAGCACTTAAACATCCATTGGATAGTTTAATCGATCGGACATTGAATCGTATCAGCGATCGAGTTAATACCTGGTATCGGAGCAGCACCCGACTAATTAAAGTTGTATTTTCGACTTTAGAGTAGCCTGACTTCGTTTTTGAAAGTTTTGATCGACACCAGTGGACTGTGCGAGTGACGGGCTATTTATAGTTAAAATTAGGACCTGTCGCGGCCCGCGTAAAACACCACCTTAACTTTACGCGGCCCGCGTGCCGCCCAGTCTACGACTAGCTTTGACCAGTCACAAGTAGGTTAGCCAGGTGGTTGCTACGTGGATCCGGAACACTTATCCAGTCAACACAAGTTTGACGCGGCCCGCGTAAGACACCCCTTGTCTTTTACGCGGCCCACCTGAGACCCAATATTTTGTTTTTCTTAGTTTTTAATATGTTTTAAGGTTTCAGGGGTCCGGGTTTGAACTTACGGGTATTTTTAGGATAATTTTGAGATTCCTTACATTCTCCCCACCTTAATTAAAATCTAGTCCTCGAGATTTACTGGAATAAGTGAGGATATTTTCGTTTCATCTTCGATTCCAGCTCCCACGTGTATTCAGGTCCTCTCTTTGAATCCCCCTTGACTTTGACAAGTACTAACCGTTTGTGTTTGAGAAATTTCACCTTTCTATCTTCAATTTGAAGAGGTTTCTCAATAAATATTAACTTTTCGTTTACCTTTATATCTTGGAGAGGTACTACCAGAGACTCGTCTGATAGACATTTCTTGAGATTGGATACATGAAATACATCATGTACTCCAGCTAATTCTTCCGGTAGTTGTAAACGATAAGCAACTGGTCATATGCGTTGGATTACTGAAAATGGTCCTATGTATCTTGGACTTAGCTTTCCTTTCTTACCGAATCGAACTACTCCTTTCCAAGGAGAAACTTTCAAAAGTACTTTATCTCCGACTTGAAATTCCAGTGGTTTGCATCGATTATCGGCATAACTCTTTTGACGATCTCGAGCCGTCTTCAGTCTTTCCTTGATTTGTGTGATCTTATCAGTCGTCTCTTGCACAATCTCGGGACCTGATAATTGACTTTCTCCTATTTCTGCCCAACAAACTGGAGTTCTACACTTCCTTCCATACAGTGCTTCAAATGGGGCAGTTTTAATGCTTGCATGATAACTGTTGTTATAGGAGAATTCAATTAATGGTAAGTGATCATCCCAGTTTCCACCAAAATCTATTACACATGCTAGGAGCATGTCTTCCATAGTTTGGATTGTCCTTTCACTTTGCCCGTCTGTTTGGGGATGATATGCAGTGCTTAAGTTTAGTCGAGTTCCCATTGCTTTCTGGAAACTTGTCCAAAAATGAGAAGTGAACCGACTATCTCTATCTGATATAATGGAGAGTGGAACTCCATGTAAGGATACTACTTCGTCTACATACAATTTGGCTAACCTTTCCATACTAAAGGTTTCCTTCATGGGTAGAAAATGAGCTGATTTGGTTAATCGATCCACAATTACCCAAATCGCATCATTACCTTTTCTGGTTTTGGGTAACTTAGTAACAAAATCCATTGTTATGAGTTCCCATTTCCATACGGGCATTTCTAATTGTTGTAGTAGACCTGAAGGTTTTTGATGTTCTGCCTTAACTTGTGAACATGTAAGACACTTAGAAACATATTGAGCTATATCCTTCTTCATGCCTATCCACCAGAAATTATTTCTTAAATCTTGGTACATTTTATTGTTTCCAGGGTGCATGGTATACCTAGATTTATGAGCTTCTTCTAAAATCTTATTTCTTAATTCTCCCTGCTTAGGTACCCAAATTCTGCTTTTGTGGAATCTCCAAATTTCATCAACTCCTTGTTCTAATTCTTTTAATCTTCCTTTCATTCCTTCAGCATCATCCTTGATTGTTGTAGCTTGAACATTTTTCAATTGTTCCATTAAATCTAATTGTAGATTTAACCTAAGAGCACGAACTCATCGTTGTTTTTCATGATACTTACGACTTAAGGCATCTGCAACTACATTTGCCTTTCCTTCATGATATTGAATATCACAGTCGTAGTCACTTAGTATTTCCATCCATCTTCTTTGTCTCATGTTTAATTCTTTTTGACCAAATATATATCTTAAACTCTTATGATCTGTATAGACAGTAAATTTACTTCCATACAGATAATGTCTCCAAATCTTAAGGGCAAAAATTACAGCTCCTAATTCTAAGTCATGAGTTGTATAGTTTTCTTCGTGCTTTTTCAATTGCCTTGATGCATATGCTATTACTTTCTTGTGTTGCATTAGCACACAACCTAATCCTAGTTTTGAAGCATCACAATAAACTTCAAAATCTTCTGTTCCTTCTGGTAAGGCTAAGATTGGAGCATTTGTTAATTTCTGCTTCAAGATCCTAAAGGCTTCTTCTTGTCTAGGTCCCCATTCAAACTTAACGGCTTTACAGGTTAGCTTAGTTAATGGTACAGCTATTTTGGAAAAATCCTTAATAAACCGTCTATAGTATCCAGCTAAACCTATAAAACTTCTAATTTCCATTGCAGATTGTGGAACCTTCCACTTGGTAATTGCCTCTATCTTAGCAGGATCTACATGAATACCTTCATGATTCACCATATGTCCTAGGAATTGCACTTCTTGTAGCCAAAATTCACACTTCGAGAATTTGGCATAAAGCTTTTCTTTTCTTAACAAAGTTAAGAGTGCATGCAAATGTTGACAATGTTCTGTCTGACTTTTGGAATAAATAAGTATATTGTCTATAAAAACAATTACAAATTTATCCAAATACGGTTTACAGATTCTATTCATCATGTCCATAAATGCTGCAGGAGCATTTGTTAACCCAAAAGGCATGACTGTAAACTCGTAATGACCATACCTAGTCCTGAAAGCAGTTTTAGGTATGTCTTCCTCTTGTACCTTTAATTGATGATATCCAGAACATAAGTCGATCTTAGAAAAATATCTAGCTCCCTGGAGTTGATCGAAAAGATCATCAATCCTAGGTAATGGGTATCGATTCTTAATTGTAACCTTATTCAATTCTCTATAATCAATACACATTCTCATTGAACCATCCTTTTTCTTTACAAACAACACTAGTGCTCCCCACGGGGATGAGCTAGGTTGTATGAATCCTTTACTTAGTAATTCATCTAATTGCTTTTTCAGTTCTAACATTTCGGTATAGGTGCCTTAGCTATCGGTGTAGTTCCTGGAATTAGATGAATTCTAAATTCTACTTCCCTATCTGGTGGTAATCCTGGTAATTCTTCTGGAAATATATCGGAGTATTCTGAGACTACAGGAATCTCTTTAAGTTCTTTACCCTTAGTACTAATGATTACTGAAATCATATATACTATGCCTTGCTTTCGTTCATAACTAGCAACTTTCATTACTGATATGAACTTCATGGGCTTACGTGGTTTATCTCCTGTAATCATAATTACTTCTCCAGTAGGTGTTTGAATTTCTATGGAATTCTGATCACAAAGAATTCGAGCATGGTTGGCTACTAACCAATCCATTCCTAACACAACATCAAATTCGGCTAATTTCATAGGTAATAGGTTTGCATGAAACTTATGACCTGAGAGTTCTATATTTTCCTTTTGCAAAACTTTATCTATGCTAACAGAATTTCCGTCTGCCGTTTCAACCGTAAAAATCTGCCTAAGGTTGGTTAAGGGTAAATTAAGAGCTTGGCAGAATGAAGTATTGATAAAACTTTGGTTTGCACCAGAGTCAAATAATACTTTTGCATATATGTTCTGAACTAAGAACGTACCAGCTATCACATCTGGGATTAACTCGGCCTCCTGAGTCGTTAATTGAAAGGCTCGAACATTCTTCTTGGTAGCTCCGTCAGCTATCTTGGCTTTGTTGTCTGCTGGTTTGATCAATTTAGGACATTCTGGTTTAAAATGTCCCTTTTCTCCACAGTTATAGCAGATCGTTGTTTTCTTTCTACAGTCTTCTTCACGATGTCCTACCATCTTACAAAAATTGCAGGTTATACTACATCTTCCATAATGTTTCTTTTTGCAATTCTTGCAGAATGGCAGAGTTGAGGATTGTCTCGTTCCTATTCTCTTGAAGCTGTTATTATTACCCGTACGAAATCCTTGGGTAATTTTCTGAGCCAGTTCCTTCTTCCGGTTTTCATCTCTTATGCGTACTAGCTCGTCGGTTAGGGTATTAGCTAATTCCACCGCATCGTCAATAGTACGAGGTCTCGCAGCTTTAACGATATTGCGGATTTCACCAATCAATCCCCAAATATAACGAGAAATGAGTACCGGTTCTGGCGAAGCCAGTGTTGGTACCACTCTAGCATATTCAAAGAATGTCGAAGTATAACCGCGACAATCTATACCCATCATTCGATGATTTAGAAACTTATTCGCCATTTGATCTTTTTCATATTCGGGACAGAATTTTCTTTCTACAAGACTCTTAAATTCTTCCCAGTTCATAGCATATGCCATCATCCTTCCTTTTGCTTGTAACACCGTGTTCCACCATTCTAGCGCCCCTTCTTTAAAAAGATTTGACGCGTACATGACCTGATCATCCTGAGCACATTTACTTATTGTAATCACTGCCTCGGTCTTTTCTAACCAACGCAGTGCTGCAGTCGCTCCTTCATTGCCTGCAAACTCAGATGGTTTACAAGCAAGAAATTCTTTATAAGTGCAACCAGGTGTTGCAGCTTTCATTTTCTTAGGGAGCGGAGCCTGCCGTGGATTATTATCATGATTAATATGATCATTGCCTCCTTTTACGCTATTACTGAAGTTATCTTCAGAAATACGTTTGCTAGGAACGATTTGTTGCGGTTCGATTGGGTTTCTAACAGCAGCAACTATTGCTGGAATAGCATTGGCTATCCCTTGAGCAACGATATTTTCTATATCTTGCCTAGTCATATATTGATCCCCCGGGTGTTGTTCAGATTGATTAACCTTATTTACTGGTTCATTATTAGCATTTTCCATCTGATAATTCATATAATTTATTAGTATCGAATAAATTAAAAATTTTACACAAAACAATCATACAAAGTTCATAACACAATTTAATCAAAACTATCGATTTCTCGATTTCATTTTTATATATTTATAATATGCGTCCATACACACTTTATCTTATAACCGTTTTATTGTTTATTTTACACATACTGATTTTTATTAATATTATTGTTATTATACAAACACAGATTTACTACCCACTTCTCTCTTTGCAATCTTTTAATAACGATGTTCCCTCTCATCATATTTCCATGAAATTTGTCCTCCTATCTCTCGGATCCTATTCCCAACATCCATCAGTTCTTCGCCAAAATGGCGAAGTTCAGCCATATTCTCGTTACCCATCGGCGGATTTGGTAGAGGTTCTGGATCGAATTGCGGGAGAAAGGAATAAGGACTGTTGATCAGGTTTTGGAACTGCCAATCATTTGTCCACCATTCATCTATCCCTAGAGGCTGGGTGTGGATTATAGGTTCTGGGATTGTTGGGTCCAAGTTCATTGGTAGTTGTGTTTCAAGAGTAGGGTGTAGATTATTATTAATTGGCCTGACGACATCACCGCTCGCCAATGCCCGATCTAATTCCTCTTGAAAAGGTAACTCCTCAACCTGTCTAGAACTTTCCCCAACTTCCCTCTGGGTTTGCCTAGAAGCTTCTCCATATTCCATTCCCGGTGGCCTAGAATCTCCTCCCAATTCCATTTCCAGTAGCCTAGAACCTTCACTCACCTCAATCCCCTTTCCTTTGTCTAATGGATTTTCTATTTAGGGATCTTCCTAGTTGTAGGCTTCCTCCTACGCACACGTCTCCATCCCACAAATCTCCTCCTTTTCTTGGGTTTAGGTTTCTCTGGAGGTGGAGCATTGAATTCCACATGTTCTTCTATGTCTGGTATATACCTATTGAAATATCTAGAAACCTCTATTTTTTCTGGATAGAGATTTAGGTTTTGAAGGGCTTCAGTCAAGTCATTCATCTGTTTAGCACATATGCAAAATACACAAATTACTAAAAATTTTTTTTCATAAATAACCTTTATTGCATACCGTGTGACTAATTAATACACAGAACAACTAACAATTTAAAACATATTAAGTTTATTGGAATTTATTTATTTACTGGATGGGTTTTCTAGCTTGTAGGTGATATGGTTGCTAAAACTTAAATATTTAAAGATTTGCATTCACGGCTACAGTGGCTAGCATATAAAGATCTGCCCATTTTTCATCTAACTTGTCTTCCCAAGGTGATTTACTGTCTATTTCTTGGGTTTCCTGTTTAACTTTCTTTTCTCGGAATTTCTTTATTTTCTCCTGACTTTTCCTAATAATTAAATTTATTTTATTAGGAGAAAGTGGTTCCTCATATTGTGCCTTTCGCACAAATATTCCTTCTTCAGGGATTGCAAAGTGCTTTGAGGGTTTGGTTTGGGATGAACTTCCCTTCTCGTTGGATGACCTATCTAATTTAAGATAGACATTGGAAAGCTTTTGCTTACCCATACTGTAACTAACAAATAGTCAGTTAATAAAACACATAATCACATAATAGCAATTAGTGAAATTAAGTATTTCTAAATACTTAATTGGCTTAATTCAGTGGCTCTGATACCACCTTTTTCTGTCACTGCCCCCGTCCCGGTTTGACCCGTTTCAGGAGCCGCGGGACAGAAATCCCGTGGTATTTATTTAATTGAGTTTAACAGCGGAAGTTTATTATCAGGATCTTTTTAAAGTTAAAATTTTCCCAATTATTTTATTTCACAACTTGGGATAGAACCCCGGTAATTTACAATCATTTGATTTCACAGAGAAATCTTTATTTTTACAAAACATGTTTCTTTATTTTATTAGGAGCCACTTTCTTAAGCTTGTAGTGCTTCACGACACTTTTCCTGAATCACAACAGATCACCTGAAACATGTTTGAAAAAGGTTTTGTCAGCAGGAAATACTGAGTGAATCATTCTATTTACTAAAACGACACATTTGTTATAATTTACAGTATTAAGAGCGATTATAATGTTTTTATATCAACCAACTACCCTCGGTATTTGTCACTCGACTCGTTTCTGTGACTATGGTCATATCACCCATTGGCTAACTCGTTGTCCAATAGTGAAGATTATCAAGTAATGTATACAAAACCCCACATACCGGCTGTAATATGGTGATTACAAAGACTTAATCCCTGTAATTATAACTCTGAAAATATTTAAGAATTTATAAAGCATTTTGATAAAAAGAGAATGACTCACATTGCAGATTTAATTGAGCAGAGCCTAGCCTACTGATAAGCCTTTTAATCCTAAATTAATATCATGCACACAACTCGGTTAGTAACTTAATACAGCATTTACGACAACTAACGAGATTAAACCCTCACATCGAATGACAAAGTGCGATACTTAAACATCCATTGAATTAACAACGAATGACAAAGCATAAACCCTAATGTGGGCAGCACTTAAACATCCATTGGGTAGTTTAATCGATCGGACATTGAATCGTATCAGCGATCGAGTTAATACCCGGTATCGGAGCAGCACCCGACTAATTAAAGTTGTATTTTCGACTTTAGAGTAGCCTGACTTCGTTTTTGAAAGTTTTGATCGACACCAGTGGACTGTGCGAGTGACGGGCTATTTATAGTTAAAATTAGGACCTGTCGCGGCCCGCGTAAAACACCACCTTAACTTTACGCGGCCCGCGTGCCGCCCAGTCTACGACTAGCTTTGACCAGTCACAAGTAGGTTAGCCAGGTGGTTGCTACGTGGATCCGGAACACTTATCCAGTCAACACAGGTTTGACGCGGCCCGCGTAAGACACCCCTTGTCTTTTACGCGGCCCGCCTGAGACCCAATATTTTGTTTTTCTTAGTTTTTAATATGTTTTAAGGTTTCAGGGGTCCGGGTTTGAACTTACGGGTATTTTTAGGATAATTTTGAGAGTCCTTACACCCACCACTGAGCCTTCCACATTTCAGCAGGCTCAGCAGTATTCTGTTTGGTGGGATGCGATGCGTGCTGAGATTGATGTTCTTCATGCCAACCAGACTTGGCGTTTGGTTCAGGCTCCCACTGACGCTAACATTCTTGCTTGTAAGTGGGTTTACAGGATTAAACATAATCCTGATGGATCAGTGAGTCATTATAAAGCCCGACTTGTTGACAAGGGCTTTCATCAGACTGAGGGTATTGACTACACTGAGACTTTTAGTCCTGTGGTCAAACCTAGTACTATTCGTCTAGTTCTTTCAGTCGCTTTCTCTCAAGGGTGGTCTATTCGTCAGGTTGATGTCAACAATGCGTTCTTACATGGGGATCTTTCTGAGACTGTGTATATGACCCAGCCCCAAGGCTTTTTTGACTCATCTAGACCACATTATGTTTGTCGCCTGCAGAAGGCTCTTTATGGCCTAAAGCAGGCTCCTATAGCTTGGTTTTCCAAGCTATCCACCGCTCTGCTTGCTGATGGTTTTACCCAGTGTCTTTCAGATGTATCTCTCTTTGTTTACAGTCGAGATTCGATACTCTGTTATGTGTTGATCTATGTTGATGACATCGTTATTACTGGGAGCTCATCTGATTTTGTTACTGGTCTGATTGTGCGCTTGCACTCTCAGTTTGCGCTCAAGGATTTGGGACAGTTATCATATTTTCTGGGTATTCAGGCTACATTTTCTGAGGATGTCTTACATTTATCACAGCAGCACTACTTACTTGATTTGTTACAGTGCACGGGTCTTGCAGATTGTCGTCCATTATCTACACTTGTCTCTTCTGGTAGACAGCTTTCTCGGCACGCTGGTGATCCTTTGTCTGATCCTACTATGTATCGGAGCACTGTCGGTGCATTACAGTATCTTGTGTTGACACGACCAGAGATTGCTTATGCAGTAAGTAAGGTGTCACAGTTTCTTCAGACACCTACTGATCGACACTGGGTCGTTGTCAAACGGATTTTACGGCATCTTAAGGGTACCATTTCTCATGGGTTGTGTATACGTCGGTCTACTTGTGTTGATTTACATGCTTATAGTGATGTTGACTGGGCTGGGTGTCCTGATGATCGACGTTCTACTACATGTTATAATGTTTTTCTTGGGCCCAACCTCATCAGTTGGAGTTCCAAGAAACAACATACAGTTGCTAGGTCGAGTACTGAGGCTGAATATCGAGCTCTTGCTCATACAGCTGCTGTGTTATGATGGATTACATCTATACTACATGAGTTACATATCACGATGACTTGTCCACTATCTCTTTGGTGTGACAATATTGGAGCTACATATCTTGCAGTCAACCCAGTGTTTCATCAGCGCACCAAACACTTGGAGATTGACTTGCATTTTATTCTAGACATTGTTTTGGGTGGTACTTTACATGTTCGATATGTTCCCACTACATTTCAGATTGCAGATATTTTGACCAAAGGATTGTCTGGTGTTCGTTTCGACAGTCTGAGGTCCAAGCTTCAACTGGATGCTCCCCGTTCAGCTTGAGGGGCATATTAGAGTATACAGAGGTGGTTAGATACTTAGAGCATGTGAGTTAGTTGAGTTAGTTAGCATGATTAGTTGTATAGTTGTTCTCCTATATATAGAGGTGCTTGTATTGATATTACTTACCACTTATGATATGAGATTGATATTCTTGAGCCTGATATTCTCTTTACCAACTGCCTATTTCCACACCTTTCACCATCATCTCTCTTTTCTTCTGAGTTTTGTCATCCTCTTTAACTCTCTTTTTAATCCTCTTAAACTCCCTAATCGGTATAAACCAGGTAAAACCATGTTACACCAATCCAATTTCGTAAATGGTTCATGTGGGTTGGGTATGGGGTCAAAATAGGTATAGTGGTATACTATACACGGGTCAAAACTGAGGCTGCTTCAAATGGAACTATGGTAGGCATTTAAACTATAAAACTTGATGATGATATCTGTTTTATTTTTTTAATTTGACATTGAATACCAATCTATTTAAGTTAACACTTAAAACATATATTTCTTTAAAAAAAATATATGTATGTGTTAAACGGATCAATCTGTGAACTTGCCAAGTCTACCCAAACACAACCCATGTAGCTAACTGTTTGAAATCCATACATACATATATATATATATATATATATATATATATATATATAGGTAGATGTTCTTGTAAAAAAAAGGGTTTTTTGTAAGAAAGAATCTACACCATTAGATCTTTGATCTAATGGTTGAGATCATAATGGCAAAATTGTAAATAATGTTTACTATTAATTTTCTAGATTAAGGGTATATAGGTAAATTTAACATTTTTAAATTAAGAAACTAACATTAATGCACATGTAACTTCCCCCGTCTTTTTTAAACGTCAATAACTTTTTATACGTAACTTTTTTGTAAAAAAAATTACACCATAATAATGAGCGTTTTTTTATCTTTAATATGAGTACCATATTGCTATACTTATATAGAGAAAAAAATATGTTTCGATCAGATGTTTAGTCCATGAATGGTGTTATATACTTGCTGAATGGTGTTATATACTTGCTGAATGGTGTTACTGAATGGTGTTATATACTTGCTGAATGATGTTATATACTTGCCGAATGGTGTTATATACTTGCTGAACAGTGTTATATACTTACTAAATGGTGTTATATACTTGCTGAATGGTGTTATATACTTACTGAATGGTGTTATATACTTACTGAATGGTGTTATATAGTTGTTGAATAGTGTTATATACTTGCTGAATGGTGTTTATCGAGATCTTTTAAAAAAAATCCAGATCCTATAATTAAAGTGGCGGTTATGGGAAGTTTTTAATTAATTGAATTAATGATAAAATTACTTGTTTACTCTTTTGAATTAATTTAGATTTATGACACATGTCATCTCCACAATATCTCTCACCTTTCTCACACTTTTAACCTTTTTTACAATAACCTTACCCTTGTTAATGATATGATATATGGATTTGTAACAATGTTTGTTTTTTGCAGTGAGAAATCCCTAATCGGTTACAAGAACCCAAAAATGGGATCTTCAACACACAATACCAGCTGATTCATGAACAATGTATCGATAACCGAGTTTGAACAGATAAAATCTGAAATATTATCCAACATTATGGCTTGTTTAAACCATCTATCCACGATCCCACCAAATCCTACTACACGTATTAATGCTTCCACACATGGTCTAATGTCACACCCAGATATTTCCACGTATTACCGGTGGGCCCGGTGGGGAGTATCGTGACGTAGTTGATATCATAGACAATTTATATTTATCACAGTTCAATACACAGCGGAAGTCGAAAGATAAAATCATCACAAACTGAATTAGAAGTAATATCAGTGTATTACAAAAACGGTTGTAAGGATCCACAGGCGGATCAAAGTTAACAAAAGATCATTGTTCAGGAGATTTTTAACATCTAAGCTTGCAAGACTCTTTATTGATGCTAGGAGTAGCCAGCCTATTCCGTTTAGTACCTGCACTTAGCCTTTTTGGAAAATACGTCAGTTTACACTGGTAAATACAATTAACCGACTCATTTTGAAAATTTTTATGAAAATGATTTGAATGCACAAGGCACAAAATATCTTTTATAACTTGGGATAATTATTTATATATAAACTTGTAAAAGAATTACATGTTCGTTATACGTTCAGTCGCCCGGGCTCAATACCGGGTTAAAGATTAATAGACACACCACATGATATAATCCCGCGGCGAGTTATTCTCAAACCGGCGGTTATACGTTTTATATATATATGCACTGGTAGGTGTATGCCTACACCCCGTGCTTAGGTCGTGGCCATTTCAATGAATGATGCCAAGGATATCCGGGACATGGTCATTAACCCCCCAAAGGCTTTAAGCAAACATAACAATTTAAACAGGTCATCTCAATAAATTAACCTTTATATGATTAAAAATTCAATGCCCGACCAAGCGGTATTTTATATACCGTACCCCAAGCCCGTATAAGGGAAAATAAGTTAAAAGTATTTACCTGAGCAAGTATATATCAAAATCAGCGAGTACAAGTATCTTTTACTGGTCTCCTAATCTGGAACAAAGGTTTTAATAACCTATTAGATTCCTAACGGGTCTTAATTAAGTCTAAACTTAGACCGGTTAGTTTTAAAGGAAGATATACGGTTCAAAACGCACGATTAAGCGAAGACCGGATTAGAATGTGGTTTAGGCCCGACAAGTTTGTATACTTGTATAATATGGGTAAACTAAACACATTCTGGATTTTGAGATAAAAATGATGAGGTTTGACCCGTTTCGGCTAATTTATGCAAACTAGTTACATAAACCGCACCGAACGCGAAATATGCGTAACGGGTAACTAAATGAGTCATGAACAGGTTTCCTAAGTTAATATGCCTTAAGTATGTTGTGATATCAGTAGGATACCTTCCATTATGCCCAAAAAGGATTTAAACTCAAATTATGCCCCGTATGGGTATTTTGGTCATTTTAAAGCTTATAAAAGAGTTTAAATATAAATCTGAGTTTCAGGTCTGATATAATCAGTAAAAATATTTAATTTTATAAGTCATAACAGTAGGGTATTGAATATATGTGAAATTTATCTTTTATAACCAAACTATGTACCGTAGGGGCATTTTGGTAATTTCACATAGGCTTTAAAGGTCAAAATTATAATTCTGAGTTCAAAACTTTTGCTTACTGTTTAATTATAAAAATTTACTTAAAACATCAGTAGATATTAAGTTTCATATGCCAAAAATAGTTTTAACTCATACTATGCGTTTAAAACGCGTAAAAGTCGGTTTTAAGCGATTTTCGGGTTTAGATAAGAAATTTGAGTTTTTGATTAGTTTATAAATTTCAAAATATGTTATTTATCATATAAAATCAGTAGCAAAAAGTTTGGTGTCAAAGTATTATGTAAAACTCATTTTATAGGCCAAAAGGGTAAAACCGACAATTATCAAATCAAGGCATGAACCCTATGCCATGATCAGTTTAAAAATAAATAAAAATATTCAAAAATACCAAAATATTATATTACATCAGTGGGTAAAAGGTTTGGTGTCAAAAATTGGGTTTAGATAGGCTTTATGCTAATTACGCCGTTTAATTAATAAAAAGCTTTCTAATTACGCTATTGAGCATAACTCTTAATCTAGACCTCAAACTGATGTCAAATTTTTAGGACAAGTTTATAAATCAATAATAAAGGTTTTTGTCCTCTCACATTTTCAAAAATCTTGTTTTAAGGTCAAAAGGGCATTATGGTCAATATTTAGGCATATAACGGAAACATGCACATGAATCGAATAACTAATGAACCAAGTTGTATAACCTCAGAGGGTTTTACTAATCTATAACCTGGTCCTAATAGAGCTCTAAGGCATTTCTAAAAGATGCTACATTGGGTCAGAACTGAAAGTCAAAGCAAAAGTCTACTTTTGCGACTTTCGGTTCTGAACCGAGCTTAAACTGAAAATTGTCGGGTTGGACATGTTTAGACATGTCCTTACATTCATTACGAAGTTATATGAGTGATAAAATAGGTTCCATGGCTTCTTCATTGTTAATTATGTGTTTATGCGAAAATTTGCTTTCTGTTGACTTTTTATAATTAGCTTTAACCCGACAATTGACCTAGTTAGAGTGGGAATCAGAGGGTGCCCTTTTAAGGGTTTATTACCCACATAATTACCAACTCAAAGCTACTTTCAATTCGAGAATTGACTGGACCATTAGTAATTAATCACTAAGTCAAACCTTAATTAGGACGGGTTTGACTTTAGGCCATTAAACTAATAAAACTGAATTAAGAGAGGTCAAGGAGGCTTACTGAAGTACTAAGCATGACTAATGACACTTAGGAAATGATCTTGAGCTCCAGGAGACTCCAGAAGTTGGGTTAGAATAATTTTTTCAAGTGAGTGCCCAAAAGTTGCAACAAGGAACTTCTTATATAGAGATTTTAATCCTACAAGATCATGCCAAACAAGTCTACAAGTGTTGTATGATGTTCCCAGGTGTCCCTATGCATGAAAACCCATTGGCCCTGCCCCTGGAATTCGAAAACAGGCCTCCAAAGGCGGTGCAACAGGCTGATACAGGCATCTGTCCAAGAAAATGGAGCTGGCAACTTTCAGGCGGCCCGCGTAAGGTTTAAAGAGACCTTACGCGGCCCGCGTCAAAACTCAAAACCGGGAAACATGTTTTAGTTGTTGCACTTTTGGTCCCTGGTCCTTCAATTCTTTATTTTACTTTCATTTATTGCAATATGGACCCCTATAGTTAACTTTTGAGGGCCTTGAGTCATAAACTAACTCCGTTAGGCTTCCGGTTAGTTGTACGATCACCCGAAACGTCTTGTATTCATCGGAACTTCATAAAATCAATTATCTAATATTCTTGTGAACGAAATATTGATTTATTTACAATTTTTTTGGGTTCGTTAAAGGTCACTCAGAGGTAACTTTCAACATGTTGACACTTTCACCCCTTTATGTTTCACAAGACCCTTGTTTTAAGCACCACGACTCTCAATGTTCGTTAATTTTATTCTTTAAAGAGTACGAACGTCGAGTGAGGTCAATCAGAGGCACAAGTTAGGCATGTTGACACTTTGGATCCTTTTTATTCACATATTTACATTGTTTGACAACTTTCGTCCATCAAGATCAATCTATACTACACGTTTAAGTCCATGACACGTGTCTTCATTATATTGGTCGTGAATTTACGAGGTGTTACATCTAATAGGATGTTGTTTGAGATGCTTCCAAAATGAACGATGAGATCGTTTAATATTTATCGGTACACGGTAATTTTCAGGATGCTTAAAAACCTCCCTTGCACGGTGGTGATTGTGAAAAAACAACAAGGCATTATTGAGAGGACCCGGATGCAATTCATAGCTCATTTTAGAGAATAAGAGGTTTTTAGACACTCTATTTGTAGTTTATTTGCTCTTGGTTAAGTCAATTTTTGTTGTATTTTCAATTGAAGTATGTGTATATATCATGTTCAAACAAACCTGCATGTATGTAAGTTTGATATGACTAGAGTCTATATAATAGTATTCAAAACAGTGTTCATTCTTACACATCCCATTCATTTTAGAGTTTTGTAGGTATTAATTTTCTGCACACACTCGACATAATATTAAATACATGTATTCTATTAAATACACCTCCTATTCATATTCACGTGAAGCTACAACTGGCAGAAGACATGTGATATATGTTTGTACTATCTTTTCTATTTATTGGCGGAAGACACTCGACATAATATTAAATACATGTATTCTATTAAATACACCTCCTATGGCTTCGTGAAGGATCACTTCCCTAAGTCCTCCATAGATTGAAACCCATATCCGTCCATTCAATCTTAGGATTCCATCCTTACCACATGATAACTGTTCTACAGTGACTCCCAGTTTTTCATTTGGATAATTAGCTTCTAATACGGCTTCCTTCTGTGTGGCTAACAGTCTTTCATTCAAACCATTCTTTAATTCAATGCTCTTGGCATTGATTCTTATGGGCTTTACCCTTTCCTTCCTACTTAAGGCATCGGCGACCATATTCGCCTTGCCTGGATGGTATCGGATTTCACAATCATAGTCGTTTAAAGTCTCCATCCATCGACGATGTCTCATGTTCAGATCCTTCTGATTGAACAGATGTTGAAGGTTCTTATGATCAGAGTAGATCACACACTTAGTACCATATAAATAATGCCTCCGCAGTTTTAGTACAAACACAACGGCACCCAACTCCAAGTCATGGGTGGTGTAATTCTTCTCGTGCACTTTTAACTGTCGAGAAGCATAGGCAATGACCTTGCCTTTCTTCATGAGCACACACCCCATACCAGTGTGTGATGCGTCGCAGTATACTACAAATTCCTCTATTCCATCAGGCAATGTTAACACAGGTGCATTGCTCAACTTCTGCTTGAGAATGTCAAAGGATTCTTGCTGCTTAGGACTCCAGTCAAACTTGATATTCTTACGGGTTAGTGAGGTTAGGGGTGCAGCAATCCTTGAGAAGTCTTCAATAAAGCGTCTGTAATATCCTGCCAGACCCAAAAAGCTACGAATCTCTGTGGGCGTCTTCGGCTCTTGCCAGTTCATGATAGCTTCAATCTTAGCGGGATCCACTTGGATACCACGCTCACTAACCACATGTCCAAGAAATTAGACTTCACGAAGCCAAAATTCACATTTTGAAAACTTGGCGTAGAGCTTCTCATGCTGGAGAAGTTTATGAATACAACAAAGATGCTTTTCGTGGTCAGCTTGATTCTTTGAATATCTAAGAATGTCATCAATGAAGACGATGACAAACTTGTCCAGGTATGGCTTGCAGACGCGGTTCATGAGATCCATGAACGTCGCTGGTGCATTAGTGAGCCCGAACGGCATCACTAAGAACTCGTAGTGACCATAACGAGTCCTAAATGCAGTCTTGGGCACATCTTCATCTCTAACCTTCAGCTGATGATAACCTGACCTTAAGTCAATCTTGGAGAAGTAACTTGCCCCTTGCAATTGATCGAATAGATCGTCGATCCTGGGCAATGGATATCTGTTCTTGATAGTGACCTTGTTAAGCTCATGATAATCGATGCATAGACGCATCGACCCATCTTTCTTCTTCACAAACAGGATCGGTGCTCCCTAGGGAGACGAACTAGGTCTAATAAATCCTTTGGCTAACAAATCATCCAGTTGGGTTCTCAACTCTTTCATCTCAGTTGGTGCTAATCGGTAGGGTGCTCTCGCAATAGGTGCTGCTCTAGGTATAATGTCGATCCTGAACTCCACTTGCCTATCTGGGGGTAAACCAGGTAGTTCTTCAGGAAATACTTCCGGATATTCAGAGATGACAGGGATGTCTTCAACCTTGGGTTTTGGTTCATCGATAGTTACTTGTGCCATGTAAATGACACAACCCTTCTTTAAACATCTTGACGCCTTAAGCATAGACACTTGCTTAGGCAATCCATACTGAGTGTATCCCTGTATGGTAAGTGGCTCACCATACGGAGTCTTGATTACCACTTGTTTCTTGTCACAAACAATCTGGGCTTGGTTATGAGATAACCAATCCATGCCTATCACTATGTCGAAACCAGCTAATTTCAAAGGAAGCAAGGATAACGGAAAAGAGTGGTTCCTAATGGACATAAAGCATCCATCTAACATAGTTGAGACAGTTTCTAAGGTACCATCAGCCAACTCTACTTCATATTTCATGCTTAGGGCTTTAACAGGCAGATTTAACAACTTACAAAACTTATCATCTACAAATGACTTATCCACACCCGAATCAAATAACACCCTTGCATAAACATCATTTATAAGGAAGGTACCTGTTATCACATTATCATCCTGAACTGCTTCTCGTGCATCCATTTGAAAGACCCTAGCATTGGTCTTTTTGGCTTCTTCAGGCTTTTTGACATACTTAGGGCAGTTGGACTTGATGTGCCCCTTCTCGTTACAGTTATAGCACGTTGCATCCTTTATCTTCTTGCACTCTATCGTCTTGTGCTCAGAAGACTTACAAATCCCACAAGCTCTTGGCTGTGATTGGGATTTCTATTCATACCTGCATTTTCCCAGATGACGTTTCTTGCACACTTTACACTTGGGCTTCTCGCCCGACTGCTGATCATCCTTTCTAAACCCGGAACTCTTCTTGTGGTCAGAGTTCCCTTTGTGCTTCTTGTCAGAACGACATGAGTTATCAACCTCACGTTTTCTCTTCTCAGCATCAGAATGCCTAAGCGATCGCTGCCTGATCGCATCCAAAGTAAGGGATAATGATAAATCAGCCGCTGACCTAAAAGTAGCAGGTCGGGATGCCTTCACACTAGCTTTGATTTCTGAGGTTAAACCCCCAATAAAACGGGCTATACGTTTTGGTTCCGGGGTAACCAGGTATGGAACCAAACGTGACATGGTATTGAAGCTAGTAAGGTAAGACTGACAGTCTAGGTTTTTCATTACCAAAGATAAGAAGTCAACCTCGATCTTTTCAACCTCATGCTGAGGACAGTAATTTTCTTTGATGAGAGTAACGAACTGCTCCCAAGACATGCCATGCAAATGGACTTTTCCAGTAGCTTGGATCAGAGACCTCCACCAAGCTAGCGCTTCTCCTTTAAATGACTGAGATACAAACTTCACAACATCCTTATCAGCGCAACCACTGATATCAACCACAGTGTCCATTTCATCAAGCCAAGTCATACAATCGATGGCTCCTTTCTCCCCTGTAAAGTCTCTACGCTTGCAGGAGACAAAATACTTATATGTACAGGACTTACCACGTGGTTCTTGTTTGAGCTCAATCTTCTTTGACGGAACACTATGCTGATTTGAGGAGTGATGATCGTCATCCCTCCTTGATCCATCATGTTTAGGAGGTGGCTTACTATGAGCCTCAGAGTGAGTCTTAGGTTTAGAATGGGGTACAGATGAGGTCTTACTTCGAGTACCACTTGACTCGTTAAACTGCCTATCATGGCCTTGGTAACAACATTATCAATCAACGCTTGAAGTTCCGCACCAGTTACGTTGATTCTGGTAGTATCATGATTCTCCTTTGGATGACTGTTGATTTCTTTGGACTCAGCCATGTAGCTTGATTGCTACATAAAATGATGACAATGATTTGCTAAGAGATTTATAATAGATTTGTCATCTTATTAATCTATTAACCATGGTATTAAAGAACCATATTGGTTAATTTGTTAAGTAATTCATTCAGGATTTTTCGTTAATAATCCCTTAGTTATAATTACATATAATAATGGCACAAAAGGCCAAGTCTCATGGACATATTCAAATTATAAGTCAAGATCTTATAGGATCGAGGTACTAAGGCTTGAATCATAGTTCATTACCTTTCTTGACAGGGAGTTATAGGCTACAATTGTCTTTTGTCTTATATGACAATAATTATGGCCCGTAGGCATTACATCACAAATGGATGTTTAAATAATAAAGAAGAAATTGGAATAATCCAATATAAGGATGACGCGTGTGATTTTACTAATCACATCAGCCAGGAATGTTAACATGTTTTCAGATGTTAACAAGGATTTGAATCTTTTCAAACAGGTTTTACCATCATGGCCAGGTCTTATAATGACATGCAGGCTAGGTTATACCTTTTAAGATTCTTATTTAATAATTAAAAGTAGATCTTTTAAAAGGAATGACATATTTTGGATTTATTTATTTATTTCATACATATTACATTTATGCATATAATGACAAATTTAAAATTCAAATTATAACATGCCATTAAAATTTAAAGAGTACATATTGCCCTAAACGGGACTTTAACTGAAATAACTTGCCCACGCAGGGGCTAAATAGAAATGACATGCCCACGCAGGGGATAAACAGAAACTACAAGTCCTCGCAGGGACTGGTTACAGAAACAGATGTCCATGCAGGGACTTGATTGAAAATTAAAGAAATACAAATAAAGGATTTAATGATCCTTTTTGCTCTTCCCCTTGATTAAGCTCGCCAACCCTTTAAGGAATCCCCGGTGGCTTCTTCGATCCTCACGAACCTCCCGCTCCACCTGGCTCAACCTTTGTAAAATCTCCCGTTGCTGTGGCGGCTGGATCTGCGGTGGCTGCGGCTGCAAAGGTTGAGGAGGTGGCGGGTATTGGTACCCATAAGCCGGGTACCCAGTCCCCCAGGGAGCTCCATAAGGCCCTTCGGGATGGAGGGCATTGTAGTTTGCCATTACCAGGTATGGGTCAACCTCGGCGTAGTTGTAGTTAGTATGGGCCGGCTGCTCAAAAGGGTTGTATGCCGATACACCGGTGTATGTAGGAATTGGGTTGTTATAACCCACCGGTGGCGGTGCGACCGGCGCAGACTCCACCTCAGAAACAGGGTTCGAAGGCCCACCCATCCACCCATCTGTGGGTCTTCGTATAGTGGCGGATAATGACTGCCACTGGAAGGTTGAGGAGTGCTGATACGCACTCCCCCTCGCACGAACATCCGTGCGTTTGATCTTCTCCTCCTCGGTGGCTCCGGAGGCGGCTGCTGCACTGGTGGTGGTGGCGGTGGAGTAACCGCTACAAAGCGCGAATCCTCCGAGGGATCCTGCTGCTGCTGCTGCTCTGAGTGATAACTGGGTGTAAACACCTAGTCATATTGGGCAAATCTTGCCTAGTAGCTGTTTGGACCACGATAAGGTGATCCATGGTATGATGACCCATCCGAGATCTCGATGGGGTGAGTAGGAGTCCCGGTTGGTGGCTCGGCGAGATCCGTGTCTTCATCCATGTCCATTCCCTGAGCTTCAGGGAAATGGTCTTCTGGGCCCAATGGGTGATGACCCATTGGTTCTTCAATTAGGTTTACCGGGTTGAACCGGCTCTGGAAATAGGGTGTTGGGTGATTGAAGGAGTGGTGTGAGTTTGAGAGTTGGAGAGGGATGAAGGAAGGATGTGAGTTGTGGGGCTCGTTTTCCGACTGCGGCCCGAATGAGTGAAGGTATGAAGGTGACGAACTTAGCGAGACAGATCGCCTCGCTGGCTCCAGATAGGTCCTCCAGTCCTCTTGAGGACTGGTGCTTACGTTAACGGACGGTGTTCGCTGGCGGGATGGTCCGGCTTCATGGTCGTTTGGGGCGTTGAGTGGCCCCTTTCCTTTTCCTCCTCTGCGAAATCTGGGTGGCATCGATCAGCAAAGTAAATAAAGATCTGCATATCGATCAACGAACTTAAATGAGATTTATGTATGAAACAGCGAATTTGTATGTATATTTAAAGGAAATAGCGAAGTTAATATATCTTTCTCACACTTTTAACCTTTTTTTAACAATAACCTTACCCTATATAGGTAGAGGTTCCTGTAAAAAAAAAAAGGTTTTTTTTGTGAGAAAGGTAAGAAAGAATCTACACCATTGATCTAATGGTGTAGATTCTTTCTTACCTTTCTCACAAAAAACCTTTTTTTTACAGGAACCTCTACCTCATTAACAAATATAGTAAAATAAACCAGTTCAAGTTTGTTTGACCCGAAACACTTCTTCTTCAATATTTATAATTATGAGTAACACCTCGAAAATTCACGTCCTATAAGGTATTGACACGTGTCATAAGTTTGAACGTGTGAAATAATGTTCTAGAAGGACTAAAGTTGACAAACAGTGAAACTGTGTAAATATAAGGGTCCAAAGTGTCAACAATGAATAAATATATGTTACGTTAACCCTACTTGATGTTTATAACCTTAAACGAATGGATCATGGATCATACGAAGCGAATTGTGAAAGAAAGTAAGAGATTACAAACTATAGGGGTTAAATGTGTCAACATGTTAAGTTATACCTCTGAGTGACCTTTTAGCAAACCCGAAGCCTTGTAACGATTAATTATGCTCACTAGAATCTACCATAAAAATTTCACCAAGTTTCGTTACCGTATGAGACAGTTGTGATAAAATTCGTGTGTGAGGGTTAGAATCGTTAACATTGAAAGTTAGGGCTTTTCGGGTGATCACAAAGTTACCCGAGGACTTAACAAAGATGGTATAAGCCCTAAAGCCCCCATATGTTATTTATAAAGCCTCAAAATGCAAGAATACCATGTGAAAGCGATGTTTCGGGGGACCAGGGACCAAAACTGCAAAGATAATAGCCTGATGAAGGGCTAGCGCACCGCTACAATTGTAGCGTAACGGTGCGCTAGCATTGCCCAGCGACAGAAATGAAGGACAGGTGCCTGTTTTCATGTTGTAACCGACTTTAATTGCAAGTTTTCGATTCTATGGGCTTGCTATACTGGTTTTTAGACATTATAGGACACTTGTAAGGATCCAAGATCATTTATAGCTTTGGGTGTCAAGAATCTATGATGTTTAAAAGTCTAGATAAGAACCTCATGTTTTGCAACATTTGTATGTTCATCTCATCTGCACTTCTTGAAGACCTCTGGAGCATAAGGATCATTCCCAAGCCTTCTTAATCATCCATTAATCAAGTGTAAGTAACCTTGACCCTTCTAAATTAAGTTATCCTTAGTTTATAGCCTAGAAGTCAAACCGTCGTAACTACGGTTTGACTTAGCGATAAAACACAATCGATCCAGAGTTTTGTCGAAATAAAAGTTGTTATAAGTTGGTATTTATGTGGACTTTAAACCCTTAAAAGGGCATCCACTGATTCGAATCCTAACTATGTCGTTTGTCGAGTCAAACTTCTTTCGAAAAAGTCAACAGAACCATTAAACATGAAATTAATGATTCAGAGGGCGTGTAATCTGTTTTAACATACATATAACTTGAAAATAAGTAAAATAACTTGTCTACGCTTGATTGATTCGACAACTTTCTGTTTTGAACCGATTCGGAACCGAAAGACGCAAAAGTTTGACTTTTGCTTTGACCTCAGTTCTGACCCGGTTTAGATAGTTTTAGACATGCCTTAAAGTTCCATTAGGACCTAGTTACATGTTGGTATAACCATCTGCGTTTATACCACATGAATCCCTAATTGTCCGATGTTTCCGTTAATCGCCTAAATATTGACCGTAATGCCCTTATGATTATAAAACGAGATTTTTGAAGATATGAAAGTAAAATAATCTTAGTTACTGATTATTAAGCATGTCCGTAAATTTTTACATCAGTTGGATATATAGATTAGGAGTTATGCTCAATGACGTAATTAGGACGCTTCTTAGCGATTTAACGGCGTCATTAGCGTAAAGCCTATCTAAAACCCATTTTTGACACCAAAACTTTTACCCACTGATGTAATATAATATTTTGGGATTTTTGAAGATTTTTAATTATTTTTAAACTGATCATAAGCTAGGATTAGTGCCTTAATTCGGTTAATACCGAATATACCCTTTTCGGCCATAAAATGAGTTTTACAAACCCTTTTGACACCAATCCAATTGCTACTGATTTTAAATATTAAATAGAGTGTTTTGAACCTGTTTAACTGATCAGGAAACTCAGAATCTTATTTTAACCCGTACGTCGCTTAAAACGGCTTTATACGCGTACTATACGCATAGTTAGGGTTTAAAACTATTTTGACATATAAGACTTATAACCAAATGTTATAACTTGTTAAAATAAACTAATTTACTGATGTATTCAGACCCGGTTCACAGAAATGTAATTAATCCCTTTTATAATCTTTAAAATGACCAAAATACCCCTACGGGGCTTAAAATGCGATTAAACTCGTTTTGGGCATAACGGAAGGTATCTTACTGATATCATGATATATTTAAGGCATGTTAACTTAGGAAACCTGTTTAGGACTCTTATGGTTACCCGTTACGCTTCATACGCGTTCGGTTCGGTTTATGTAACTAGTTTACATAAATTAGCCGAAACGGGTCAAACCTTATCGGTTTTATCTCAAAATCCAGAATGTGTATAATATACCCATATTAAGCAAGTCTTCAAACTTGTCGGGTCTAAATCACATTCTATCCGGTCTTCGCTTAATCGTGCGTACGAACCGTATCTTTAAAACTAACCGGTCTAAGCTTAAGCTTAACTAAAGACCCGTTAGGATTCTAATAGGTTATTATAAACCTTCGTTCCAGATTAGGAGAACCAGTAAAAGATACTTGCACTCGCTGATTTTGAACTATACTTGCTCAGGTAAATACTTTTAACTTATTTCCCTATACGGGCTTGGGTAAGGTATATAAAATACCGCTTGGTCGGACATTGAATCTTTAATTGTATATGGTTAAAGTATTGAAATGTTTCGTTTAAATTGTTTTGTTTGCTTAAAGCCTTTGGGGGGTTCATGACCGTGTCCCGGATATCCTTGGCATCATTTTACGAAATGGCCACGACCTTAGCACTCAGGTGTAGGCGTACACCTGTCAGTGTCTCATAAATAAAGTGGTGTGTTTATTGATCTTTAACCCGGCTCGATCCGGGCTACTGAACGCATAAGGAACATGTAAATCTTTTACAAGTTTATATATTTAAATAATTATCCCAAGTTATAAAATATTATTTGTGCCTTGTGCCTTAAATGCATTTTCTTAAACTCTTTTAAAAATGAGTCGGTTGATTGTATTTACCAGTGTAAACTGACGTATTTTTCCTAAAAAGGTTAAGTGCAGGTACTACGCGAAATAGGCTGGCTTGTCTCCTAGCATCCACAATAAGTCTCGCCAGCTTGGATGTCATAAACTGTTGAACATTTGTTTCCTTTTTATTTTGATCTACCTGTGGATTTATATTCGACTATTTGTGATACTTAATATTACAATATCTTTTGGTTGAATTGAATCTATACTTTGCTTCCGCTGTGCATTTAAATATTGTGTTGTTTGACTATTATGTTGCCAACCACGTCACGATACTCCCCTACCGGGCCCACCGGTAACACGTGGAAATTTGGGGTGTGACAGGTTGGTATCAGAGCCAACACTGAGTGAATTAAACACTAGCCTTTTGTGTTTAATCTCAGTTACACAATTGCACATTCCTAAATCTTCGAGTCTAGACAAAGAACTTAGGAATAATCCAAAATGTTTTTATTTTAATTTAATTGTGTCCTTTATTTTTCCTTGTTATTACCTTTGTTATATTAACAGGTTAAGCAATGCCGCCAAGATTCAGACGAGGAAATCGAGGAAAGGCGCCGATCAGCGCCCCTAACGACCATGAGGCCGGGCCTTCAGGCCGGCGAACTCCTTCTGTTACAAGGAGTATAGATCTGAGAGAACCTTGGAGGGTCTATGAGGAGCCTTCCAGGCAATCCACGTCACATAGCTCCACGCCTCCATATTTTCACTCTTTTGGGCCTCAGTCAGAGAATGAGCCCAACAACCCGCAACCTTCATACATACCGTTACCGCGATCCTCATCGCAAGATTCCTTCCGCGACCCTACTCCTGTTTTTCGGGGTCAGTTTAACCCAGCGGAGTACCTACCAGAACAAGTGGGCTTTAACCCACTAGGACCAGAGGATCACTTTTCTGGTGATCAAGATATGGACGAGGACACAGATCCCATTGAAGCTTCAACCGGATCCTTGAACCATCCTTTCGTGATCTCAGACGGTTCGTCTTTTCACGGAACACCATACCAGGGTCCGGATAGTCACATGGCACGGTTCGAACGGTGTGAGTGGTACTATACACCGTCTGAACACTCATCACCACACCAGCAGCCGCCCCAGCAGCAGCAAGATCCCTCTGGGGATCCACGTTTCCAGCAGCAGCAAGATCCCTCTGGGGATCCACGTTACGTGCAGCAAAATCCCTCTGGGGATCCACGTTTTGAGGCAGTCACGCCACCGCCTCCACCGCCGCCAGTTCATCTAGAGCCTCCTGAACCACCAAGACGTAGGAGGACTGGCGCACGGATCTCAACAAGAGAGGTGGATTTTCGTCTCAACACCCCTCAGCACTCTAGCGGCAGCCACTACCCGCCTATATATGAAGGCCCACAGATGGGTGGACCTTCAGTTCCAGTTTCGGAGGTGAATTCGGCACCTATTGCACCGCCATCACCGGGTTTTGGCCACCCTATCCCTGCTTATACTGCTCCGGCAGCTTACAACCCTTACGGACCGCCATCATACCATAACTATAATTATGCCGAGGCCGACCCATACCTAGTGGCAGCAAACTACCTTGCCCAAAACCCTGAGGGACCATATGGTACCCCTTGGGGAATGGGACATTAAGCTCGAGGGTATCAAGTACCTGCTCAGCCGCCACCACAGTATCAGCCACCACAGTACCAGCCACCACGGTTTTCTCCACCAGAGTAGGAGAAGCTCCGTCAAAGACTGGACAAGGTTGAGCGAGACCTCCAGAAGGAGCGTAAGAAGAATGAGGGATTCATGAGTGGTTTGGCAAACTTGCTGAAGGGAAAGAAGAAACGGGATCGTTAAATCCCAATATATATTGTTGTATTTCTTTGTTTAAATCAAGTCCCTACGTGGACATTTATTTATGTGTGTATGTAGTCCCTGCGTGGACATCTACCTTGGTACTTAGTCCCTACGTGGACTTGTCTTTATTAGTCCCTGCGAGGACACTTATTTTAGCAAACAGTCCCTGCGAGGACTTGTATTGCCAGTATAGCTCCTGCGTGGGCAAATGTTTCTGTGAAAAGTCCCGTTTAGGGCAAAATGTACTACTTTTAGTTTTAATGGAATGTAAGTTTATAAATTTCATCTTTGCTATGTTATGCATAATTAAATTATATATGAAATAAATAAATCAGAATCATTCCTTTTAAAAATCTATCTGCCTATGTTATTTTTAATTAAGGATCTTAAAAGTATAACCTAGCCTGCATGTCATTTTAAGACCTGGCCCAAATGGTAAAACTCGTTAAAAAGATTCAAATCCCTGTTAACATCTGAAAACATGTTGACACTCCTGGCAGACATGATTCGTTAAAAACACACGTGTTATTATTATATATGGATCTTTTCAAAGATTCTAAACCCAAATAAATGATCTCTGAATCATGGGTTAAATCATTAATAAATATGATCAGTTCTTTTTACCATCCATTGGTAATGGAATGCCTACGGGCCCTTCTCATTTTCATATGAGACAAAAGACAGTATTAGTCTGTGACCCTGTCTGATAAAGGTAATGAACTTTGTTCAAACCTTCATGCTTTGATCCTCTGAAATCATAGCTTATAATCTAAATTGTCCCTGTGATTAGGCCTTATGTGCTAATAAAACTATTATTGTTTTATAATTAGGATAAATTATATTAGAAATCCTAAATTTATGTGAGTAATAAATTAACCAGATATGGTCTATGTTTACCACGGTTAATAAAATTGCCATAAAAGACAATTCTATAATAAACTCACCAATAAATTATTGTCGATATGTTACAGTTCAAGATACATGGCAGACTCAAACGAGGTCAACAGTCACCCAGGGATAGTGCATGATAATGGCAGAGTAAACGTAGCGGGTGCAGAATTACAAGCAATGATAGATAATGCGGTTAATAGAGCTATGGATAGACAGCTCCATGAATCCGGTGGTACCCATACAAGGACCCAATCTGCACCACACTCTAGAACACCCTCCAGGACCCACACTGCCCACAACAGTAATTCTCACCACTCGTCAAACCGAAGGAGTGTTCCATCCCAAAGAGTCATACAGGATCAAGAACCCCGTAATAGGGGTTGCACCTATAAGTACTTTGTTTCGTGCAAACCCAGGGACTTCACTGGGGAAAAAGGAGCTGTTGATTGCATGACTTGGATGGACGAAATGGATACTGTGGTGGATATCAGTGGTTGCCATAATAGGGATATAGTGAAGTTTGTCTCACAGTTTTTCAAAGGAGAAGCATTAGCTAGGTGGAGATCCTTGATCCAAGCTACAGGGAAAGTCCCGTTATACAACATGACCTGGGAACAGTTCATGGCATTAATCAAGGAAAATTTCTGCCCTCAACACGAGGTTGAGAGAATTGAATCTGACTTCTTGGCGTTGGTCATGAGAAACCTTGACTGTCAAGCCTACCTTACCAGTTTCAACACTTTGTCAAGGTTGGTTCCATATTTGGTAACTCCGGAGCCTAAACGTATAGCTCGATTCATTGGGGGTTTGGAACCGGAGATCAAGGCAAGTGTGAAGGCCTCCAGACCAACTACTTTTCGGTCAGTAGCGGACATATCATTGTCCCTTACCTTGGATGCTGTCAGGCTGAGGTCACAGAGGAAAAATGATACCGAAAAGAGGAAGCGTGAGGATGACAACTCACGACGTTCAGACAAGAAGCAGAAGGGAAACAATGACCAAAAGAAGGGGTCAGGATTTAGGAAGGATGGTCAGCAGTCGGGTGAAAAACCCAGATGTAAAATCTGCAAGAGGCAGCACTTTGGGAAGTGCAGGTATGAATCGAATTCGAATTTACAATCGAAAGCTTTTGCATGTGGGTTGTGCAAGTCCAAGGAACACAAAACCTTGGATTGCAAAAAGATAAAGGATGCGACCTGCTACGGTTGCAATGAAAAGGGGCACATCAAGAGCAATTGCCCAAAATACGCCAAGAAGCCCGAAGAGACTAGGAAGACCAATGCTAGGGTCTTCAGGATGGATGCTAAGGAAGCCGTCAAGGATGACAATGTGATAACAGGTACCTTTCTCGTAAATGATGTTTATGCGAGAGTGTTATTTGATTCAGGCGCTGATAAGTCGTTTGTAGATAATAAGTTTTGTGAATTGTTGAAACTACCTGTTAAAACTTTAAGTGTGAAGTATGAGGTGGAACTAGCAGATGGCACTTTAGAAACCGCTTCAACCTTATTAGATGGATGTTTAATATCCATTAAGAATCACTCTTTTCCTTTGTCCCTATTTCCTTTAAAACTAGCCGGTTTCGACATAGTTTTGGGTATGGACTGGTTATCACATAACCATGCCCAGATTATTTGCAATAAGAAGCAAGTGATGATCAAGACTTCGTCTGGTGAATCACTTACTATCCAGGGAGATACCCAGTATGGGCTGCCCGAGAAAATGTCTATACTCAAAGACTCTAAGTGTTTGAAGAAGGGCTGTGTCATCTACATGGCACAGGTGATTATTGATGAGCCGAAACCCAAGATTGGAGATATCCCAGTCATTTCTGAATACCCCGAAGTATTTCCTGAAGAACTACCTGGTTTGCCACCAGATAAGCAAGTAGAATTCAGAATTGACATTATTCCTGGATCAGCACCAGTTGCAAGGGCGCCTTATAGGTTGGCACCAACAGAGATGAAGGAATTGAGGATGCAGCTAGATGATTTGCTAGCCAAAGGTTTCATCAAACCTAGTTCGTCTCCTTGGGGAGCACCAGTTTTATTTGTCAAGAAGAAGGATGGATCGATGCGACTGTGCATCGACTACCGTGAGCTTAATAAGGTTACTATCAAGAATAGGTATCCTTTGCCTAGAATCGACGACCTGTTCGATCAACTTCAAGGGGCAAGTTTCTTCTCGAAGATTGACTTGAGGTCAGGCTACCATCAATTGAAGGTTAGAGATGAAGACGTGCACAAAACAGCATTTAGGACTCGTTATGGTCATTACGAGTTCCTAGTGATGCCTTTTGGGCTCACTAATGCACCGGCCGCGTTCATGGATCTCATGAATCGCGTTTGCAAGCCACACTTAGATAAATTTGTCATCGTTTTCATCGACGACATTCTCATCTACTCAAAGAACCAAGCTGACCATGAGAAGCATCTTCACTGCATTTTGGAACTACTTCATAAAGAAAAGCTCTATGCCAAGTTCTCGAAGTGTGAATTTTGGCTTCGGGAAGTCCAATTTCTTGGACATGTTGTTAGTGAGCGTGGTATCCAAGTAGATCCCGCTAAAGTGGAAGCTGTCATGAATTGGCATGAGCCAAAGACGCCTACAGAAATACGTAGCTTCCTAGGGTTGGCAGGATACTATAGGCGATTCATTGAAAACTTCTCAAGGATTGCTGCACCCCTGACTTCGCTGACACGTAAGAAGATTAAGTTTGACTGGGGTCCTAAGCAGCAGGAATCCTTCGATATTCTGAAACAGAAGTTGAGCAATGCTCCAGTACTGACATTGCCTGATGGAATAGAGGAGTTTGTAGTTTATTGTGATGCATCACACACTGGGATGGGATGTGTGCTTATGCAGAAAGGCAAAGTCATTGCCTATGCTTCACGCCAGTTAAAGGTGCACGAAAAGAATTACACCACCCATGACTTGGAGTTGGGTGCCGTTGTATTCGCACTAAAACTGTGGAGGCACTATTTATATGGAATAAAATGTGTGATCTATTCTGATCACAAAAGCCTTCAACATCTGTTCAACCAAAAGGACTTGAACATGAGGCAACGCCGTTGGATGGAAACTCTGAATGATTACGATTGTGAAATAAGATACCATCCCGGCAAGGCGAATGTAGTCGCCGATGCCTTGAGTCGGAAGGAGAAGATGAAACCCATCCGAATCAATGCCAAGCGCATGGAAATCAAGAACAATTTGATAGAAAGATTGTTAGCTGCACAGAAGGAAGCTGTGTTGGAAGCTAACTATCCTAACGAAAAGCTAGGAGTAACTGAGGAGCAGTTATCTCTTAGTAAGGATGGAATTCTTAGATTGAATGGACGGATATGGGTTCCAATTTATGGAGGACTCCGAGATGTTATCCTCCAGGAAGCCCACAGCTCTAAATATTCTGTTCATCCTGGAGCTGATAAAATGTACCAGGATCTAAGGGCAAACTATTGGTGGATAGGCTTGAAGAAGTCTGTAGCTACCAATGTAGCTAAATGCTTGACGTGTGCGCAAGTCAAGGCAGAACATCAAAAACCGTCAGGTTTGCTACAACAACCTGAACTTCCTACTTGGAAGTGGGAAATGGTAACTATGGATTTTATCACCAAGTTACCCAAGACAAGGAAAGGAAATTACACCATCTGGGTGATAGTTGACCGACTGACTAAGTCAGCACATTTCCTACCCATTAAGGAGACCTACAGCTCCGATATATTAGCCCAACTGTACGTGGATAAGATTGTAGCTTTACATGGCATACCTGTGTCTATTATCTCTGACCGAGATACTAGATACACATCACATTTTTGGAAAAGCTTCCAACAATCTTTGGGCACACGTTTGAACTTTAGTACGGCTTACCATCCACAGACAGACGGTCAGAGTGAGCGTACTATTCAAACGTTGGAAGACATGCTTCGTGCATGTGCAATTGACTTGGGTGGTAATTGGGATAAGAACTTACCATTAATTGAGTTCTCCTACAACAATAGCTACCATACCAGCATCAAGGCTGCGCCTTTTGAGGCATTATACGGTAGAAAGTGTAGATCGCCCGTTTGTTGGGCAGAAGTTGGAGATGTCCAATTATCTGGACCGGAGATAGTGTTCGAGACGACGGACAAGATTGCCCAGATTCGTGACCGTCTCAAAGCTGCCCGGGATAGGCAGAAGAGTTACGCGGATCCAAGTCGTAAGGATTTTCACTTCGAAGTAGGTGACAAAGTCCTACTTAAAGTGTCACCCTGGAAGGGAGTGATGCGATTTGGCAAGAAAGGTAAGCTAAGCCCGAGATACATAGGACCTTTCGAGGTTATCGAACGTGTCAGGTCAGTTGCCTATAAGTTAAACTTACCTGAAGAGCTCAGTAGTATACACAATGTGTTCCACATCTGCAATCTGAAGAAGTGTTTCGCTGACGAATCACTGGTTATACCCCATACAGATGTGCATATAGATGAGAGCTTGAAATTTGTGGAAAAACCTTTATCGATCGAAGATCGACAGGTAAGGAAGCTTCGAAGGAAGCATATACCTTTTGTAAAGGTCAAATGGGATGCCCGTAGAGGTCCCGAGTATACGTGGGAGGTTGAGTCCACCATGAAAGAAAAGTACCCTTATCTATTTCAGTAAATCTCGAGGTCGAGATTTCTTTTAAGGGGGAGAGGATGTAACACCTCAAAAATTCACGTCCTATAAGGTATTGACACGTGTCATAAGTTTGAACGTGTGAAAGAATGTTCTAGAAGGACTAAAGTTGACAGAAACAGATGTCCACGCAGGGACTGGTTACAGAAACAGATGTCCACGTAGGGACTTGATTGAAAATTAAAGAAATACAAATAAAGGATTTAATGATCCTTTTTGCTCTTCCCCTTGATTAAGCTCGCCAACCCTTTTAAGGAATCCCCGGTGGCTTCTTCGATCCTCACGAACCTCCCGCTCCACCTGGCTCAACCTTTGTAAAATCTCCCGTTGCTGTGGCGGCTGGATCTGTGGTGGCTGCGGCTGCAAAGGTTGAGGAGGTGGCGGGTATTGGTACCCATAAGCCGGGTACCCAGTCCCCCAGGGAGCTCCATAAGGCCCTTCGGGATGGAGGGCATTGTAGTTCGCCATTACCAGGTATGGGTCAACCTCGGCGTAGTTGTAGTTAGTATGGGCCGGCTGCTCAAAAGGGTTGTATGCCGATACACCGGTGTATGTAGGAATTGGGTTGTTATAACCCACCGGTGGCGGTGCGACCGGCGCAGACTCCACCTCAGAAACAGGGTTCGAAGGCCCACCCATCTGTGGGTCTTCGTATAGTGGCGGATAATGACTGCCACTGGAAGGTTGAGGAGTGCTGATACGCACTCCCCCTCGCACGGACATCCGTGCATTTGATCTTCTCCTCCTCGGTGGCTCCGGAGGCGGCTGCTGCACTGGTGGTGGTGGCGGTGGAGTAACCGCTACAAAGCGCGAATCCTCCGAGGGATCCTGCTGCTGCTGCTGCTCTGAGTGATAACTGGGTGTAAACACCTAGTCATATTGGGCAAATCTTGCCTAGTAGCTGTTTGGACCACGATAAGGTGATCCATGGTATGATGACCCATCCGAGATCTCGATGGGGTGAGTAGGAGTCCCGGTTGGTGGCTCGGCGAGATCCGTGTCTTCATCCATGTCCATTCCCTGAGCTTCAGGGAAATGGTCTTCTGGGCCCAATGGGTGATGACCCATTGGTTCTTCAATTAGGTTTACCGGGTTGAACCGGCTCTGGAAATAGGGTGTTGGGTGATTGAAGGAGTGGTGTGAGTTTGAGAGTTGGAGAGGGATGAAGGAAGGATGTGAGTTGTGGGGCTCGTTTTCCGACTGCGGCCCGAATGAGTGAAGGTATGAAGGTGACGAACTTAGCGAGACAGATCGCCTCGCTGGCTCCAGATAGGTCCTCCAGTCCTCTTGAGGACTGGTGCTTACGTTAACGGACGGTGTTCGCTGGCGGGATGGTCCGGCTTCGTGGTCGTTTGGGGCGTTGAGTGGCCCCTTTCCTTTTCCTCCTCTGCGAAATCTGGGTGGCATCGATCAGAAAAGTAAATAAAGATCTGCATATCGATCAGCGAACTTAAATGAGATTTATGTATGAAACAGCGAATTTGTATGTATATTTAAAGGAAATAGCGAAGTTAATATATCTTTCTCACACTTTTAACCTTTTTTTTAACAATAACCTTACCCTATATAGGTAGAGGTTCCTGTAAAAAAAAAAGGTTTTTTTTTGTGAGAAAGGTAAGAAAGAATCTACACCATTGATCTAATGGTGTAGATTCTTTCTTACCTTTCTCACAAAAAACCTTTTTTTTACAGGAACCTCTACCTCATTAACAAATATAGTAAAATAAACCAGTTCAAGTTCGTTTGACCCGAAACACTTCTTCTTCAATATTTATAATTATGTGTAACACCTCGAAAATTCACGTCCTATAAGGTATTGACACGTGTCATAAGTTTGAACGTGTGAAAGAATGTTCTAGAAGGACTAAAGTTGACAAACAGTGAAACTGTGTAAATATAAGGGTCCAAAGTGTCAACAATGAATAAATATATGTTACGTTAACCCTACTTGATGTTTATAACCTTAAACGAATGGATCATGGATCATACGAAGCGAATTGTGAAAGAAAGTGAGAGATTACAAACTATAGGGGTTAAATGTGTCAACATGTTAAGTTATACCTCTGAGTGACCTTTTAGCAAACCCGAAGCCTTGTAACGATTAATTATGCTCACTAGAATCTACCATAAAAATTTCACCAAGTTTCGTTACCGTATGAGACAGTTGTGATAAAATTCGTGTGTGAGGGTTAGAATCGTTAACATTGAAAGTTAGGGCTTTTCGGGTGATCACAAAGTTACCCGAGGACTTAACAAAGATGGTATAAGCCCTAAAGCCCCCATATGTTATTTATAAAGCCTCAAAATGCAAGAATACCATGTGAAAGCGATGTTTCGGGGGACCAGGGACCAAAACTGCAAAGATAATAGCCTGATGAAGGGCTAGCGCACCGCTACAATTGTAGCGTAACGGTGCGCTAGCATTGCCAGCGACAGAAATGAAGGACAGGTGCCTGTTTTCATGTTGTAACCGACTTTAATTGCAAGTTTTCGATTCTATGGGCTTGCTATACTGGTTTTTAGACATTATAGGACACTTGTAAGGATCCAAGATCATTTATAGCTTTGGGTGTCAAGAATCTATGATGTTTAAAAGTCTAGATAAGAACCTCATGTTTTGCAACATTTGTATGTTCATCTCATCTGCACTTCTTGAAGACCTCTGGAGCATAAGGATCATTCCCAAGCCTTCTTAATCATCCATTAATCAAGTGTAAGTAACCTTGACCCTTCTAAATTAAGTTATCCTTAGTTTATAGCCTAGAAGTCAAACCGTCGTAACTACGGTTTGACTTAGCGATAAAACACAATCGATCCAGAGTTTTGTCGAAATAAAAGTTGTTATAAGTTGGTATTTATGTGGACTTTAAACCCTTAAAAGGGCATCCACTGATTCGAATCCTAACTATGTCGTTTGTCGAGTCAAACTTCTTCCGAAAAAGTCAACAGAACCATTAAACATGAAATTAATGATTCAGAGGGCGTGTGTAATCTGTTTTAACATACATATAACTTGAAAATAAGTAAAATAACTTGTCTACGCTTGATTGATTCGACAACTTTCTGTTTTGAACCGATTCGGAACCGAAAGACGTAAAAGTTTGACTTTTGTTTTGACCTCAGTTCTGACCCGGTTTAGATAGTTTTAGACATGCCTTAAAGTTCCATTAGGACCTAGTTACATGTTGGTATAACCATCTGCGTTTATACCACATGAATCCCTAATTGTCCGATGTTTCCGTTAATCGCCTAAATATTGACCGTAATGCCCTTATGATTATAAAACGAGATTTTTGAAGATATGAAAGTAAAATAATCTTAGTTACTGATTATTAAGCATGTCCGTAAATTTTTACATCAGTTGGATATATAGATTAGGAGTTATGCTCAATGACGTAATTAGGACGCTTCTTAGCGATTTAACGACGTCATTAGCGTAAAGCCTATCTAAAACCCATTTTTGACACCAAAAACTTTTACCCACTGATGTAATATAATATTTTGGGATTTTTGAAGATTTTTAATTATTTTTAAACTGATCATAAGCTAGGATTAGTGCCTTAATTCGGTTAATACCGAATATACCCTTTTCGGCCATAAAATGAGTTTTACAAACCCTTTTGACACCAATCCAATTGCTACTGATTTTAAATATTAAATAGAGTGTTTTGAACCTGTTTAACTGATCAGGAACTCAGAATCTTATTTTAACCCGTACGTCGCTTAAAATGGCTTTATACGCGTACTATACGCATAGTTAGGGTTTAAAAACTATTTTGACATATAAGACTTATAACCAAATGTTATAACTTGTTAAAATAAACTAATTTACTGATGTATTCAGACCCGGTTCACAGAAATGTAATTAATCCCTTTTATAATCTTTAAAATGACCAAAATACCCCTACGGGGCTTAAAATGCGATTAAACTCGTTTTGGGCATAACGGAAGGTATCTTACTGATATCATGATATATTTAAGGCATGTTAACTTAGGAAACCTGTTTAGGACTCTTATGGTTACCCGTTACGCTTCATACGCGTTCGGTTCGGTTTATGTAACTAGTTTACATAAATTAGCCGAAACGGGTCAAACCTTATCGGTTTTATCTCAAAATCCAGAATGTGTATAATATACCCATATTAAGCAAGTCTTCAAACTTGTCGGGTCTAAATCACATTCTATCCGGTCTTCGCTTAATCGTGCGTACGAACCGTATCTTTAAAACTAACCGGTCTAAGCTTAAGCTTAACTAAAGACCCGTTAGGATTCTAATAGGTTATTATAAACCTTCGTTCCAGATTAGGAGAACCAGTAAAAGATACTTGCACTCGCTGATTTTGAACTATACTTGCTCAGGCTAAATACTTTTAACTGTATTTCCCTATACGGGCTTGGGTAAGGTATATAAAAACCGCTTGGTCGGACATTGAATCTTTAATTGTATATGGTTAAAGTATTGAAATGTTTCGTTTTAAATGTTTTGTTTGCTTAAAGCCTTTGGGGGGTTAATGACCGTGTCCCGGATATCCTTGGCATCATTTTACGAAATGGCCACGACCTTAGCACTCAGGTGTAGGCGTACACCTGTCAGTGTCTCATAAATAAAGTGGTGTGTTTATTGATCTTTAACCCGGCTCGATCCGGGCTACTGAACGCATAAGGAACATGTAAATCTTTTACAAGTTTATATATTTAAATAATTATCCAAGTTATAAAATATTATTTGTGCCTTGTGCCTTAAATGCATTTTCTTAAACTCTTTTAAAAATGAGTCGGTTGATTGTATTTACCAGTGTAAACTGACGTATTTTTCCTAAAAAGGTTAAGTGCAGGTACTACGCGAAATAGGCTGGCTTGTCTCCTAGCATCCACAATAAGTCTCGCCAGCTTGGATGTCATAAACTGTTGAACATTTGTTTCCTTTTTATTTTGATCTACCTGTGGATTTATATTCGACTATTTGTGATACTTAATATTACAATATCTTTTGGTTGAATTGAATCTATACTTTGCTTCCGCTGTGCATTTAAATATTGTGTTGTTTGACTATTATGTTGCCAACCACGTCACGATACTCCCCTACCGGGCCCACCGGTAACACGTGGAAATTTGGGGTGTGACAGGTTGGTATCAGAGCCAACACTGAGTGAATTAAACACTAGCCTTTTGTGTTTAATCTCAGTTACACAATTGCACATTCCTAAATCTTCGAGTCTAGACAAAGAACTTAGGAATAATCCAAAATGTTTTTATTTAATTCTAATTGTGTCCTTTATTTTTCCTTGTTATTACCTTTGTTATATTAACAGGTTAAGCAATGCCGCCAAGATTCAGACGAGGAAATCGAGGAAAGGCGCCGATCAGCGCCCCTAACGACCATGAGGCCGGGCCTTCAGGCCGGCGAACTCCTTCTGTTACAAGGAGTATAGATCTGAGAGAACCTTGGAGGGTCTATGAGGAGCCTTCCAGGCAATCCACGTCACATAGCTCCACGCCTCCATATTTTCACTCTTTTGGGCCTCAGTCAGAGAATGAGCCCAACAACCCGCAACCTTCATACATACCGTTACCGCGATCCTCATCGCAAGATTCCTTCCGCGACCCTACTCCTGTTTTTCGGGGTCAGTTTAACCCAGCGGAGTACCTACCAGAACAAGTGGGCTTTAACCCACTAGGGACCAGAGGATCACTTTTCTGGTGATCAAGATATGGACGAGGACACAGATCCCATTGAAGCTTCAACCGGATCCTTGAACCATCCTTTCGTGATCTCAGACGGTTCGTCTTTTCACGGAACACCATACCAGGGTCCGGATAGTCACATGGCACGGTTCGAACGGTGTTGAGTGGTACTATACACCGTCTGAACACTCATCACCACACCAGCAGCCGCCCCAGCAGCAGCAAGATCCCTCTGGGGATCCACGTTTTCCAGCAGCAGCAAGATCCCTCTGGGGATCCACGTTACGTGCAGCAAAATCCCTCTGGGGATCCACGTTTTGAGGCAGTCACGCCACCGCCTCCACCGCCGCCAGTTCATCTAGAGCCTCCTGAACCACCAAGACGTAGGAGGACTGGCGCACGGATCTCAACAAGAGAGGTGGATTTTCGTCTCAACACCCCTCAGCACTCTAGCGGCAGCCACTACCCGCCTATATATGAAGGCCCACAGATGGGTGGACCTTCAGTTCCAGTTTCGGAGGTGAATTCGGCACCTATTGCACCGCCATCACCGGGTTTTGGCCACCCTATCCCTGCTTATACTGCTCCGGCAGCTTACAACCCTTACGGACCGCCATCATACCATAACTATAATTATGCCGAGGCCGACCCATACCTAGTGGCAGCAAACTACCTTGCCCAAAACCCTGAGGGACCATATGGTACCCCTTGGGGAATGGGACATTAAGCTCGAGGGTATCAAGTACCTGCTCAGCCGCCACCACAGTATCAGCCACCACAGTACCAACCACCACGGTTTTCTCCACCAGAGTAGGAGAATCTCCGTCAAAGACTGGACAAGGTTGAGCGAGACTCCA